>CM066167.1:53673298-54318298 GCA_033629205.1 Lithocarpus polystachyus
GTAAACACTCTATACTTGTTACGTTTGTGATTGGTTTTGTGGTGGGTCATTATGTTGGGGCAAGCGAGTGGCTTGCATAGTGTTATTATAAATAGGATAGAACTTGTGCATTCATGAATGGGATAGAACTTTATCTACGTATTAATATAGACTTGTGCATTCATGAATAGGATAGACTTGTCCAAAAGAATATTCTTAACTTTTTGAAGAGTAAGGGTTATGATGATGCTTTTACCTATGGTGGTGGTTCAACTTCAAGTTAACACTTTTTGGTTAGTACTTGATTTTATAACATAATTAAAACACTTTTTGGTTAGTACTTTATAGCATGAATATGCTCCTATTCTTAATGCATTGTTAGAAATGTTTCTTATAACATAGTTAATGTTTTTACTTTACGATTTTAATGTAGTATTGTTTTTATATTTGTGTAGATTTCTTATTGGTGACTTTTAGAGGATTTACTTTTGGCATTACTTGAAGACATGAGGACATCTTCCGTTAGTTTTAATTATATTATGCTACACTTTTTGTATTATTATAAAACATCTTGATTTATTGTATGTGTTGCAAACAATTATTGTATGAAAGAAGTTTGAATTGGATACTTGTTTTATTTTTTATTTGTGGAATGTATGGATCTTTTTTTATAAATGTGTTGTTGAAATAAATGCACTATTGAAATGTGAGGTTTTAATAATGTAATGACAGGTTACAGGTCAATATCAAAGCTATGAAAAAATAAAAACAGAAAATAACTTT
Source organism: Lithocarpus polystachyus (assembly GCA_033629205.1). NCBI lineage: Eukaryota > Viridiplantae > Streptophyta > Magnoliopsida > Fagales > Fagaceae > Lithocarpus > Lithocarpus polystachyus. The sequence continues at coordinate 53,674,061 of CM066167.1, forward strand.
TTGGGACGAATTTTTTCGTCACAAATATAGCAACAAAAAATTGTTTTAGTGACGAAATATTTTGTCACTAAATGTAGCAAAATTTTGTAAGAAATAGTTTTAGTGATGAAAATTTTTGTCACTATATGTGTATGGATTTTCAAATAGTTTCAGTGACAAACTTTTTCGTCACTATATGTACCTGAACATAGTTTTAGTGACGAAATTATTCGTCACTAAATATGATTTAATAAATTAATGTGTTTTTAGTGACGAAATATTTCGTCACTGAATGTTATTTTTAGTGAGGAAAACATTTAGTGACGAAATGTTTTCGTCACTAAAAGTTTTTTTTTTTAAACAAATTGGACTTTTAGTGACGAAATTTTTCGTCACCAGGACTTTTAGTGACGGGGTTTTAGTGACGAAATGTGTTTCGTCACTAAATGTCCAATTTCGTCACTAAAGGTTCTTAGTGACGAAAAACTAGACTTTTAGTGACGAATTTTTTCATCACTAAAAATACATTTTGTTGTAGTGCCTGCAGGTAAAAGGCGATTTGGAGATCTAGAGCCCTGCTCATGGCATCGTTACCCAGGCCTTTGTGAGATGAGGCCTTCCCTCTCCGTCTGTTATAGCGCTTCTTGACATACGAGAAAGACTCACTAGGAAAAGTCCTTGACCTGGGCCGGTAGCTATCATCGCTACCATTACTAGAAGAATGGTCAAGACTCGAAGGAGTTCCTCTGCATTGCTTGTGGCGTAGTTTTCTTCGTAAATGGTCTATCTCCCTTTGCAGGCTCTTAATGTTCTCTTCACAAGAGATGTGACTCCCACCTTGAGACTAACTCCTACTAGTTTGAGTAGTGTGTATACTGATTTCACGCTCTCTCCTACGCTCAAGTTTAAGGAAATGATATTGGTGCCGGGAGCTAACGGACTCTTCCCAGTCGAGACCTGACTCTGCCATAACTGAATGCTGACCTCACCGAAGGTCAAGCAATTCCCACAAACGGCGCCAATTGTAAGAGCGGGTTTTGGATCTTAAGCCGAAAAGATGAATGGATCAAAGGCCAAAGAGCCCAACACAATGAATTTGTAAAGAGTGGGCCAAAAAGTTAGGCTTCAACGAAATGGACAACGCCCTCAATAGGCTTAAAAATGGTAAGAGGGCGAATGGAAGCAATGAATAGACAAACGTGGTACATATAAATTCTTCCTCGGCAATGTCCGAGGAGAGTAGTTCTTGAATATATTTCCCTTAGATTTGATTACATTTGTTGTTCTTAATGCTACAGTGTTTCCTCTACAGATATTTCGATCCCTTGACCCTAGAGGGTCTCCTACATTATATATCTCCCTTCAGATGATCTTGGCCCTCCATTTATTGATCATCCATGCCACTACTTGAATGCTTATCCTATCAGACACCACCCCAAAACCCCTTGTGAGTTGTGACAGCCAAAGCTGCACTATTCAGGAGTCTTCTCCACATAATTGCAACTAGGAGGTTTGGTGGGATGCATTAACTGTGGTGGCAACCACCATCCTTTTAGTCATGTCAGGACTAACCCCCTTTCCAAAGCTCTTTCTCTATAGTATGACCTTCTCTGGTCATGTGTCACTGGCGTGGCCTTGCTCCTCAGCATGATCATGGGCTCCTCCGCCATGGATATGACACATGGCACAGGTACCTTACTTGAATTCTTGTGCCCCACAGCTATTTTTTATTATACTTTACCATTTAAGAATAAATAATTTAAATATTTGGCAATAATTTCAGAGTTTTTTTTTTTAAATCTATTTATTAGAAGGAGTGATTTCAGAGCTGAGTGTGGAAGATAGTTAAATGGATTGATATAGTATGACACAATGCATTATGCATGTTCATATATATTAACGTTCTCGTAACAAGAAGTCTAAAACATAACAAATTTCATAATTTTTTCATAATTATATAAGTGATAAGTTGTGATTGATTTACAATGAACATAATGTCAATAGTAGTTGCATGTAAAGTAATTATGCACATATTATAGCATGTCACCTCATAAAATTTGAAAAAAAAATAATAATAATGAATTTTTTTGTGCCTGGAACATTGACCTTGTCGTTGTCACATTTTCAAGACTACTATGGATAGATATTGCGTCGACTGTTTTAGCCAATATATACAAGTCATGTAAATTATCTTTGCATAAAGATTGGCAAAAAGTGAGTCTCTTTTTTTTCTAATTAATAAAAACAGTAAGCTTTCCTTTCAATGAGCCTATTATTACCAGTTTATTTTGCTTATTATGTAAAAGCACAGATGTTTTTTTTTTTTTTTAAAGTTGTAAATTTTCTTTTGAAGTAAAAATAAACTTATCCAACCCTTAATGCAATCGGCTTTTGTTATGTGACAAAGTGACATTTCTATACGCCCCGCATAGTTTCTCATAAAAGTAATAATTTTAAGAATTCACTATGATAAAATTGCCATGCCCTCTAATACTACTAAATTGAGTATAGAAGTGTTTATGTTTATCGGTTAGACAGAACATAATATGTCACCAATTTTGAGAAATTGAATCCATTATCATAAAATTGCAATGCACCCAATCAGGGGCAGAGGGCGGGGAGAGGTTAGGAGGGTCATGGACTAACTTTCAAAAATCCTCCCTTCCTTTTGTATTTTTGGTAAAAAAAAATTGTATATTTAGCTTGGTCCCAATAAGTACATAACTTAATTAAGTTCCTTGTTAGTGTTCATTGAGCTATTGACTTGCGATGTGCTACATGTTTCAAAGTAATTGGAAAAACTACCGCATACCCTTGATACAATGGTCACTCTACAAATATAAGTACTCGTGAGGTGTGGAATGTAAGAAACGGGGTTCAAGTCTCCAAGAGAGAGTTTCACATATATATACACTAACATTATGCTAGAATAGAATTTTTATCTTGTATAAAAATAAAATAAAATAAAAAGTAATTGGAAAAATTGAATCTTTTTTAAAATGACAACTAAAGTACTTGATTTTTATGTCCCCTTTTCAGTATACAATTAGTGAAATTATGGAGTAATGCTACACACACGACCATCTCGACAACAAATTTCATGTGTTGAATTAGCAGATTCCTCATAAGGCTTTTTTTTTTTAAGTCTAATGTCATTTTTTTTTTTTAATTTTGGATAAGTTTGTTTTGAAGATATGGATTAATAGGAAAGTGCTTGATTTTAAAAATCTGTACAGTTGTCGGGGGTGGTTTTTTGCGCGTAGCCACATGTCTTCTGCTGGAGGTGTGACTTTGCTAGACCTGGATTTGTTTTGGGGAGTCCAATAAGGAACTTGACATTGGGCCGCATATGCCAATGGCTTCCGGTGCATTTTTAGCCTACAAAATAGATAAAACCCAAAGTTTTAGAATCATGATAATGGTTGAAATAAATAAATAGTATATTTAATTGAATAGCTTTGATTAAATGATTAGTTGAACATCATTATTATGTTTATTAAATGATATCCAATATTAGAAAGTAATTAATTGTCATAAGTCCAATAATCCATATCCAACTGTGGTATAGTTCAAGTCCAATATAATAAGGAATGTCCAGCAATGGTCTATGTCCAAATGTGGTATATCCAACAATGTTTTATGTCCAAATCATATATGTCAATTTGTGGTATATGTCCAAATAATATATAGGCGAAAATGCACTTTTCGTCCCTACATTTTAGGTCAATTCCTATTTTCGTCCCAAAATTGATTTCTTTGCAAATTTCATCCCTAAAAAAAGAAAATCGTTTTTAAAATGGTCCCTACCGTCAACCCACTGACGGAAACCTCCTACGTGGCAGACGGAGTGCTCTTCTTGCTGACGTGGCGCTGACATGACCATTAAAATATTATTAAAAATAATTATTTGGCATTTTTTAATACTATGTCAGCATTTTAATTTTTTTAAAACAAAACCACGTCAGAAAATTTATATAAAAAAAGAAATTAAATTATAAAAAAAACCTTAAATCTAATTTAATTAAAAACATTATTACTTACATTATTAATTTTTCATAAGAACATTGCAAGTTGTTCTTCCCAATCAAACCTAGCAACAAAGAACTCAACCCAGATTACAAGAACACAAACCCAATAACCAATAACTCAAACCCAGATCACAACACAAACGAAAAAAAGAAGAAGAAAGAAACGGAGATCAAACACAAACACAAACACAAACACACTCAGATCACAACAACTCAAACGAAAAAAGAGAGAAAGAAACAGAGATCAAACACAAACACAAACACAAACACACCCAGATCATAACAACTCAAACGAAAAAAGAGAGAAAGAAACAAAGATCAAACACAAACACAAACACACCCAGATCACAACAACTCAAACGAAAAAAGAGAGAAAGAAACAGAGATCAAACACAAACACAGACCCAGATCCAGATCCAAATTTTTCTCATTGTTTTCTCGTGGTGGATAAGAGTCCGTCGCCAAATCGTTCACAAACCCAAACCATCGAAGCGGCGACGCTCTTCTTCACTGGAAAAGGCAACAACCTCAACGCCGGAGCTAGATCGGCATGGTCACGAACAAACTTGACTCGTCTTGGGTTGCTGGGGTTTGATCGTGGGATGGGTTTTTGGGTCTCAACGCCGGAGCTAGATCGGCACGGTCACGAACAAACTTGACTCATCTTGGGTTGTTGGGGTTTGATCGTGGGATGGGTTTTTCGGTCTCAACGCCGGAGCTAGATCAGCACGGTCACGAACAAACTTGACTCGTCTTGGGTTGCTGGGGTTTGATCGTGGGATGGGTTTTTGGGTCTTCAATTTGTGGGTCTTGATTTTGATTTTTGGGTGGTCATACTGTTTAGCTCTTAAGACTGAGAGAGGTGTTCAGTTTGTGTGAGAGAGTGATGTTCAATGTGTGTGAGAGAGTGAGAGATGAGGACACGATGGAGAAATCTGGGTTGCTTTCTGTTTTTGATTTTTGGGTTGCTCTCTGTTTGTTTTTCATTTTTTTAATTAAAATTAAAATTGAGAAATCTGGCTTTTATTTTTAATAATTAATAAAATTAAAATTAAAATTGAGAAAACTGACGTGGCGCTGACGTGGTATTAAAAAATGACAAATAATTATTTTTAATAATATTTTAATGGTCATGTCAGCGCCACGTCAGCAAGAAGGGCACTCCGTCTGCCACGTAGGAGGTTTTCGTCAATGGGTTGACGGTAGGGACCATTTTAAAAACGATTTTCTCTTTTTAGGGATGAAATTTGCAAAGAAATCAATTTTGGGACGAAAATAGAAATTGACCCAAAATGTAGGGACGAAAAGTGCATTTTCGCCTAATATATATCCAGCGGTGATTTATGTCCGAATGATATATGTCCAGCAATGGTTCATATCCAAATAATATATATCCAACAATAGTAGATCAATTTATTAATATGTATGTTCATTAATGAAGTATTAGTGAGACCATGATTTATTAAATAGTGAGATAATGTTAAAGTAACTTGCATCCAGGAGTACAATAATAATGGGTTAACATATACTTAATAATTTAATTTCAAATATAGAGAAAACATTGACTTATCTCCTATGTTTCTGACTCTAGCGGTATAGCATCACTTTATTCCTTATATGATTTGTGGCTCCAACCCTTCATAGTTAATGGCTCTAGCCGTATAACATTAGTGGACTTATAATATTTCAACAACATGATAAAATGAGTCTAGCGGTACAATATAATATTATAAGTCTTTTCATGGTGACTTCATGATTGAAGGGGAAAAAATGGTGCAACTGGAGGGAGAGAGAGTATGTCTAGCCGTGTGCATTGGTCGGTTAAATTTATCCCTTTTATCATACACTTAAATGATTTTTCTCATGTAATGCTCTTTTAGTTATTAGTCAAATATGAGTGATATTGCATTCCATGAGAAGGCTTTTGTAATACGTATAGGAATTATATGTAAATACTTTGTTGAATATGGATCTTGTCTATAATTACTTTGTGAGACATGGAGTTCAAAGATGTATGAGAAGTATGTATGGATATTTTGTGAGAGATGTGTTTGTAAAATATAGGGAAGTATGAGAGATATTGAGATTAAATACAGTAAATACATGAGATTATAGTTGTTGCTGGAGTGGTTTTTGTGTTATGTCATGGGTTACATTGCTTTCTAAGAATGGAGATTTTGTATGAGAAATAAAGAAAGAGATGGAGATGTTTTTTTGTTCAGCAAAATGATGAAGTTTCAGAATATTAAAGTGTGGGAGAGATAGGTAGTAGTGTGTGTAATAGGTGTTATCTAAGAAGAAGGATTTTGTAGGAGAGATGAAGAAAGATATGGAGATGTTTAGAGATATGGCAGCAAAATGAATGGAGTTTCAGAATATTGAGGATGAGAGGGGGATGGATGGTGTATAATGGTGTGCTAGTGTGTGGCTTGGTCCTCTTTATATAGAGCCAAGTATGTAATTAAGTTTGAATTAGTTGAAGAGAAAAATTAGCAAATAAGGAAAGGTTTTTGCCAAAACAAGTGATTTCCTTAGTTGGTTTTTAGTTTTAGCTAAAAGAAGAAATTTTGAGACTTTAATGCTACTGGAGCTGCTATTACAGCTGTCAATCGCAACTATCAGCTCTACAGTAGTAGCTGCTGCAGCAGTTGACACTGCTGGATGATGTCATCTGAATGACATCTTTTGCTGGAGGAAAATATTTAGCATTAAATTCATGATTTGGCTGAAAATAATAAGATAACCTTTATGGGACCTTCCTATTTCTGGTACTGCAACTGGAGGCTAAAGATCTTAGCTTAAAAAATGGTAGGATTTCTTTTATGGGATCCTTACTTCTTTTGGTATAGCAGGTAGTTGCTGGGATTGACTAGTAATGGGCAAGTGATGTCATTTTAGGACATGTGTCAACTACCTAAGTTGCTGCTAGAGGTACTGCAACTTCTGCTAGAGCTGTTGCAGTTTTCGCAAGAGCTGTTGCAACTTCTGCTGAAGTTGTTGCAATTTTTGCTAGAGTTAAGGCAGTTTTTGATGGAACTGTTGCTAGTATTTTTGGCTAAGTTTCCTCTTTTGGAAAGTTGTATATTTAGTTTATGGCCTTATTATAATATAATTTTGGTAAGTAATAAACTAGTTGGTTAATATTTGATAAAATTTTAGTGACGTAATTGATGATACCAAAATTGTCAGTTGGGTAACTCGTCATATCCGGAGCATTAGACGATCTTGTAGGACCTGCAAAATAAAGGAGGGACTGATCGAAAAGACCACCGGGTTGTGCCCAGTGGGGAAGCCTCCAATGCTTAAGTTAGTACCAACCCATATATTGTGTATATAGATAGTGTTTTGTAGTAGTTTTTTGATGTACCTTAGTAAATGGACAGAGTGTTCCTTTTATAGGTGACTTAGGTAGCTGTTGGACATAAATGAAGGTCATTATTACCCTAATTGTAACGTTCTTTGTCTTGATGACAGAGTTTAAGGCCTTTGATGGTCGTTATTGAATGTGTTGGGCGGCGGTTACTCATCTATCTTTGATGGCCTACTAATGATGCAATGACCGTCCATTAAGATGGATGACCTTAACGGTTTTTATGGACTCATCAATTGCCCCCCATTCTCAAGTCTGATCTTGCTTTATGCTAGTCAAGCTTTGGGAATATTCTTGACTTGTTTAGATTCGGACTTCTTTATCTTCAACTACTTTCTACTTCAAGAATGGTAGTATTTTTGTGACGAATTCTTAGTATCTACCTTTTGAAGGTCTTTTTTGATGTTTGAGGGATCATAGCTTGATCTTGAAAGTGAGCTAATTTCCTTAGACGATCATTTTTTATCATTGCTGAAAAGCAAGCTAATTTTTTTTTACAACCATTTTTTATCACTGCTAAAGAGCAAGCTAATTTCTTTGGACGGCCATTTTTTATCACTATTGAAGAGCGAGGTGATTTCTTTGGACTTTCTTTGGATGGCCATTTTTTTATCACTGCTGAAGTGCAAGCTAATTTCTTTGGACGGCCATATTTTTATCACTGCTGAAGTGCAAGCTAATTTCTTTGGACAACCATTTTTTATCACTGCTGAAGAGCAAGGTGATTTCTTTGAACGACCATTTTTGATCACTTCGATGCTTCTTCTTTCATTCATTTTCTAGTCGTCACGTTTGATATTCTTGATTTGCATGTGACTTGCGTTTATGTGAGAATCCTTGTCTACTTACACTCGTCTAAGGGTATTTAGTCACTTAGCCACTTTTAGGTGGCTTACATCCAGTTACGGAGCTTCATCATTTAGACTTCATCAGCGATTTACATTGGTCTAGCGGAACCTTGTCCCCCCCTTTTTTTTTTTGGTGACTTACATCCATTTAAGGAATCTTGTCACTTAGGTTTCGTCAGTGATTTACATCCGTCTTGGCAGAATCTTATCATTTAGCCATTTTTTTGTTGACTTACATCCATTTAAGGAATCTTGTCACTTAGGCTTCATCAATGATTTACATCTGTCTTTGCGGAATCTTATCACTTAACCATTTTTTTGGTGACTTATATCCATTTAAGGAATCTTGTCACTTAGGCTTCGTCAGTGATTTACATCCGTCTTGGCAGAATCTTATCACTTGGCCATTTTTTGGTGACTTATATCCATTCAAGGAATATTCTCACTTAGGCTTCATCAGTGATTTACATCCGTCTTGGTGGAATCTTATCACTTAGCCATTTTTTGGTGACTTACATCTATTTAAGGAACCTTGTCACTTGTTGCTGGAAAGATTCCTTGACGCTATGTCGTTTTGGACCTTCTTGAGGCCATGTTGATATCTGCATTAAGTTGCACATGTACTTGCCAAAACTTGGTTAAACAAGAATTTTAGAACAATTTATATATAAATAATAAGTTACCAATAGCCTAAGTGGGCCTTTTTCTTACTTTCTTGTAATTCTAGAGTTTTACCTCTTTTGTAATTCATCTAGTAGTACATACATTTTTGCATGAAATCTTATTAGGTGTAAATTTTATGGACAAATATAAAAAAGACAGAAAAAAATGTGTTACCTTAGATGACGGCTTTATTTTGTCACACTTGTCGAATTTTCATTGCTAGGATCTTCTTGATGAGCTTTTCTCTATTAAAATTTTTGAGCTTAACATGATACTTCATGTCTAAGGCCTAGATCTCTTTTGCTTCAATTTTTTGAAGGCGTAAAAACTAGGCCACTTTGTTGCCCCCATTCAAACATGAACAGTGCAATTCTCGTTTGTTAATATCTAGAGGAATGGTCTATCATTGTTAAAACTTTTGTTTTTGTTTTTGTTTTTTTTTTTTTTTTTTTTTTTTTGGAGTACTTTGATGACCATGGTCATTGCTGTTCGAAGTAGCAATTTCCTCTTCTCTCTTCTTCAATTGTACACTTAAGTCACTTCAATAGTGCTAGCTGCATTTTGTTAGGAATGACAATATACAAATATGCAATTGCATGATATACAATTATGGATGTCATTTGACGAAGTGCATTCTAAAAGTATAATATGATTTGTGAAGATTGAAGTTATTGGTTACATGCTTATTTAAAGTGTCGAAGTTAAAGCTAAATATGTCCATTATTTTGGATACTCAAGTGTCCAACGTATATCAAAAATGATTTTAAGTTAAAAAGAAGTGTTTGATGTTGTGATAGCATATGCAATAAGTTGATAAGATATGAACTAGAGAAACGGTCATGAATATTTTTTAAAAATGGTGTAGCGAATCTTTCTCTATTCTGACCTTACTAAATCATATAAGTAATTAACTTTCAAAATAACAAATTGTTGCAGATATTTAAAGGATAAAAAGGGTTGAATCATTAAATAATGCAACTCATCACGTTCTACTATACTATTATGTTAAAACCATAATGATATTTGATTCTACTTTTTAGTGCCTCAACATGGCATATTTTAAAAAGAATTTGATTTCACCTTTCTTACAATCTCAGTAATTATAGAGCTAGACTGAAGGAAAGTATAGGATTTCCTTGGATATATATATATATATATTTTTTGACTGTCTGCCATAGATTCATTTCGCATTTAGTTGGTAACTTATGCAATACCTTAAATTTAAGATATATACGTTACACACATCAAAATTAAGTTTGGAGACAATGTTAACAAGAGAGAGAGTGAGTAAGGTTTTATTACATGTTTGCCTTGAGACTTTTTCTAGAAATTAAATATCTAAGCCCACCTTTGCAAGGATCTTAGAACAAGCATACTTGGCTTGGAACCACTTTGTTCACATGGCAAGTGATTTAGATGTGTGTGCGCGGTACTTTGGGTACCCTTCTAAGCTGATTTCTTTTCAACAAGCTCTTCTTTGGTGGGTTGATATTGGCTTCAAAGCTATTAAGGCTTGACTCCCCATTTGTGGTGTCAAAGGGATTTTCATAACCTTTGGTTGTATTACACTTTTCCACTTAAGAGTTTTTGATATTTTTCTTGGCAGGTTCTTCTTGACAATTTCTTAAGAATATAGGTACAATCAAGCTAGTCTAGTTACACTAGTGAATAGTTTAGTACTTTTACTGTGCAAACTATTAAACTTGGAGCAACCTTGTCAAGTAAGAAATTCACAAATAATATTAACCAAAAATGTATAAAATTTGTTGGGGGCTTAATATTGATTTTTATATAAATGAAGTGTAATATAGTTTATATTGAGCTCTAAAGTGTAGTGGCTCAGTGAAAGCATGATGCTTTAACATATAAAGACCACTAAAGATTTCATGAAACCTTTTGGTGGGATTTATGTATGGAACAATTTAAATTCTCCATTCTCAAAGTGTAGTTATACATGGAAAAGTTTAAATAGTAAACTTTGTTCATTCTATGGTGGAACATATGAAGATATAAAATTTTATAACTTAGCAATGATGATGAAATTTGTTTCAAAAGAAACGTACTGAAACTAAATATCTTTTATGCATATTGGCATAAATTAGAATGATTTTTGAATTATGGAATTTTACAAACTTGCATTCCTTAAATACCTAGATCCTTTGACTAAAAAATAATGCTATTAGCATATTTTTTTAAACCATCTTATATCTTTTTTTGAGAGAAAAAACATCTTATATCTAATGATATTGACAACTCTAAAAGTAAAAACATATAATGTTTTATACATTTAATTGATTGCTCTAAGGAGCATTTATAAAATTAATTTCCATTAGGAAACTAACTATAGAAAGTAAAAACATATAGGAGTATTCACTAACTTTCTTCGTCTAGAATTTCTTTAACTTCAAAAATCGAAATTGAATAACTTTGGGTTTAATGCCTAAAGTAGATTTTTTTTTATATATAAATAACTTAAACAGGCAATAAAATTCAAATCCACCTTTTTAGTGGTCATAATTATGACATACTACAATTCTATTAATTAAGATAATAAATTTCGGTTTCACTTTTCTCAAATGGTAAAATATGAGATTTCTTACCTTTGACAAGGGCCATGCAATAAAATTTGACTTCAATTTTCCTATCTTAGCAAGATGCATTAGGAAAGAAAAGTAGTGATATAAAAAACCATAATGTGTGAACAACAATTAGGATATTATAAACATTTATTTATACAGTAAAGGGACTCAAACGATTTTTTCTGATTATATGAGGAAATGTAGTAGAACTCTTTTTTATGGTCATAATTAGAATATCAAGGCTATAATGCTTGACTTATATTTAGCTTTAATGGAGGAGATTTCAAAAAGTAAATGGTGATATTCCTTGAACAATCTCTTTCCATTCTCTTTTCCCTTACTACCAAATATAATATATTCCTTGAACGTGTATAAGCTGTAGCAATTAAGATATTCATTACCCTTGGCTTTCACACCTCAAGACCCAAGAATTGGGTTTAGAATTTTTCTCCTTGTTTTAAACTTTATATCATGTTAAAAATTAGGATTCTAAATTTAGGAAGACAATAAAATTTGACTTTTCCTTTTTAATGCCTATATTTTAGACGCCATAATTTTGGGAAGGCAATTACGTTTTAATGAAATGTGACTTCACCTTTCATGCAAATTAAAACAATAGGGAAGAGTGAAACCAAGAAAGAATAGCTCTTTTATGGTAATTTCATCATAGCTTTTGACTTGCGTGGCTGAAAATTACATGAGCACCTACAATTATCTCTCTATTTTCTACAAAAGAATAATTAACATAATAAACTCCTTTTTATGTTTATAAAGCATTAGAAGAGGTTATTGTGTTTTAGACTTTTAGGTCATTTAACAACATGTAATAAATCCATTTGATAGGATGAGAAACGACTCGTCTTACCTCAAGACCCAAGAGTTGGGCCATGTTGTTGAGGCCTGTCGTGTTCTTCCAAAGTCCGCGTCTGTCTCATATTCAGTCTGAGCCTTATAGCAAGCCACCTTTGGGTGATTTGATGGAAATTTTGAGGTTTTGTTCTTTGAAGACGAAATTGCTAAATGGGTTTGCTTTATTGGATCTTGAAATAAAGAAGGCTTAGCCTTTTGATCTCCTCTACATTGCAAATCCAATTGTATGCTTTGTTTCTCTTGGATACGGGTTCTAGCATCATCGTCTATGAGTTTGAAGTGAGTGACCCTTTGACGTAGGAAGAGCTCAATGGCAAATCGATCCCCACAGATGGCGCCAAACTGATGATGCCAAAATTGTTAGTTGGGTCACTCATCAAATCCAGAGCATTAGACGATCTTGTAGGACCTGCAAAATAAAGGAGGGACTGATCGAAAAGATCACCGGGTTGTGTCCGATGGGGAAGCCTCCGATACTTAAGTTAGTACCAACCCATATATTGTGTATATAGATAGTATTTTGTAGTAGTTTTTTGACGAACCTTAGCAAATGAATAGAGTGTCCCTTTTATAGGTGACTTAGGTAGCTGTTGGACATAAATGAGGGTGATTATTACTCTAATTGTAACGTTGTTTGTCTTGATGAGAGAGTTTAAGGCCTTTGATGGTCGTTATTGAATGTGTTAGGCGACGGTTACTCATCTATCTTTAATGGCCTACTAATGATGCAATGACCGTCCATTAAGATGGATGACCTTAACAGTTTTTATAGACTCATCAGTAATTATAGTCTCTTTTTGTTTTGACTAAATCTTGGAGAGTATTTAATGCTAGATATGAGATATTAATATAGATTTAGCCATCTGCTTAGAATTGATTCAAATGAAAATAATAATATAATTTATATGAAATAATATAATTATATTTTTAAACTTATATTATATGATGAACATTAATTTTTTATGTAAAGAGCATGGAGAGTTTTATCATTTTAAGTGTAATGTGATATGAAAGGCTTACCAAATGTTACCTATTGCACACTGACCCGTTAGAATTCAGGAAATTGGGGAAGACATGCCAAGTAACATGTTTTCCTTTATTAACTTTGAACTACTAGAGTTTTACTGAACATACTTCTTGGCCCTCCAAACCAAGACTCCCAAAATTCCCCCAATGAGACTTATGAGCTTGGATTATGAGTCGAAAATGAGATGTTGTGCCATGAGATTGAACTATGGACTTTGATGAGATAATATCGCCGTGGGTTTTGGACCATGGGCTTTGGCATCATTTTGTGTAAATATGAGCTCTTTTGGACTTTAAAGTAGATTTTCTCAAAATCCACAATAATGTTGATGTGGTGCGGGTTGCCAATAAAATTAAGTCATGTGGCATGAAAAATTTGTCCTCAACAACGGTCAAAGAACCGAAAAAGTGACTGGATACTAATTTTTTGGTCCAATCGGGGTCGACCGATGGTCCGACCGGTGACATCATAAATATTTATTTTAAAAAATATAAATATAATAAGTTCATTACTAATAATATGTAGGTAAAAATTTGCAAAAAAATTATGTGAGTTTTTACATCTTATACTTAGAAAAAAAAAATAGCAAAATGTAAAAACATAACATTTAGTGATACTTTTCTTTTAGATTTAATTATTTTTCTTCAAAACAGGCCATCACATATGTTTAATTGCAATCTTAAAAATAAAAGTTTATTATTTATTTGTGTGTGTGTATATATATTAATGAATCAATGTTAGAGAAAAAATAAGTATTTTTTAAGTTTATTCACTTAATTAATTAAAAACTACTATTTTTTTCTAATCATAATTATCATAAGAAGAAAAAAATCCTAAATTCCATGAATATCAAAAGCTAAATCATAATTATCAAGTAGTGGTAGAGTATTTGTATCCGCAACTTCTTTCCTATTCTATTTTACTATCTTAAAAAGTTATTTTATCAATTATATCATACCATTTTATAACACAACCAATATCTCAACTTTTATTTTCTTATTCTACTCATTAAAATAATATATATTACCCACTAAAATAATATAATATATTCTAATACAACTCTCTCACTTTCTTCTCCCTCATCTCTCTTCCACTTTTTTAATTAAAATGTATTATAAATTTTACTAAAGTGCTATAGTGACATCCTACATTTAGGATGGCACTGTAATACAATTATAAAAAAATTTACAATTATAAAATTTTACAAGTCCGATTGTTAGGCTCTTTTTATACTTTTATGCTAAATTTTTCCTACATATACTACTTACAATTACCAATTAAAATGCTCTAATATATATTATACATTATAATGTTTCGGAAGAAAAGTACAATCAATGTGCCAGTAAAACAAAAATGAAAAGTCAAGGCTTAAAAGAATATCAACGTTATGTGGCTGTCATTGATTCCAAATTAAAAACTTAAAAACAAAGGTGTGCCTCTCATTGTTTGTTGTGTATACAGCTAGAGTTAGCAGACTAGCAGGGCACACAGTTTGTAAAAGTAGAAGTTCAGTTGTTTTGTTTATTAATCTCTCTCCCTGTTTTTGAAGAAGCAGCTCATTTCAAGAAATTCAAGCAATACCGTGTTCATGCTTTGCTTCGTGGCCTCTCCAGCTCTCCTCTCCCAAGTCCAAAAAATAATTTTCAACCTTACTTTTTCTATGAATATCTGAAAATCTCTCACTCTTTGTGTGGAAGATCTGTGTTTCCACACATGGTTTGAAATCTTGATTGCTCCAAGAGGCTATGCCATGCTTTACTTCAGTCATCACAGAAGCAGATCTAGATATGTTTCACTGATTTAGCAAAACCGGTTCAACCATCCCGGTTTAACGGTCAGTTACCGTTTTTTCCGTTTTTTTCTTCATTTCCGGTTTTACTATATAATTAGATCGGACTAGTGTCCGGTTTTCGGTTGAACCGGGTGGTTCGATTTTTTTGTAAGCATTTTAAGTGGAGTTTAAGATATATTTTTTAAGAAAGAATATGTATACAACAATTTTACAACAAATCTTAAGTGGCAGGTTGTTACTAGATATTACTGTTTGAATAAAAAAATAATTTTGGTGTTAAGTTCAAATTTGAACTAATAACAACTAACCACTTATAATTTGTTGTGAAAATTTTATAAAAATATTATAAACATAACACCTCTATATTTTCACGTGATTGTTTTTAAGGCTTTTACTTGTTATTTTCACGTGATTGTTTTTAAGGCTTTTACTTGTTAAGCCTAGGAGTTAGGGTTTCTCTTGACCAAATAAAAGTAAGCGGACGAGTAACACCTTGTCATTTTGGCGTGTCTCAAGATTTATTAAAATATATATATATATATATATATATATATATATTTATATGAAATAAGACATCCTTATCAGCTGTCAACTTAATTTTGAGTCATCAAGCTAATCCAATTGAAGTCCGGATTAGCCTAAGAAATCTTTGAAACAAATATGACCCATAAATAGATTATCGCTTAGCCATATCCAGCCCCATAATCTTCATTCTTCACCCCCCAACATCTATAAATATAAAATTGTAGAGCTCAAGGGAAACTCGCCCAGGCGAAGCTCTGAAACGCAATTACACCTCTTATCATTTGGTCTGGCTTCCCTTATTCTCTACAGCAGAGGAGACTTTTGGAGACTAAACCTCACTATTATTCCATCTTGAGTCTTGCCTCTCTAACCATTTAACTTTGAAAGGATGACGGTAACGATGGCGGAGGGTAAGGGGCAAGATGTGAAAACGTATAACAGCTATTCTCTTTCCTGTACAATAGTGATCTCTATGATCACTGTTATATTCGGCTATGGTAAGTTCTCTCTGCACTGTGTGTTTGTTTATGGGAACCATGAGAAAATAAAAGTCATTGATTAGTAATCTTAATATTAAGTGCTAAGACTGCTTTATATATTCGTGCTTAGATCATAACTATATGCATCTTTTTCTTCACATTAAGATTTTTTTTTTTTTTTCCTTTTAATTCATATTTCAACTTTACATAATAACGAGCATGCATGATCGGTGACTTTTAGTCAAAATACGACCTTTACGTGCAACGATTTTATCATTTGAAAAAAAAAAAAAAAATCTAATGAATAATTGGGACTGGATATTGCCTCGTCCTTAAATCACTCCCTACATGATAAGCCTGACAAATACAAGTCACATCTTCTGTAACTATAATCTAGAATCTAGTGTACTTAAATTTAATCCTTTACGATTTTCAAAAATTAAAAATTAATCTCTTTATTATTATTATTATTGTTATTATTATTACAAAATTAATTGTAACCTAAAATTATAACTCCATTCAATATTTTTTTATTGAATGTGAATTTTAACAAATCTACCATTAGATTAAATTTTCTTCTTATATCCTTTCATACTTGCACTTGCAAAATTTTTACAAGATTAAAGATTAATATCTATGTCATCAATCAATTATTTAAATTACAAGTTTTTATAGTCTTGATTATGCATAAAAAATAAGTTTATGAATCATATAGTAAATAATATCTTATTGACATAAAATTTGACATATGTGTTTAAAATGTAAAAAACGTGTAATCTAACAGTCAACTTTTCAAAATATGTAACAATATTAATTTTTTTTAAGAAGTTGTAATATTAGGAGAGATGCTACGTCCACAACATTTTGCAACATTTTCACAACAAATCATAAGTGGTAAGTTGTTATTAGTTTAAATTTGAACCTAACACTTAGATTACTTTTTTGCCCCAACAATAACAACCTGCCACTTAAGATTTGTTGTAAAAATGTTGTGAAAATGTTGTGGACATATCATTTATCTAATATTAGACTACAACCAATTTTGCTGTCAAATTTTGTCGCTATTGTTATTGTTATTATCTATTCTATATATATTAAGAGTATTCAGAAAGTTAGTTATTGCTTTTTCTTTTTTTTTTTTTTTGCTGTCAAAAATACTCCTAAATTAATTAACTATCAACTTAAATATGGAGTTAAAATAGTAAATTGGCAAAAAAAAAAGTTAGTTATTGCTTTTTTTACTGTCCAAAATACCCCTACCTAAAACTTAAAAAATGGGTTAAAATAGTAAATTGACAAAAATAATAAATTTCTACTTTTATGTTGAAATTCATTCCTGCTTCTAATAAACTCCTACTTTTACATTGATTTAAATTCCTACTTTTACTCACTGACTCCCTACAAAATAGAATCATTCTTTTTTTAATTTTAAAACTCTTCTAATTTACAAAACTCACCTCACGTATTCTTTTCTTTTTCTTTTTTTCTTTTTTTTTTACTTCATCACATCCTTAGATTTTTTTTTTATTGAAAAAAGTAAAAATTTCAAATAATAATAAATATAAATTATTAATATTTATCAAAAAAAAAAAAAGTCTCTGATTACTTGCATGAGGACGTGCTCAAATGCTAGTTATTATACAATTATACAAATACAATTTAGTCAATTACAACTAAGTTAGGCAGACAGTGAGAGCCACGCCAATTTGCACACTGATAATGCCATCTCACTTAAAGTCTGGTCAACTTAACGCGCTATTTCACATCTCTTACGTCATAGTTGACGTCATTTATGAAACTTTCTTTCCCACGTTGTCCCCACGATTGAGGCTGTTTTGTAAAAATTGTATTCACACCGAACACCACGTTGTCCCCACGATTGACGTCATTTATGAAATTTTTATTTTTATCAAAAAAAAATAAAAATAAACTGTTTTACGCGTGCAATGAATTTTTTTTTTTTTTTTTTTAGATTAGTGGTCTTATTTTGTAGAAAAAAACGAGAAATTATAAGATTCACATGGTGGACAAATGATATTGTCCACCATTCCATTAAAAAACTCACATTTGTTTAAAATTGCTGAGTTAAAATTTTTTTTAAAATATTAACATAGCAATTTTAAACAAGTGAGAGTTTTTTAATGAAATGGTGAACAGATAATGTGGTCCATCATAGGACTGTATAATTTCTAAAAAAAAAACTGTGTTTTTTATTTATTTTATATATATAATTTTTATTTTGAAAATCTAATTTATAAGTGAATAAATCAAATTTGAAAATTAATTGGAGAGTGGTCCTATTTTTTAAGCAATGTTTTAGTAAAAGTTAGAGTTGCATTTTTACCGGATTATCCTTTAGTTTTGTCTCTAACTAAACATAAGAGTATAGAGGCATTTTTAAACTTAAAAATGAGAAATCTAAACAGGGAAAGCCCTTTAAATAATAGTATAGGATATTATTATTCCTATACTATTATTTGTTTTTAATTTATATATACACACACACGTATATATTAACTCTTCTCCTTAATTATTCAGATACTGGTGTTATGAGTGGTGCCATGATATTCATCGAAGATGATCTAAAAATCAGTGACTTCCAAGTATCAGTCCTGGCAGGAATCCTCAACATATGTGCTTTGTTTGGCTCTCTTATTGCTGGGAAAATTTCAGATTATATTGGTCGTCGTTATACGATTGTAGTGGCCTCCTTTATTTTCTTGATTGGCTCTGTTCTAATGGGTTGGGGCCCAAACTATGCTGTACTTCTTTGCGGAAGGTGCGCTGCTGGCGTTGGCGTGGGCTTCGCTCTTATGATTGCACCAGTTTACACTGCGGAGATCTCTCCTGCTGATTCTCGAGGCGCTCTCACCTCTCTACCAGACGTTGCCATAAGCTTTGGCATCTTAATTGGCTATGTATCAAACTACTTTTTTGGCAAATTGACTTTGAAACTTGGATGGAGGCTGATGCTTGGAATTGCAGCGCTCCCTTCGCTTGCCTTAGCTATAGGCATCCTAAAAATGCCAGAGTCACCAAGGTGGCTTGCATTTCAAGGCCGTCTGGCCGAATCCAAGAAAATGTTGGTGAAAGTTTCTCAAAGCGAAAAAGAAGCCGAAAGAAGGTTCCGGGACATCAAAATTGCAGCTGGGATCGATGAAAATTGCACTGACGATGTAGTTAAAATTTCAAAAACTAGTAAAAACGAACAGGTTTGGAGAGAACTGTTTTTGAAGCCTACCCCTGCTGTACGAAGAATTTTATTCACAGCAATTGGACTCCATTTCTTTGACCATGCAACCGGTATTGAGGCAGTCTTGTTATTTGGTCCAAGAATTTTCAAGAAAGCTGGAGTGCATAAGAAGAGCAAGCTGTTGCTTGCCACTGTTGGGACTGGGATTATAAAGACCGTGTTTATATTTATAGCTACGTTTCTTATTGACAAACGTGGAAGGAGGCCACTCTTGATGATAAGCGCAGTGGGTATGGTTTCAGCCCTAGGAGTATTAGCAACTGCACTCACCATAGCTGAACACAGTGACGAACCGCTGTGGGCACTGGTCATTAGCCTTGTTGCAGTCTATACATTTGTGGCTTTCTTCTCAATGGGGATGGGTCCTATTGCATGGATCTATCTCTCAGAGATGTTCCCCTTGAGGGTCAGAGGACTTGGTGTTGGAATAGGGGTTGCTGTGAATAGACTTATGAATGCTACAGTTTCTATAAGTTTCATTTCACTCACCAAAGCACTCACGATTGGCGGGGCCTTTTTTCTGTATTGTGGGTTTGGTTTGTTATCTTTGCTGTTCATCTATTTCTGCATGCCCGAGACCAAGGGAAAGACTTTGGAAGAGATTGAGGCTCTCTTTAGCAAGAAGAAGAAAAATGTTGATGCAGAAGCTATGCAGCCCAACCCAAACAACTAGGCAATCGTGGGAGTTGCTTGTGCTTTTCTCTTTTTCTTTTTTTCTTTTTTGAGGGGGGAGTGGGGAGGGGAATGTTTGAACTTGTGTATGCTGTAAATTATACTCGTTTGATAAATAAAGAGTAATAAAATTTATGCAATGTATGATCTACACTCACTAAGCAAGACAAAGGTTCTTCTTACGCACCTTTATTTCCTAAATAATTACTTCTGTAGAAGGGTGTACATTATTTTAATCCATCACAATTTAGCCCAATTTGATACCTTGAATTAATTTTTTATGCAATTACAGAGTCAAAATTTTGTTATTCAAGGACCGAATAAGAATATTATTATTATTATTATTATTATTATTATTATTATTATTATTATCATTTTAGACAATGTTCCTACTATATTTATGTACGGGTTTGGTTAATATATATGCCCTTGATAATTTATTTTAGAAAATTATTTATAGGAAATTGAAAAGATCATCAAAAAAGTTAATAACTTGTTTATTTTCTCATAAAAGTTTTTCTAAAATAGTTAATACTTTTATTTATAGAAAATTAAGTGATTTGTGAGAGAGGATGAATTAGCCCTAGGCCTTAGACCTTACTAAGTCCAACAAACTAATACTCAGCCCAAGGAGGGTATGGTTTGGTTGGAAGGAGAGTAAAATCTGAGTGGGTGTCTGGCATGCCACTTGATCATTGTGTCTATTCAAGATTTGGCGACATCTTACAGGATCTAGTGAGACCTCTGCTAGATGCTGCAACTTGCAAGATCTGCGCCAAATTCGACAAGATCTTTGCTAGATTTGGTAAGCTTTTGGGCCTCCCTCTTTCGTTACTACTTTCAACCAAAACGACTACCGCCAGACAAGACTCCAATTCTCCTAACCCTAATCCCTTGTCTATCAACGGTGAGTCTAACTTTTTACTACAGACTTGACTTGAGCTGTGGACACCCCTAGAAGAGATTGATGCAAGGTTTGAGCACAGTCAAAAGAAAGAAGAAAATTGTATAACAGAAAAAAGAAATTAAAGAGAGAGATTGAAGCTAAGAATTGTTCCTTGCATTTTATTACAAATAACATAGTTTATAATTACTCATTCACAACAAAATCTAACTGAATTAAATAACTAATCCTAACTAATTCTAATATGTTATAGTAGACCAAGCCATCTCAGAGGAGGTATACACAACATGTGGCTTTATTATGTTACTTTGGATAAATGGTTTGTCATTGTGGGAGACAAATTAAGGGCACCTTTAGTATGTTGTAATAGATATTGTAATTTTTTTTTTTAGGAACAAATATTAATTAAATGGTTATTCAAACTATTCAGTTATTTGGTTACATCTTTATTATAGAGAATAATTATTTCTTAGTAATAGTTATTTTGTAAATTGAGGAATAGGTATTCTTTAATACATGGAACAACTATTAAAACTGATACATTTTCAAAATATATATATATATACAAAAATTTCATATGCATTATTTTTTACAAATTTTTTATACATAAGAATCAAACTTATGAATAGGAACAATTATTGCATTACAACATTTTTATTCCTAACAATAAAAATTAATGTAATCTCCATTTAATGTGCCAAACAAAGTTCTCTTTTATAAATGACAAGTCGTTGCGTGATTTCTTCACAAAATGGCTTGTCATAGATTGTGTCATGTTGATTGCTTGAAGTGGATTGTCAAATGACTTGAGCTCCAAGCTGTCTAACTTCCCCTTCAAATGAATTAGGGAGAGAGATGCCATGAATTTTGGTCCATGTTTCTTGATTGAAAGGTGACAATTATACAGGAGGGGGGCTGGGAACTACAAACGTTGCCTTGAACTCATCAAGTATGCACAAAAGTACCTTATATAAAGAATTGTGGAAAGAGAAATGTCTAACACACACTATACACTTAGAAGTCACGATTTTTGTGCAAAAGTGGTGAGTATGTGTAATATTGCTGCTCACTCCCAAGTGCAAGAGATCATAGCAATACAATTTCCAGAGTACTGAGATTAAACCACAAGGAGCAGAGTAAATCCAAAGACAATGTAATTAAACATCACTTTTGGTGGAAAAAAAATTCTTGGTGATTGTTAGCAATTAAATAACAACTGGTTTAGATCAATATTATAAATACTAAGGCATCAGGGTGTTTCCCTATATCAATATGAAATTCTTTGTGATTTAAAAAAATATATATTTCATAACTGATTGTTCTTAGACAATGAAAAACCTATGATTCAGTTGAACTAAGACAATCCAAGAATGCATGATAATCTAGATTAAAAATGAGATTAAAATAGTTTTCTAAAAAACCCATTCATTTTAAAACATGATTTCTAATTGAAACTATGAGAAATTCATCTAAACAATAAGCAAAATATGATTGAATTTATTGAAAGCTTGGAAGAACTCATACATAAACAGAAATCTTATTGAACAATCAAATATATTGTCATCTCAAAGCTTAGGAAGAATCACAATGAACTATCATATCGTATAAAAGAAACATAACCCATAGCCCTAGCTGAGAACCTTGACTACCATGAGACAATAAGAAAAAACAAGTTTTGCGTCTCTAAAATCTGTTTCCCACAACCCACATTCAAAACCATAGCATAAAAGAGAACAACAAAAAACAAAAACTATTTGACTATTTAATTTTCATCGACCAGATTTTCATCAGCCACTTATGGGTTAATTTAGGCCTTCAAAAAGTGTGAATTTTGAAAAACTCAAAATTAGAAAGTTGTAAAGATTTAAGTCATAGTTCTAGCCCATCTAGCCTTGAGTCAATTAGATTTTTTAGGAGAGATATATGCCTAAAACACTAATGAGTGCTCAAATCTGATTTTTCCTTTGTTGATTAAGTCTTTTCGATTTCTTTCCTTAGTTTAAACCTTCTAAATATGGTAAACAACCCAAGCACTCAAGTTGTACCTCCTTAGACATTTAATTATAATATTAATGGTCATTTAGCTCCTTTTTAGTTTTAGTTCAATCTCTATTCTCCCACAAACTCTTATAAGCTCATATCTCACATGATTTTCTGAAAAAAAAAAATATATATATATATATATAAAATTACACGCAATAAATGACATTTTATTCAAAAAATTATGTAAAGATAAATAATAGAGATTAATACAAATCATCGCTTAATTATACAAAACATAATAATAAGGAGATAATGCACAAATAGATATATAATGAATATACATTTTAAGGCATTATCGACTATGTGTGTAAGTGAGTATATGAAATAGACATTGCTCTTATGGAAATACATGCTATTGTGCTTTGCTTGTTAAAAGTATTATGTTTAGTCATTCATGGATTTATTTATCAAGTTTTGGGGCATTCCATCTTGTTTTGTTTCTTATTATAAAAACAAATAAATAAATAAATAAAGTTCATTTGCATTGTTTTGTTTATTTAACAGAGTACAAGGTGCAAATCATAGCTTAATTATACAAAAACATAGTAATAACGAGATAATGCCTAAATAGATATATAATGAATATACATTTTAAGGCGTTATCAACTATGTGTAAGTGAATATACGAAAATAGACATTGCTCGTATGGAAATACATGTCATTGTGCTTTGCTTGTTAAAAGTGTTATATTTAGTCATTCATTGATTCATTTATCAAGTTTTTGGGGCATTCCATCTTGTTTTGTAATGATCATTTGCTTTGTTTCTTATTATTAAAAAAATAAATTAATAAATAAAGTTCATTTGCATTGTTTTGTTTATTTAACAGAGTACAAGGTGCATTCTTACAACAG
This sequence comes from Lithocarpus polystachyus, assembly GCA_033629205.1. Lineage (NCBI taxonomy): Eukaryota > Viridiplantae > Streptophyta > Magnoliopsida > Fagales > Fagaceae > Lithocarpus > Lithocarpus polystachyus. The sequence continues at coordinate 53,697,946 of CM066167.1, forward strand.
AAATGTTGTTTGTTCTCAACCTTTTTTGGAACATACTGTGAGCTAGTTTTTTTGCCTCTCGTTTTTGTTTGTTTCTCTTGTTAAAGTAAATTTTTGAGTCTTTAGCCAGTCCAGCAAAGACCGAGTACAAAAATAACTTGTTATTTGTTGGGCTTGGACCCGTAGAATAGAAACTTAACCAATCAAATCCCCTGCATAAATTTTACCCACACGACACCTACGACCAAGGAGACCCTCTCATTCCCATTCACCTTCTTAGCACCTCTTTTTTTCTTTTTTTTTCTTTTTTTTCCCTAAAAACAAAGACGTTTAAGCCTCTCTCTCTCTCTCTCTCTCTCTCTCTCTCTCTCTCCTTCTTGCCTCTCCAACCTAACCATCTTCCTTCCAGTTTCCACAATCTCTTTCTCTCTGTGGGACTAAATTACATGAGGAGACTTTGTCCGAATATTGATAGAGAAGATGGCCTTGAGACAGTTCTTGAGGTCCCTATACCAGAAGAAATGTTCACAAGCATGGGGAGTAATGTAACAATACGATGGGAAAACATGCAAACATGGATGAAAGCTCAAACAAACAACAAATGGTCATCATCTCCAATCATTGCTGGTCGCTTTAACGAGCTGCGTTTCCTGCTTTACCTGGTTGGATCCCCACTTATTCCCCTTCAGGTCCAATTGGGTCACTCTATCCACCGTCCTGTCAAAGATTGTTCCATTGTACGTACCACATTTTCATTATATACATCACAACCCCATATTATATATGCTATCACTTTGTCCTGTTCATTGCCTAAAGAAAAGAATCGATCATATTTAATCTTCTAAAAGGATTTTAGAGTAGTCTTCTCTTCAAATGCAGCGACTTTTCTTTTCTTTGGGCTGATCAGGATACAAGGGGAAATTTGCTGCATTATAAGTTTTTTCTTGGCATGGGATGCTAGTACAAGGACAAAACTTAATAAAGTTTTTTTTTTTTAATGCATTGTAATTTAGGTTCTCTAATTTTATTTAATTTATTTACTTGTGTTAAGTTTTTGTATTAATCAATGGAATACATAGTTGAATTTAACAACTTTTTTTTTTTTTTGAAAATTCAATAGTTACAACGGAAGATGGGGAATTTGAACTCTAGACGTCTCAGTTGGAAACACCAACAGGTGACAATTGAGCTATAATGCTATAAAATGATACAAAGAAATTCATTGATCTAATTTTTTAATTGGTAAACTTTAGGATTCACAATGAGTTATAGGACTAAATGTGCCACACATGTAAAAGACTAAATGCCACCATCTTTATTTTAAATGCTTCAAATTAATTTGAGATTTATATTTAATGTTATTATTCTTTGTTGCTGATAATCGATAATGAAAACTGATAAGTAATGGTTGTAGAAGCTATTTGAATTTCGTGTCATTTGTTACAGGAAGCTTCAACAGCGAAATATATAGTGCAACAGTACACAGCAGCAACGGGAGGGCAACCGGCATTAAACTCAGTGCAAAGCATGTGTGTGACCGGGCATGTGAGGATTAGAGCGTCGGATTTTCAACAAGGTGGAGGGGAGGACGAGAGTGTAGAGTTGAAAACGAGTAGAGAAGAGATTGGTGGATTTGTGCTTTGGCAGAAGAATCCTGACTTGTGGTGCTTAGAGCTTCTTGTACCTGGGTGCAAGGTCATCTGTGGCAGCAATGGTAAGGTTTCATGGCGGCATTCCTCTAATCAACAGACACCCATTTCAAATGGTCCTCCCAGACCCTTGCGCCGTTTCCTACAGGTCTCTCTCTCTCTCTCAAAACTTATGTACATGTTTCAATTTGAGACCTTTCTTGACCTCCATTATTATTCTAAAAGGTAGAAAACATGGGAAAAAAATAGAGGGGAAAGTGTTGATAAAACTTTGTGTCTCATCTAGAGGTAATTAGTTGCGATTTTTTTCGGAATCACTTTCTTCTTCTAAATAAAACTCTCTTTATAAATAGAGCTTTCTCTATGTACCATGCATCTTAATTTGCTCATTGTTGTCAAATCAATTTATGAATAATTCCTAGGTGAAACAAAGAGTTTTATCCATAGTTTCTCACTTTTATTTTCTACTTTATTACTTCCCAGAATCACAGAAATGAAATAACGAAGATGGAAAGAGACTTTAAATTGAAACGTTTTTATAAATTTGAAACTGTACTAGATAAAATTAAAATGTAGGACTAATCTGAAACATTGGGTAAACTCTACTCTAGGCCTTCTCATTATAATTTTCCCTTACCTTTTAACACGCACATATTCCCTGTAATAATATTGTGACAAAAATTTGGGGCAATTATCATAAATCAGCTCTCTTTCTGTTGTTGAGCTCCCCTCTTCTTCTTTTTTTGATAAACTTCTAGTCCATCCTAGAGCACCTATTAGTACATATTTAATTTCACTGTAGGAAAAGATGGACATTGTTTTGAATTCAGTGGTGTGTGAAAGAGCCAAATTGATGATTTTCAATGGAAGCACGAATTCATAAATTTATTTGCATTGTTTTGACTTGTAATTAAGTTAGGACTTTCATTTTCAGAATTTTTGTTTTTTGGCAGGGTTTAGACCCAAGAGCCACAGCCAACTTATTTATGGATGCAATGTGCATTGGAGAAAAAATCATAAATGACGAAGACTGCTTCATACTAAAGATAGATACAGGGGCAGCAATTCGCGAGGCTCAAAGCGGTCCAAACTATGAGATCATCCACCACACAATATGGGGATACTTCAGCCAACGTTCAGGCCTTTTGATTCAATTTGAAGACTCGAGACTGCTTAGGATGAAAACTCAAGCTGAAGAGGACGTGTTCTGGGAAACCAGCACTGAATCAGTCATGGAGGATTATAGGTACGTTGATGGTGTAAACATTGCACACAGTGGCAAGACTCACATCACGATTTTTAGATATGGAGAGCAATCTGCTAACCACAAGAGGGAGTTGGAAGAGAAATGGAAAATTGATGAGGTTGATTTCAACGTATGGGGCTTGACAATGGAAAGCTTTCTGCCTCCAGCTGAACTAGGAAAAAAATAATCCAGCAAAAAAAAAAAAAATATATATATATATATATATATATATACTTAGGCGAGTCCACTGCCCCCGCTCAATTAATGGAGCGTGCTTGTCTCGAACTCTCAACCTCAAACTCGTTGGATAATGCATACTATAAATGATTAGTATTAAGTTAAAAAAACAAAATTTAGATACTAACAAAAACATGCTAGTGCTCGAACTTTCAATCTTGGACCCGTTAGATAATTTATACTGTAATTAATGAGTATTAAGGGTTTTTTTTTTTTTTTTTGAAAGTGTAGATACTAGCAAATCGGAAAAGCTATGCTTTGATAGTTGATACCACCCAAAAAAACAATCAAAGAAACAAAGAACATTTCTTATTTAGCTGCTTAAGAGTTTTGTTTTATGTTGCATTGCTTTTTGACGTACATGTATGATATTGTGAGGCTTTTGCGTAACATATCTTAAGATGAGTGTCAATTTTTTAAATCTCATGTCCTTGTCCATGTGGTGTTACGGGTTACAACTTATATTTCAGACATTTATTTGACCTAAAACAAAAGGTACATTGTATCGGTAGCCTGTAATTGATTAAGGATTTAGGATGCTTTTAAAGTTATACAGAGAGGACTATTGTGTTCAGAATCGTGAAGCATTGTTTTCAAGCACCAGATCTAACAATTTGATTTTTCTCACCCGTTTTGGCTGTAATCAAAGCTTTCATATCTTTCTCGTCAAGCTGTTTCTCAAAAAAAAAAAAAAAAATCTTTCTTGTCAAGCTGCAAAATAATCTTATAATAGAAATGTTTTCATATTAAAAAAAATGTTGTATTAAAATTTACATTAAGTGCTAATCATACCCATAATTAAAATTTTAAAACTCAATTAACTTGTTTTTCTAATTACCAGATGAAATTTTAAAGCTTTTGCTACTAACAAGTGTAAATATTCTTGTCACATAATTAAATTAGAGAAAGCTTGTCGATCTCGATGAAGCACATAAAGTCTTGTGCCCTTTACTAAATCCAATTGCTCTAGTTACTCAACTTGGGGAGACTCGGTTTTTACCTCAAAAAACTAAAGAATTTCGCTATTAATAATAAGTAATGATAGAGATTTTTTCTTCAATAAATCTATTTAGTTTTCTATCCAAAAAAAAAGGAAGTAATGATAGAGATAATAAAAATTCTCCTAAATCTCAAACTTAATGAGAAATTTTACTACATCATAAACTTATTAGTTCCTCAACACTGTGGGACCAATCACATTTATTTGTCACATTAGTTTATAAACATTTTAATTGTAGTAAAATAAATAGCATTTTTTTTTTTTGGGTATAAAAGAGTAATAAAATACAATGGCAAATAAATTATAGGCAGTTTTGGTATAACCTCCTGATGGGTCATACAAATTGAACTCTAATGGATCAACCTTGGATAATCTTGGTACTGCAAGTCGAGAGGGTTTGATTAGAGATCATCATGGAGCTTGGTTAAAGGATATGCTAGACCTCTTGGTATCACTAATAGTTTTATTGCAAGACTCTGGACTTCAATAATAGTTTTACTGTAGAACTATGGACTTTGAGGGGTGGTCTTATCCTTACTAAAGATATCAGAATTAAGTGTCTTATTGTTGAGGTAGATGCCTTGAGTGTAGTTCAAGCAATGAATAGTGACAAAACTAACCTGCTAGTGGAACTTCTACTATCTTATTGCAATAGCTTATTGAAAGCTATCTCCAGCAAGCAGGTTGAACATGGTTACTAGGAAAACTAACCAATGTGTTGATACATTTTGAAGTTTAGATCGAGAGCAATTATTCGTTTTGTGTCTTTTAATGAACAATCACATATAATGGAAAACTTGCTAGCTTTTGATAGGAATGAATTATTTTGTAATCGACTTATTAATTCTTAATCTATTCACTAAAAAAACTCTTAATCTATGGATATCCCCTTTTAATCCAAAAATAAAAAATAAATACAATAAATGATAAGCAATTTATTAAGCCTTAGGCTTCATTTGAGAGTTCATAAAAAAATGAAATAAAATAATCATAAGAAAAAAAGAAATAAATGGAATGTTTTTCTTTTAAGATAGTATTTTTTAAAAGTTTTGATATCACTTTTATAGAAAATATTAAAAGTCGTAAAAAAAATTAATTTTTCTTTTAAAAGAATTAAGATATTTCTTAAATTAATACTCATATCCTATAACTTTCCCCTTTTATTTAATTAATCTCCGGGCTGATCAAGTTAGGTACAACCCTCAATGGAAATCAATAACTTAAGAGGCAAATGTCAAAGTACCATTAATCAATGAATTGTATATTTAATTACACAAATTGCAAAGCTATATAAAAGCAACACTAATTGCGTGCACGTAAAATTGATCAATACAATAAATAAAAAAATTATATTAAAAAAAAAACATTAAAACGATGTAGCTTTGTGTCGGTTGTTTCTTACAAGTTATAAAATACGCCAACGCCTATAGAAAAAAGTGTACATCCCCTTGAGATCAATGGCCAATATCATCCCACCAAGAGCCCAACAAGCCATAATCAACCTTGAAAAACTAGCCAATAGAAAGTCAACTCAATCCGCACTTAATAAAAAAGTGGTGGCCCACATAAATATAAATATATATAGAATCATAGATATACAATTAAAAAAGAAAGTTGATTTTGACTCTTCTCCCCCATACCCTTACCCAAAACAGCAATTTCTGTATCAGATCGACCCCGCTACCCAACCTACCCTCTTTTTTTTTTTTTTTTTTTTTTTTTTCCTCCTTCCAAATCCAATAGTCCACCTCAGACTGAAAACAAAACAAAACAAAACCAAAAAAAAGAAAAAGCAATAGTAGCAACATTAGAAGAAAAAAATTTACATTTTAATTATCGAATCGAACCCTCCAAAAAGATCCTCGTATCTCTCTGTTTTTGTTTTTGTTCTGTTTTTTTTTTTTTTTTTTTGGGTTTGATCGAAATGAAGGATGAAGATGGGCTTATTCCAACAACGACAGCGAAGAAAGAAACCTCGGATTCGAGTTTCTTCGGTAAAGGTCGGTACAAGTTCTGGGCATTGGCGGCGATTTTGTTGCTCGCATTTTGGTCCATGTTTACAGGAACCGTTACTCTTCGTTGGTCCGCTGGAAATCTCAACCGGTTCACTGAAGACCTCGATAATTACATCCATGACGATCTCGATGTCCTCGTAAGCCTTCTCTCTGACTCCCTGTCTTTTTTTTTTTTTTTTTTTAGTTCGTTTGGAATTGGATCTTGGGTTCGATTTTGGTTGATGAAATTTGGAGGGTTTGGTTTTGGGTTTGTTTTTGTTATAGGAAATGGAGGAGAGAGAGAAGGTGGTGAAGCACATGTGGGATGTGTACACGAATAGCCGTCGGATCAGATTACCGAGGTTCTGGGAGGAAGCGTTTGAGGCTGCCTATGAGGATTTGACCAGTGATGTCGTTGGTGTTAGAGAAGATGCTATTACTGAGATCGCTAAGATGTCTGTGCGCTCCATTGATCTTGATCCCGTTCCCGTCCAATCAACGGTTCGTATTCCTTCTTTGATCTACTTCTTTTGTGTATATTTGTTATTGAAATTTGTAGTGCTTGCTTTAGAGCTTGATTTTTAGCTGAATTCAGATGCCACATTGGGGTTCTAATAGATTTTGCTGCTTGCCATGTTTTGAAACTTGAATGAATGGCAATGTTTTAGTTTTTGTTTGACTGTTCTAAATCTTGAGAGGTAGGGGATGATTTTGGATTCTAAATGACATTATGTAGTTTTGCAATGAAAGGGGTGAAGAGTGGGATTAGGAAGTAAGCTTAGTCAACTCAGGACCCGCCTGCTCTGATACCATGATAAATTTATCACTTATCCCAAAAGGTCATGTTGTTAGGAAATGGTGATTTAATCATTTAACTGTTCTAACAAGTACTTGTGTCCTACTCTTTAGTGTCTACACTACCGTGAAAGTGTTCGAAAAAGCATTTCCAATAACCTTACCTTGGGTATTATTGGGAATTGGGGTAATCTTTGCCACATGATTTGAATTTCATCTAGTTTTGGATTTGATGCATATGCAATTACGCTGAGGATATTTTTGATACTATTTTGCCTAATCAGTTTCATCTCAATGTGAAAACTTCTTTTGAACCTGTTGTTAGGTATGGAAACTTTCATTTTTGTGATTGAATATGTTATTTAATTAATTGACCGTTTATTGTTTCTATGGAACTTTGATTTTATGTCAATGCTGTATGTGTTTATCTTAGCTTGAATGCTTGAGGATGTTTTCCCCTTTCTCTCTCCTTTTTTCCTATTGGACTCCATCATTTATGTAGGATATCCATCTAATCTAAATTGTACTATTTTCTTTCAAGACTATGTATATGTATTTTTATGAAAAGTTTAGTTAGCAACATAACAATCATGATTTTTTTTTCCTCAATCGGCATTTTTATCCCTGTTTTTCTGAGTGGGGCAGGAGCATTGTTTTAAGGTTATGTGGCTAACACAAGCTACGAAACTTGACATACTTGTTCTATTTGATAACAAGAGTGGATAATACCCATTTGGTGTAGGACTCTAAGAGAATAGAAGTTGTATAGGCACTTGGAATGCTGGATCTTTTACTGGGAAACTAATGCAAATAGCAGATACCAGGACTATGAGAAGAATAAACATATTGTGGTACACAAGAGACTAAGTGGGTGGATGAGAAGAAATTATATATATGCAGTGTAAAGGAAGAGATTAAAAAAAAAAAAAAAATAGGGAAGCGCATCAAGAGTATTTTGTGATTATAGAATACCTATTAAGTTAAAATTTTATAAGACCGCGCCAACTATGCCCTATAGTGATGAATGTTGGGCTGTTAAGATGCAACATATTTATAAAATGAGTGTAGTTTAAATGAGAATTTTTTTTTTTTTTTTTTTGATAAGTAGTTTAAATGAGAATGTTGATATGGATAAGTGAAAATATACAAAAGGATAGGGTTCGAAATGATGGAATTTTCTTATAGATAGGGGTGGCCCCTTGATAAAAGATGAAAGAGTCATTTTTTCATGTTCATAGGAGAGTGATTAATACATCAATGAAAGAGAGTTAGTTGATTCAAGTTGGGGGAATGAAAAAAGGTGGAGAAAGACTAAAAATAACATTAGTAGTAGTAAAAAAGTGATACTTCAATCAAGGAAGCAATAGAGAATATGACTTTGGATAAAATAGAATGGCAGAAAATTTACTTGTAGCCCCAATAAATTTAGGACTAATATTGTTTCTTTATAAGATAAGTGTTCATTAAAGTGAAAAGGAAAGGGGCACAAATCTAGCATAGTGGATGTATACAAAGAGAAACATCAAAAAAAATACAAGTTCAATGAATCTAAGAATTTTACTAAGAATGTTAAAACAATCAGTTGCTGGCATCCAATCGAAAAGTGATCTTAAGAACAGCAACTCAAACACTGTACTTGAAGTGGATGTTGGGTATGGTGGGTATCAGACCAATCCGTAACATTTATACACCTAACTAAATTAGTACTGAGAAGAAAGTTAGAATTGTTGGCATGTGGATGAGCACCTGTGTATCTGTTCTCTACAATAATTTATTTTAAACATCATTGATAGGCTGGACCCCTAGATTTGTTACTTTCAAATGGATCCATAACATGCTCACCAGGCTGGATTAAGGCCCTGGTACAAAGTCCTAAAATCAACATTAATTTCTACAATCTTCAGGTAGGAACTGTCTATGATTTATCATTTATTTTCTCTTTCCCTCTAACTACTGGTTTTATCTGTTCTCTACAATAATCCATTTTAAACATCATTGATAGGCTGGGCCAGAAGATCCTAAATTTGTTAATCTCATATGGATCCATAACATGTTCACTGGGCTAGATTAAGGCCCCAGTACAAGGTCCTAAAATCAACTTTAGTTTTCTACAATCTTCAAGTAAGAAACATTCTATAATTTTTCTTCTCTTCCCCTCCAAATAATGCACAGGCTCCTGCCACAACAGAAATAGTTTGTTGTTTTCCATTGTTTTCAATTTTCATGAATAAGGTATGAATAAAAAATGGTAGAGTCTGTTTGGATACCGTTTATTGCTGAAAACTGAAAACTTATTACTGAAAACACTATCGCAAAATAATTTTTAAATTATAAATAGTGCCCGCGGGACCCAGTTTGGATGTTACATCTGCTTTATTAAAAAACTTGCAAGTCCGATGAACAATACACGGGACCCAGGTTTGGACGCAAACGCCAGACGCGTTTTGCTGTCCAAACTCACACTATATGAGTAACCAATGTTTGGGGCCATCTTCTCTTCAATGCCTACAACATCATCCCCCCCCCCCCCCCCCCCCTCCCTTTTTTTTTTGGCAGAAAGTTATGATGTGGACCTAACAGGACTTGGTCACTCCTCTGTAGTTTTTAATAGGCTAAAGAAAAATTTATGATTCAAGGAATTGAGTGGGACAAGTTATCTGCCTATGTTGGTAAATCTACAGACCTTGCTGTTCTGTATGTAAGAGACTGATCACCGATGAACACATTGTATGAGTTTAAGATCCTATCTGGGGTAATATAGGTTGGAGGAAGTGGCATACTGACAATTTTTTTGGTCGATCTGTATCTCTTCATTACTTTTCCCTGGGTGTACAAAGATCATATTGACCGTCACAAAATTGAGGTAATTGATAAGGTGGGACATTCATCAACCAAGGATTCAAGATGGAGATAGATGGGTCCTTTGGTTTTAAACTTTTTTCTGTTGGGCATTTCTCAATGCTCTTGTTTTGTCTGTCTTAAATTTTCGTTTCATAGTTTCAAAAACTCAGGGATAAGTCATGCAATTCAATTTGAAATATCAGGTGGTAAATGTGGTATGAAAGCCAAAGAAAAACTCTCTGCTTTGTTAAAATTCATGGTGCTCTGGTCTCTTAACCACTATGAATCACTAAAATGAAAACATAGGATTGGCCTTATGGACCATTATGTATTGGAGTTATATGGACTATAATGCTAGTAGGTACTTGCTTGCTTTCTGCAGTATGATGTGACTTCTAGAATAGAAGGCCTCGAACATTTTCCCGTCTTGACAATATTTGGTGATCTCAAGCCCTAAGCACAATTGTTATCTTCATGCAAAGCACAGCTATAGGCTCTATGAGGATCTTGATTATTTACCATTTACTTGATTTCAATACATGTTGGGGTCTATTCTCTGCACTTGTGTTCCACATGTCTGCAAGTCACTCCAACAGCAGTGTACTTTTATGATTGCCTCTAGAATTATCCTCAGATATCAATTATCGAACCTGACAAATGCCATCTATTTTGTGCAAATTTAGTTGCCACTGATAATCAAATTTAATGGACAGTCAAATTAGCAGTGTTCATATTATTTCTTGTATACTTCCAAATCTGTGGGAGTTTTTATGTAAAGAATGGCAATTTGTAGAGATGTGCAGTATCCCTCAAACTGTTTCTAAGATTGTTATAAGAAAGGGGTTCATTGATGAGGGTATCATTTTCATATTTTAATTACTTCAGAATTCGTTCTTTTCATGAAACTCATAAATGTCAAATTTTTTTACCATGAAAACTAGATTGGAAATGATTATACTTTCACATCTTCATCTGTTCTATTCATCTGAGCCTGTGCTTCCTTCTCTCTTGCTGTGCATTATGTATTGGAGCCAGACATGTACAGATTTATTAACGTGCTTTTGTCCTGTGTCTTTTCCTGTCTATATTGCCAGACTGCACGAGAATTGCGTAAGAGTCTGAAGCGGGCAGAGAAAGGCAGGGAAGTAGTGACCTTGAAAGGTGGTCATCGATGATGTGAAGGATGTTGAGGGTAAAAGGATTTAGTCATTCAGATTACTCACAATTGATCATTTGCTGCCCAAAGTTTGTGAAGGGTGGTGATAGGTGAAATCATACTCGGTGCTTCTATGTATTTAATTAGGTTATTGTTCATCCAAATTTTTGCAGTCACAATATTTTCATGCGGGTAGTAAACTGAAACAACCTTTCAAGTAGATCAATCAACTGAAGGGAAATTTTTATGAGATTTATTTATATAAATTCTAGTGAAAGAATTTCCGAAAATTTGTCTTGAGTAGGAGTTCCTTACCAGCATGGACAAGCATATATATATTCAAGCTCTGATGTCTTGAACCAAAATTATTCTAGATTGTGTCTCTGCTGGCTTCAATTGAATATATTCCTCCATGTTAAGAGAAATTTTTGTTGGAACTTGGAACTGATTCATTCCTCTTCTCTTGTATCGTTACATAAGTCCTAATCAGTGGAGCAGTGCTTGCTGCAGCTGTATAATCTTATTTTTTTTTTTAGTTCAATTTCTCAGCATTGATGTAAAAATCATAGGAAGCTGTGTGTTTTAGAGCGTAGAACCTGTTTGTCTTATACATGCGCTTGTCAGACATTCTTTCCCTTGTTAAGTTATTTACGAACTTGCCCATTCAATGTCATTTTACGGTGCAAAATGAGCTCTCTGTTTTTAGGATTTTGGTTTTCCGTATGTGAAGAGTAATTCAAAATATCAGGCAATGAGAATATATAGACCATACCAAACAAATCCGATCAACCATTGTGGACCATGGACTGGCTGAAATCTTGATTCTCAGGAAAAGAAAAACCTTGAAATCTCAATGCAAATGGTTTACAACATTAAAGTTCCTGGCCTATCACATCATTTGTTTCTTTTTCTTTTTTAAAAACAATTTGCATATAACACATCTAATTTCCAAAGTAAAAGATAAGTATCATATCATATGGGTGTCTATTTGGCTACCTTATATATGGGAATGTATGTTTAATCTTTTAAAGTATTCTAGATGGACTTTTACCCAATAAACGTAGTAGGTAAAAATATGGTGGTGTTATTTGAAGGAAGTTCTGCTGAAACTAAGTACATCATGAGATATTAGGAGGGTGTGCTTAGTAGAAGGTAACTAAAAGGATTAGAGTGTGTTCTTAATAGAATCAAAGAAGGTGTACCTAGGAGTGTCAAAGAGAGGTTTAATGCACCTCGACCAAGTCAAATGGGTACCTAGGAAGGTCTAAGAGAATGTTCTGAAAAGTCTCCTCACCTAAAGGGAATCCTCGGCCTAATGCACTTCGGTCAAGCCAGAAGGGGTACCTAGGAGGGTCTAAGAGAGTGCTCTAGAAAGTCTCTTCGACCAAGGGAGTCCTTGGTTTAATGCACCTCGGCCAAGTCAGAGGGACTACCTAGGAAGGTCAGGGAGAGTGCTCCAGAAAGTCTACTCGGCCAAAGGAAGATAATCCCTCGAAGGGTTAGAACTCTAAGAGAATTAGAGAGAGAGAGAGAGAGAGAGAGAGAGAGAGAGAGACCCACTTTCCAAATGGTCTCTCCCCCTTTTATAATGAAGATCTTTGCATGGCTGGGCATGTGGCCAATTTAGGCTTAATATATAGAACATGTGTCACCATGCATGACTCTTTTGTATTATGTGTGCCTAATTTTAATAGGTTGCATATGCTTAAAGAAAATTGTAGTTGCATTCACTTTGTTTAAAAATGGGAACCCCACAATAACTATATATATGGACGTCATATGCATTAACGGGTATAATATTTCATCCACAAGACATGGGCAGCATTACTTTATGCTCCAGGATTCAATTGAACCCTTTGACTTGAAAATTTTTTAAAAAACTTTATATATAAAATTTTTTATTAGTATAATTTACTCCTGAAGATATATTTGTACACTCTGGTTTAAATCTTGCACACCTCAACCACATATCAGCTCAGCTCAAAATCAAACAACAAAATATATAGATCACATGTCTCTCTAAGAGTAAAAAACAGAATGTTTGTAAGTCGTAGGTGTATCTCTTTATTATAAATTTATATTATATGTTTGTGAATGTGTGTCTAATACTGATTGCGTGTGTTATTTTTTATTTCTTATTATGTTATTTGTGTGAATTGTAATGTATGTGAATGTGTGTTAAGTACTACAAATATAATATAACTTTATAAAATTTAATAATTAGAAGATACAGAGGGTTTTTTTTTTTTTTTTCTTTTGAGAAGGAGGAGGGTTTGTTACATGTGTGTATACTATAATTACGTTATAATAACTTTTTATTATAAAGTTAGTGATTCAAGAACCAAAAATAGTAAAATTAGTAATTGTTTAAGCATTTTATTAGTTATGTAGATACTTAGTGTATTATTTATGTATATATGAGTGTGGTTGTGTGGGCCAATTTAATACAATGACAATGAGTTGAGTTTTGTCATTTAATTTAAAATATTTTTTTATAAAAACAATGACAAATAGATAATAACAACTTCATAAAATTAAAAATGTTACACAAACTTAATAAAATAAAATGGTCACACTTACTAACATTGACAGTAAATAACGACAAATGATAATAAACTATCTTGTAATGATTTTAAAATAAAGAAAATTGTAAAACTTCATATATTTGTGTTTTTTTTTTTTTTTTTTTTTTGATAACTCAATATATTCAAATTCTTTTTTTTTTTATTAAATTTTGTTGGGTTTAAGCTTCTTAATAACGCTCCTAAACAAATTTCTAGAGCCGTCACTGCCACAAGATTATTCAAAGTTTAAACGCAACTTAGACTATAAGATCATTATTTTTCTTTTCTTTTTTTGAGAAGAATAAGATCATTCCTTTAAACGGGCTTAATACTTCTTTTACAAAATCGTGAATTCTATCCAACATTTGTTACATCTTTCCCAAACTATGTGCATTTTATATAGTTGTGGGACCCGTATATTGTAACAGGAAGGTTGTACAGTTGCATGCATAATATATATCATAATTATTGTGTTTGAAGGGTTGTTATTTGTTAGGATTGTGGGACTCAGATATTGTGATAGGGAATCATAGTGTTTGATAGGTTGTGATTTGTTAGGGTTGTTAAAACTTCAATATGGCTCCTTCTAGTGCTTCAGAAAATACATCTAGATCCAAATAATCTCTCAATAATGCTAATGCCACAACAAGTGACACAATTTTTGTTACAGCTCACCTACATGGCGAGTTATGAGTGGTAGAATTTTAGATTCACATGAACTCATCATTTTTTTTCAATCACTCAACTTAATATATGAGCAAGTTGTGACAAAAGATGTGTCACTTGTTATTAGGACTATAAATAAGTCGGACTGAGCTAAGTATTGAAAGTTCATGCTAGTTCATTTAATTTTGTTTCGAACACGAGTCAAGCTGAGCTCATTATCAAAAAATATTACAAGTTCAAGCTTGGTTAATTTACTTGTCGAGTAAGCTCGAACTTGTTCACAAGCTACTTGATTAACTTTTTTTTCCTATATGCAGTAAAACCACGACTTAAATGTTTTACTGTTTCAAAAATCTATTTATTTTTACCACATATGTAATGTTTATGTTATGGATAAATTACAAATAATAATTTTACATCATATGAAACAATTTACAAACTTATACAACCAAATTTCAAGTCTATATAAATATATTGTTAGAAAAATATACACATAAATATATAGTGTAGGGACGAAGGGCCCAGATACAGGTATTGGGCCGTGGGTTGTGCTCGAGGATGTCAAGTAGCCCGAGGACAAATAAATACTAGCAAAGGTATATAGATTAATGGGTCGTGGAAGAAGTCTGGTCACAATGAGCAGGAGACATTGTCCGAGAAGAAATGCCTCCTCGTCTAAGCAGAGTAGAGATCAAAGGTCCGACCATCCATCAAGAACAGGGCAACAAACAATCTTACTTAGAAGGATAAACATCAGAGAGGGATGAAATAAAAGAGAGTTGGGAAATATCTGAGAAGAAAGCTGCTACCACCATATTAAATGCTCTATATCTAACCCCCTGGCCGCATTGATATGGAAGTCATATATGAACAGTAACTTTCGGCCTTACAGGTACCCCCAAAGACTTCAGGAAGGTGCTAATGGGACAAGTATCAAGAAGATTAGCAATCTGACCTACATGTTGAGGGTTAAGATGAAAGAAGGGAAGGTAATATAAAAGAGAAAATCTAGAGAGAGATCATTGTACACTTAAGAACTGTAATTTGGTATAAGTCTAAGAGAAATATATAAGAATAGACCTTCCTTAAACTTGGCCGAGGAGAACTTTTCTTGTTCAAAATTGTTTGCTTTATTCTTTCCAGTAATAACTAACCTACTGTGATCATTGTCCATTTAACTCATTGAAAGTTCAGTTTCAAGCTCACGCTTTAACAAATTCATTGTTTTGAGCTCTTTGGGCCATTAATCATCCATTTAGGCTTTGGGATTAAATCGTGCTCTTACATATAGTATTATATATAGTTAATTCGAGCACTCTTATTCACGAACACATTATTATATTTGAGCTTAACTAGTTTAATAATCAAACATAAAGTTGGACTTGAACTTGACTTAATTACCAAAAAAACGAACATAAACAAACATTTTTTCGAGCCGAGTTTCAGCTAAACAACTTAGTTCATTTACAACCCTACTTGTTGTAATTCGTAAATGAAAAGCAAATCGACATCATACGGGTCATTAATTGGGTCTGGGGCGACTCTCACTGGTCACTACTTGACCCGATTAGCAAGTAACCAAATCGGCCCCATAGCTGGGCCCCCATCCCTCCCGGGTCATTTTGGAGTTCCCCCAAACCCAAACCCAAACAAACTCACTCATCACTTCCAAAAATGAAGTGCCCATACTGCTCGTCGGCGCAGGGGCGGTGTGCCACCACGAGCTCAGGCCGGTCAATAACGGAGTGCGCCTCGTGCGGCCACGTCATCGATGAGCGTCAATCCCAGCCTCACCACCTCTTCCACCTCCGCTCCCAAGACAACCCCCTCTGCCTCGTCACCTCCGACCTCCCTTCCCATCTCGAGAACGACGAGAACGACCCGTTCGAGCCCACCGGGTTCATCACCGCCTTTTCAACCTGGTCCATCGAGCCCAGCCCCCTCTTCCTCCGCTCCTCTCTCTCCTTCTCCGGCCACCTCGCCGAGCTCGAGCGAACTCTCGAATCTTCTTCTTCGTCCTCTTCGTCGTCGACCGTCGTGGTCGATAATCTCAGGGCGTACATGCAGATTATCGACGTGGCGTCGATTCTCGGGTTGGAGTACGAGATATCGGACCACGCGTTTCAGTTATTTAGGGATTGTTG
This sequence comes from Lithocarpus polystachyus, assembly GCA_033629205.1. Lineage (NCBI taxonomy): Eukaryota > Viridiplantae > Streptophyta > Magnoliopsida > Fagales > Fagaceae > Lithocarpus > Lithocarpus polystachyus. The sequence continues at coordinate 53,714,217 of CM066167.1, forward strand.
CTCCGCTACTTGTTTGAGAAATCGGAGCGTGGAGGCACTCGCCACTGCTGCGCTTGTCCAAGCCATTAGGGAGGCCCAAGAGCCCAGAACTCTCCAGGTCTCTATTTTTCTCTCAATTATTACTATTTCTCTGTTTAATCACGAGATATTCAATGAATCAAAATCAAATTAATTATGTTTCAAGATTCTCACTGTTTCAATGTTTTGCCCTTTATTTACGCTTATTTATTTAAATGGTTCTCTTTTTGATAATTTGATGGTTACAATTTGAACCTGGGCGTGGAAACGTCAGGAGGAGGTGTAAGTCGAGTTACAAGACTGACTCTTGGTGTTTAAATAGTTTTCTTAATTAAGTGACATAATAACACACAATGTGCCTCGAGAAAACAATTTCTAAGCAAAGTGTTTCTCTCTGTGGGATTAATGTTATTCCTCATTAAAATTGTCAGTACCACACTAGCTACTACTATTTTGTTGCCTTGAAGAGATAAACAGTGATAAGCAGGCTGTTATTATAAGTGCAGGCACTCTGCAATCTGCATGACCAGTGATATAGCTGATTTCTTCACTTCCATCATTCATTACAAGCAATGAGATTATTTTCTTTCTAGACGCGGTATGGTCATCATTCTGGTCTAAATTGAAGTCATTTCCCAGCAAATTACTAATGGTGTTTTGATAAGCTGGTTTCAAACCTACATGATAGTTTGGAATTAAAGTTGAAATGATTTAAAAGTTGAGGGAACGCAAAAAGGTAGAGGAAGGCAAAAAATATCAGTAGAAGTAGTTAAAACAGATACGTCAATTAAGGAAGTAATAGAGGCTATGACTTCAGATAAAATAGAATGAAGAAAAAGAATACATGTAGCCGGCCCTTACTAATCTTGTTGAGGATCTATAGCTAGACCCAAAGAATTTGGGACTAAGGCTTTGTTGTTGTTATTGATAGTCTAGGAATTACATTTCCAAATCAGGTAATGATCAACATTACTCTACATGATTCATTTCTTTGAAGTAAAAATCTAGAAGCTGTTTCCAAACTTCTTTCCAGCATGCACTATATAGTTGTTGTTGTTGTCACTTTTAACAGCAATATTTGTATTTTGTGACATGGGAAATGATTTATATTGTGGCTGATGTTTTTCAATGGCAATAGAGAACAGTTTCCTTCTCAAAATATAGCAACACAGTGCCCAAAGCAGCATTACAAATATACTCTCAGACTCTCATTTTCTTTATCATATGCGTTTTTTGGTGCTTACTGTGGGATTACTGTGGGATTTTTTATTAATAATTTTTTTAAAGGTTGCTTATATAGATTCATCCTCTATGTGTTGTATTTGTTAATTCTAGTAATTCTTACTAATTCTTTCTAGTTTAGAGCTTCTCTAATTTGGCATCTGACTTTGGATATGCCAGGAAATTTCAATTGCAGCCAATGTACCTCAGAAGGAGATTGGGAAGTACATCAAGATACTTGGTGAAGCGCTACAACTAAGTCAGCCCATTAACAGCAATTCCATATCAGTCCACATGCCACGGTTTTGCACACTTCTCCAACTCAACAAATCTGCTCAGGTACATGGGTTTGAGTTCAGATTACCTTCTTGGTCCTGAGCAGTAACTTTGAATGAATTGGAAAGGCTAAAAATCATGCACCATATACTTGATAATCAAGTGAGCATGTGGTAATCATACAATAGGAAGATGACAGGGATATGCAGCTGAAAAATGTCGGGAATCCAAAAGAGGAGGAGTTCGAAGACTATGAAAGGAGAAAAAAAACAGTAATAACAAAAGTGGAATATTGCAAAAACTTTTTAATCCACATGGTTGCAAGATTCTAAATCTATCTTGTTAGTTTTTTCTTGGCTATTACATGGTGCATAATGTTATTTCTAAAAAATAAATCCTGGAGCTTTGTCTTTGGATGATAGGAGGGCATTTTTGGTTGCGGACCACCTCTAGTTTACACTTGGAAATTTTTTAATTGCTGCATTGGCATTTCTGCATTTTTTTCTAATCATCTACACGGGTTTATTGTAATGTGAAGTTTCCTTACAGGAAATGGTCTGTGATTCATATCAGTAGTGTTGAAATTTGATGTGATATAAAAGTGCCAACTGCTTTAAATATAAGTTCACTCTAGGGAGAATTTTATGCCCCTCTTTTTCTCTTGATCAAATTTAACTGTGGTCCTGCGTATTATTGTAGGAGCTTGCAACTCACATTGGAGAAGTTGTTATTAACAAGTGCTTCTGCACTCGGAGGAACCCCATAAGCATATCTGCTGCCGCTATTTATTTGGCCTGCCAACTAGAAGATAAACGCAAAACCCAGGCAGAGATTTGTAAGGTGACAGGCCTCACTGAGGTCACCCTCCGTAAGGTCTACAAGGAGTTGTTAGAGAATTGGGATGACTTGCTCCCATCTAATTATACTCCAGCTGTTCCTCCAGAGAGAGCATTTCCCACAACTGTGATTGCTTCAGGCCGTTCTTCAGCACCTAAAGGTGATTTAGTTGAAGGGAATTCTTCATTGGAGAGAGACAAGCTGCAGGAAATTAAAGTTAATAAACCAGACGAGGTTCCAGACATGGGTCATCAGGCCAGAGCAAAAGAGGAAGCTGAAAGTAGAGGTAACTCTCAAGGGCCCTCTAAGCCAGTGTTGAACCAACCACCTGCATTTTGGCAAGCTCAGGCTGCAATTGGAACTTCTGGTCCTAGGGGAGACAACAATCAGAATATCACGCAAGGAACAGACATCAATGAACTGCACTCTAACAGTCAAGAGTTAGAGCACAAAGTAGATAAGGATGCAAATGGTGCTACTAATTCCCTAAAGCCTAACCAGCTTTCAAGTCCCCAAACTTCAAGTGGGGGTTCAGTCATGCATGTTTGGTCTCCTTATATGTCTCAGCCTCCCAATATTCCAGTTGTTAAGCCACCAAATGTAGAGCGAGACTCCAATCAGAATATCACTCGAGGAACAGACATCAATCGACTGCACTCTAACCATCAAGAGTTGGAGCACAGGTTAGATAAGGATGCAAGTGGTACTGATTCCCTAAAGCCAAACCAGCTTTCAAGTCCCCCAACTTCAAGTGCGAGTTCTGTCACGCAGGCTTGGTCCTCATATATGTCTCTGCCTCCAAATATTCCAGTTGTTAAGCCACCAAATGTAGAGGGAGACAACAATCAGAATATCACTCGAGGAACAGACATCAATCGACTGCACTCTAACCGTCAAGAGTTAGAGCATAGGGTGGATAAGGGCGCAAATGGTGCTACTAATTCCCTGAAGCCAATCCAGCTTTCAAGTCCCCCAACTTCAAGTGCGAGTTCAGTCATGCAGGCTTGGTCCTCATATATGTCTGAGCCCCTAAATATTCCACCAAATGTAGCGCGAGACAACAATCAAGGAACAGACATCAATCGACTGCACTCTAACCATCAAGTGTTAGAGCACAAGGTTGTTAAGGGTGCAAATGGTGCTACTAATTCCCTAAAGCCAAACCAGCTTTCAAGTTCCTCAACATTAAATGTGAGTTCAATCCGTAATCAGTATTGGTCCCCATATATGGCTAAGCCTCAAAGCATTCCTTGTCAGAATATCACCAGAGGAACAGACATCAATGAACTGCACTCTATTCGTCAAGAGTTAGGGCACAACGTAGTAGATGAGGATGCAAATGGTGCTACTAATTCCTTAAAGCCAAACCAGCTTTCAAGTCCTGCAATTTCAAGTGAGAATTCGGTCATGCAGGTTTGGTCCTCATATATGTCTCAGCCTCTAAATATTCCAGTTGTTAATGTAGTGCGAGACAACAATCAGAACATCACTCGAGGAACAAACATCAATCAACTGCACTCTAACCGTCAAGAGTTAGAGCACAAGGGAGCAAATGGTGCTTCTAATTCCCTAAAGCCAAACCAGCTTTCAAGTCCCCCAACTTCAAGTTCGAGTTCGGTCGGGCAGTATTGGTCCCCGTATATGTCTAGGCCCCTAAATGTTCCAGTTGTTCAGACACCAAATGTAGTGTCAGGTTATGCTGAACCCAAAAGATCAGGGAGTCTAAATGGAAGCAGAAGTGCCAATCAGTGTGGGGATAAATAGTGGCAGAAGTGGATTCTGTCTTGCCCCTATGGTGTATATATCTGTATAATACGGATAGAAAAGCTTCTTATGAGTATTTTGTGTGTGTTCAGTTCTCTTAGCAGTTCATTGCCAAATTGAGAATGTTTCATTGCCACATTGAGAATGTTTCATGTTTTGGAAAAGTTCTGTGGTTTGGCTAAGGAGGGTGACATGTAACTGCTAACTATTTATTTCTGTTTATGATTGCTTGCCTCACGTCTCTGTTTGATTAAGAGCTTCAGTGCACTAATTTGTTATCTTCAACAAAAACCACCTGTCAAACGCTAGTTGCATTCATGTGGAGGTATTTTATTTTGAATTTGGAGAAAAGCATGGTGTAATCTTGCAAAATTATTATGCACTGTGTCTATTCCTGTTCGGCTAATCGAGAAACATTTGAAGCGAACAATTCGTACTGTGCGTTAGTATTCATGCTGGTTTTGAATTAGTGAGAGTTCACACTTGTTTGAAGCCTTGCTTAGTCAAGCATAACAGATGTTTATAAAATGAACTGTCAGAATTGTTTTTGGGGGAAACCTGTGCATTTTCCTCCGATTGTGTTAATTTTTTTTTTGTGCGTGAAGTTCATTCTATCAACTTCTGTTTTTATACATGGGTGGAAAACCTGGTCCTTTTTTATCGTACCATTATTGAAACACCTATTGTTTAATTGAACTTGGACATTCACACTCAGTCATTCCAGTCACAAAAAACATGGAATCTGCAACTGGTCTTTTCATATTTTCCCACTCATATTTTGGTTAAGCTCTAATCAATTCAATACCCCTTCATTTTTTTCAAATCGGTTTTACTGGGTTTATTCTAAAACTGGTGAAATTACTGTTAAATCTGCTACTTTCACCTCAACTGAACTATTCCGACGTATCACCTCTCTCCCTTGGATGGATATAGTGGATATCATCCATTTGGCACCCCGTGATTGAAATTTTCTTATGGCTCTTAGTCTTATTGCCATGATCAGACTTCTAGTAAATTCAAAACTCAAAGCATGCGCCTCGCGGTGTTAAATCATGTCCATGTCCCGAAACAATTTAGAACATACTTCAAATACCATCTCACACTTCTGCGCATCACCTTACCTTGAACATGAAAGCTCCCAATGAACATCATCATCACTCTGAAAATCAGTCCCAAAAATTTGGGATTGACTATAGATAATTAACAAACTAGTTAGAATCGGTCACGTATACTTTCTCACTTTGTAAAGTAGCCCCCGCTGACGGGATAAATAATTGGTTTAATGACAAATTACTCCATTGTGGTCGTGAGATAGGAAAAACAAGAATTGCAGTAAGGATTCCAACTGAGGCAAAGGTCGGGTGTGTGAATGATCACCAGCAAGCAGCCTTAAGAAAAAAAAAAAATAATAAAAAAAAAATAAAAAAAAGATAGTCAGACTAACTAGGTCGGAGATCAACTAGTGGGATTGGGTTAGGGGCATGCCAAAGGTTAAGTCAGTGAGAGGGGGAAAAAATCAGTGTAGCCTTATCTAACTTTTTGATGATTTTTTTTTTTTTTTTTGAAAATTCCATAAATATAAAAGTTAAATAAAATAAATAAGTGACTTACATGTAACTCGCAAATAGTGAAAAAATAAGTAATAAATTGACTATGAGCACCAATAATAGTGTGGTGCTAAATAGCTATATAGCTATTTTTAGCATCACTAAATATCAAAATGTACCTTGCAATAATGGAGTCAAAGCTATATTTTTTGGCTTCACAGCTATTGTGCACAACTACTTTTGGTTGCACACTATAGCTGAAGGTAATAAAAAAAAAAATTTGCATTCACTGCTTTTGTCTCTTTCCTAAATACCTTTCCGTGTCTATCCCAATGTCTACCATGTGTTCACACTACTGTTGGTTGCAGTTGTGTTTTGGTGGTTGAATAAAATATTATTTTATTATAGTATTTATATTTTTTTATGTTAAAAACTAAAATAAAACCACTGTTATTGGATGTGAGAAGGTAAAATAGATAAAGTAACTTTTTGTAGTGCTAAAAAACTAAAAATTTGGCTCCACTATTGTGGATGCCAGCATTAGTATTGGTGGTGCTAAAAAGTTACATTATTATTTTTAGCACCAGCAAATACAAATTTATGGCTACATTGATGGAGCCAAAGCCAAATAATTTGGCTCCAGTGTTGTGCTCATAGTTTTAAAAAAATATATTATTAAATTGTGTGTTCACATTGTTTTATATTAAATATATTATTTTATTCATTGGTTCACACTGTTTTATAATGAATATATTATTTTATTATAATAGATATATAATTTTATTATGTTGTTTATATTACTTTATTGTGTTAAAAACTAAAATAAAATTACTGATGTTAGGTGTTTCGTAAAGTAAGAAGGTAAGATAAATAAAATAGCGTTTTGTGAAGTTATATTGCTAAATTTGTGGCTCTACTAATGTGAATGCTCTAATAAGTGCATCATAAACAGGTAATAAGTCCACCAAAATGACACTATTTTATTTTGGTTTTTTTTTTCCCCAATGTACAATACGACACATACATTTTATTTTGATTTATTCTCCCAATTTCTCTTATATAAGAAATCATATATAATGATTTACAAATAATATGTGAGTTTCAATTAGTTCAATGGATAAAGTTTCTAATTGTTAAATAAAAGATTTAGGGTTGAAACTCTATCGATAATAATATAGTATCAAATAAAACTTAAGTACAGTACCTTAGATGTTGTTCCTTAAGTTTCCCTCTTAAAATTTAGCCATGTGACTATTTAACTAAAAAATGCACTTTCATCCCATGAGAAAAAATCCACATGACAAAATTTTAAAAAGGAAACCTGAGGAATAGCACATAAGTATTGTACTTAAGTCTTGCTCATATAATACCATAGCAATAGGTCGCATATTCAATTTAAACAAGACAAAGCGGGAAAATAAAAAAGATGTGTTTTTATGTAAGATATAAATGGAATGTGGGTTTGGTCTATTGCCATCACCATTCCTCCATATCTCCGTAATTTCACAAAATTGATTGCAAATACGACAAATACATATCTAATTGATATGTTTAGTTAAATTTTATTGGATAAGTGGTGATAAAAAAAAGGTGGAAATACTAATTTCGTCTCTACATTTTCACTCCATTTCCACTTTGGTCCTTACTTTTTATTTTTACCGTTTTTAGTCTTTATTTTGAAAAACACGTTTCGTTTTGGTCTCTACCGTCATCTCACTAATAGAAATATCCTACGTGGCAAACAGATTGCAATGTTAGCAAACAGATTGATGATGTGGCCAATAAAATTAATAAATTTTGTTATTTGGCATTTAATAATGCCACGTCAGCATTTTAAATATTAAAAAAAGCCACGTCAGAAAAACAATTAAAACAAAATTCTAAACTTATGATTTTTTAAAATTAAAATAAAATAAATTCTCTTTTCTTTTTATTATTTTGTTGGAAGAACATAAATTAAGAATGTAAGGACACAGATTTGAACTCTAAGCCCAAACGATGAATGAACCGGCCTAAAAGGCCCAAAAACAATGAATTTGTAGAGAGTAAGTTAGAAAAATTGGCTAGGATGAGTTGGAAAAAAGGTAGGGCGGATTCAGATGACAAGAAAAAGAAAGGTAGACAAGTTCAACTCCAATCACTCATCGTCGGCCAACATCCGAGGAGATCAACTCTTATATATATATATATATATATATATATATATATTGTTCTTAGTTTGATTACACACTTCATTTGTAGTGGCTACAGTGTTTCTTTTCTTAATTTTTTAATACTTTCCTTTTAGGTATTTTTCTCCATTTATACTCCTCTCTCACCTCCTCTTTGCCTTCCACGTGCAAACTAGGTAGTTGGTGTTAATACTTGTCCCATCCACCTTTTTCAGAAGTCTTCGAGTAGTAGTTGTAAGGTTGAAAATCACTGTTCAGATATCATCTCCACATTAATGTGGCCAGAGGGTTAGATGCAGAGCATTTAATGCGGTGGTAGCAGCTTTCTCCCTTGATATTTTAGGATCTTCCCTTGCTATACATCAGAGCTTTCTGGAGTGCTTTCCTAAATGGCTGACCACGAAAAGGGACCTCGGCCTTGGTTATCTTAAGCGGTATTCATCCTTGGCATCACCTTTTGTCTTCCAACATAGGTTTTCTTGACAGAGTTCAACTGTCCTCGAACAAATATAGTACTCGACTCAGGCTCTAGGCCCAATGTGTACGTGGATAAGGAATTCCTGGCCCAATGCTCCTACAAATAACATGATTATTCTCAAAAACAAAAAATAAAATTTTACTTTTTCGATTTTAAAGATTAATTTTGTAGCAAATTTCTTAATTTTTCTTTTAAAAAAATTTGGCAACCAAATGCAAAATCACATAGTACGTCTTCCCCAAACTCTCTCTCACTTTCCTTAAATTTTACTTTTTTAGTTGGTTGTTGTTGGGTTTGTGTTTCTATTCTTGTTGATGTTTGGGTTTGGGTTTGTGTTTTTCTTTCTTTCTTTCTTTCTTTTTTTTTTGTTTTTGTTTTTGTTTGGTTGACAAGAAAGATTTGCTGCTGGATTTGTGTTTGTATTCTTGTTGGGCTTGTGTTTGGTTGACAAGAAAATGCTAAGAAATCTGGGCATATGTTCTTTGTTTAAATCTCATGAATCTGGGTTTGTGTTCTTTTGTATTCTTGTTAAAGATGAACACATATCCAAATTCATAATTTTCTTTTCTTTTCTTTTTTTTTGTTAAAATTGATAAATTATTTTGAGAATAATCATGTTCTTAATTCATGTTCTTCCAACAAAATAATTGTGGGAGGAACGAATCTTTCCCCAATCAGGTATTGTTCGTTTTGGGAATGGGCTGAGGAGGCCGATACCACCCACACGAATTTGCTCAATCCCACAACGGGGAGAGACACTTCCCATCCGCAGCTTATAAGCATGAGCTCACAAGTTGGGTATACCCATCAAGTAGATCTTTTGTGGGAGGAACGAATTTTTCCCCAATCAGGTACTGTTTGCTTTGGGAATAGGTCAAGGAGGTCGATGCCACCTGCACGAATTTGCTTAATCCCACATCGGGGAGAGACGCCTCCCACCCGCAGCTTATAAGCATGAACTCACAAGTAAATTGTACCCATCAAGTGGTCAAGCATGAGCTCACAAGTTGATTGTACCCATCAAGTGGTCACTTGATGGGTACAATCAACTTGTGAGCTCATGCTTATAAGCTGTGGGTGGGAGGCGTTTCTCCCTGATATGGGATTGAGCAAATTCGTACTGGTGGCATCGGCCTCCTCGGCCCATTTCCAAAGCGAACAATACCTGATTGGGGAAAAATTCGTTCCTCCCACAATAGTAAAAAGAAAAGAAAATTTTATTTTATTTTAATTTTAAAAAATCATAAGTTTAGAATTTTGTTTTAATTGTTTTTTTTACCTGGCTTTTTTTAATATTTAAAATGCTGACGTGGCATTATTTAAATGCCAAATAACAAAATTTATTATTATTTTATTGGTCATGTCATCAACCAGTTTGCCAACACTGCAATCTGTTTGCCACATAGGATATTTCTGTTAGTGAGATGACGGTAGCGACCAAAACGAAACGCGTTTTTCAAAATAATGACTAAAAGCGGTAAAAATAAAAAGTAGGGACCAAAGTGGAAATGGGATGAAAATGTAGAGACGAAAATAGTATTTCCGCCTAAAAAAAAAATACTAATTGAATATATATGAAGTTTTTAATGAATATACTTTATATATTCATACTTTTCCATAAAGTATATATATTTATCACATGACACACAATATGATATATGATACATAGAAATAACAAATTGATGCACGATATGATTCACTTTCCACAATTTATTTTAATATTTAAGATATTACTACCGCGCACCCTTGGTGCGGTGGTCACTCCACAAGTATAAATGCTTGCGGGGTGTTGGGGGCAAAGGCTGGAATTCAAGTCTCCAGGAGGGAGTTTCACACACATATATACACTTAAATTAGACTAGAGTAGAAATTCTATCTTGTATATAAAAAAAAAAAAAAGATATTATTCTCATGTTAGTTGTTGCAGAAGTGGAAATTTTGCAACCAATCACAAAGCGCCACATGCTATTTAGTGGGTCCCACTGACATTATTTAGAGACTAATGAAATTATTCTAAGTGTTTCTAAATAAAAATTGCAAATAATACTTAAGAGTCAATTACACGTCGACACATGTTGAGATATTTAATTTAAAATGACATAATCAGTCCAATTAAATAGTGCCATGTGTTATTTTAAATTAGAATACTTTGGCTAATCATAAAGTCCCTCCATTCAAATAATGACACGTGTCACTAATGTAAGCTAATCACGTGCCTTCAAATCTCTTCAAGACTCTTATAACTAAAGAAGCTTCCCAGTCTTGTAAAGGGGGATTTAGAAACATTCAGAAGTTTTGAAACTCTATTGAAATCAAGCTTCAAAGCCTCTAAGAACATCAAGAACTTCAACATTCAAATACGAAGAATATTTGAAGCAAAAGCATTCAAATCAGCATTCTAGATCTCAAAACTCATTAGAATCAAGCTCAAAAGCCTCCATAAACACCAAGAGACTACAAATTAGTGAAGCTCTACGGATCCAAGCCTCCAAAGCCCCACAGAACTTTCACTACAAAGAACATTCATCCAAATCATTATTCCAAGTCTCAAAGTTGTACTAGAATCAAACTTCAAAGCCTCTAGAAACTTCAAAGACTTTGATCCATCGAATCTTCATCAGATTCAAGCTCTAAAGCCCCGACAAGCTTCCATCACAAATCTTTGAAGATTAAGAAAATTCGAAGAACCCACAAAGAACACTAAGAATACGAAGAACGCGAAGAACAAGAAATCTCTAACAAGCATACAGCCAGAGATTCATCGCAATTTCATCCCAAAAATCTTTCAATCCACTTTCCAATCCAAGTGAAGGACATCTTGTGTTCGAGTCAAGGCTACATTGACGTAATACTTGAATTGAAGATTTTTCTAAGGAGATCGAATCAGATGATTATTCTACTGTATTAGAACCTAAACATAGAGAATTGTACCAACAAATTCATCAATACAAATTTATACTTGTGAAATATATTCAATTGTTTGATTTTTAAACTTGAGATTTTGTGTTTACGGTTGTAATGTGTGTTATTTGACTCTTTTTTTTTTGAGAATTAAGTGTGTTATTTGACTTGAATAGTTGAGAATTATTATAATATATTACATACTAATTATGATATTTGATATTTTATTAATTTTCACATTACTAATTAGTCAACTAGTTTATTTTTATTATTTAGGAGGGAAAAAAAAAAAAAGGAAAGGACTTGCAAATTGACTTGAACTTGTGTTAACCCGTCACATGTTTAAAAATAGGACTTGTTTGAATATGTGTAATTATGACTTAAACTCAACCCAATCTAAATTAGCAAGTATACTCGGGATCACCTAATCAAAACATTGAATTATGGCTCAAGGGAGTGACTTTCACCATTGCTCCTCCATGGTGATATCCAATAATTGAGAAAGAAGAAGAAAAATGGGAGACATATTGGGTAGAGAAGGAAAACTATGGTGAGAAATATCAAGAACTTAAAAAAAAAAGATTTAGAATTGAATAGAAATAACTTTCTTGGCTTTACTCATATTTACAGTGACAAAGTTTAGATGGGGCTGTACGAAAAAACAACTTTGAAACTGTAGAAAAAGACAAAAATGAGAACATATCAAACTTAAGTAGTGTAATTTTTAGTTTAGTTTTTATTTTTTGAGAATCTAGTTTAACTTAATTTATTTATTGGAAGCATAAACAAAGCATAAAAAATTGTAAATAGTAAAAAAAATAAGTAATAAGTTGGCATAGAGTACTAGCAATAATGGTGCTAAATAGCTATATAGCTATTTTTAGCACCACTAAATATCAAAATGTACCCTACAATAGTGGAGTTAAAGCTATATTTTTTGGCTCCATGGCTATAGTGCACAGCTACTTTTGGCTGTACACTATAGCTGAAGGTAAAATATATATATATATATATATATATTTTGTGTTTATACTGCTTTTTGTCTCTTAACTACCTTTCCGTGTCTCTCCCAATGTCCACCATGCGTTCACACTACTTTTGGTTGTAGTTGTATTTTGGTAATTGAATAAAATATTATTTTATTGTAATGCTTATATTATTTTATTATGTTAAAAGCTAAAATAAAGTCATTGATGTTGGATGTGAGAAGGTAAAATAGATAAAGTGACTTTTTGTGGTGCTAAAAAACTAAAAATTTGGCTCTATTGCTGTGAATGCGAGCATTAGTATTGGTGGTGCTAAAATGTTATATGGCTAACTTTTTAGCACCACCAATTACTGTAGCTCATAGTTTAAAAAAAAAAAAATCTATTATTAAATTGTGTGTTCACGTTGCTTTATATTAAATATATTATTTTATTCATGTGTTCACACTTTATAGTGAACATATTATTTTATAAGCAAAACTTAGGTACAGTACTTAGGTATTGTTTCTTAGGTTTTTCTTTTAAGATTTTGCTATGTGGATTTTTTCACATGAGATGGAAGTGTATTTTTAAATTAAGTAGCCACATGGCTAAATCTTAAGAGGAAAACCTAAGGAAAAGAACCTAAAGTACTGTACCTAAGTTTTGTCCTTATTTTATTGTAGTTGATATATTATTTTATTGTGTTGAAAGCTAAAATAAAACTACTGATGTTAGGTGTTTTGTAAAGTAAGAAGGTAAGATAAATAAAGTAGCTTTTTGTGGAGTTATATTGCTAAATTTATGGCTCCACCAATGTGAATGTTCTAATAAGTGCCATAAACGGCCAATAAGTCCACCAAAATGACACTATTTCATTTTGGTTTTTTTTTTTTTTCCAATATACAATACGACACGTACATTTTATTTTGATTTATTCTCCCAATTTCCCTTATATAAGAAATCAAATATAATAATTTACAAATAATATGTGAGTTCCAATTAGTTCAACTAGTAAAATTTCTAATTGTTAAATAAAAGATCTAGGGTTGAAACTCTATCAATAATAATATAATATTAGATAAAATTTAAGTACAGTACCTTAGATGTTGTTCCTTAAATATTTCTCTTAAGAGTTAACCATGTGACTATTTAACTAAAAAATACACCTAAGTGCTATTCTATCCCATGAGAAAAAATTCACATGACAGAATCTTAAAAAGAAAATCTAAAGAACAACACTTAAGTACTTTACTTAAGTCTTACTCATATAGTACCATAGCCATAGGTCCCATATTCAATTTAAACAAGACAAAGTGGGAAAATAACAAAGATGTGTTTTTATGTAAGATATAAATCCATGTGGGTTTGGTTTATTGCCATCACCATTCCTCCTTATCTCCGTGATTTCACAAGATTGATTGCAAATACTACAAATACATATCTAATTGATATGTTTAGTTAAATTTTATTGGATAAGTAGTGATAAAAAAAAAAATACTAATTGAATCTATATGAAGTTTTTAATGAATATACTTTATATATTCATTGTTTTCCATAAAGTATATTTATTTATCACATGTCACACAATATGATATATGATACATGGAAATAACAAATTGATGCACGATATGATTCACCTTTCCACAATTTATTTTAATATTTTAGATATTACCATTGCACACTCTTGATGCGATGGTCACTTTACAAGTATAAATGTTTGCAAGGTGTTGGGGGTAAGGGCCGGAGTTCAAGTCTCCATGAGGGAGTTTCACACACATATACACTTAGATTAGACTAGAAAAGAAATTCTATCTCGTATAAAAAAAATAAATAAATAAAGATATTATTCTCATGTTAGTTGTTGCATAAGTGGAAATTTTGCAACCAATCACAAAGCGCCACATGCTATTTAGTGGGTCCCACTGACATTTTTTGTGGTGCTAAAAAACTAAAAATTTGGCTCTATTGCTGTGAATGCGAGCATTAGTATTGGTGGTGCTAAAATGTTATATGGCTAACTTTTTAGCACCACCAATTACTGTAGCTCATAGTTTAAAAAAAAAAAAATCTATTATTAAATTGTGTGTTCACATTGCTTTATATTAAATATATTATTTTATTCATGTGTTCACACTTTATAGTGAACATATTATTTTATAAGCAAAACTTAGGTACAGTACTTAGGTATTGTTTCTTAGGTTTTTCTTTTAAGATTTTGCTATGTGGATTTTTTCACATGAGATGGAAGTGTATTTTTAAATTAAGTAGCCACATGGCTAAATCTTAAGAGGAAAACCTAAGGAAAAGCACCTAAAGTACTGTACCTAAGTTTTGTCCTTATTTTATTGTAGTTGATATATTATTTTATTGTATTGAAAGCTAAAATAAAACTACTGATGTTAGGTGTTTTGTAAAGTAAGAAGGTAAGATAAATAAAGTAGCTTTTTGTGGAGTTATATTGCTAAATTTATGGCTCCACCAATGTGAATATTCTAATAAGTGCCATAAACGGCCAATAAGTCCACCAAAATGACACTATTTCATTTTGGTTTTTTTTTTTTTCCAATATACAATACGACACGTACATTTTATTTTGATTTATTCTCCCAATTTCCCTTATATAAGAAATCAAATATAATAATTTACAAATAATATGTGAGTTCCAATTAGTTCAACTAGTAAAATTTCTAATTGTTAAATAAAAGATCTAGGGTTGAAACTCTATCAATAATAATATAATATTAGATAAAATTTAAGTACAGTACCTTAGATGTTGTTCCTTAAATATTTCTCTTAAGAGTTAACCATGTGACTATTTAACTAAAAAATACACCTAAGTGCTATTCTATCCCATGAGAAAAAATTCACATGACAGAATCTTAAAAAGAAAACCTAAAGAACAACACTTAAGTACTTTACTTAAGTCTTACTCATATAGTACCATAGCCATAGGTCCCATATTCAATTTAAACAAGACAAAGTGGGAAAATAACAAAGATGTGTTTTTATGTAAGATATAAATCCATGTGGGTTTGGTTTATTGCCATCACCATTCCTCCTTATCTCCGTGATTTCACAAGATTGATTGCAAATACTACAAATACATATCTAATTGATATGTTTAGTTAAATTTTATTGGATAAGTAGTGATAAAAAAAAAATACTAATTGAATCTATATGAAGTTTTTAATGAATATACTTTATATATTCATTGTTTTCCATAAAGTATATTTATTTATCACATGTCACACAATATGATATATGATACATGGAAATAACAAATTGATGCACGATATGATTCACCTTTCCACAATTTATTTTAATATTTTAGATATTACCATTGCACACTCTTGATGCGATGGTCACTTTACAAGTATAAATGTTTGCAAGGTGTTGGGGGTAAGGGCCGGAGTTCAAGTCTCCATGAGGGAGTTTCACACACATATACACTTAGATTAGACTAGAAAAGAAATTCTATCTCGTATAAAAAAATAAATAAATAAAGATATTATTCTCATGTTAGTTGTTGCATAAGTGGAAATTTTGCAACCAATCACAAAGCGCCACATGCTATTTAGTGGGTCCCACTGACATTATTTAGAGACCAATGAAAATATTCTAAGTGTTTCTAAATAAAAATTGCAAGTAATACTTTAAGGGTTAATTATACGTCGACACATGTTGATATTTAGTTTAAAATGACATAAGCAGTCAAATTAAATACTACCATGTATTATTTTAAATTAGAATACTTTGGCTAATCATAAAATCCCTCCATTCAAATAATGACACGTGTCACTAATGTGAGCTAATCACGTGCCTTCAAATCTCTTCAAGACTCTTATAACTAAAGAAGCTTTTCAATCTTGTAAAGGGGGATTTAGAAACATTCAGAAGTTTTGAAACTCTATTGAAATCAAGCTTCAAAGCCTCTAAAAACATCAAGAACTTCAACATTCGAATACGAAGAACATTCGAAGCAAAAGCATTTAAATCATTATTCTAGATCTCAAAGCTCATTAGAATCAAGCTTAAAAGCCTCCATAAACACCAAGAGACTACAAATTAGTGAAGTTCTATGGATCCAAGCCTCCAAAGCCCCACAAAACTTTCACTACAGAATTTCAAAGGCAAAGAACATTCATTCAAATCATTATTCCAAGTCTCAAAGTTCTATTGGAATCAAACTTCAAAATCTCTAGAAACTTCAAAAACTTTGATCCATCGAAACTTCATCGGATTCAAGCTCTAAAGCCTTGACGAACTTCCATCACAAATCTTTGAAGATCAAGAAAATTCGAAGAACCCACGAAGAACACTAAGAATACGAAGAACGTGAAGAACAAGAAATCTCTAACAAGCATACAGCCAGAGATTCATCGCAATTTCATCCCAAAAATCTTTCAATCCACTTTCCAATCCAAGTGAAGGACATTTTGTGTTCGAGTCAAGACTACATTGACGTAATACTTGAATTGAAGACTTTTCTAAGGAGATCAAATCAAATGATTATTCTACTGTATTAGAACCTAAACATAGAAAATTGTACCAACAAATTCATCAATACAAATTTACACTTGTAAAATATATTCAATTGTTTGATTTTTAAACTTGAGATTTTGTGTTTACAGCTGTAATGTTATTTGACTTGAATAGTTGAGAATTATTATAATATATTACATACTAATTATGATATTTGATATATTATTAATTTTCACATTAACAATTAGTCAACTAGTTTATTTTTATTATTTAGGAGGGAAAAAAAACAGGAAAGGACTTGCAAATTGACTTGAACTTGTGTTAACCCGTCACATGTTTAAAAATAGGACTTGTTTAAATATGTGTAATTATGACTTAAACTCAACCCAATCTAAATTAGCAGGTATACTCAGGATCACCTTATCAAAACATTGAATTATGGCTCAAGGGAGTGACTTTCACTATTGCTCCTCCATAGTGATATCCAATAATTGAGAAAGAAGAAGAAAAATGGGAGACATATTAGGTAGAGAAGGAAAACTATGGTGAGAAATATAAAGAACTTAAAAAAAAAAATTTTAGAATTGAATAGAAATAACTTCTTGGCTTTACTCATATTTACAGTGACAAAGTTTAGATGGGGTTGGACGAAAAAACAACATTGAAACTGTAGAAAAAGACAAAAATGAGAACATATCAAACTTAAATAGTGTAATTTTTAGTTTAGTTTTTATTTTTTGAGAATCTAGTTTAACTTAATTTATTTATTGGAAGCATAAAGGAAGCATAAAAAATTGCACACTATTTAGCGCCCAACAACTGAAAAATTCCATACGTAGTGCTACGCGCTTGTACATCATGGCACATACGTAATTTATCCAAACAACGGAGGGTATATCTCCAACTGTTCCGATATTTACATCCAAGGAGACGTGTCGTACATGGCGAGGCTTTAGCACCCTCGCTCTCTCTCTCTCTCTCTCTCTCCATCTACCTACATCCCTGATCCTTCTCGAAAACAAACACACTTACCCCCAATCTCTACCGTCCATTTCTTCCACGTCATCGATCCGCGTCTCTTGAATCCAACGGTTCCACGCGCCTCAAATAATTCTAAAAATCAAAAACCCTTTTCCACAACAACAACTCAGGTTTAGCCTCACACTCACACCCTTCGAACCCTAGCCACGGACCGCGAGCCCCTCCTCTCGAGGTTTATCCCGACTCGCCCATTCCAACCAATAGCAAAGAGAGAGAAAATAAAGAGAGAGAGAGAGAGACACACACACACACACACACACACACACACAGGTCTATTTGTGCTTTTTGAAGCATTTTGAACTTGCAGAAGAGAGTCCGTACATCTGAAACCCCTCCAAAACCAAAAAAAAAATTTTTTTTTTTAGGGTTTTATACGTTGCCAAAGAAATAGCTATTCGGGTACTAGGGGTTAGAGTTCTGTGGCTTTGCTTTTGAAATTCTGGTATTCATGCTCTGAAACGATTCGTTTTGTTTGTGTGAAGTGATTTTTTTTTTTTTTTTTTGGGTGTGTGTATGAGATATAGGGTTTCGTATTTAATGGATGAGATCTGGGAGCGAGCCGTGGAGACAGCGCTAGACGGCCAAACTGACCACGCCTCGGCTCGAACCCTAACCCTAGACGGCGCCGTGAAGTGCGTCCAAGGTCGGTTACCGCCGCCGAGCCTTTTGGAGAGGTTCCAGAACCTTCAGCATCTGTCTATTGCTAACATCGGCGTTTCTTCGCTCGAGCAATTTCCTAGGCTCCGGAATCTTCAGAAGTTGATTCTCTCCGATAATCGGATCGCTGGAGGCCTCGAGTTTCTCGTCGAAGCCGGGCTCGACTCGCTTCGGGACCTTGACTTGTCCAACAATCGGATTCAGTACATCGAGGATCTCGCGCCGCTTGCTCAGCTTAAGCTCGTTTCGCTTGATCTGTATGAGTGTCCGGTTACGCGTGTGAAGGATTATCGATCTAGGGTTTTTGGATTGATCAAATCGTTGAAGTATTTGGATAAGATGGACGCGGAGGAGAACGAGCGGCCTGAGAGTGACGATGAGGAGGAAGATGAGGAGGATGAGGAGGATGACCCCGGGAGCGGTGAAATCGACGGGGAGGATCGACCGTTTGGAATGAATAATGGGCACAGTGAAGGGGTTGATGGAGTGGTTGATGTGGATGAGGATGAAGAGAGCGATGCTGATGAGGAGGAGACGGAGACTGCTAGGAGAGTGAATGGCTCGAATCATCAGGCGAACGGGTTTAGGGTTGAGCGTGTGGAGGGAGGGGAGGGTGGAGAGGACGAAGACGAGGGGGACGATGATGAAGACAATGAGTCAGGGGAGGAAATCGATGATGACGATGACGTGGTTGAGGTGCACGAGATTGATGATAGTGATGATGAGGAAGATGGGGTTGAGTATGAGGAGGAGGACGATGAGGATGATGACGATGATGAGGAGGATGAGGAAGAGGAAGTGGATAATGATGAGGGGGATTTAGCAGAGCCCGAGAGTACGGGGAGGTTGACGAGCACGGAAGGTGAGATTGATGGGCACGAGCAGGGTGAGGATGACGAGGACGATAATGGTGAGACTGGGGAGGAGGTGCAGGGTGTTGAAGAAGACGGGGAGTTTGAAGAGGAAGAAGAGGGTGAGGAGGAGGTGAGATTCACCTTCTACTTGCATAAACACGACTCTTAAACCTGCATAAATATTGCTATTTTATGCCATTTATTTCTAGTTATTAATGATTGTTTGAATCTATTGAGTTTTTTAGATTATTGATCCATTTGAACTATATTAACTGTGTACTGATTGGTTTGGTTGTATCTTTCGGTCGTTCTCATACAATATTCTGCATCTGCTTTAGGGATTGTTTTTCTGTCTTTAGTAGCTCCTTTTATGTTATGTTGCTTTGCTACCTTAAAAGTATTAAAGGAGATAAATTGATACTTGCATGTCTAATGTGGTTTCAGCCTTGCCTAATTGGTAGTGTATTCATCACTTAATATTGAGATTATAAAATGGTACTTTTAGTGCAAATTTCTGTGATACTATCTAATAGGTAAAAAGGTTTTTAGGCACACACTCTTCTTAGTATTTATTTTTCATAATATCTATCTTATTTTTTTGCCTTGTTAAAATTTGGGTGATCTTAGGGCAATTTTGGTTTTTAATATCATACATTTCTAGAATTCTGTTTTTTTTCAACTCTTATCTGCTCTTTTAAGCAAGATTTGGAGATTCAATACAGAAAATGCTGAAAGTAACTTTCTTGGTTTTGGAAAAAGTAGTTTTTGAATTCACTGTCATTTTCATTTCCACAAGGTTAACTTACTTCTTTGATGAAAACCAGTTTTACATTTTCCCCAGTGGATCTGGGTGTTTTCATGATATTTCAAGTTCTTCCCTTACACCCCACCACCCATCAAAAAAGGAAAAAATGAAAATTTATGAGTCAGGTGCTTTTTCTGGCCTTTAAAAAAAAAAAAAAAATTATTATTATTATTTTGGTAAAGTTCTTTATTGTAGGTTTCTATAGTATTCCAGTATCGACACTGTTTCTTTGACCCCTGCTTTTCCAGGATTTCAATGTTTTTGTAGGTATTTGGTCAAACATAGCATGCACTATATTTGAGTTGTTTAATAACCCAATAGTCAGACCACCGCGGTGATCACTCCACAAGTATAAATGCTTGTAGGGGGCAAGGGCCGGGGATTCAAGTTTCTAGGAGAAATCTTCATACACATATATACTTAGATTAGACTAGAATAAAAATTCTATCTTGTATAAAAAAAAAAAAAAACCAATAGTCAAATGTGTTGTAATGCTTTGTGGCAGAATCTGTTTTGTTCAAAATTGATAAAATATAATACTCATGGTTCTGCTTTGCAGCGAATTTTTTTCGATTGTAAACTGATGGGCTGCATTAGAACTTTTTAATTGATTACAGTGATGTTCTTGTGCA
This sequence comes from Lithocarpus polystachyus, assembly GCA_033629205.1. NCBI lineage: Eukaryota > Viridiplantae > Streptophyta > Magnoliopsida > Fagales > Fagaceae > Lithocarpus > Lithocarpus polystachyus. The sequence goes on from CM066167.1 coordinate 53,734,869, forward strand.
CCATAGTATAGGTAGACGCTTTTGATCTTTATGGGGATTTTAGTCATTAATGTCCCACTGATCTGTTACTTTTTATACTACTTGTATTTCTTGGTCACAAGCTGTTTTTTAACTGGATTTTTACTCTTTTTTTTTTATCTTAATGGATCTATTAGATATTTAGAATATTGTTCAAATGTCTGATACAAACTTATTTATGTTGTGTACAACCTTGTTTACTTTTGGGGTACTTGGTTTGTGTAATTTGGCATCTTTAATGATTTTTGTTTTTATAGAGAAAATTCGGTAGTATATTTTGGTTCCATTTTTACTCAATATGATGAGTTTTCCTTTCAATTGGCAGCATAAGCCTGTATTGACTTTCTCTTCTTCATGCAATTTTGATTTTTGTGTTTTGTTGCATGGTAGTTTTGTTATTCCTGTTAGTTATTTTATATATATATATATATATATATATATATATATAAAGTTCCGTTATTCTTGTTACTGATTTTTAACTTTTTTTTCTTCAAGGATTTAAGGTTTGCTCAATTACTGAAATTATTTCTTTAGATTTTTTGTTATCAATTTTAAAGACTTAGATACTCTGTTTTGTAATCTGTTTAACCATTCCCTCTTATGTTTGATTTGTCCACTCAGATTTTTTTTCTTGAATGACAGGAAGAAGACTATGGTGGAGGCTACTTAGTTCAACCAGTACCGCAGGTTGAGGAACATGATGCTGGAGGTAGTGACCTGGAACCAGTAAATGAAGATGCTGCTGATGCTGAGGAGGAAGAAGAAGTTGAAGATGATGATGAAGTTCAGGTTCTGCCTCCCTCTTCTTCACAGCTTAAGAGGAAAAGAGATGAAGATGTAGAGGAGGATGATAATGGTGAGGATGATGATGAGGACGATGATGTTGTTGAGTACAACAAGTCGTCGAAGAAGCATCATTAGCCCTCTCTCTCTCTTTCTCTCTCACTTTCAAATTGCCTATGTTAATGTTATCAATGTCTTTCAAATATGGAAACAGGGGAACCTCACATTAGATGATAGATTGGTTGGTAATATGGTAGTGATTTTGGCCATCTTCTTGTTTTGGACAAATATATATTAGGGGAAGGAAATGTAATTTGGGTGGCATATGTTTAGTTCAAAAAGTCGTTAGTCCTTTGTCCCCGCCAGTTAGTCCTATATAGCCGTTGCTCTCTGTTTTTCAAATGGCAGTTATGAGCGATTCACCGCCTTTGGTCCCGTTTCAAAAGTGAATTTTTAAGGGGACTAGTAGGAGGTGGAAAAAAGAAAAGAAAAGGAAAATCCAGGAATTTGTTTTTTTTTTTTTCTTTTTATTTATTTTGTTTGTCGGTCTAAGCAGATTTTGTTTCCAAAAAGGGGGTTGTAAAACGCTTGTAGATAGTTTCCATCCTCTGATGTTTTTATTCATCAATCAAGTGGGCTTTTCCAGTCTTTATGACGTGTTCAGTACTGTGTATTATCTCACATTTGACGTGTAATGTTGTAGGTTGCTTTTATATTTATTATTATTATTGTCGCAGGTTAGTAGGCCAGGTGGCAATAGGAATTGGGGTTTGATTGGGAAGGAAAGGAAAGGATGAGGTGAAAATGTTCCTTGCTATAGAAATGTACAGATGTTAACATCGTGTGAAATGCGTCCTGGAAACTTGGTGTATATCTATGATCCAACGGTATAACCTTCATGGATGAAACAGCTGCCTCAAATTTTTTGTCATTCCATTGGATGGTATAAAAGTCCGCTTGTCTATGTCTATGTGGCATTCGATTAATAATATAATTTTAAATTTTGTTTAAGCCAGGCTGAGAGTGTTCGACTCACTTAGCCAGGTGAAGCTCCAGCTCGACTTTCATGCGGCTTTACCTTTATTTGCTTACGAGCCTTTTTACGAGCTCATCGAGCTGATGTTGCATGTAATACGTTATTCTCTATATTTTTGTTCAGGGACCCTGGGTGGCGGCTAAACTCAACTGCTTTATTGTTGGTGGCTGTTGAGCTCCAAGAGCCAACAGCGGAAGCTTTGCTTGGCCATTGGCCAAGCCTAACAATAAAAAGCTGCCCAATTCAATGGCTACTCTACTCCACTCTCTTCCTTCCCAACCTCCCCTTTTTTTTTTTTTTTTCTTTTTTCTTTTTTTTTTTTTTCTCCTGAGTCCACTCTCCTTGTAATAATTTATCAAAAACTCATTGTAATCATTTATAATAATAATAAAAAATCACTAATAAATGAAGGTAATTGGGCAAAATTTTACGATTTTTAAATATATTTTAATTTTCATGGTCTCTCAATAATAAATGGAGGCTAATATCAAATGCGTCGTGGAACATGGTTGAATATATCCGTGTGCCCTATATTTACATGAGTCCTACATGTCAACAGATGAAGTCCACACGTGTGACTGAACACGTTTGTTAGTTTTGAATTTAATTTAGTAGTGTGTTTGTGTAAGACTGGAGGCACAACAATATTACGTTATTACCTTAAAAAAAAAAATGACTTAAGGCCTATATTGAAAACAAATGAAAGTGACATTGATAACCGTGTGGGTGGATAAGGGAAGGGTGCTTTTAGAAGCACCATACTAATGAATTGAAAGTAGCAGCGGTCTAGCACCTCTCTCCAGATAATCTACGGGAGTAGGCCAAATTAATTTGTTCCAGCGTACGGTGTGGAAGCCTCAAAGATGTTACTATTATCACCACCATCAACTTCTCTGCCATCCCCACTGCGTAACTCATTCAGTTTCAAAGATGGAAGAGCAAGATCGCACACTCCTCTCAAACTCGTGGGCATGGCAAAGGAGAGCAGCGATAGCAACAACGACCTTATAGAGAAAGTAGCAGTAGCTGGTGGGTTGGTCTCAACCCCAGTAATTGGTTGGTCCCTCTACACGCTCAAAACAACAGGGTGTGGCCTACCCCCAGGTCCAGGGGGCTCAATAGGTGCGCTAGAGGGCGTGAGCTATTTAGTCGTTGTGGGAATTGTAGCCTGGTCCTTGTACACCAAAAACAAAACTGGTTCGGGTTTGCCTAATGGTCCTTTTGGGTTGTTAGGAGCTGTTGAAGGCCTATCATATCTAACATTACTTGCCATCCTTGTTGTGTTCGGGTTGCAGTATTTTCAACGAGGTTATATTCCAGGTCCTCTCCCAGCTGACCAGTGCTTTGGCTGAGCTCTCTTTCTTTCTCTCTCTCCAAACATAGGGTAAGAGAATAATTTGATATGGGCCACTGCAATTCTATCTTGTTTTTGTGGCTACATTTCGTCCAAGTTGTCATGTTAATTTCCTTTAACGATTTATAATATTTTGCGTATGGGGTTCCTAAAGAGAATTACCATGATTACACATCTTTCCTGTTCTTGTGGTCTTTTATCTAATTTAATTACTCCCCAAGTTGTTTTGCATATTTGCTAGACTATCATTATCAATTATCATGTTTATGTGGGTAATATTTCTCATGTGAGTTGAATCATCTAAACTATAGAACTTAAATTGTTAAATGGTTTTTTTCACATCTAAGAATAGAGCAAAGCTCAACCAATGGGCTATTTACTATAGTTCAAAGCCCTGTCCCAACCTCCTTTCAAAGGCAACCTCTTAATGAAGCACAAAGAATACGAATTCTGCAACACTCGAAGAGAGAGATGAGGCAGTGAAAAAAATCTCCCACTAGACATCTTGGCTTGAAATACCTTTGATGCTTGTTGATCACAAGCACAATATATGCTAAACTTTATGCGTTCTCTGATTTACTAGAGAAGTCAAAATTCAATAATTTTATTTTCATCATTCAACCGCTGAGGCCAAATCTTCTCACCTTACTCCAGAAAAACCGTTAATAACCAATATAATATTAATATTTGCTACAGTTGATGTGTTTTTTTTTGGGTAAACTAATAAGTCTATTACAAAAAGCTCGGCCTTTGACAAGGTCAGCAAGTCCTCCACCATAGGCGGTGGGTTAACAAAATTAATACAGTTAGAAGAAATGGTGGTTTCAAACTTAGCCAATGTTCCAGCACATTGGTTTGTCTCCCTGAAAATGTGATGGACAGTAGAACTATGGAATTTCTTCAACAGGGTCCTGCAATCATCAAGCAAAGGTTCTAACATAAGATTATTTATCGAGTAATTAGTAAGAAGTAAAACAATAAGCCCGGCATCAAGCTCTACACATATGGAAGAAATCCTAAGTTGAGAAGCTAGTGTTAGACCATCCTTTAAAGCCATAACTCAGCCATGACTCCAGGAGTTATGCCCAACGATCTAGCAAATCCCTAAACAGTTGATGTGTTTTATGATATAACTGTTGAGGCCAAACTTCAAAAATTTTATTTTCATCATTGGAAACTCTGAGTGCACGGTCCCCTCAACTCTTTCAAAATGTTGACGAAGCTTGCCAAATATTCCTGAAGCATGCCCGAGTATTCTTGGTGCTAGTTGGCCTATTTGGTACAGAATGTATTCAAGAATCACACCACTGGCTGCCTATTGTGTCATGACAGAACTCTATCCAACTAATTGAAAAGGATCAAGTCAAATACTAGTCCGATCATCAAACCATACCAAATTTTTATAACATATTAAAGAGGAAGCCCAAAAAAAAAATCAAAATTAGATCTTAATTGCACTCTAATTTAATATTTGGGTAAAATACAAAAATCACCCCCAGGTTTAGGTTAATTCTAGGTGCCATCTACATTTTTCAAAAATAGTCGATTTGCTTTCTAAGCACAAATAACATAAACAATGGTTGACAGTTTTCTACTTCCTTCCATCAGTTTGTCTTAACTGCATAAGTCTCAAATTGAACGCATTAAGCCAATTAATGTGTGGGGGAGTGTTTTAATAGCCAATATTGGATAAATAGCAGCACTAGATGGAGAAGAAAGCAAGAAAATCAAGGGAATTTTTTTTATACAAGATATAATTCTAACATAACCTAACCTAATCTAAGTGTATATGTGTGTGAAACTCTCTTTTGGAGACTTTGAACCCTGGCCCTTGCCCTTTCACATCCTACAAGCACTTATACTTGTAAAGTGACCATCGCACCAAGAATGTATGGTGGTAAATCAAGAGACTTTTCAAATAGTGTTAAGTGACATTTGTGCTTAAGGAGCAAATTGGATATTTCTAAAAAAAATTCTAATAGTACCTGGCATTAGCTCAAACCTTAGGAATAATTTTTTGTATTTACCCTTTAATATTTTATGTTAGATATATATATTTTTTGGTGGAAGGGAAATTTAATCAAACAAACTAAAGATTACAAAGTTTAGAGTAGGAAACACTCCAAGCATCAACAAATAACTAGTACAAAATAAAAGGAGGGGGATGCAAATATAAAACAAGGCTATAACTAATAGAAGATCCTTCCTTGGCCAAAAGGTCCACGCATTGATTCTCTTACAGAAGGGGTGGTAGATGTGGATTTCCTCAAAAAGCTGGAGTACGGATCTGCAATCAAAGTTCAAAGTACTACATGGATGAGATGAATCAAATGAATAAATAAAATGTAATAATTTTAACAACTGCCCTTGCATCAATGACAAGTATCCCTCCAACTAAAAACTACTTTAAATCCATCTAAACTACATTTAGCATATTCTATTTTAAATCTATTTCAAACTTCTTCTAACTTATTTAAAATTAATCTAAATCTTATTAACAAAATTATTATTGATTAAAGTATAAGTTTCAAGGAAAATTTTTAATATATCCTAAAAAAGCAATTGCATCTTTTCAATATATTTTCAAAAACACAATTTTCATAAGTTGTTTGAAAAATGAAAATATTAAATAAATTCATTACATCACAAAGAGGATATATATTTCTTACAAATATATATATATATATATATATATATTACAATGTTTACCAAATAATATTCTTACAATGTTTTTTTTTTCCAAGAGTCTGCTATCTAACAATATTCTAGCTGTCCGACACATGCATGTTTTTTCTAGAGTCGACAAAAATATAAAAAGGAACATCAGTAGTATTCAATTTAGAATTCTTAAAATGAATCCATGTATAAGCATTGAACTACATATTAATAATTTGCAAATTACTTGTAGGCATCCTCTTTCTTCCTTTGTTTGCCCTTGAGATGTGTTGCCTCAGCCATGGTTGATGTGTAAGGTTGAACCTTTTATGAAGGGGAAACGAGCCAATTCTATTTCAAAATTTTCAAGAATTTTAAAATAAAATTTAAAATTTATTTTAATTATTTTGATCATCTATTATAATTTTTTAATTTAATATAATAAAATTTACACATTACATACCATCTACACACCAAATAACTCAATATATGATTATATGTCAACAACATTATTGTAAGGACTGGTTTTAGTTCTTAGCCCAAATAAGACTAAGAGATTTACTAAGACCCAAAGTGCCCAAAGCAATAAATTTGTAGAGAATGTGTTAGAATACTAGGCTTTAGTGAGTTAACACAACGGGTCAGTGTTTCTCAACGGAAGGAATAAAGATAACAAATATATGCTAAGAGAATACGTCCTTGGCAATGTTCAAGGAGACTAGTTCTTTATGTATTGCCTTTATAACCTCACTACAAGTTTTTTTTTCTCTGCTATCATCTTTCTTCCTCCTTCCTTTTTTCCAGGGGTCTCTTACATTATATATCTCCCTTCTAATGATCTTTGCCGTCCACTTGTTGATCATCTTGGCCTCTATTTGAGTGTCTGTCCCATCAGACACCCTCTTTTGCCTTCTATGAATGGTGGTAGCTAAGGCAGCACTGTTCAGAGGTCTTTTCCACATAAATGTGGCCAGTGACTTGGCTGTAGAACATTCAATGCGGTGACAGTAGCTTTCTCTTAGATATTTCCTAGCTTCCCCTTTCTGGTACGCTTGAGGCGTGCGTCTCTATCCTTGGAGCTTTCTGGAAAGTCTCCTTGAACCTTGGGACACATGCTTGAGCCATGCTTATCCTTTTCAAGGAGGCATACTTCCTCGGACCACCCTCCCGTCCATATTCTGGTCATTAAATTTTAAGCTTGATCCATCCAACATCATTCATTTATTTTTGAATCACTATCCTCTGGGCCAAGCTCAAGGCCCAATATACCATTTGGGCCTTTACTCCCACAATTATAATTCAATTGGTTGACACCTTATTATAATTCAGTTTTCAAATCCTCACACCCCAATTATCAACCAAAAATGAAAAAAAAAAAAACTATCTCTCTCTCTCTCTCTCTCTATATATATATATATATGTTTGCATTTCAATAATTTAATCTAAATGGAACTCTAATAAAGTTTCAAATGGCTCACGAAAGTTGCAATATTATTTATAAATTCATTTCTCTGTTATATAAAAAATTTTAATTTTAGAATTATGTGTGTTTGAGACTCGCTTATAAGTTAACCTTTTGTTTTTTAGCTTTTATTTACAGTTTTTTAAAACCTTAATTTTTCTTACTTTTTAAAATGACAATTATACTTTAACACACTTTCAACAAATAAATTAAATAAGTTATTCTCAAAAGTTTTAATACACTTTTTTGCTAAAAGATTGTTAAAATATACAGATATTTTGAAAAAAAAAAGAATTAAATTAAATTTTATAAAACTGTACATAAAAATTTAAAATTTAAAATTTGTAAGCTAGTCCAAAGTCCAAACACATTTGCATTCTTTTTTCCAAGGATTATTGCTTACAAGTTACAACTTACGAGCAAAACAAGGATAGTAGATAGTGCTGGACTAGGATAGTGCTACTCCTAGACTAGCTTATTAGATTACATCACCCAAACAAACAATCTCCTTTCTGCAACCAAGTTGCGGTCTTTTTCTAGGTTTTATATAGTACGAGAGTGGAACCCAGACCACTTCAACTCTCTCTCTCTCTCACTCTCTCTTCGCTTCGTCTCGATCAAAAGCTGTAGCCGATCAAAATTTTAAGGTATAGTCCTTAACTCATTATTGTCCGATTTATAACATTTTTTTATTAAAAAAATTACTGTAATAATAGATCATCCTTAATCGTGATCAGCGAGTTTGTGTAGCTTATTTAGTTTCAGATCAAGATTGTGCATTTTGCTCACTTTTCTTCACGAAAATTTTATCTGAATTTCCAGTATAATCGTCGCTACTGTACTATCTGATTGTGTAGATGTGATATGTTTATCAGTGTGGTCACTACTAGGGCATGTTTGATTGCTGATAATTCGAAGGTAAAGGTTAACTAAACAGTAACATTCTTATTGTTTCTGATGATTACGAATAGAGATGAACAAAACTCGAATTTGACAGTACCAACTGGTTGGCATTGGACTTTGCTCAGTGATTTTTCTTCTTGGGTGTGATTTTAAGTTTGGGTATTTTGCTTTTGTCTTATAGGTGTCACTTTGTTTGGACTTAGGTGTGTGTGTGTGTGTGTGTGTGTGTTTAATTTTATAATCTTTGGGTTCCTGTGTATAGCCCAGGCATTTAATAAAATCCGAGTACCTTTGGGTACATGGTATTAGTACCCACCAATAGTGCTAGATTGGCTTGGAGCCTTTGACAATGAACCCACTAAGAAGGGAAGCGCAGAGTGCAAGCGGTGCGTCTCCTTAATGAAAGTATCTAAATAGTGTAATTTGGGAAAGTGGGATTCTTCTACTAAGCTGTCTGATGCCAAAATGTGTTTGAAATTTGGACTTAAGGTGTGTGTGCGCGCATGTTTGGACTTAAGTAGGAAGCCATATTTCCACTCAAGGCCCTTTCGCAGGGTGGGATCAACCATTTATGGTGGAAGCAAAATGTTTGGAAGCAACCACTCAAGGTGTGGAAATAAGACCAACCTTGTTACATTTTTATTAGTGTTACTTTTTTACTCTTAGTATTAGCCACCGCCATCGCTAACATATAAGATAGGATATACAAATTCTTAGCCTTTTTTTTTTTTTTTTTTTTTTTTTTTTGCTTTTCATGCAAATGGATTGCTGTTTGTTTTTACAAGCCCAAAATGTGTTTAGTATTTGGTGAGACTGGACGATAATTTTGGGGGTAGGGCTAGACTAACATACAGCCAAATAATTACAAGAAGAATCTGATGAATTTGGTATTTTTAGTATTTATAAATTGCTATTTATATGAAAATTTTTATCTAATGAGAATTGAATTTGGGTACTTCCATTGATTAAAAAAAAAAAAGGTTTTGTTTTCTAAGAAAGATAATTGCAATATGATTTGTTAAACTCTTAAATATGACTGCTGTCAAGGGAGTTTTTATATGGAAAAATTGTAGATAATATAGCCTTTTAGATAAAATGTATTTTTCTTTATTGTGATTCATCCACATCATTAGTAAGTTGTTAGTTTGGACTTTGAAAGGGTACTAACAATGACTAACGAGTTTCCATTACAAGGTTACATTAACACAATAAAGATTAATATGTAAAATATTTCACTCACAAACTGGTTTTCGATGCATGCAGATAAATCCACCTTAAGCCATTTATTAGTTTAGCTACTGTGTAGGATAGTATTATTGTTGTCAATGCAGTAAACATTGATGCAATTGAGAATTTTATTGATTTAGAATTATTCTGGCATCAAAATTAAGCATTTTGAAACAAATGAAAAACCAAAAGCCGAATCTGTATTGAGGATCTGAAAATTTTAGTGCTTGCTTTCCACATTTCTTCATTAGATTTATTATACTAGATACTTTTCAATTCTACTTACAAAGAACTTCGATGTCTTGATACAGTTTAACTACTGAATAGGAAATTTAATCAGGAGTTCAATGGATCAAGGAAGGAGACCAAATAAGTTCATTGCGAACAGAAACAACAAGATATACATGGACCTCAAAGACATAATACGGGAGCACGCCCTCCCTTTCCTTCCTGCTAAATCACTGTTCAGGTTCAAAGGGGTTTGTAGGGACTGGAAGCTCCAGATTTCAACCCCTTTCTTTGCCCACAATCAATCAAATAATTTTCACAGAGTCATGGGCTTCTTTTGTCAATCCCTGTCAAAGCCACCTTCATTTATATCCCTTGATCCAAATTCATGTGGCATTCCAGACCCATCTTTGCAGTTTTTGCCTGAACCGGTTGACATCAGGACTTCTTCCAATGGCCTACTCTGCTGTCAGGGTCGCACTGGCGAGCAACCTTACTATATCTGTAATCCTGCTACCAAGCAGTGGAAGAAACTCCCTAAACCCACTGCTAATCATGGGTCTAACCCTGCCCTTGTACTCATCTTTGAACCATCTTTGCTCAACTTCATTGCTGAGTACAAGCTCATTTGTGCTTTTCCATCTGCTGATTTTGATAATGCTTATGAATTTGAGATTTATTCCTCTTCAGAAGGATCTTGGAAAATTTCACGAGAGATGTTCTTTGGTGGTGCAATGTTCATGCCTTGCTCAGGTGTCCATGTGAATGGAATTGTATACTGGCTCTCAAAGATGGGTGGTGGTGGGATTGTATTTTTTGATCTCACCATGGAGCGTACACAGCGCCTCTATTCTTCTCAAAATGGCTGCTTGGGTGTGATGGATGGGAAGCTTACTGTGACTAGTGCTTATGGTCAGGCACTAACTGTGAATGTGCTGTCTAATTCCTACACAAACACAATGGGGATGAACAGCAGAGTCAAGGCTTGGGATAGAAAACTTCATGTCAATTTAAGCGACAGGTCAGAACTTGGTGCACTTCCTAGTTATACTCATTCAGCACATGAGCAGGGTGCTGTTCTCTTTGCCAGTGGGGATGTGATTGTGTTTCGCTGTGACAGAGCACTTCATACATATGACATGAAGACTAAAGAATTTGGACGCCTGAGTTGTGAATTTGATCATGATATGAGATTTTTTGGTTACGTGAATAGCCTTGTTGAAATCTAGCTGGACTGTCTTCTTACATGTTGTGTCTACAGCATTTGCAACACTGTCTAGCCATAATATGACACACCAAGCAGTTACATTGGGTAGTAAATGGCTTATTATGTAGTAGTCAGTGAAATAATTTAGGGCTATTGTGTTGTTAGCTATCAGATTTGACTGTGTTACTGATTTCCATCTATTACAACTTTCGGTCTTTTTGGTACAAAGTTGAAAACATATTATGATTTTTGTTTTGGAATTGAGATATCAACTGGATGAAACAATTTACTGAAAATTGTTCAGTTTACCTGGACCTTTATTTCTTGCCTGTCAGCTTTGGAGCTGTGACTGACCTGTATGGAATCTCTAAAAAAAGGGTGTGTGGCCTGGCCTCTAGTCTAACAATGAATCAAACGATTTCTCAAGGTCTATGACAGGTTTTCATTTTGAAATGATGGGGTAAAAGTATCAATAATAGCTTGGCTTGAGGCTAATTTAGAAATAACCAAGCATTTTTCAGGACCCAAAAAAAGAAAAGAAAAACAAAGAAGCACCGTTCTCTTTATTTTTAGGCGTATCCAATACGTGCCTCCCTCACTCTACCATTGGGAGTCCAAAATTAGCTTTTAAGCTTTTCGTTTACTTTTTGGTGGCTTGGCATTAGCTTTCTTTATCGGTGTGTTTGATTATGTGAGAACGTTAAGAATTTTAGCTATAATCAAGATTATTAAGATATATATTAATTCTATTTTTTTATGAGGTCAAGGTTGTTGGGTCTTGATGAGATGGAAAATACCTTTTACCAAAAGCGACAAGCATTCCATCTCCTTGGGAAAATCTTTGATTCAAGAATTGTGCCTTTGCAATCTTGATTTGAACACAAAATGTCTTCCACTTTGATTGGAGGATGAATTGAAAGGTATTTGCAATGAAACTATGATGAATCTATAACTATGCGCTTGTTAGAGACTTCTCATTCTTTGCATTCATTGTGTATTCTTTGAATGTTCTTTGTGTCCGTTTTTCATTTTTGAAAATTTGTGGTGGAAGTTTGTTTTTCATCTTCAAAGATTTGTAGTGGAAGCTTTTTCGAGACTTTAGAGCTGGTAGCCTATGAAACTTCAATGGGTTGGAGACCTTGGAGCTTGATTCAACCTTGCCAATTGAAATTCTTGGTAGTTTTAGAGCTTGATTTCAGTGAGTGGAGACTCTTGAATATCCTCCTATGAGACTTATGAGTCTCTATTCATAGCAGTCTTAAGGAGGTTTAATGACACATGGTTAGGGATGGCAATTTCTGCCTGACCCTCGGATACCCAGTTCGACCCGACCTTAATGGGTAGGGTTTTACTCGGTCTGATAAAGAATAGGGCCAGGTTTGGGTATTAAAAAAAAAAAAAAAACCCAAAGCGGGTTTAGGTTAGGTTCGGGTTTTGTTAAAAACCCGGCCCAAACCCAACCCGACCCAACCCGTTTAAACTTTAAGTAAAATTACTAAAATACTAGACTATATATGTGCCACTTATATCAAACCCTACCCATATACACTCCTCTCACTCTACCGCCCCTCTCTCACTCTCTCAAGCTCTCAAATCTTAATCTCAGTAGCACATCTCTCTCTCAAGCTCTCATGCACTGCCACCGGCCCCCCCCTCATGGCCTCTCTTAACTATTCTCTCACGGCCTCGCTCAACCTCACGGCCCCATGGCTTCATTCAACCTCACGGCTTTGTTTGTTTAGCCTCACGCCCGTGATTTTTCTTTTTTGGTTCATTTCGTCTTTCATTGTTTTTTCTTTGTTTGTGTTTGTAATTTTTGTGTTTGTGTTTTTGATCTTGAAAAAGAAAATCATAAATCTAAAATTTTTGTGTTTGTGATAATATTGTGTTTATGTTAGGGTTTCTGTGTTTGTGTTTGTGATTTTAAAAGGGAAAATATGAAATTTGTGTTTGTGTTTGTAGTAGGATTTGTGTTTGTAATTGTGATTTTGAAAGGGAAAATCTAAAAATTTTGTGTTTGTGAAATTTGTGTTTATGTTTGTGTTAGGATTTGTATTTGTGTATGTGATTTTGAAAGGGAAATCCATAAATCCGAAACTCGTGTTTTTGATATCTGCATTTATGTTTGTGTTGTGATTTGGGGTTGGGCATGACAGACGGGGCCTGTGGAGCTCGTTAGGCACAGCGGGGTGGGTTTAGGGTTGGGAAAAAAAAACCCATTTATTAATCGGGGTGGGTCCGAGTAATGGGTTCAGGCCTGTGGGTTAGATTCGGGCATAAAGAAACCCGGCCCGAACTTGACCTGTTGCCATTTCTACACATGGTTGATTTTGATTGGCGACACTACATGTCATAATTTAAATGGAAGGACTTTAAATCTTGTTCTCCAATGGACACATGACATAATTTGATCAACCAAAGTGTTTTAATTTTAAGTAACACATGGAAATATTTAATTAGACTACGTGTGTTACTTTAAATTAAAAGATTATTGTATGTCGACGTGTGATTGACTCTTGAATATTCACTTATCATTTTTATTCAGTATCCCTTGACGAATTGTGACATTTTGCAAGGGAATTCGGCACTTAAAAGTGCCAAATTTTCCTTATGTCCTCATTTCCCTTGATATATAATAATTAACTATATAAACTATAATTTGCACTTGCTATATCAACGTTTACAATCAGGTATGCATAAACTCTTCTAAAAAAAAAGGTATGCATGGACAATTTTGTAACGTTATAAAACAGTGTTAATACTAAATTTGTGATTCAAGCTATTTGTACGAGTTTTTATTCTCAGAAAAAAAGAAACAAAAGAAGAAGAAAAAGATTCAAGCTATTTGTACGACACTTGAAAAAAAGAGAGTCAAGGTTTATTTTTTTAAGAATCAAAAAGTACTCAAGGTTAAAAAAGAAGGTTGAATCTTTAAAGTATAATACCCCGATTATTATCATTATTAATATATGATTATTATGCTATTATTGTTGTTAGCTTTGTGAGGTGTTGTGGATATGCACGTAGTGTCATGGTAACATTGTTGCTATATTAGTGTTGGATATATATCCAACACTAATATAGCAACAATGTTACCATGACACTACGTGCATGCTTCTCTTCAATTAGTGAGAGGTGTGATCATGCGGCAAAACAAAGAAAAATATTGATCACGTGGCCAAACAAAGAATATTACTAAAGTCATTAGTCTTTTCTTTGGTTAAAAACCGAAGTCATTAGTCACTATTAGACTATTAGTTCGCGTAAGCAATTCTGTGACCGAGAGTTATAAAAAATATACGCGTAAGCAATTCTGTGACCGTGAGTCATTATTAGACTATTTTACATTTTCACTTCTATAGGCCCTTTTGAATATATACCACTGTAAGTTTCTTTAAAAAATCTTCTCCCCTCTCCCTGTGTGTGTGTTAAAATACTTAGTATTCTAAAATATATATATATATATATATATATATGTAGGGGTCAAAAGCCCACTTTAGATGATGGGCCGTGGGCCTATCCGAGGAGACCTGTCTGTCTGAGGACAGTAAATCATAAGGGAGGAGCATAGTTTAACTTCTCGCTAAAATAGTTCGCATGAAGACGGAAGGAAGCGGTCCGAGGAGTGTTACCTCTTCGGATAATCAAAAGGACGGCCAAGATGAACATTCCAACATTTATCCTAATCTTTCAGGAGATTCCCCTGATATATATAGGCACAAAGGACAAGTGGAAGTAATGAGATATTATGTAAAAGGCTGCTACCACCACATTTATTATTCTGCAGCTAACCCTGTGGCCGCATTAATGGGGAAAAGATGTCTGAACAGTGACTCTCACCTTTACAGCTGCCGTGTAAAGACTTTAAGGGAAGGTTGATGGGACAAATATCAAGAAAAAATCGCTTAACTGGCACGTGAGAAGAACTGGCTTATAAATAGAGCTGGAGACAAGGAAGGAAGGCATAAAAAACAAGCCGGAGAAAAAGAGAAGAAACAACGAAGAGAGAGAGAAAGAGAGAAAGTTATAGGCATTCAAATAATTGTAAGAATATTTCTCCTCGAACCAAGCCGAGGACAACTTCATATAATATCAACGCTTCGTTTTTGTTAATTTGTTTACAATTACACTTTGACTATCAATTACCTCATTTTCGAGCCCAGTCTATTGAGCCCACTCTCTTACAAATTTGTTGCACGGATACTGTTCATGTGTTAGGCCTAAGTTCATCTCGCTTGAGAGCCCAACATTGCAAAATTGTGTCCTTACAATATACATATCAAATTTTGTGTCAATCGGATATTATTTACTATATGATCTATAAGCTTATATTTTATGCATAATTTAAAACTACAAAAACTTGCAATTTAAACAATTTATTAATAACATAGCTATTGCTCTTTAAATTTCTAGAAATTTTGGAAGCATAAAGAATATAAGAAGAAGATGTAATCTAATGGTAGATTTGTCAAAATTCACTGTAAAAAAAAAAAAAAAAAAGATATTAAGTAAAGTTGTAACCTAAAGCTACAACCAATTATGTAGCGATACTTTATCCTTTTAGTATGAACAAAATTTAATTACAAAATTAGTTGTAGCCTTACTCAATAAAATAGGCATTACTATATATTTTGAAAATCTAACCGTTGAATTGCATGTACTTTACGCATATCAAATTTTGTGTCAGTTGGATATTGTTTACTATATGATCTATAAGCTTATATTTTATGCATAATTTAAAATTACAAAAACTTGTAATTTAAACAATTTACTAATAACATAGCTATTGATCTTTAAATTTATAGAAATTTTGCAAGTATAGAGAATATGAGAAGAAGATGTAATTTAATGGTGGATTTGTTAAAATTTACCATCAATAAAAAGATATTAAATAAGATTATAGTCTAAGTTTATAACCAATTTTGTAACGAAATTTTGTCCTTGTAATATTTCATTAGGAAAAGGATGAGTAAACTGTAAGCAAAATTGGACTACGGTATTAGGGTTATTAGGATTAACTTCAATTTAAGTCCTCTTGGTGTACTATTTAAAGATTTTAAATCAATAGGGTTCCTCTCGTTAAAGAATAATAGAGAAAGAGGCAAAGGGTTAGAGACAGTTCTAAATTCAGCAATAAGGTATCACTCACTGCATTGTTGTTCGTTTGAATAACCTTAGAAGCCAATTATGAGTTATAACCTGAAATCAGTTAAAAAAACCGTGACAATATGTGAATTAATCTCAATAGCACAGTAAATTTTCTTTGAAACCGTGACAACATGTGAATTATTCTCAATATACTGTACTTTTTTTAGTGTGATTTCACTAAGTTCAGGTTTGGATCTTATAGAGTATTATAGTCTAATGATAATTCTTTATAATCAGACTAAGACACCAATCAGTTTTTGGTGTAGGTGGAGATTAAACTTCAAATCTCTTATTCAACCATCAAGAACTTTACAAGTTGAGCTAACTAAATCCCACAATTTAAAATTAATATTTGATATAATACAATGACTTTTCGGTGTAGAATATTTGTAAATTACATTAGTTTTGATATTTACCTGGTGGAGCCTATAGAAAACATGACACACTCTCTCTCTCCAATTATATTTTATCTTTCCACCTCACACACACACTCTCTCTCCTCTCTCAATAAAGGCATAGCCAATTTCTACTCCCTTTTTCTCTTCCTGATACCGGTTTACACTGAACCGAATTTGGTCCATCAACAAGAAAAAAAATGAACGCCAAATTTGGCAATTCATACATATGACATGAAGACTAAAGAATTTGGACGCCTAAGTTGTGAAAATGATCATGATATGAGATTTTTTGGTTATGTGAATAGCCTTGTTGAGATCTAGCTGGACTGTCTTCTTACATGTTGTGCCTACAGCATTTGCAACACTGTCTAGCCATAATATGACACACCGAGCAGTTACATTGGTTAGTAAATGGCTTATTATGTAGTAAGTGAAATAATTTAGGGCTATTGTGTTGTTAGCTATCAGAATTGACTGTGTTTCTGATTTCCATCTATTGCAACTTTCGGTCTTTTTGGTACAAAATTGAAAACATATTATGATTTTCGTTTTGGAATTGAGATATCAACTGGTGAAACAATTTACTGAAAATTGTTCAGTTTACCTGGACCTTTATTTCTTACCTGTCAGCTTTGGAGCTGTGACTGACCTGTATGGAATCTCCAAAAAAAGGGTGTGTGGCCTGGCCTCTAGTCTAACAATGAATCAAACGATTTCTCAAGGTCTATGACAGGTTTTCATTTTGAAATGATGGGGTAAAAGTATCAATAATAGCTTGGCTTGAGGCTAAATTAGCAATAACCAAGCATTTTTCAGGACCCAAAAAAAGAAAAGAAAAACAAAGAAGCACCTTTCTCTTTATTTTTAGGCGTTTCCAATACGTGCCTCCCGCACTCTACCATTGGGAATTCAAAATTAGCTTTTAAGCTTTTCGTTTACTTTTTGGTGGCTTGGCATTAGCTTTCTTATTCAGTGTGTTTGATTATGTGAGAGCGTTAAGCTTTTCCTTGAAGGTTATTATTTTCCTGAACTTGCTTCTAGAAACTACCCCAAAACGCAGTAAGTGGAGCTACTAATCTCGAAAAGTAATATTTAATTGTCATCTAATTATTAGTACTATGCCTGTGAGATGTATAGTTTAATTAAAAATTAGGGTAAATTTCACAAACCTACTCTGAGGTTTGTGATAATATCCAAAAGTCCAAATCATTCTAAAATCTACCATTTTAGTCCTCAAAAGACAATTTTGTCCCTACCTTCTTTCTCTTTCTCAAATTTGTCTTCATTCCTCTCCCAGTCTCTCTTCTCTTTCTCTCTCTCTCTCAGATCTCTCTCTTAAAACCCACCGCCCAATAGCCACTAGAAAAGCCACTAACCACCACACTCATATCACCCACACCCACTTTGTCTCCGTTAATCTCCTCTCTCTCTTCTCTGAGTTCTCTCTCAAATCTCTCTCTAAACCCAAATAAAAAAAAATACCCATTTCAAAAGCCATCTTCTTTGTCTTCTTCTTGCTCACTTGGGAAGAATCTGCCTCCTCTTTGGGAGCTAGACCGGTGCCGGAGTCTCGGCCTGAGCCTCAAGCAACTCCTTTGGCAAGAAAACCTTCTCTCTGCTTTCTCTTAGCTTTCTCCCTCTCACGCCCTAACGCGTCAGCTCTCTTTGTCTTGTGATTTTGGGTGAAGGAGGAGCAGCAATTGAGGAGTAGATCGGTGAGTTGTGTTTTGGGTGGAAGTGGATTATGATTTTGAGTAGGTAAGTGGATTAAAATAAACTTTGTTGGTTTTTGGGTGTCACCGTGGCAGTGGCAGTGGTTCCATTCTGATGGTTGTGGGTGGTATGGTTTTGCTGGGAGGTGGTTTTCCTAGCTTGCTATGGTGTGGGTGATATGGGTTTGCTAAGCAATTGGTTTTCTAGGCAACAATGGGTGTGGGTGATATGAGTGTGGTGGTCAGTGGTTTTTCTAGTGGCTATTGGGCGGTGGGTTTTGAGAGAGAGATTTGAGACAGAGAGAAAGAGAAGAGAGAAGGGGAGAGGAACAGAGACAGATTAGAGAAAGAGAAAGACAGTTAGGGGCAAAATTGTCTTTTGAGAACTAAATTGGTAGGTTTTAGAATGTTATGGACCTAGTTGGTATTATCACAAATCTCAAGGTAGGTTTGTGAAATTTACCCTAAAAATTAAATGTAAATAAACTAAAACTATATTAATGATTAGTGAGACACGTGACAAAAACATATTAATTTTATGACACATACATAAGTATATTGAGCCACGTACTTTGCCCAAACATGATATATAGTATATAAATTTTTTATATAAAAGCACAAATTTATGATATATAATCAAGATTATTAAGATATATATAAATTCTATTTTTTTATGAGGTCAAGGTTGTTGGGTCTTGATGCGATGGAAAGTACCTTCTACCAAAAGCGACAAGCATTCCATATTCCGGGGAAAATCTTTGATTCAAGAATTGTGCCGTTGCAATCTTGATTTGAACACAAAATGTCTTCCACTTTGATTGAAGGATGAATTGAAAGGTGTGGTGGCACTTTTTGTAATGTTGGGCTAGGCTGCCTCCTGCTGTATTGGGCCTAAATGTTTTGGATTAGGGAGTCCAATTATAACCCACCTTGGTCCGGTTTGTGTACAAACTATACCCAGTTTGTCAGGACTTTAGTCACATGCCCATGGCAGGCAAAGCTACTATAGGAAAGTTACGACAGACAGATATAATAATAAAGATAACAAAAGAAACGTGTTTGTCGCTAAGACAAAAAATTGATAAAGGACAGCGACAAGAAATGCCTTGTTTGTAAAGTAACAGAAATAAATGGGAAAGAAATAGTATTGAACTTATTGTATCAAAGAGGAAGATGTCAGTCTGCTGTGCCAAGTCAAGTCACAGGGCTGAAGTCAAGAAGGGAACCATTTCCTCAATGCAAATAATCTCCCCAGGAAGAAATTAATTGTTTTGAGGGAGTGGGCCTAAATGATTTGTGCCCAGAAGAATCTTTTGTTCTTGACAGATAGCATAGGCTTTTAAGGGAGAAAGGGGATCAACCTATTGGTGCATGCCTGTCGTACTATGCTCCCTATTTTCTTTCCTTTTTTCTAATTCTTTTTACTTTTCTCTCTTCTTTTCTTAGTGTTTGCTTTTTTTTTTTTTTTTTTTTTTTTGTGAATCTCTCTTGGAGGTTATTATTATTGTGTTTGTGATCCCCCTTCCTATGAACAGCAAGGGTCCCTTATGTAATGTCTGCCGTGACCAAATTTTACTATTTTAGCCTTTAAATACCTTGTCTGGTTTGGGTGTCCTTGCCGACCACTTACTAATTTGTTAGTTGCCTAACCACCACCACTTACCTGTGTTGGCTGTGCCACCAGACAAAGAAGACTTTTGTTTGTTTGCTTGCCGTGACACTCTTTCTTGCTATGGTGTGAGTGCTCTTTCTCTTTTGATCCCTCATGGCATGCACCTAGTGGTTCCAACTCATACTTGCTTCTTTTGGGTGGTATGTCATCCTAGCATGACATTTCCCCGAAAAGAGCTCGAGCATGAACACCAGAATAGGTTTTCCCCTCTCCCCACCTCCAGACCATACCCTCTTACCTCTGACCCATGACCTCACCACTTTCTGTATTGGCTGGATACAGGCTGGTGATGTCTGGGCCTTGCGCGTGCTTCACCTCTAAGTATGTCCAAAATCTACTTACTGCTCATGCGCTCGCCGTGGTCTGGAGGCTCATCTGCTCATTCTACCGTCCATCCTTGACTTCTTATGGTGTGAGCTATTTTCTGATTTTCCCTCCTTTTACGGCTTGCTCCTTTAGGGGCTGGACTTTGTTTGATCGTGGGCTTTTCCTCCTTCAACCCATTCTTTTGCTCTTTTCTGCAGTCTTTGCATTTTCTGCCATATCGCTCTGCTATTCCTGCCGTGATGTTATTTGACCCAAGCCTGCTGGGCCTCTTTAGGCTTGCCGCTTATTCTTCTCTCAATGATTCAATAAAGTCATTAGGCTTTTTTTGATTACATTGCTTGCGGGCTCTTGTGTCCCATTCGTTTCCTTTTAGGTATCCTTGGCCTATTTACGTTCCCTGGGCATTCTAATTTTGTGTTCTCATGGGATTTTACTAACTTCTTTAGGCTTCCCTAGCCCAATTGCTTTATCCTTCATCCTTGGGGCTCATAGACTTTCCATCAACCCTTTACTTTCTTTACTTGCATTACTTCGGGCTTGTTGTGGCCGATTCTCACTTTTTTACATCGCATATTACCCATGGGTCTATTACTTCTCTCTTTCCGGGCTCCTCTAGGCCCGCTTGCTTCCTCAAGGACCACTTGTTTATTTTATGGCCTTGTGATCCATTATTCCTGCTGCTTGGGCTTAATGGCTTTTCTATCCAATCACTAACTCATTTCCACCCATGCTGCTAGGCTTCCGCCTTCTACTGGGCTTCCCAAAATGAGCATCAACAAAACGTATTTGCAATGAAACTATGATGAATCTATAACTATGCGCTTGTTAGAGACTTCTCATTCTTTGCATTCATTGTGTATTCTTTGAATGTTCTTTGTGTCCGTTTTTCATCTTCGAAAATTTGTGGTGGAAGTTTGTTTTTCATCTTCAAAGATTTGTTGTGGAAGTTTTTTTGGGACTTTAGAGCTTGCAGCCTATGAAACTTCAATGGGCTGGAGTCCTTGGAGTTTTTGGAGACCTTGGAGCTTGATTCAGCTTTGACAATTGAAATTCTTGGTAGTTTTGGAGCTTGATTTCAGCGAGTGGATACTTTTGAATGTCCTCCTATGAGACTTATGAGAGTCTCTATTTATAGCAGTCTTGAGGAGGTTTAATTACACATTGTTGATTTTGATTGGCAACACTTATGTCATAATTTAAATAGAGGGACTTTAAATCTTGTTCTCCAATAAACACATGATATAATTTGATCAATCAAAGTGTTTTAATTTTAAGTAACACATGGAAATATTTAATTAGACTATGTGTGTTACTTTAAATTAAAATATTATGGAAATATTTAATTAGACTATGTGTGTTACTTTAAATTAAAATATTATTGTATGTCAACGTGTGATTGACTCTTAAATATCCACTTATCATTTTTATTCAGTATCCCTTGACGAATTGTGACATTTTGCAAGGGAATTCGGAACTCAAAAGTACCAAATTTTCCTTATGCCCTCATTTCCCTTGATATATAATAATTAACTATATAAACTATAATTTGCACTTGCTATATCAATGTTTACAATCAGGTATGCATGGACAATTTTGTAACGTTATAAAACAACGGTAATACTAAATTTGTGATTCAAGCTATTTGTACGAGATTTTATTCTCAGAAAAAAAAAAGAAGAAAAAAGAAAAGGCGAAAAGCCACTTTTAGTCCCTATATTTTCAGCCTATTCCCATTTTAGTCCCTACATTTTATTTTTACCGTTTTTAGTCCCTATCCTGAAAAACGCTTCCCGTTTTAGTCCCTGCCGTTACATCAGAAACGGAGAATGCTGACGTGGCAAACGGTAAGAATAAATAATATTAAATTAATGTCCACGTGGCCTAAAATAATAATAAAAAATGCCACGTCAGCATTTAAATTAAAAAAAATTAATTTATTAATTTTAACTAAATAAAAAAATTAAAAACAGAATTAAAAACTAAAAATTATATGAATAAAGATCTAAGTGTGTCTTGAACAAGAACAACAAGAACACAAACCCAGATCTAAGAATACAAACCCAGAAAAAAAAAAAAAAAAAAAAAAAAAAAAAAAAAAAAAAAAACACTGACAAAGAAGAAGAAGAAAAAGAAGAGGAGGAAAAAGATGATGATGATCAATATGACGACGCTCAAGACTCACACCAACAACACCAACAAAAGCCCCAACAACACCAACAAATACAGATCCAAGCAGATTGCAACAAAATACAAATTAGATCTGGAAAGATCAACAAATCAGAGAATCTCGCCAATCTGAGTCCGACTCGTCCTCCTCCTCCACCGCCACCGCCACCACCACCGCCTCTTTCCTCTCCCGCTTCTCTGACTCCAAGCGCTCCATCGACTCCCAACTCGCCTAGTCCCGACTCACCGACCCCGCTCAACTCAGATCTCACCTCGACAGCATCTCCGCCTCCATTTCCGACCTCGGAAAGCTCGTCGCTGAGTCCTCCTACTTCTTGCCCTCCTACGAAGTCCGCTCCTCTCTCAAAACCATCTCCGATCTCAAACAAACCCTTGAGAATCTCAACTCCGAGCTCATTCCGAAGAAGAAATTCTCTTTCAAGAACAAAGCCTCCAAGCAAGACCGAGACCGATCAGTCTCCGATTCAAAACAAACGGCACTGGAAAATGCCGATTCGTTTTCAGTTTCGCTCGAGAAATCGAGTTTTCAGGTGAGAGATTCGCCCGGTTTGAGAAACAAAAACGGCGAGACTTTGGTGAAGAATTTTTTTTTTATTTAATATTTCTGGGTTTGTATTCTTGGATCTGGGTTTGTGGTCTTGTTGTTCTTGTTCAAGACATACTTAGATCTTAATTCATATAATTTTTAGTTTTTAATTCTGTTTTTAATTTTTTTTATTTAGTTAAAATTAATAAATTAATTTTTTTTAATTTAAATGCTGACGTGGCATTTTTTATTATTATTATTATTTTAGGCCACGTGGACATTAATTTAATATTATTTATTCTTACCGTTTGCCACGTTAGCATTCTCCGTTTCTGATGTAACGGCAAGGACTAAAACGGGAAGCGTTTTTCAGGATAAGGACTAAAAACGGTAAAAATAAAATGTAAGGACTAAAATGGGAATAGGCTGAAAATATAGGGACTAAAAGTGGCTTTTCGCCAAAAGAAAAAGAAAAAAAGATTCAAACTATTTGTACGACACTTGAAAAAAAAAAAATGTCAAGGTTTATTTTTTTAAGAATCAAAAAGTACTCAAGGTTAAAAAAGAATGTTGAATCTCTAAGTATAATACCCCGATTATTATCATTATTAATATATGATTATTATTCTATTATGATCATTATTCTATTATTATTGTTAGCTTTGTGAGGTGTTGTAGATATGCACGTAGTGTCACGGTAACATTGTTGTTATATTAAATTTGGATATGCTACTCTTCAATTAGTGAGAGGTGTGATCATGCTGGCAAAACAAAGATATATATTGATCACGTGGCCAAACAAAAAATATTACTAAAGTCATTAGTCTTTTTTTTTTTTTGGTTAAAAACCGAAGTCATTAGTCATTATTAGACTATTTGTACGTGTAAGCAATTCCGTGAACGTGAGTTATAAAAAATATACACGTAAGCCTAGATTTATTTTACATTTTTTACTTTTATAGGCATTTTTGAATATACATCACTGTAAATTTCTTTAAAAAATCCTTTCCCTTCTTCCCATGTGTGTGTTAAAATTTTTAGTGTTCTAAAAAAAAATATGCATATATATATATATGCATATCAAATTTTGTGTCAATCGGATATTATTTACTATATGATCTATAAACTTATATTTTATGCATAATTTAAAACTACAAAAACTTGCAATTTAAACAATTTATTAACAACATAACTATTGATCTTTAAATTTCTAATAATTTTGCAAGCATAGAGAATATAAGAAGAAGATGTAATCTAATGTTGGATTTGTCAAAATTTACCGTCAATAAAAAGATACTAAGTAAAATTGTAACCTAAGGCTACAACTAATTTTGTAGCGAAATTTTGTCTTTTTAGTATAAACAAAATTTAGTTACAAAATTAGTTGCAGCCTTACTTAATAAAATAGACATTACTACATATTTTAAAAATTTAATCGTTGAATTGCATGTACATTACTCTCTTAATACACATATCAAATTTTGTGTCAATCAAATATTATTTATTATATTATCTATAAGCTTATATTTTATGCATAATTTAAAACTACAAAAACTTGCAATTTAAACAATTTATTAATAACATAGCTATTGATCTTTAAATTTTTAGAAATTTTGCAAGCATGGAGAATATAAGAAGAAGATGTAGTCTAATGGTGGATTTGTCAAAATTTACCGTCAATAAAAAAATATTAAGTAAGGTTATAGCCTAAGTTTACAACCAGTTTTGTAACGAAACTTTGTCTTTCTAATATTTTACTAGGAAAAGGATGAGTAAACTGTAAGCAAAATTGGACTACGGTATTAGGGTGTTGACACCCCATTTTGCAACCCGCATTTAACCTCACAGGAGGGTAAAATGGTAATTTCACCTTGAAAATATGCATCTTGATTTTAGTCACTAGATCCTTAATCTCATTTCACCAAAATGATCTTGATGTTGCAACGATCAAATTAACTGGTCATAAGCCCTAATCAGACCATCAGATTGAAAGTTATCATCAAATCAAGTTTTAATGGCCGAGATGTACCATCACATGTTGAGTCCGACTATATGTGATTATGAGCAATTGATTTTGATTGGTTATAAGTATAATCAATTTGAGATCAATGATGTGTCATAATTTGATTGATTAGGACTACATTTTATAGTAAGGTTGCACACACCTAATTGATTAGATAGTTAAGTATTAATTATTCAATGAGTAATTTGTGCAATTATCTTTTAATTAGAGTAAATTTGAGGCCAATTAAGTCTGAAATGGGAGTGATTGGAGCCATTTAATGCTAATTGTGAGCTAATTTGGGACATATTAATGTTAATTGTGCTGAAACCATTTTCTAACAAATGACCTCTGCTCACCATTTCATCAATATCTCTCAGAATATTTTGAATCTGTGAATAAGGTTAATTTTCCTAGAAACTAGACATCCGGGGCTTCAATTTGAGCACAAGAACGAGCCAATTCCGATCAGAATTGAGTCAGATATGATTTTTTGAAGTTGGCTCTACAGACTGTTACAGCAGCTACGGGAAAACCGAATTTTGGCTTGCTCCCCACTCCTACCAATCTTTCCATTTAATGCACAAGATTTCCTCAAAGGCTAAAATGAGGTCTAGGTTCATGATTCTTTGTCAACCCTCATTAAATGGCCTTCCATTCATATTTCCTCCACCACTACTATATAAACCCCCCTCTCATTCATTCCAAGACACAAAAAAAAACTCCCTCTCTTCCCCTCTCTTGAGTTCTAGTGAAGTTAAGTAGTCTTGTCATATCTTGGTCTTCCTAAGACTCAAGGTATTGAGTGAGACTCACTCTTCCTCTCCTAACTCTTCTTTCCCTCCACCCTTAGAACCTCTTCCAAGAGTCTCCTCCTCCACCATATGGATCTTGCATGAAGGTATAATTTCTTTCCCTAACTTGTTTTTTGTGTTGCCATGATGAGAATTTAGGATTAAAGCATGATAGTAATTGTTTAAATTCTCTTGAATATGTTTGAATGTTCTAGATGTTCTTATGTGTTCTTCACATGTTCTTGGTTGTTCTTTACATGTTCATGCATAAACACTAGTTTAGATCTTAAACTCACATAAAAAAATATGAAAATCATGTTTATTTCGTAATTATTTCAAATCCTTGAATCTAGGATATCACCATACACACACATTCACTAGAATCTATTTTTCAATCCATATGCAATGCTAATAAATTGAATTAGGGTTTATCACATGCACACACTTTAAATTCAAATTAATTGATTTACATATTGGATGATGTGATATGAATGTTGGCCTCCATAGTCTAGAAGACCGGTTTCACCGGGCAAGGTGGGTGCCTAACACCTTCCCACCTTGTAACATAGCCTCCGAACTTAGATCAAGGGTTAGTAGATCAAATGCTTATCCTTGTAATTTTCAATTTTTAGATTGTAACTAGGAAATAAAGCCATGTACTTTATCTTAGATTGTACTTAGGACCAAAGTCATGTAATTTTCCTATGATCAATGTAAATTCAATTTAAAATTAATAAAATGAGGAATTTTTCTATTATGGTTTTCTTATTTATTCCAATAATTAAATAAGTGACGACTCCATTGTAAAACCCTTAATCTAAAGGGAAAATATAACTAGTCGAACCTCCATTTTGAAAGGCAATAACACGACTCCACCCATTCACGTGGGTTTGGCCCAACACTGCCTAAAAAAAGGGGGGGCCGGGGGCGCGGTCTCTCACATAGGGTTATTAGGATTAACTTCAATTTGAGTCCTCTTGGTGTACTATTTAAAGATTTTAAATCAATAGGGTTCCTCTCGTTAAAGAATAATAGAGAAAGAGGCAAAGGGTTAGAGACGGTTCTAAACTCAGCAATAAGGTATTATCACTCAGTGCATTTTTCTTCATTTGAATAACCTTAGAAGCCAATAATGAGTTATAACCTGAAATCAGTTAAAAAAACCGTGACAATATGTGAATTAATCTCAATAGCTCAGTAAATATTTTCGAAACCGTGACAACATGTGAATTATTCTCAATATACTGTACTTTTTTTAGTGTGATTTCACTAGGTTCAGGTTTGGATCTTTTAGAGTATTATAATTTGATGATAGTTTTTTATCATCAGACTAAGACACCAATCAGTTTTTGGTGTAAGCGGAGATTGAATTTCAGATATTTTATTCAACCATCAGAGACCTTATAAGTTAAGCTAACTAAATCCCACAATTAAAATTAATATTTGATATAATACAATGACTTTTTGGTGAAGAATATTTGTGAATTACATTAGTTTTGATATTTACCTTTTGGAGCTTATAGAAAACATGACACACAGACTCTCTCTCTCTCTCTCTCTCCAATTATATTTTATCTTTCCACCTCACACACACACACACACACACACACACACACACACACACTGTCTCCTCTCTCAATAGAGGCATAGCCAATTTCTTCTCCCTTTTTCTCTTCTTGATACCGATTTACATTGAACTGGATTTGGTCCATCAACCAAAAAAAAAAAAAAATGAACACCAAATTCGGCAATTCATGTGCTAAATTTGGTGTCAGGTGAGGATTGAACTTCAAATCTCTTATTCAACTATCAGAGACTTAACCAGTTGAGCTAGCTGAATCCCATAGTTAAACTTGATATTTGATATAATACAATGACTTTTTGGTGTAGAATATTTGTTATTCACATTAATTTTCATATTTACCTTATGAAGCCTACAAAAAACGTGACACACACACACACACTCTCTCTCTCTCCAATCAAATTTAATCTTTCCACCTCACACACACACACACACACACACACACACACTCTCTCTCTCTCTCTCTCTCTCTCTCTCTCTCTCTCAATGGCAGCATAGCCAATTTCTTCTCCCTTTTTCTCTTCCTAATATCGGTTTATGCTGAATCGGATTTGGTCCATCGACCAGAAAAAAATGAACACCAAATTCGGCAATTCATGTGCCAAATTCGGTGCTAGTTTGTAATGGAGTGGCCTCTCTCCTCATTTCCCTCAATAATTTACCCCATTTCACATATCACCCTAAACACTCTAATATCAAATACTCCTAAAAAATTTTTTAATTTATTAATAGTCAATAGACTCAATGATGCGTTACAACTAACAAGACTTTTTTTTCCCCGTTGAAACAACTGACAAGACTCTTTACTTTTTATTATCAAAATTTTAATGCCACAACCTATTTACAATAATTTTAAGATCATAACTAAATCCACAATGTGATGAGTTATGTGCATTAGAGTAATAATGATGGATCCTGTAAGGGTGGGTTATGGTTCTTAAACCCGAAGAACGAATGGGTTAAGACCCAAAGAGCTCAATACAATAAATTTGTAGAGAGTGGGCTTAAAAGTTAAGCTTCAATGGGTCCACGAACGCGTACGATGAATCTAAGATAGCAAGAAAGTACAGTGAATCCAAGATAGCAGGAATTTATAGTTCTTGTTGCTACAGTAGTTTCTCTACAGATTTTCCAACCCCCAGCCCCTGGGGGGTCTCTTACATTATATAGCTCCATTTAGATGATCTTGACCCTCAATTTGTTGATCATCCAGGCCACTACTGGAGTGTTTGTCCCATCAGACACCTTCCCAAACCCCTTGTGAGTTGCGGCAGCCAAGCCAGCACTGTTCAGGGGTCTTCTCTACATAAATGCAGCCAGGAGGTTTGGTGGAATGCATTAAATGTGGTAGCAGCCACCATCCTTTTAGTCATGTTAGTGCTAACCCCTTCCCCGAATCTCTTCCTCTAAAGTAGGACTTCCTCGGGTGATGTGCTAGTGATGTGGCGTTACTGTCCGAGGGAGTGGACTCCTCGGCATGATAATGGCCTTCCTTGGCCAAGGGTGTGACATGTGGCGCAATTTTCTCACTTGGAGTTAAATGGGATGGCCATACCGTGGAGCTCCTCCATCAGGGAGTTCTAGAAAGGGCATGCCCACTACTTAGCCGAGGCTCTAGAGCAGCCCTTGCTATTGCCTAAAAACATGGCTGCATTGCAGACCATGAGGCAACATGACCTTTTTCTGTCGCTGAAGAAGGACTTAGCCTTGGTAAGCCTCTTGTCATATTTCCCATATTTCATGCTAAGTTACTTTTCCTTATCCGGTAACAGACTCCTACGTTCCTTTTTCTGTCTTACAAGCTGTCCAGGAGATCTTTATGGCCGAGGAATGGGAAAAGGACGCCCCGAACGAGGCTAGGGTAGAGGTTAATCTTCTTGCAGAAGCCAACAAGGCCTTGGGCGCAACTGAGCAGAAGAGCCAAAAGCTTATTGTTGTTGAGGACTCTTTTTTCGGCCAACTGTTGGAAAATATGGTTTTGTATCTCATACAAAACACACAGTGGAAGCAACAAACATGAATCTATTTCATTCATGATTGATAACATGCACTATGTAAATTTCAGAATTTCAGAACAAGATAGAATACCTTAATGCGGTGAAATTCAAAACAAAAGATTAGAAGTACTTAGGAACACTTTTAATCTTCACTCTAATTCCACTTTACGCCCAAGAAGTGTGGTCTCTCAATCAGTTTTCAAGGGAGAATAATTGAGTGGCTTCACTCACACATACACACCACTTCACAATGATGTGTCTTTTCTTTTATGAAAAATTTTGTATGTTTCTCCCTTTATAATTAACTGATTATCTAATTGGGCTGGCCTATTGGGCCTTTCCAATTGGGCTTTAATGTGTGGCTTGGAGTGGGACCAAAAGGAATCAATAAGACACTAGCTCCAATGGGCCTTTGGCTTTTCTATCAACTCTTAACAAGCCCAAAGTTACCATTAATTATATTTAATACCACTATATAAATATAATTGCACTCTAGGCCTTATTAATAAATTATATCCCAAGACTTTATTATGTATGCAACCCCTTCATAAAATATTCGTAGTAATACAAAGTCATGAATGTAGATTGTCACTTTGAAAATTACTACATCTTAATCCTTGAGTACCCGGTTTAATCCTTTAAGTTATTCATCATATATTTATGAAATTCAATTTCATAAATATATACTTTAGTATCTCTTTACTTAAGTGGTTAGGCCTAACACTCTGAATAATCAAACCCGTTAAACTTATCTCAAGAGAATATTTTATATCTCCGTTAAGAGATTATGAATTCCATCTTGAGAATATATGTTCCATTAACACTAAATGTGGCTGCCCAACATACTGAAGTTTTGATCGTGACTTTAAATCTCACTCTTGGTATATTAAAGTAACCTACATCTCATAATCATGTCCATTATTCTCTCAGGATTAAGAGTTCATGTAAATAGAAGTCGTGAGATTTATTATTCATTTGACAATCGTTAAAAGAATAATAAATCTCACAGTAGTCCAGTTCAATATGTCTTAACTCTTAAAACATATCAACATATCAACTAGAAGTGTCCACTTCCATGATCAAGAAAAATCATCTTAGTTGATTTGTTATAGTCTTCGCAGATGAAATGTCCAATTTCATCACCGACTATGAACTATAATTCTGAGTTTACAAAGAACTTGTGATTTATATCTTCTGTAACTAAATCACATATTATGCATCTCATGGACTATAAGATAATGTCCAAATATTCATGTTGCCATTATTTAGATAATAATAAAACAACTTTATTAATCATAACATTAAGTCATACATAATGTCATACATAGCATCATACAATAGGATTTAAGGGCATATATCCTAACACCCACATGGCATTACTTCATTGGCAACCCATGCCACATCAACATATTATCGATTTTTTTGGGTAAATCTCTTTAAAACCCAAAATAAGCTCATATCTCATTCAATCTTTGCCAGCTGCCAAAGCAGAGCATTAAATACTTTTCTTGCTCACCAAAACTATGTCACAACACAATGAGACCTTAACTAAATCTCTAAAGCTTGAGCCAATCCTTATATTACTTGCTAGAAATGTGTTGTAATGGAACCTTGAACAAAAACACAAACACCAGAAAAAGGAAACATTTTCAGCAGAATCTTAGCAGTGTATTCAGCACTTGACACCTGACTGGAAGTGATGTCACTTGCCTCTTAATGTTGAAATTCCAGCAACCAGCTGCTATACCTAAAATAGCAAGATACCCTTGAAAGAGATCTTACCATTTTTAGCCAAATCCAAGAAATAAATGCTGAATGTCCTCTTCAGCAGTCAAAAATCACCCATCTGACTTCATTTGCTTCTGCCCAAAGCAGCAGCTATCTTATGGCAGCTGTAACAACTTTCTCATGATAGCTGTCACAGCTTTTCCTGACAGTTGGGACAGCCTTTTCAGAATAATTGGAACAGCCTTTTCAGAACAGCTGTGACAGCTGACCCAACAGCCTAAGCATTACTGATTTTTCCTCATTTGGCTAAAACCAAAACCAACTAAGAAACTACCTTTCTCTTGTTAAAATACTTTCCTTTTCTGCTATTCTTTCCCTAGCAGCTTTTACCGAAAACAGCAAGAATGCCTTAAAACTAAACATACCATTTTTGCCCAAATCTTAAGATGGATTCTCTGAAAATTTATTGCTATTTAGAACAGATGGCGAGACTATTTGCTAAAAAAACCCCCCCTTAAACTTAGCTAAATAGAACCCTTCATCAATCCCTCAAAGAGGATAACCAAATGGAAGAAGAAGAACTCTCTCATGAATTTATCTATTCCCTCCCCCTCTAATGATCTTCTTAAGCTCTCAATGAAGCTCTAAGCTTTTGAATTTTTAGTTTTCAAAGGAGGAACTAGACTCTTTAGCCCTTAGCTCATAAATGCCCTTCATAAGCCTTCAAACACTCCTCCAGCAGAAAATCCTAGCAGCAAATCCTAGCAACATTGCTAAACACACTACAGCACTATTACCCCTCTTATACTCATTCTCTCACTCTCCATAATCAGAAAATACATCTATCTTACTGCCCTTATCTCTAAATACCTAAACACATCTCCGTGCTCTTCTCTTACAAAATCTTTCCTCTTGGAAAGCAATCTCTACAACTTCTCTAGCGGTTATAATCTCATATTTTTACTATCTTTAACCTCCATATCTCTCACACTTCCACATATCATACATATCACGAATATTACATCCCACAAAACATTTATATCTTTTACCATCTTCATACTTCTCAATAGATATCAAACACTCATGCTAAAAGCTCTTCACATGGAAGGCATGAACTTCCATTACTAAAGCCCTTCTCCTAAAAGGCATCAAGATCTCATATCAAAACTCTTCTCATAAAAGGCATGAACTTCTAATGCTAAAGCCCTTCTCGTAGAAGGCACCATGATCTCATATCAAAGTCCTTCTCATGGAAGGCACAAATCCATCTTACATAAAGCCCTTTCTCTTAGAAGGCACAAATACTCTATACAAAAGCCCTTCTCATGGGCATACTCTCTCTCCCTTCAGTTGCACCCATTTTTCCCCTTCAATCTTGAAGTTATCATGGCAAACTGCCCCTTTACCGCTGGAGTCATTCTGCTGGAATCCTATCAGCTTACAGATGTTGCACAGCTGGGACTGCGAACTATTCGAGATAAGTGACTTTGTTTCTATATCTTTAAATTTACTTTATTGAATACATGATTACTTCACATTTAAATACATATTACTTTATTTCAACTACTATTACAACTATTAACTAAAGCTTAAACTCATTTAAATGCATGATAAGAGGGACAAGCTTAATTAGCCTCTACCACTGGCATTCTGCTGAAACCCTATCAGCTCACTGATGCTACACAGTTGGAGCTATAAACCATACAAAAGCCCTTCTCATGGGCATACTCTCTCTCCCTTCAGTTGCACCCATTTTTCCCCTTCAATCTTGAAGTTATCATGGCAAACTGCCCCTTTACCGCTGGAGTCATTCTGCTGGAATCCTATCAGCTCACAGATGTTGCACAGCTGGGACTGCGAACTATTCGAGAAAAGTGACTTTGCTTCTATATCTTTAAATTTACTTTATTGAATACATGATTACTTCACATTTAAATACATATTACTTTATTCCAACTACTATTACAACTATTAACCAAGGCTTAAACTCATTTAAATGCATGATAAGAGGGACAAGCTTAACTAGCCTCTACCACTGGCATTCTGCTGAAACCCCATCAGCTCACTGATGCTACACAGTTGGAGCTATAAACCATACAAAGATAAGTGACTTTGCTCTCATATTTTTAAATTTACGTCATTAAGTACATGATTACTTTACCTCTAAATAAATACTACTTTATTTCAACTGTCATTACAATTACTAATCAAAGCTATCATATCAAACGTGTATTACATATTTATTTGATCATTATCATAATTCTTAGACTTTGGCTTTAATGGCTTTGTAGGCTTAAAAATACGCTAGTAGCCATTGGACCACGTGGCCCAATGATGAGTTTCGGACGCAACTCCCTAAAAAGAACCTAGGTCTAGCAAGGTCACCCTTCCAAAGAATCACACATGGCTGGGCAACCGAAAAAGGCCCCGAACAACTGTGAAGCTGGTTGCTGAGGAGAGGGGGCGGAAGAGTGCCAAGGTCGACCTGAAGAACGCCTAAGACCAAGCTGAGAAGCAGTGCAAGAGGCTTCACTACGCTGAAATAGAGGTGGCCACAGCCAAGCAGTAGGTCCTGGAGCTGAAAGCAGAGTTGGACAAGGCCAAAGAGGCGGCTAGGGTGGCCCAGGCAGTGGTGGAGGCTTTAGAGAAGAGGTCTGACTACCTCGGCGTTCAGGAGACCGAGGCTCGCCTAATGGAGGAGCTTGTCAAAGTTTGCAGGGAGTACTGCCAAGTTGTATGGGTCGAGGCCTTGAGCCTGGTTGGAGTCCCTGCAAACTCGAATTTGAGGAGAGATGAGAATGTCTACTACCCTGAAGATCTCAAAGAAGTTCCTGCAGCACCTTTGGGCCCTAAAGCGGATGCTGCCATAGCAACAACTGTAACTGGGCAGCTGCCCAGCCCTTAAGTCATTCTTCCCCCTCCTAAGGCTCTCAAAGGGCCTACTAAGGCTAGTGACCAAGGACCGGGGGGGAGGGGGGGTGAGGTGGCCAATGGCAAGGAAGTTGGCCTGGACAAAGCTCGGCTTGAGGACAAGAGTAAGAGCAAAGAAGCCAAAACTCAGCCTGAGACCTAGGGCCCAAGTGCTGCTCCTAAGGCTGCTAATCCTCATGTCTCCAAGCCCTCCAGCAAAGAAGACCCCCCAACTGCCAAGGCTTAGTCTAGGATTTGACTTTCTTTTTTCTTTTGTACTTTTTCTTTTGTTGTGGTAGTTTTGTCATTGTTTATAATGTATTCTTCTTTTATTTAATGAAAACACTTCAACTTTTACTTTCTGGATCTTCATTTTTCTCGCAATACTTATCTCTGGTTGACTGTAATCGTTGTTTTTTCCCTTTGCTGAGACCTTTAGACTGATAGTGCCTCCAAAAGTGAAAACCCACACTTTAACAAAAGCTAGTAGTAATAATTCGCCGTTTAACTTAAATAAATTAAACCTATGTAAATAGTGAGAAACATGGCTAAGTCCTTAGAGACAAACAGAATACTTAGTAGGAAAAGAGGGTGTCTGAGGTCTATCATTTTAAGAGTATCTTACTAATGTACCCTTAAAATCATTTACTTAAGACCTAGGTTGAGCCTTTGCTTTCCTGAGATGATACATGTGCTGGGGTCCCATCCTTAGTGAGTTCTCCAAGTGTTAATTTCTCCAAGTGTTAATTTCTCCAAGGCATGTGATCCGAGGAACCAGACATGTCCCTAATTCTGTTCAACACTTAAACAAATAATCCAGAATATTAGTTTATCCAAGGCATCTGGTCTGAGGAGTCAGGCATAACCAATGTTTTGTTTAATATTCACATAAGTAATGGAAAGTGTTAATTTACCCAAGGTATGTGGTCTGCGGGATCAGACATAACCAAGGTTCTATTTAACACTTAATTAAATAACAAGAGATATTAATTTACCTAAGGTATGTGGTTCGAGGAGCCAGACATGGCCAAAGTTCTGTTTACACTACAACAAAATGTAACTATAGAGACGAAAATTTTTTTGTCATAAAAAAGTACCATATAGTGACTAAATTTATATTTTGTCGCTATATGTATAAAAAAATAGTAACATTTAACGATGAAACTTAGATTTCGTCGCTATAAGGTGTGTTGAATTAAGGGCGCTAAACAACAATGAGGCACGAAACCAAATTGATCTACAGCGACAAATTTTTTCGTCGCTAAAAGTTTAAGTTTTTTGCAACAAACAGTTTCGTCACTAAATGTGGCTTTTAGCGATGAAAATAAATTGTCGCTGAAAGGAAAACGGTAGCCATTAGTTTATTATTTGCGACGAATCTGACTTCATCACTAAAGGCATACAACAGTGACAAATTCAAATCGTCACTAAAGGTTATGTATATATATTCACATTTCAGTTCTTTTTTTTCACATCAGACCATCAGCTCTCTTTTTTGTCCTTCACACCCAATACACATCTTAAGCTCTCCCTCACAGCCGACGCCGACCCGAAACCCCGTCGGTGACGCCACCAGCCCACTTCCGCCTTTTCTCTCCTTCACCCTCCCTCTCATCTTCAATCTCCCTCTCTCCTTCACCCTCCCTCTCTCCTTTCTTTCCCTCCCCCTTTTCCCTCACTACCTCCCCTCTTCCTTCCCTTTGTCTCCCTCTTTCCCTTATCATCTCCTTCCATTGATTTCAGCATTGTAAGTTTTTTTTTTTTTGGGTAATATTTGGTTTGTATTTGATTAAATGATATGGGTTTTGAGTTTTTTCCTTGTAAGTGTAAGTATGAGTCAATGGGTTTTGTGTTAGTTACTTGTAATGGGTTTTTGTTTTAGTTAATTGTAATTGGTTTTTGTTTATGTGTGAATTTAGAGTACTGAATTAATGGGTTTCCACTGATTTCAGCATTGTAAGTTTTTTTTTTTTTTTTTTTTTTCTGTAATATTTGGTTTGTATTTGATTAAATGATATGGGTTTTGAGTTTTTTCCTTGTAAGTGTAAGTATGAGTTAATGGGTTTTGTAAAATTGTTGAATCAAAGCTTGTTCATATTAAAGTTTCAGCTTCAGTTGTGGGTAAGTATATATGTTTATTTTCTGTTATGAGTATTTTAATGGTGTACTGGTTTGCTTTAGTTTCAGTTCTATGTTCTCTAATCTGATTGTTAGAAGCTGAAATTTGTGGTTTTGTGTTAGCTATTTGAAAGATTGAAGATATCATGGTCTTTTAGATGCCTATTCATGTAATCTAACATGTATAGTATTGGTATAAAATACCACATGAAGTGAAGGTCAATTGCTATTAGTTGATGATTTTGTAAGAAAACTTGTTAAAGCTGTCACTGTAACAGATTTGGTGTTTACAACAAGAAAAATTTGGATTAAATCATATTCCCTGAATTAGGATGCTAGGAGTAGTTTTTATGAATTCTAAGACACACATGGTTGTAATGGAAGTGATCTCATAGCATTTGGATCAATATAAAAATAATGGTTTAATTTATAAGTTTTCTGTCAGGACAGATTTGAGCATGTTGTCTTGTATGATTTTTAATTAATCATGGTTTTATGCTTTGACTCTGAAATTGATATGGTATATACTAGACATCTAGCGGAGTGGTTCTATAAAATTTCATGACGTTTGGATGTGTATGGATAGCCCATTTGTATTTTACAAATGAGGCATATGTTGCTAAAATGAGCAGTAAATGCATATAATACACCTAACTTTGAGGATTTAATTCTAAAGTTAGGGTGAATATTTTAAGCTATAAATTAGTATGCTCATCCTTTGGTATGTTTGGATCATAGATAAATTTTATGCCTTGGTTTCTCTATGGTTTGGGTACATAATATGTTTGATGAATGTATCATGTGCTTTAAGGAACCTTGTGTGATGGGAATTAAGGATTTTCTTGAGTTTGAGAGTTAGGTTGTGATTGATGTATAAGTTTATATATTTAGGAAGAGTTGTTAGTAATAAGTTTTGGTCTTTCATCTAAGTGACGAGAACAGAACACTTGAGCTCCTCTTATACAAATCTCTCGCGTCTTCTGTTTTCAGGTAAGGGATGTGTGACATATGCGTTTGATAAGTATAAGAACTATTTAGAAAATTATTATGCATCAAAACCTTTTAATTAGAGATATTACATATAAGCATGATTTAAGTAAGATTTATGTTCGTGACTTATTGAATCCTATATATATGATAATTTTAGCATATTGATGCTATTACTTATATCACAAACATAATATTTAAAGAATGAAATGGATATGCTACTGTTATGAAATATTTATATTACACTTGAAAATCTATATTTGTTTTCTATAACTTATACATTAGGAGTTGTGATTTTAATTCATTGGTGTGGTTACTGTTAATGCATTGTTAGAAATGTTTCTTATAACATAGTTAATGTTTTTACTTTATGATTTTAATGTAGTATTGTTTTTATATCTGTGCAAATTTCTTATTGATGGCTTTTTGGGGATTTACTTTTAGCATTGCTTTAAGACATATGAGGACATTCTCCGTTGGTTCTATTTATATTATGCTACACTTTTTGTATTGTTATAAAATATCTTGAGTTATTGTATGTGTTGCAAACAATTATTCTATGGAATGAGTTTGAATTGCATACTTGTTTTATTTTTTACTTGTGGAATGTATGGATCATTTTTTATAAATGTGTTGTTGAAATAAATATGTTATTCAAATGTGAGGTTTTAATAATGTAATGACAGGTTATAGGTTAATATCAAAGCCATGAAAAAATTAAAAACAGAAAATAAATTTTAGTGACAAATTTTTTCGTCACAAATATAGCAACAAAAAATTGTCTTAGTGACGACATATTTCGTCGCTATATGTGCCTGGATTTTCTTAAAATTAGTTTTAATAACGAAATTTTTCGTCACTATATGTACCCGAAAATAGTTTTAGTGACAAAATTGTTCGTCACTAAATATTATTTAATAAACTAAAGTGTTTTTAATGACGAAATATTTTCATCTGAATAGTGTTTTTGGTAAGGAAAACATTTAGCGACAAAACGTTTTCGTCACTAAAAGTTTTTTTTTTTTTTTAACAAATCGGACTTTTAGTGACAAACAAAATTTTTCGTCGCTAGGACTTTTAGCAACGGGGTTTCAGCAACGAAATGAGTTTCGTCGCTAATTAATAAATTTCGTTGAAGTGGAATTTTAGTGACAAATTTTTTTCGTCACTGAAAATACATTTTATTGTAGTTTAACACTTAGTT
This sequence comes from Lithocarpus polystachyus, assembly GCA_033629205.1. Taxonomy (NCBI): domain Eukaryota; kingdom Viridiplantae; phylum Streptophyta; class Magnoliopsida; order Fagales; family Fagaceae; genus Lithocarpus; species Lithocarpus polystachyus. Next base: position 53,773,034 of record CM066167.1, read on the forward strand.
AAATAATAGAAAATGTTAATTTACCTAAGGTATGCGACCTGAGGGACCAGACATAACCAAAGTTATGTTTAACACTTAGTTAAATAACAGAGAGTGTTATTTATCCAAGGTATGTGGCCTGAGGGTCCAGACACAACCAAAGTTATGTTTAATACTTAGTTAAATAACAGAAAGTGTTAATTTACCCAAGGCATGTGGCCTGAGAGACCAGACATAACCAAGATTCTGTTTAACACTTAAACAAATAATCTTGAATATTAATTTACCCAAGGCATGTGGTCCAAGGAGCCAGGCATAACCAAAGTTCTGTTTAATATTCACATAAATAATCTAGAATATTAATTTACCCAAAGCATGTGGTCCGAGGAGCCAGGCATAACCAAGGTTATGTTTAATATTCACACAAATAATCTAGAATATTAATTTATCCAAGGTATTTGGTCCAAGGAGCAAGACATAACCAAAGTTCTGTTTAATATTCACACAAATAATCTAGAATATTAAATTATCCAAGGAATGTAGTCCGAAGAGCCAAGCATAACCAATGTTTTGTTTGATATTCACACAAGGGACAACACATAATACTAGAAAGAAAAACACGGCAAAGTTTCCTTTCATTAATAATAATACCTTTGCAGGTTATTTACATTTTAAGGGCGTGGTACAACTTTCTCTTCCAAGTCTTCTAGGAAGTATGCTCTTATCCCAGCTATCGAGGTGATACAGTATGACCCCTCCCAATTGGACCCTAACTTTCCCCATATTGGGTTTTTTGCAGTGCCCACAACCTTTCTTAGCACCAAGTCCCTCGGAGCTAATGGCCTTAATTTCACGCTTAAGTCATACCCCTGTTTGAGCTTTTGTTGATAATATGCCAGCTGAATCATGGCATTTTCCCTCTGTTCCTCAATTAAGTCCAAACTCTTCTCCAACAAGTTGTCGTTGCTGTTTGGGGTGAACAAGCTTATCCTCAGTGTTGGGAATCCAGACTCAAGAGGAATCACGGCCTCAGCCTCATAGATTATTGAAAATGGGGTCTCCCATGTTGACCTGCGAGGGGTGGTCCGATATGTCCAAAGAATATGTGGCAGCTCTTCCACCCACCTACCCTTTGCGTCATCCAGCCTTTTCTTGAGTCCATTTACCGTGACTTTATTGATAGTCTCGGCCTGCTCATTTCCCTGTGGATAAGCAAAGGTGGAGTATCTATTCTTGATGCCCAAATTGTAACAATACCTCCTAAAGGCTTTACTATCAAACTGAAGACCATTGTCCAAGATGAGGGTATAGGGGATCCTAAACAGAGTGACAATATTCTCCCACACAAATCTCTTGGCGTCCATGTCTCTGATGTTGGCAAGGGGCTCAGCCTCCACCCACTTGGTGAAATAATCTGTGCCGACCAGCAACCATCTCCTATTTTCTGCTGCTTTAGGGAAGGGTCCCATAATGTCCAAGCCTCATTGGGCGAATAGCCAGGAGCTAGACAGAGGATTAAGGACACCCCCTGGCTGATGAATATTTGGGGCGTACCTCTGGCATTGGTCACATTTCTTCACGTATTCCTGCACTTCTTTCTACATACTTGGCCACCAATACCCCTAGGTAAGGGTCCTATGGGTGTGAAACGTACTCCCCCCTAGATCGAGGGTTTTATATGGAGTCGCCACTTATTTAATTTGAACAGAAAAATAAGAAAACCTTCAATAAAAATACTTCTTTTGTATTAATGTATATGAAAATTTACATCAATTTGTAACAAAAATTTACAATGCTTTTTGTCCTAGATACAATCTAAGAAAAGTAAATTACATTGCTTTATTTCCTAGTTACATTCTAAGAAAAAGTAAAATTACATATACAAGTACACAGTCTAGAACCCTTGATCTTGGTTCGGAGGCTAATTTACGAGATGGGAAGGGATTAAGCACCCATCTCGCCCGGTAAAACCGGTCTCCTAGGTTAAGGTGGCCAATATCATGTCATGTCAAACAAATACAAACAATACGTCATACAAACATATTAATTTGCAAGAATGTAAGCAAATATGTATTAGAGGAATCTGGCATAAAGAGAAACAAAAAAAATGAAATTTGTTAGATAACAATTTTAATGTGAAGAAGGCATGTAGGTAATGGAATGTTCATCCAGGAAATCAATGTAAACAAAGAATCTCTAGCCTAGACATGTTTATCTAAGCATGTGAAGGAAAGACAAAGTTGTCATGTTATTTGTCATCAACATAATTGCAAAGAAAATAAAATAAAATAAAACATTTAAGCATTTTTTTTTATCATCCAAGCAATTATAAAAAAATAGAAGAAAAATCCCTTAGACATGTTCATCTAGAGACAATCAAAATACTTAGACATGTTCATTCAAGCATTTTTAAAAATAAAAATAAAAGAACAACCTAGACATGTTTATCTAAGCATTCAAGGGAAAATTGTGCTTTAGCCTAGAAGTGTTCATCTAAGCATTCAAGAGAAAATTGTGATTTAGCCTAGAAGTGTTCATCTAAGCATGTAAGAGAAAATTGTGATTTAGCCTAGAAGTGTTCATCTAAGCATGTGAGAGAAAATTGTGATTTAGCCTAGAAATGTTCATCTAAGCATGTAAAAGGAATATCAATTGAGACATATAGGCATGTTCATCCAAGCATATCATAAATGAAACAAATAATAACTTGTTAAACATTTATTCAAGTATGTGAAGAAAGTTGAGAACAAAATTAAGTACTTACCAACATAGAACATAAATTAAAAGGGAGAAGTGATCACATAAAGGGCTAGGGAGAAAGCAAGGAAATACTAAACTACAACCAAAGTAAGAACAATGGCTGCTCAACGGCTTTTCTTTTTTGCTTTCTCACTAGCTCTCTAGAGGGAATTCGGGGGTCCCGAAAATGGAAGAGGTCTCCTCTATTTATAGGAGAAGGGATGGCTTAGCTTTAAAGCTAAGTTATTAGCTTTCTTCTGAAGCTAAGGGTGGAGATAACCTGTTTAAATGAGCTGGAACAGATTTGGTGTCGATCTCCATTTGAATTTTGAAAAGAAGTTGAAGAAGATGCTGCACCTGCTTCGTATTTTGGCTCTAACTTTCTGCTCAAAATCCCAATTGATTCATGATTGGTGTTTTTTGAAAGGAAATTCAATTATCTACAACTTTTTCTGAAATAGAGAAAACCAAATTCCAACGTTTTCTAGGCCAAAAATGTGTTTCAAATTTCTGCTGAAAATAGTTACGTTTTTGAGCATTTTTGAAAATTTTCACAGGATTTATCTGTTTCTTTATCCAACTTGTTTTTCAAAAGATTTATTCTGAGGCTTAGGGAGGGGATAAGCCTATTAGATAAGATTGATCAGATTGGGTGTTGATCCTCTTTTGAAATTTTGAAAGAAAACTGAAGATGATGCTGATTTTGTGTTATCTTCAGCACCTGTTTCGTATTTTGGCCATAACTTTCTGCTCAAAAATCCAATTGATTAGAGATTGATGTTTTTTGAAAGAAAATTTAATTCTCTACAACTTTCCAAGAAATAGAGAAAATCAAATTTCAACAATTTCCAGACCAAAAATGCGAATCAAGTTTCTGCTGAAGATAATATCGTTTTTTGAGCATTTTTCTCTTTTTTTTTCTTTTCCTTTTTTTTAATTTTTTCATGGATCATATCTTTCTCCCTCCAAATTGTTTTTTTTCAAAAAAGCAGATAAGATGCCACAAAGGAAAACATTTTTTATTAAAAAAATAAATAAAATAAATAAAATGAAATCCAATCAAAATTCACACTTAATTAATTTTAAATTAATTCTCTTTGGAGCCAATCAAAATTAAGTGTTTAAGATAGGATGTGATCAGGCCCATTGTGTAAGTAACCTATGATCATTGAAAATTGTTTGTATGATAACTTTTGATCAGGTGGTCCGATCAAAACCCATGACATACCATTATGATCGTTAGAGCATCAAGATTTGTTTTGTATCACAAATTTGAAGACCTACCGGTTGGTTAAATGCAAGTTGTAAAATGAGGTGTCTACAATGGGATAGTGACCTGCCTCCTATATGACTTCCACAAATCCTTTCATGTAGCTCCTCCAAGAGTGGGTCCACTGCCTCAAGATGAACACATAGCAAATACGGCCCAGAAAAAGAAAGCTTATACAACTTTCGATCCTCAGACAACAAGAATCGAGGAGCCCTTCTCCGCACTTTATCAACTTTGCCCCTCTCCTTAGGCAAGATGTTATCCTTAAGAAATAGCACAATAGGATCCATCCAGCTAGGCCCTACCCTAGTCTGGTGGATAGGGACGCTCTGCTTTCTCGTCTCGACAGGCCTGCACAGATCTTCAACAAGGATGACCCGAGGCAAACTCTACGTCGAGGAGGTCGTGAGGGTGGCAAGGGAGTCAGCATACGTGTTCCCGCTCCTTGAGATTTTTTGTAAGGAGAATAATTCAAACCCTGATTGCAAATGCTTAACTTGACTCAAATAGTCCTGCATTCTCACATTCCTGGCTTCCAATTCTCTCTCTACTTGGCCTACAATCAATCTCGAATCTGAAAATATCTCCACCGTTCTTCTTCCCATTATTTGTGGTTGAGAAGTCCAGCCTCAAGGATTTCTCAATAATGATTCTTTCAGGAGATATTATAATGAGCCCCACTTCTAATCCTCTTTGATTTACTGTGCCATCAACATACACCTTCCAAGACAGGGGTTCCTTCAGGGAGATCATGCCAACTGATTTTCCATCCATGTTCAGTCTCTTGACATTTTCCTCTAGTGAAGGCTCAGCAAACTTGGCCATCAAATCTGCAAGGATTTGGCCCTTTATAGAAGTGCGAGGTATGTACTTAATATCGAAAGTCTCCAAGATTGTCCCCCATTTTGCGACCTTCCCTATGTGATTAGCCTTTCGGAGCAGCGATTTAAAAGGGAGTTAGGTTAGGACCACAACAGTGTAAGCCTAGAAGTATTGTGGAAGCATCCGTGTAGCATGTACGATTACCAAGATGACATTCTCCAATGGTAAATAGCGGGCTTCTACCTCATGTAGTGATTTGCTCATATAATAAACTAGTCTCTGCACCCCGTCATCAACTCGTATCAATACCAGACTTACGGCATGCGGGGCTACGGCAATGTAGGCGAATAGGACCTCCTCTTCCTTGGGCTTGGACATAATAGGTGGTTAGGAAAGATAATCCTTCAGCTGCTGGAAGGCTGAGGAGCATTCCTCTATCCACTCAAATCCTTTCCACTTATACAACAACTGGAAGAAGGGCCTGAACCTGTCTGCTGATCGAGAAATGAATCAATTTAAGGTAGTAGTCATTCCTGTCAACTTCTGGACCTCCTTGGGATTCTGAGGAGGCTACAGCTCGTTAATCGCTCTAATCTGATTAGGGTCAACTTCTATTCTACGATGGGTAACCATATAATCTAGGAACTTGCTAGAGCCTACACCAAAGGAACACTTCGCGACGTTAAGGCATAGCTTATACTTTCTCAGTATTTCAAAGATATTCCCGAGGTCATCTAGATGCTTGGGCTCTGTTTTGCTTTTTACCATCATATCATCTATGTACACCTCAATATTCTTGTCCAACTAGGGCTCAAGCATTCTGGTCATCATTCTCTGGTAGGTAGACCTTGCGTTTTTCAATCCAAAGGAAATCACTTTATAGTGGTAATTCCTAGAGGAGTAAGGAAAGCAATCTTTTCCTGATCGTCTAGAGCTAAGGGTATCTGGTGGTAGCCCCGGAAAGCGTCCAAAAAGCTCATCCGAGGATGGCTTGCCATTACGTCCACCAATTGATCTATCCAGGGCAGGGAGAAATTTTGGGCAAGTTTTGTTCAAGCTTGTAAAGTATACACATACTCGCCATTTCCTAGTTTTCTTTTTCACTACCACTGTGTTGGCCAGCCATTCGGGGTAGAATACCTATTTTATGGCCCCAGCCTGCCTGAGCTTGAGCACTTCTGCCTTAGCAACGTTAGAGTATTCCCTAGATGAGCACCGAGGTGGTTGATTTTTGGGGATAGCAAATGGATTGACATTTAAGTGGTGGCAAATGAAATTTGAATCCATCCCTAGGGCCTTGTAGGCATTCCAAGTAAACATATCAATATTCTTTATAAGAAAGTTTATCAGCTCCCGCCTCTCCCAAGGAGGCAACTAGGCTTTGACCTAAAAGAACCTCTCATCGTCGTCGACAATGACAACTTTTTCCAATTGCTCACATTTTGCCTCTTCTCCCTTTACCTCCGGGGATAGCACTGGCACCTTTGATTGCTATAAGTCCCGCCTTGCGGAGGCTGAGGACTCGCCCTCGGTCTGATGTTTGATCGCGGCCAGCATGCATTGCCTGGCCATAGATTACCTCCCCACCAACTTCTCAACCCGATCCCTAGACGGGTACTTCACCTTTAGATGCAAGGTGGAAGGTACAGCTCCCATGGCATGAAGCCATGGCCTTCCCACAATAGCAGTGTAAAGGGAGTAGGCATCTACCACGATAAAGTTTAGCTCTATAGCCTATGTCCCTGTTTGAACTAGTAGTCGAATTTGGCCTTTCGGAAAGACAATCTTCCCATCGAACCCTATTAAAGGGGAATCATAGCAAGTTTGGTCCTAGGACCTCAGCTTCAGCCCCTTAAAGAGGTCGGGGTACATGATCTCTACGCCGCTACCTTGATCCACTAACACTCTCTTCGCATCGTACCCACCTATCCTGAGGGTGACCACCAGGGCGTCATCATGTAGCTGTAAAGTTCCAACCTTATCTTCATCTGTAAAGCTCAAAGCCTACATGGTCTCCATTCTGCTTCTCTTCAGATTGGGGGACGAGGCCTCTGCCGATGGCTGAGCCACAGACATCACCCTAGACAGCTAAGAACCAGTCATGCTCGAAATCGCAAGGATGACACTGATTGTACCTAGAGGTGGCCTTATAGGAGCATCCTTCTGAGTCCCCGACCCTGTCTGACCGCTCTGCACGGGGGGCTAATACGGGAATTGCCTCAACTTTCCTGCCTTAGTTAACTGCTCCAGGTGACTCTACAAAGTCCTGTAATCCTCGGTAGTGTGCCCTCGTTCCTGGTGGTACTGGTAGTGAAGGCTTTGGTTGTGCTTCATGAGGTCCCCCCCATCGTATTTGACCATTGAAAGTATGGCTCGTTCTTAATTTTTTCTAGGATTTGGTGTACTGGCTCTCGGAACACAGTACCAACTACCTGAGGGATAATAGATCCTGGATGCCCCGTTAGATCTCTTTGAGGCTGGTTGTTATTGTATCTGTCTGACCTGAAATCCCTTCTGTCCTGAGGAAACACCTTAGCCTTTCCCTTCCCCTACTGCTGGTCCTCCTCGACTCGTTTATACTCATCAATGCAGTCCATGAGCTAACGCACGCTCCTAACTGGTTTCCTAGTCAGAGACTTCCTCAGATCGAGCTCAGCAGGCAAGTCGACCTTGAAAGTCCTTAAAGTTACGTCGTCAAAGTTCCCATTTATCTCATTGAACATCTTCCAGTACCTGTCAAAATATGTCTTCGGGGTCTCCCCTTCTCGCATGGTCATAGACAACAGGGAATCCAAGGGTCGAGGAACTCTACTGCAATTCACGAAAAGAGCCCCAAACGCCCTAGTAATCTTTTTGAAGGAGCCAATAGAACCTTCTCTCAGGCCGTCGAACCATCTCATCGCCATGGGCCCCAAGCTAGATGGGAACACTTTGCACATCAGGGCTTCATTCGGGGAGTGAACAGCCATTCTTTGGTTGACGTGGCTTACGTGCTCCATGGGGTCCGTTTGACCATTGTACATGGTGAATGTTGGCTGAGTGAACCACCGAGGATGTCTCCTTCCTTCAATCCTGCGTGTAAAAGGTGATTTGAAAATTTGGTTCAGAGCCCTGCCCATGGCGTCATTGCCTAAACCTTTGCAAGATGGGCTCTTCCCCTTCCGCTCGTCGCAGTGCTCCTCGTCACACGAAAAAGACTCACTGGGAGGAGTTCTTGACCTGGGCTGATAGCTATTATCACTATCATCACCCGAAGAATAGTCAGAACTTGAAGGAGTTGCTCTGCGCTGCCTGCGGCGTAGCCTCCTTCGTAAATTGTCTACTTCCCACTGCAAGCTCCTAGTGTTCTCTTTGCGAGAGATGCGACTTCCACCTCGTGAATGATTCCTACTAAATTGAGTAGTGTGTACACTAACTTCACGATCTCTCCTACGTTCAAGGTTGAGGAAATGATCTTGGCACCGAGAGCTAACGAATTCTTCCCCATCGGGACCTGGCTCTGCCATAGCTGAACGCTGACCTCGTCGAAGCTCAAGCAATCCCCACAGACGGCGCCAATTGTAAGGGTGGGTTCTGGTTCTTAAACCTGAAGAACGAATGGGTTAAAGCCCAAAGAGCCTAATACAATGAATTTGTAGAGAATGGGCTTAAAGCTAGGCTTCAATGGATCCACGAACGTGTACAATGAATCCAAGATAGCAGGAAAGTAAAGGGGAACAAGCTTTAAGTAAAAGAAAAACCTTCCTCGGCAAAATCCGAGGAGAATGATCCTGCAATGTATATTTCCTTTAGATTTGGCTATTATTACAGTTCTTGTTGTTACAGAAGTAAATTTTCCGACCCCCAGCCCATGGGAGGGTCTTTTACATTATATAGCTCCCTTTAGATAATCTTGGCCCTTCATTTGTTGATCATCCAGGCCACTACTGGAGTTCTTGTCCCATCAGATACCTTCCCAAACCCCTTGTAAGTTGCAGCAGCTAAGGCAGCACTGTTTAGGGGTCTTCTCCACATAAATGTAACTAGGAGGTTTGGTGGGATGCGTTAAATGTGGTAGCAGCCACCATCCCTTCAGTCATGTCAGTGCTAACCCCTTCCCCGAAACTCTTCCTCTACAATAGGACTTCTTCAATTGACGTGCTAGTGACGTGGCGTTACTGTCCGAGGGTGTGGACTCCTCGGCATGATAATGGCCTTCCTTGGCCAAGAGTGTGACATGTGGCGCAATTTCCTCACTTGAATTCTTGTACCCCACTAATTCAATTCCACTGTTCACAACTCCAAGTATTTTTTACTAATATAACACCAATTTTTAAAGAAAAATGCTAGGATCATAAGCAAGGTTGTCAAAATCAGGATCTTACGTAGAATCGTTGAAGGTAGGTGGGATCGTAAATTGTAGGATCGGATCATGAACCGTAGGATCGGATCATGAACCGTAAGATCCTATATATTTTCAAATTTAAAGCAAAAAACACATTTATAATGGCTTTGTATGTTGACTAATCACGTAAATTATAAATTCATCCATAAAAAAAAAAAAATTTAATTTGCATCATATGATGTAATTTGCATGTCATACATCGCTAAGTCTATAATAACGAAACAAATATATTCAAATTTTGACCCAATGTATCTAAAAAGTTCAATAAATGTTTAATTAGCAACCAAATACCAAAATATTTACCAAAACATATGGAAAATATTTTCCAAAATCTAAGTTCTAAGTTTGAAATCCAAAATAAGTTAGCAAATGGAAACTAACTAATTACAATATGAAATCCAAAAGAAAGATGAATATTAAGGTGAAATGAACATTTAATCATTCTCATTCTAAGGTTCTTATAACCACCGTCTTAAATTCCTAATCATTATTATCATCCATTTCATCATCTATGTAGACATTATATATTTGTATACTAGAATTGCAAAAAGGCATCAAGATACAATTTCACACTCAACTATACAAGTTATACCACTTAGTAACAATTAAAGAACATCCTCAAAAAAATCAATTAATCAATATACAAATACAAGAATATATTAAAAAAAAAAATAGTATATTGATCAAACAAATTTAACAACATTATAGTTTAAAATGCAATAAAGCCAACATCAAATTTTTCATTTAGAAATGATAAAGCATTCATTTATTTTGATTACAAGTGAACTAGAAACTAGAAAACATTTGCTTAGGTTAACATAATTTCATAAAATAAAAAATAAAAAGTCATACCATCACAACATGAAAAATAAAAACCTTTAAAGTTTCATCAAAACAAAAAATTTATCCCATAAAAAAAAACCAAAAATTTATGTTTTTGGTAAGATCGATAGGATCCTATACGATCCTACGATCCTATATGATCCTACATAATCCTACGTACGATCTTACCATTTTTACGATCCTAGTGCGATCCTAAACGTTTTGGTGAGATGAGATCGTAAAATTGTGCGATCTAATGATCCAGATCGCAATTTTGACAACCATGATCCGATCAAAGTTCACAACTTTTGCCACAATTTACTATATGGCAAGTTGTGAGTGATGAAAGTGTGAACCCATTGCTTTTTCGCCACTACTCACAACTCACCACATAAAAAAATTGTGAAAAATGTTTAGGTTTTTGTTGTGGCACTAGCATTATTGATTTTTAAAATTGTTCAATATGGATGATTATGAGTGGTGAAAAAAATGATCATCCACATGAAAGTGTCAAACATGTAAATGTAAAAGTGACACAAGTGACAAGTAATTAATATTGAAGTGACAGGGAGGCAAATGGGTATGAAATTAACTAGGAGTGCTACATTCACAATAAATCCTAGTTAGCAAGTTGTTCAAGCTTTTAATTTAAATTTAACACTGAAATTACTTTCTTACCCATTAGTAACAGCAAGTAACGACCTGTAAATATTATAAAAATGTTGTGAACATAGTATTTTTCGAAATGAATTATAATAAGGTCCTAAAATAACTCTAAACCCTTGTATTAAAAAAAAAAAAAACTTTAAACCCTAACTAGGAGAAAGTATACTATGTTTCGATAATACCAGTTCAGCATCTGTTTTAGTATTTCCTATCCAATAAATGAGTGACATCTGTTTCAAAAAACCAGATCAAATTACTCCAATAAATTATTAATTTATTCCCAATTGTTGTCAGTATCATTATTATTTAATGGAGTAATCTAATGTAGTTTTTTAAAACAAATATCACTCATTTATTAGATAGAAAATATCAAAATAAATACAAAGATGATATTACCTAAAACATGGTATACTCTCTCCCTACCCGGCTAGAGTGAACGTGTCACAGAGTCACTCGCTCGTATAAATACACCGCATTTGCTCCAGCGACTTTCCAAAGACTTATATTTTAGCCAAAAAAAAGACTTACCAAAGACTTATAAAACCAACCTTCGCTAACACGTTTCTCTCTCTCTCTCTCTCTGGTTGACGGCAACGAGCGATTGACTGACTCTACAGGCTTTAGTTTGTACTACAAAGTATGTGTTACTTTTTCTCTTCATGTTGTTGTCTATCTTTCTTTATATATACCCTATCACTTTATCTTGAGGAACTTTCATAGAATTTTCCGTCTTTTCTTTGTTCTTCTTCATCTTCTTCTACGCTACTTTGACTATTAGTTTGAGTGTTTACATTGTGGAATATATCTCATTGAGAGAGCGAGAAAAAAAAATTGTGGAATCTCTTTCTGTAGTTGGGTTTAGAGTTATACATACTGCAGGTGACTCTTGGTTCCATTTACTCAACCTTGATCCTCTGTTTCCTTCTCTTTTTTTTTAATGGGTTCTGTTATAATATTTTTGAGTTCTTGTGGTGTTGTTATCAATTATGTGTTTTTGGGTTGTGGGGTTTTTCAAAAATTTGTTGTGGATGATTCTGTTTTCTTGTTTTTTTTTTTTTTTTTTCTTGGGTTTCTTGAAAATAATTTGTTGATATAGTTAACATAACTTGTCAATTCTGTTTCTTGAACATGCTACATGTATGTGGCATTACCTTATACTCTGTTTTCTGGGAAAATGAATATCATCTCGGTTCTTACGTAATTAGTTGCGTAGTTCTTTGATTTTATTCGAATACAAAAATGAAATTTTCTTGTTTTTATAATCTGATCTTATTTGATATCATCAAGTTTCCTTATTTATGCTTGATTCCTTGTGTGATAAGTAATCTCCAGTTGAATTAGGGTTTACTAAAAGAAATCCGATCTTTAATTGAATCAGGGTTTACGATTTGATTGGTTAGGCTTTCTTTGTAGTGTAATTCAAGTATTCTACACCAAAAACATTTTAATTAATGGTTTTGTTAGATAATTTTTCCATGAAGTCAGTTGGGTGTGTTTTCTTTTAGTTTTCAATTTTTTTTCCCAGCAAGTTTTTTAACATGTTGAAAGTTCTTTTGTCATATTATTAGATGTTTAAGATATCATACCTTGTTCCTTTTGTTACTCATTGATAAAAAAATTTTAACTGTAGGATAATGGACCTTTGGGAAAACGATAATTCTGATGAAATGGATAATGACAATGACCTCATGGATGATTGTGAGGAAGATTCTTTTTCTGAAAGTGAACAAGAGAGTAATGTCAAACGGTTGCAAAAGTTGAACATTGACGATGATTTTCATGTGGTATGTATTTGATGATTTATTTTTTTCGAGATTATCTATGATCAAATTAAGAATGATTCCCTCTGTCTCAAATGTATAAATTTTTTAGAGAGCTCATAAGCATACAAATTTAATTGTTTAGTGCATTGATGCGTTAATTTTTCTGTTCATTCACTAATAAATTAGATTTGTTTGTGTGCATATGGTGAGTATAACTAAGCCACCATAAAATTCCATGCCCTAGAGTGAAAACCTCATATGGATAATTGGAAGATAAAGTTTAAACAAAAAATCGTAAGCAGAAGTTAATCTTTTTGTAGTAAAATTTGCTGTTCTGCTGATAAAAACCAGCCACCTAAAGTTTACAGGAACAACAAGAAACAAAAGATTTTTCAATCCTAGGTTATGATTTGATGGGATGATTGTGGTGTGAGTCCTACTTGGGAGTTAATTTAAAGGCCTGGATTTACCATTCCCAGTATTGTAGTGACATTATTCAAAGCAATGTTAAAATTTTATACTTCTAATACCAAAAAAAAAAAAAAATGTAATACTTCTAATAATTTGTTGGTCAGATAATTAGGGGTTTCGTGGTCTTTTATTTTGTTTTACTTTATAATAATGTGGGCTTCAAATTAGTTTATTTCAAGCTCAAGACTTTAAGTGTTACTAGGGTTTTAAAGAAGCTCATATAAGCTTTGTTTTGGGGTTTTATTATCATTCACATATTGGAATTTCGACAGCTAGCTTTGGGTTCTTTTTAAACCCTGGAAAGTGTAATGTTTTCTTTCACTAGGACTGATTCCTAGTAACCTAATAGTGTGATGCTAGTAGTTTGTTTTCTTAGAGTTTTCTCTGATTTGCTGCAAATACTACCTAAGTTCTGAGTCCTTAAATTCCTAACCAAGTCCACTACTTCCCCCATATTTTACAAACCCTAACCTTGTTTTCAAAACCATAAATCTTCCCTTGATATCCTACATGAACATGACTCCTTTATGCTTGTTTTGAATCTTTTGATTAAGAATCTATGACCAACTGGTCTTAGTTTGTAATTATTTTTTATGAAGAACACATTTGGTTGGATTGTGTTCTTAACTTCTTTTTTTCATGCTTATTTAGTTATAATTTGGCAATATTATTAAAAGTGTTTAGATGGCAAGTGATCTTTTCCAGATGAAGATGCTATGCTTATATATGATATATTTTTAATATTTAATGATTGCAATTTCAGGAATATGCACACCAACGAAACACTACTGCATATGGCTCTTCCAGATGCCTTGAACATATAAAGTCTAAGGAGAAAATGGGAATTGGAGATTTGGTGAAGGACCATGCCCTTCCTTTCCTCCCAGCAAAATCAATTTGTAGGTTTAGATCTGTTAGCAAAGAGTGGAATAAGTGGATAACTAATCCATTCTTAGCCCACAAGCAAAGTCATTGTTTCCAAGACATCTCTGGATTCTTCTGTCAAATCGCTGGTGAACACTCCTTCATCTCATGCGATCCACATTCATGTGGCGTTCCAGATCCTTCCTTCAGTTTCTTGCCTGAACCTGTTATCCTCAGAACCACTTGTAATGGCTTGATTTGCTGTCAAAGTTGCATTGACGACAATGCCTACTACATTTGCAACCCTGTCAATAGGCAGTGGAAGGTTCTTCCAAGGCCAAATTATTATCACAGACCTGGATCAGCAGTGGCTCTTGCGTTTGAACCTTCTGCATTGAAATTTGAAGCAAATTATCAGCTTGTTTGTGCCATTCGTATGGCTGATCATCCAGTCCTCTATTTTGAAATTTACTCATCAAGGTCAAAATCTTGGAGAATTGCTGACACTTTATGTTGTGAGCCGGGCACTTTGAAACTGAGTGGCGATGGGTTTTACATGAAGGGAATGGTCTACTGGGAAACTTTAGCTGGTTTGGTACTGTATTTTGATCTAACATATGAGCAATGGGGGACTTTGCCACTCCCTCCAGAATGGGGACCAGAAGGTGTTTTGACAAAGAGGCATGGGGAGTTGTGTTACATTCTGCCGCATAAAAAAGATAATCAATATGCAATTGGCATCTATGGTGATTTTAAAATGGTACTGAAGCATAGTTTTCCTCTTGAGCTAGACAATTTTGGCTATACGTCTGGAGGGTTACGAGCTTTGTCTTGTCTGAATGATGATGTCCTGGCAATTCTTTTCGGAAATAGGATGATCACTTATCATGTGAAAGCACAGAAAGTGAAAATATTGGGCACAGTGAGGCCTGATGGATTTGTGACATGTCACCCATATGTAAACAGCCTTGTTCCCGTGGACCATCCATTGGTTAGTAGACAACAAGCTAACAGTCGTCCATGAACAAGCTCATCACTATGGCATTCCATTGGTTAAGCCTATGGATATCTACAAGCCTGTTATGCACTAAAAGTCCTTCCCTTTCCCTTTTTCTCAATCCGGCTTGTTGGTTTTAGGATGGTTGCTCGGAACTTTTACTACTTGGCTATGGTTAAGCCTATAAATGGCTACATGCCTGTTCTGCATAATAAGTCCTCGCCACATTTCTCCCTTTTATCAACCCCTTTTATCAACCCGGCTTGTTTGTTTTAGGACATTTGCTTGGAACTTTTACTCTTTTGTTTCCAATTTGAAACTTATGTTTGATTTAGTTAGTTTTATTAGGCTATTGACAATTTGGCACTACTTGTATTCAAACTATATGATGGCATGATAGGAATAAGTTCTTCTTTATCTTCCACGTGAGCAATTTTGATGGTTATTTGGTACCAGACAATTCCACACAAATACCTGATAATACAACTCTGATATTTCTGAATTTCATTTTAGTGAAATGTTTAAGATATCGTTTAGAAAATGTGTCAAGCTAATTGCAGAAGCAGAGAAGCTTGTGTCTTTTTCCCATGCTAGTTTTCTTAGGCTATTGACAATTAATGTTTGAATTGAGACATGTTTAGTTCTTAGAGCAAAAGCCTAGATTCTGTGTAAATTATGTCTCTGGTTGCGCTGTATGACATAGGTATATGATTTTCGTAAGTTAGGGCCTCTTTCACTTGATTTCAAAATTCCGCAAGCTCCTGGCTACCTGTCCATTGGCAGTGGTATCTATTTTGGATTACCCGCTGAATCGAAAGCAATAAAGTAGGTGCTATAATATGTTGGCCTTGGCTTATAGTTCAATTGGTGAATGCCTGAATGGTGATCGGACATTTTGTTTTATGTTTTTACTACTTATAATGTATTGTTATTTTGATATAGTGAATCTTGTTACTTTGTATATATAATTTTTACTTGATTGCTATACCTAAGTAAAAAATAATAAATTTATTGATATATTTAGTTTTTATTTCTTAACATATTTTTTGTTATTGTGACATAGTGAGTTTTCAATTTTGTTAATTTTTATTATATATTTTCTAAATAACTAATATAAATATATTGAAAAGGACAATCAGTTTTTTTTTTTTTTTCGTAGTAAAGTAGCTCTTTAACTTAATCGATGGGACATAGATTAGGTCTTTTCTCTGTAATTTTATTTTTAAATTCTTTTATTAGATTGTTACTAGGAAACAAAATCATGGATTTTCTTTCATTAGATTATTTACTACTAAAGTGATGTAATTTTAGTTTTCCTCAACAGTTCATACAATTCTAAAGTATTCATTCGACGAATGTCACTCCTCTGAGAAAGGCTTCAGCTAGTGAGGACAGATTGTACTGAATTGATGCAACTAAGGGTGATTTGATTCCAAAAATGCTTATAAACTAACCCTCAATGATGATGATGATGGAAGCTAAGAGTTTAAAGGAAAATGGATTTAGAAGCTCCATTTCATGCCAAAATCCAAATGTTTCTTTGGAAATACTATAACAATAGCCTGCCTATTAAGTCAACACTCGTGAACAGAGGATTTCAAGGGGATCCAACCTGTGAATTTTGTCCAAATGGAAATGAAACAGTTAACACATATCCTTAGAGATTGTCAGGTGGCAAGAATTTTTTGGAGGGAAGCTGGATTACCTCTTGCAAATGATGCTTTCTTTGGTTCTAATTGCTTGGATTGGATACATTCTAATGCTTGTAATGCTCGGGCAGATACTAACAAGACATATCCATAGAGCACCTTTTTATTTGGCATTTGCAAGCTTTGGCTACAAAGATTCGAAAAAAAAATTTCATCCCCACCTTCTTATTGTTCAAAGAAGTGAAACACCTAGCGGTGGAATACTCCTATCGTGTTCTGAACCAAGGTTGCAAAAGTGTTCCATTTATTGTGCTTATGAGATGGGAGAAGTCAAGCCAAAACTAGTCTAAACTTAAAATTGATGATTCTGCAACTTGAGCAACTTGAAACCCTGGGCATTTGGGAAGTGGGAGCCTCATTAGAGGCTGGAATGGGCAATGGGGTAAAGGCTTTGGCAGAGTAGTGAATTGGGCTAGTAGCATATTGTTGAACTCCGAACTTATGAGATAGACTATATGTAAAGACCAATGAAAAACGCTAACTACATTTACATTATACCTTAAAATGACAACTAATCACAATTGAAGTTCTTTGTAGTTGTTAATAAAACCTAGATCAACCCAGTATATGCTTGATGTATAATTCATCACACACCCACACAACGCACACAATCACTTGTGGCAGAGTGCTTCGAAGGGGTAGACTATGTTAAGATACTAGCTAGTGTTGCACTATGACTAGCATTGATGTAATTAGATGCATTGTATTAGCTGTGTTAATTAGCATGTGCTGTTAGGAGTTTGTTAATTAACAGATTAGTTGTTAGAATAATTATCCGCCAGCGTGTCAAGGCCTTAAGGAGATTTCTTGGCTTAAGAGGCTATTATAGAAAGTTTATTCAGGATTATGGCTAGATTGCTCAGTCTTTAACTACATTGTTGAAGAATGATCCATTCCGGTGAAATGATCAAGCTCAAGCAGCCTTCCTCAAGCTTAAGGATGCAGTAGCCAATCCCGGGTGTTGGCTTTACCAGATTTCTCTAAACCCTTCCTTATTGAATGTGATGCTTCAAGAGTAGGTCTAGGGGCTCCACTTACTAGTCCATAATTATTTTTAATACTAGTTGTTATGTATACAATTTTTAATTAATTGTTTTGAGGGAACCAATATCTTCAAATTTGATAAATGAACTACTTTGAAGAAGCCATAGACATCTAAGTTAGACTATTCAACAATTTGTAACTTAAATAATCATGAATTTTCTTCCACTAAATTAGAAAATCATGTCTATTGTTTATTTATTATCAACATCTAAATTTATACGAATATGACTTCCAAATAAATAAAATATTAAATATTAACTTATTATTTATCAATAAAACTAACCATCATTCATCTCTATCATTATTTATCCAATACTAATTACAATAAATTAGGCTTATAACAATGAATACAAATCTTCCGTACTATTTTTTGTGTTCCACTTTATATTCCACCAAATTACAACTTATCATGTGTTTAATTTTTTCTCATTTTTAAACTTTGGTTATTTTATAAAATAAGTTAAACAAATATATTGTAAATTATGATTGGTAGAATAAAAAGTGGAATACAAAAAGGAGGATAGAGGATTTGTATACGCTACAAATACAAGGTGTTTTATATATATATATATATATATATATATATTTTATATTTTATACTTCTTAGCCGCCAACATTCTTGCTGAGATGGTATATATGTTGCACAAATATTTGCATGCAGCTTTATTTCCCTCTGCAACTCGATGTAGATTCATACTTTTTGGGATAGAAACGGAGCAGCTTTTATTTGTTTGTGCCTGAGGCTGTATTTGTTACAGGTGTGAAGACTAGCGTACAATTTGGAGAGTTTATATTTGAAGTTAATATCTGTTCCATATATTATAGGTCCACATAGGATCAATGAGAAGTATAAGCAAAACCCATGCCAGGAACTGGTAAAAGGAATAACAAACTCAAACTAAGTTAGGGGTGATAAAACAAAAGGTATAGACTTTAGAGAAAGAGAGAGAGAAAGGTCCTCCTTTGTAGGAGATCATTGGGAGGGAAGGACAGGATCTCCTTTCAATTATGGAATTCTCAATATGGAACAAATTTTCTTTCTCTTTCCTTTGAGAACAGCTTCTATCTTCAACCAGGTACCTTTTTTCAATGCAAACATTTTTTTTCCCTCTCTAGGAAGTGTTATCATATAAATGTTATCATAGGCTGTAAAAATCTAAATCCTAGGAACTTATAGAACCCCCACATTCAATATAGAACAATGCAAAAATGTTCCACATTGTTCATTGCTGATTGAACATTTGATTTCTACCATATGTAACTCTTTTCTCTCTGTCCATCTTTGCATCTTATATAGGGTTCTCTTGAGACGAGCAGTTGCCGGAGTGGTGGAGTTTCTGGCACATACTTTGACGTAAATCTTGGCCGGAAATCAAAGTTCATGAACCAATAATAATGTCTACTGCTCCGTCACCAAGCTCTTCACCTTCACCACCCGCTCCACCACCAGATTCATCATCAAATAACTCTTCTTCTCCAACTCCATCAACTTCACCATCACCACCCTCAGGGTCACCATCACCACCCTCACCACCCTCAGAATCACCATCACCTGAAGAATCTCCGCCACCTCCCCCACCATCCGAATCTTCTCCATCACCATCATCCGGCTCTTCTCCACCACCTTCTTCTAATGCCTCTCCTCCTCCACCACCTCCAAAAAACAACTCTCCTTCACCAACAGGCAGTGCCACATCGCCACCTCCCCCGCCACATTCGCCATCTCCTCCCGGAAAATCATCACCTCCTCCGCCACCTACGCACAAACTCTCACCACCATCAGCACCTTCTTCAAATAGCACATCGACGTCGTCCGTTTCATCATCAGTCAGCAGCAATCTACCAATAATAGTGGGAGTATCAGTTGGGGTAGGCGTATTTTTAATTGCTTTGATAATCACTTGTGTCATCTGCCGTAGAAAGAGGAGGAGGAAGCATGATCATATGCAGATATACTATTCAGATCCTTCGCATAAAGGTGCATGCCAAATCCTTAACCTTATTCTGTGCTTCTAAGAGAATCCAAAAGTGAAATTTTGTCATGCATATATAATTCTGGTATTTTAACCCCTTTTTTTTTTTTTTTTGAGAATCAATTCTTGGTATTTCTAACTTAATCCTACAACAAAATTTGCTTTTAGCAATATACATACGCATTATCCACAATTTTTATTCTCCACCTCAATTTTTCAAAGGAAAGAGAGAGACGTTACATTTGAATTAGACCTTATTGACATTAAGATTTTGTCTTTTTTTCATGTCTGTATATTAGAAAGTTTATTAGGAAATGTTTTATAGGACTTCCTATTTTGATTTTTGAGAGCTTTGTAAAGGCCATTGAAGCTCAGGCTCGGCAAAATGAAGTTGATTAATCGCTTTATTTCCCTGTGTCTTGGGAGCTAGGTAATATCTTGTGCAATAATTGTATCCCATTAATGTCTCACAATATGTGAAATCTTCATTAGGAGAAATTATAAGGCCCATATGGTGGACAAATGACATGGTCTACCATTCCATTAAAAAACTCATACCTGTTTAAAATTGCTGAGTTGGAAATTTTTTTAAAACACTGACTTAGCAATTTTAAACAAATGGAAGTTTTTTAATGGAATGGTGGACGGATGACGTAGCCCACCAGAGGACTGTATAACTTCTCCCTCACTAGTGTGTGGTACCCACTATCTATGAGACACCAATTACATGCAACTAATGTATAAGAGAGCCTTCCACATAAGAAATTATGGAACCATGTTCTAAAATATTTACTATGAATCATTGAATTCATGAGACTAAATGTTAGAGGAAAAGGATTGTAAATATAGTTCAAAATTCAATTTTATGTACTTAACTATTAAAAATCCTCTTCTTGATTTTAAGTATCCAAATTTATACTCATATTCATATATTCTTCTTCTTCTTTTTAATTCATTGTAAAATAACCAAAACTTTAAAATGAAAAACAAAACAAAAAAACAAAAAAATATGTGCATAGAAATCTGTAATTGATGGAACATAAAGTAAAACACTAAAATTGAGATAGATAATTTTTATCCATAATAACTTGCATGCAATACATTTATGATTCTTCTCATCATGCTAAGCAATCACTGGTTTGTGCTGTTGATAACCATGCCATAATTTGTGATGCCTAGGTAGTCATGAATACTACAATAGTCAACCTGCTTGGCACATTAATACCCCCCAAGCGGACCATGTTGTGAGGCTATCCCAAGGAGCAGGCGGAATGGGAGCATCACCTGGGCCTCCCTGGAATTCACCTCCTCCTGCACTCCCCACCAGTAGCGAAGAAATGAGCGCCGCTTACTCTGGCCCACACAGACCCCCCTTGCCACCACCCTCACCAAACCTTGCACTTGGATTCAACAAGAGCACCTTCAGTTATGAGGAGCTAGCAGCTGCTACAGGCGGTTTTGCACAGGACAAGTTGTTGGGTCAAGGTGGGTTTGGTTATGTGCACAAGGGTGTGTTGCCTAATGGAAAAGAAGTTGCAGTGAAGAGTCTAAAGTCAGGGAGTGGACAAGGAGAGAGAGAATTCCAGGCTGAGGTTGACATTATTAGCCGTGTTCATCATCGACACCTTGTGTCACTCGTTGGATATTGTATTGCTGGTGGGCGGAGGATGTTGGTATACGAATTTGTTTCCAATAAGACCTTGGAATATCACCTCCATGGTAAGTAGTTCTATGCTTGCATTTTGGTCCATACTAGATCAACATCCGTTATGAGCTTGTAGAAATCTTATTAAATTTCCAAGTAATATATTTATCTAACTTTAGCTTCCATGATATTTATTAGTTGCAGGAACGGATCGTCCAATCATGGATTGGCCAACTAGGCTTCGTATTGCAACAGGATCTGCCAAAGGGCTTGCATACCTTCATGAAGATTGTAAGAAATTCCCAGCCTCTATCACAGTGTTCATCTGATATGTAATTTATTTTCACTGATTTATCTTGCTTAAAAAATAAAAACAGAAAACAGAAAACCAAAATAAGCACTATAGCTGTCTCATTTGTTCATTGAAATTGCTTGCAGGCCATCCTCGGATCATACATCGGGATATCAAAGCAGCAAACATTCTCCTTGACGACAACTTTGAAGCCATGGTAACTGTTTTTTTACCCAAGTGCTCCTACACAATATATCCACCGATAAAATTTGTAGAACTGTTCACTTCCCTTGCCTTTTATATGATAGGATGCTTCTGATGCTTATGCTCACTATTCAGGTGGCTGATTTCGGATTGGCTAAGCTGTCTTCAGACAATAACACTCATGTATCTACACGTGTCATGGGAACATTTGGGTATGTTGTCATCAAAGTTAATAGTTTTTATTAGACACGTAAAACTTAGGTACAATTCTTTTGATGTAGGACATTAATACCTAAGTTTTTTGTCCTTCGATAATTGAGTCTGAAATAGAGAGTAAAAACTGAATGTGAGTTTATCAATAAATGAACTTCTCTATGTGGCAATGCAGGTATTTGGCTCCAGAGTATGCTTCAAGTGGAAAGCTGTCAGATAAATCTGATGTTTTCTCTTATGGTGTTATGCTCTTGGAATTAATAACTGGGCGGCGACCTGTGGATCCTTCAAGTAATATGGATGATAGCTTAGTGGACTGGGTTCGTATACTTTCGTTATACTTTGTCAATTTTGAGTATTTGTATTTTACATTGAGATTGTTAGTCCAAAAGTTCTCTGTTTTTCCCCTGTTTGTCCTGTTAGCATTGCGTTTTTCTAACTGCAGGCTCGACCACTCCTTACTCGTGCTTTGGAGGAAGGCAAATATGATGAACTGGTAGATCCAAAGTTAGAGAACAATTACAACCCTAATGAGATGGCACGCATGGTCGCCTCTGCTGCTGCCAGCATTCGGCATTCTGCCAAAAAGCGCCCGAAAATGAGCCAGGTATGAGGCTTTAAGTTTAACTCCAGAACTAGAAGAAAGTATCTCATATATCCGATATACGTATCTTTGCTCTCACAGTGTATGAGTCTTACACACGGTTATAGAGCACATTCAATGTGAGAGAGATGATGTGTAAGATAGTTATTGCAGAATGAGAGAAAACACATGCAGATACATTCTTTAACATGCTTTAAATTTATAATGAATGTTTCTAATGCATAGGAACACATACATCCAAAAATAAATAAATAATAATAATGTTTAACCCTTCTTGACTCGATTGTAATAATCATGGAAAGCAGATTGTGCGTGCATTGGAGGGAGATGTATCGCTGGATGACTTGAATGAGGGAATGAGGCCTAGCCAGAACTCCATTTTCGCCGGCTCAAGTATGACTGGAAGCTCAGACTATGACACCACCGCATATAATTCTGACATGAAGAAGTTCAGAAAGATGGCACTGACAAGCCAGGAATTTGTGAGCAGCGAGTTTGGCGCATCCAGTAATGAGTCCCGCGAGATGGGTAACAATGGAGGGAACCAAAAGCAATTCTTTTAAACTGCCTGACTAGTGACTACCCTTATGGAAGGACTTGCTTGACAATGGGGCCTAACAAAGCCATCTTGGTGGTCATACACTTCAAAGAATTGTATTCATGATCCAGTTAACGTTTATAAGTTGTTTTAATTTGATTTTTGGCTTTCGAGGTGACACTGAGAAAGATCTGCGGTTCCATTGATCTTTAATTAATTGATTTCTTTCTTTTTATAATTGGATATGTTCTATTGCATATATATACTAAGCAATGGAGACAGATCTAGCTTGTATTATTTCAGAAATTTGTTTGTATAATACAATTAAATCTGTTATAACTTTCTCCAAAAAAAAATCTGTTAATAAAAGATCTATAGCTTATATTATTTCAGAAAGTTGTTTGTATCATACAATTGAATCTGTTATAACTTTCTCAACCAAAAAAAAAATAAAAAATTGGGATAGTTTAGTAAATCATTTTCTAATTGAATCTTATAAAAAAAAAAAAAAAAAGGAAGTCATACTTGTTCGGGTGATAAGTTAAATTAGGCCTTTTACATGGCACAATAACAAGCCATGAATCAAAATCCGCTGTCCCCAAATAAACAAAAATCACGACTTTTCAATGGGATCTGTGGTCACTCAAGACCACCACAAATTTTTCCAAGATGCCCAACCCTTAAATTAGGCCATCTCTTTAAATAAAAAAGGCCACATATATGCCGGGTTGTACGTTTTACCAAAACATGGAAGTTGATAGAACTACAGAAGAATTCAAAGACTTTATGTGCCAGAATAGCTCTTCGTTGCAAAATAATAGTGGATATTGGATCAGAGTGTTTTTGGGTAATTGTTATTGCACAAAAATTATTTTTTGAACTAAAATTATGACTTCAAGACATGTTTTTAATTCAAAAACCGAATTATGTGTACTTTGTAATAGCTAGCTAAGGATCATGTGTAATAGACACTGTCCTTTTTTTTTCTTTTTTCTTTTTTATTCCAGTTCCACCAAAAGAATTTGTAGCAGCTCCATTTGTAAGTAAGGGTGGTCACAGACTCACAGGACCACCCTTGACTTGCCAAATTAATTTTAAACTAATTTATTTTGTCTACCTACAAAAAGTTATTGACCACTTATTAACCAGCCTAACTTGAAAAATTTTAAGAATTTGAGTTCTACAAAAATAAAATGACGCTATATCTACAATATTTTTACAACAATTTACAAAAAATCTTAGGTAAATAATTATTGGTTTTAAACTAGACCACCATTGATATTAATTTTTTATCTATCAACAACAACTTGTCACATAAGAATTGTTATAAAAAAAATTATGAACGTAACATTTCTCGCAAAAATAATTTTGGCCTCCACAAGTAATCCTTAACTCTTTAAAAAAAATTAGCTTAAATAACTAAAAAATATATATTACTCATATTTCAGTATTTTTAGTTCTCACTTTATCTCTCATCATTCCTTTTTTTATTTTTTTATTTTTTAGTAGAAATAAATTATAGAACTTAATATTCTATTTTTATTAGATTTTTTTGTATAATTTAAGTTTGCTAATAATAAGACTATAAAAAATTCTTAATGCCGCGAAGAATGACTTTTTTTTTCTTAGTCAAATTAGTCTTGGATGAGTGAACTCTCCCTGACCAGCCTGTATATAACGACAGCCACAGCCGCATAGAATAAGACCCTAATTTCGCTGGCGTACTATTTTGCGTGCGTGTTAATTGGAGCAAACATAGGCGTATTTTTTTCCTTCTCTCTCTTTCTTTTTCTTTTTTTCTTTTTCTTTTTTTTTTTTTTGGTAAAAAAAATAGGGGGATTTATGGTTATATTACACCCCCGGACAGGGCGCCAGGTGACAGAGCCTTCTTAGGTTAACACTTGTGTGAGAGTCACCTCCCACAGGAGTACACCCCTCGCCAAGGATGCCCACCAACGGACTCTCGTGGGCAGCGGGACTCGAACTTAAGTGTTTTGCACGAAGCGTTCGAGCCTTATCCACTCAACCAAGCCCCCGTTGGCCTTCTCTCTCTTTCTTTCTTCGATTTTGTAGGCCGAAACTTGTCCTTGCTTTCCACTGCTTATCTCTCTCTTCTAAAATTGACGCAAGTGACTTTCCTTTTTTTGATTTTTTTTTTCGCACGTAAATATCCATTAACCTAAGCCTTTTGTGAACTTTATTTTGCCATTCATTATTCATGCATGCTTTCATATCATGTATGTATTTTTATTTCAGTTACCTCAACTGATAAATTTTCTAATGGTTGAATAAGAAATTTGGAGTTCAATTCCTGCCTACACCAATAACTAATTGATATCTTAATCTGATAATAAAGCTATTATTAAGAGCGAACGTTATAAGTTAAAACTTTCTTAAAAAAAAAAACTGTCTGTGCCAATATTTTAATGGTTGAGGCTTTGTGAAATACATCTGCCTCAAGCCGTAGAAAATATGAATATCTTATACTATTAAGTTCGTCATGTATTATCACTGAGCATGGGAGAATATATCCATGAGACGACTTTGAATATGTCTTGACTAGATTGCCAAGTGATATACTTATTGTATCATTATCTCTCTTTCTTATACAACATATATCATTGGAAATTTACCTTATGCCCTGTAATTTTTACATGACATCTCCTTATCTCACTCTCTTCTCCATGTCATCTAATTGTTTCAAGGAGACTATCCACCAAAAAGAATCGTTTTTTTTTTTTTTTAAATCTTTTGTTAGCTGCTTGTGCGTAACCTGACTTATTCTTCTTTATACAACAGATAATTCAGCCTTTGATGACTTCTTTTCTTTTCTTTTCTTTTCTTTTCTTTTTACGTAGCATTAGGCCCTTCAATTTCCATGGTTTCTGAAGACTTTTGCACCAAGTTTTACAAGATTTCAGTCACGCAACTTTGTCAAGTTTGGCATGACTTCAATCATGGAACTTAAAAAGGTACATTCTTGTAACATCAATTTTTCATGTTGATGATTTTTTTTTTTTAACGTACTTACTTGGGTTAGATGGATATGGTTTATCCATCTCTCTCAAGTGTGCAATTTTTTTTTTTCAGAAAATGCTGCTCACTTGGGTAGCAGGACATGGTAAACCATCTCTCCCAAGTGTGCAAAAAGGTTTTTTTTTTCCTCTCCTTTTCTTCTAAAAATGCAAACTTGGATAGTGGGATATGGTTTATCCATCTCTTTGAGGCGTGCATTGCAAACACAAAATCCCAAGTTTGAAAATTAAATAATTGAAAATACTTCACAAATATAGATTTGTATTTATTGAATGGATGAGGACATTCCTCTTATTCAGTATTCTAGGAATGTTCTTCAATCCATGATTTATGCAAATGAAGTCTTGATTCGAACACAAAATCTTCTTTATTTTGGTTGGAAGATAGATCAAACGGTCTTCATAATGAATCTTTGGCTTTGAGCTTGTTAGAGGTTTGTTGTTCTTCAAGTTCTTAAAGTGTTCTTCAAGTTCTTTAAAGATTCTTCAAATGCGAAGGCTTTTTTATGGAAGTTCTCTAGAACTTTAGAGGCTTGATTTTGAAGTTTTTGGAGGCTTTTAGAGCTTTATTTCAGTGGAACTTTGAGTCTTTGAAGAAGGATCCGAATGAATTTCTTCAAATGTTCTTTGAGTGTTGTTGAGACATAATTTCTCTAGAGCTTTGATGTCTAGAAAAAATCGTGTAGAACGAGTATATGTAGTGATTTCTAATTGGCCCAAAGTCAATGAGTACCATTAATAAGTAGGTATTATTTACAATTCAATCAATAAACTTACTTTTGTGCATAAAAAAACTCACTACTAGATTATATGTTATTTATAGTTTGATTCACAAATTTATGAGAGTGGTGAAGTTGTGTGAATGTGGTTTTTTGGTCCTTAATTTGTGATTTGAGAAAATAAATTCAAACTAAACAATAAGAGTATATTTGGAAATACTAAAAAGTGACGAAAATCTAATTCCAATTATATAATTTGATAAGCTGCATAATGTTTTGTAGGTAAGAGCATTAGTATTTGGTGTGCCAAAAAAAGTGATTTAACACACCAAAATGCTACTTTTGCTACTTTAACACACAATTCACCCTACGTCTCATCTCTTATTTTAGTACATTACCGATTAAAATAACCTTAAAACTTATGCTCACCACCACTACAAGACCCATCTCATCTACCAAATACCCACAAACCCTGATTAACAAACGCATCCCACAAAAAAGTCAAACCCATTAATCAAATGCCATAACCAGGGCAACCTAAAATAACAAACCCGAATAGCCTAGAACCCATAGATATAGTTGATCCAAATCCTCCAACAAAACCCAAATCTTGACCCTTAAACCACTACCAATCCAAATGACATAGTTGAAGTCAGTTTGAGAGAGAGAGAGAGAGAGAGAGAGAGAGAGAGAGAGAGAGAGAGAGAGAGAGAGAGAGAGAGAGAGAGAGAAGAGAAGTAGAAGAGTGAATAGAAAAAAGAGTAGCAGCTTGCTACACTAATTGCTACTAGAGTACTGCTAATAGATTACTATAGCAAGCTGCCAAATTTTTTTAGATTTGGCACACAAAATGTAGTGTTTTTTTTTTTTTTTTTTTTGGAGGAGGGTACGAAAATAACATTTTGGGTGTCTTTAACATACCCAATGCTATAATATAACACAAAATATGTTAATAATAAATGAAAAACAAATTATCCTCGTCAATTGTATTCATTATCATTTACTAGCAAATAGCAATTGCTCAAGTCTTTTTCTTTTGAATAAGTATACAATAAATAAATAAAAAACAAATTATATGGTTTATTGTGATTGATACATAATAAAGTAGTAGAGTTCTCAATTCTGGAATCAAGTAAAATTAATGTTACTCAAGGCTCCACGGGCTAGAAGCTATTGCTTTGGGTCAAAGCACTAAAAGAAACGGACTAGAAAACGTAGTGGCATAGGAATCACGGAACCCCTCTAGTTAAGGGTTTCAGGTGTCTCAATGTCTCATGATGAGTGGAATAGTCTGACAAAAAATTAGGACACTACTTTTTTTTTTCTTTTCTTTTTTTTTTTATCAGGGTACACTAGTATAATTAATTGTGCTCTAATCACAACATGCCATGATAACAGTTTATATGTCATGATAGCTGTAGGGGTCAAAAACAACCAACAAGTGAACAGTGAAGAAGATATTTGATCTACACAATTAATTTCTAGAAGATGGGAGAAAAACCATAATGGGAGGTTTAAACAGTAAGTTGAAGACGAAAAAGGACTAAATCAAACTTTCATATATGAGGGAACAATGTTCCGAAGGTACATAGGAAGGGATTAAAAGGCTGAAAACTCTAGTAAAAAGGTTTCTAATTTTGCTGTCTCTCTCTAGTTCTTGCCTAGACTTTCTCTCTCTAATTTTCTGAACCTCTTCCCTTGTTTGCACCTCTCCTCCTTTTATAGCCATCTTTCTCCTTCCTTCTCTCTCTCCAGCTGGCTTACCCCTAGCTGGATTTGGATGATACTTGTCTCATCAACCTCCCACTTTGGCATCTTTTGATCATGAAGGAGGACTTTTGGGGGTGCTTCTACTATTTGGGCCAGTCATTCAACATTTAATATGGCTGACTTTAGGTGAGGAACCCCATTAATGCAAAAATGACTGTTTCATTAGTCCCTGCATTTTCTTATTCGTGTCCCTCAAGGTGAGTTTAGGAGATGAGATTCATAACTGAGGAAGAAAAGTGCTTCTTGAGATTCCCCTGATACCTCGGGGTACTGGTTATGCCCAAGGGCGTAGGCAAGATTTTTTATTTAAGGGGGGCCGAATTACTTATTCATATGTTAGTCATAACTCAATGAAATTAAATAATATTTCTAAACTCAAATCAGTGTACAAAAATTAGTAATTTGCTATAAACATGAACCAAAAAAAAAAAAAAAGCATCTCCTATTAAAGTTATGTTCCACGTTGATCTTTTATAAATAAAATTTATTCATTATCAATTCTATAGGATTTCCTATTCAAATCTTCAAATAAATGAATCTCTATTGCAACCTAAATTTTCTTCTAGAAAAAGATTAAAAAGAAATTCAATGTTAGCACAACTTATCAAGCTCCTAAATCCAAAAGTAAAAGATAATGTTAGCTAGAAAAAAAATTAATAAGAAGAAAAAAAATCAAATTTGTGGGCAGATAAAACCACATAGGTTCAAGTAATGCACCATGCACAATGCACTTCAAAATCAAACATTGATTAGTACATGGAACTTTTGCATTCTTATTATAAAATATTAAAAAGGATGGACGTATGGCAACTAGGCATTTATTAGGTTTTGTTAAAAACATTTGTTTTATTTGGGTGGGGTGTACAATGTACATAAAATCTAACAGTGAAGTGTTGTATTGTATCATTGCAAGATTTCAAAAGGTGGATTGGGTTCCATGAATGTTTTTGGGGGGGCCAGTTGATACAATTGTTAAAGCCCAGCTTATTTTTGTAGAAGTGCAGCTTATTTTTATGTACTATTATAAGGGGCCTCAATAGTTTTGGGGGGCCACCATGGTATACGTGCCTCCGCCCTTGGTCATGCCCAAACCTCGGTTAAGAATGTGGGAAGAAGCGACAGCTGGGCTCTCGTGGATGATGAGCACAGTTTACTCTTAGCCCAAGGAAGACCATTCGTTTACTACCTGTAACTTGGCTTGGGCCCATTCCACATATGCATTTTTTTATTGAGCCCAAATCCTCAGGCCACGTGCAAGTTCATCCCCCCACAATAGCCATTATAATAAAATAAAATAAAAAAAGGTAAGATAAATGTTTCTTTTTTTATTGAATAATGTTGTTACTCTAATCATAACATTTTTACGATAGTTAAATTTACAAGTTTATTCCAATTTTCATCTTGACCCATGTCTCCCATCACTTAAATATATTTATATATATATATATATATATTGTATTTCTCAATTAACAACTTCTGTGTGAATCTTTGTGTGCCAATAAGCTATAGACTTATTGAGCCTTAGACCATCCACAATGGACCGGCTAAATGCCATATGTAAGCCCAATTTACAATTGAAGTCCAAAAAAACCACTCCAACGAAACTTATAAACTTTAGGTATTGCAAAAAAAATTTGCAATTGTACTATAGTGTGATTCTACGTGATTCTAAATGTAGAATCACACTGTAGCTCAATTGTAAAAAATATATTAATATTTTATTTGTAAATATCAGTTCTCTCTCCACAGTCTCTCGTCTCTCTCTCCAATTCTGAAACTGTCTCCACCGAGCCTCTCTTTTCTCTCTCATCCCCTCTCTCTCTCGCCATCGCTGCCAACGCCAAGCTTCTCGTCTTCTCCGTGGATCGTGGTGGGTTGCAGTGGATCGTCTTCTCTGTGATTGTCTTCCCCGTGGATCGTGGTGGATCATCTTCTTCGTGGATCGTGGTGGATCGCCTTCTCCGTGATCATCTTCCCCGTGGATCGTGGTGGATCATCTTCTCTGAGTTTTGGGTTTTTTTTTTTTTTTTTTTTTTTTTTTTGACCGTTGCTTAAAGGAATTGGGTATGGCATTTTGCTATTGGTTTGATTTGATTTTGAGATGGATTTTTTTTGTGGGTTCATGGTGGTGGAGTTGGGGGTTGCCGTAGTTTGGTTTGATTTTGATATTGATTTTGTGGGTTGCCGTGGTTGCCGAAGTTTGTGGCTGGGGTTTCAAGAAAACAACAGTATGTGTTCTTCGTGGTGGCGGTGGGAGCTGGTGGTTTAGGTGATTTGGGTTGAGTTTTTATTTTTATTTGGGTTTTGAGATATATTATTTTATTGTGTATAAATATTATTTTAATGTGTTGTATTGAAAAATAAAAGTTGAGATGTTAGGAGTATTGTAAAATGGTATTGTATAATTGATAAAGTAGCTTTTTAAGATAGTAAAGTAGAATAGGATAGGATTTTGGGTTGGAGATGCTCTAATGATTTAATATCTCTCTCTCTCTCTCTCTCTCTCTCTCTCTCTCTGGTTTTTGTTATGTGTTCTGTTTTGTCCGTTGGACTTGGGCCACTTGGCCGATAAGATAAAAGGGTAGGTACCCACTACCCATATAAACCACCATCATAACGACATCGTCTCATCATTTTTTTTGTCAATAAATAAAACAAGTAGTATCGCCCTCTTTTTTTTTTTTTTGTGGAATCAACTAGTATCTATACTATTATTTAAGGGGTTTCCCTTGTTTATATTCTTCATTTTTTAGTTCAAAAATGCCCCTACCCTCCTTTGTTTAAGCAGAGCAGAGATAAAACTAAAGGACAATTCGATAAAAATGTAACTCTAATTCCCACTAAAACATGGTCTAAAAATAGGACCACTCTTCTATTATTTTTTAAATTTCTTTATCCACATATAAATTAGATTTTCAAAATAAAAATTATATATATATATATATATATAAAATCTACAAAATAGGACTATTAACAAAAAAATAAAAGTGAAAAAAATAAAAACTCTCCACAATCCCCACGTTCCCCTAAAAAAACCACCCTAAGGTTTTCTATTAACAAAAAAAACCTATCATAAGTTCTGTAAAAAAAAAAAAAAACTACCCCACCTTTTTTTTAAAAATCCCACCCATGGTTTCCTATTAAAAAAAAAAAAAAACTTAAACATATTTCAATTTTATTTTGTATTCATTTTTTAGAGTTAGCCTTATTTTTTGACCATATTAGTGGTTCTAAATCTGTAATTTTTGTAAAAAAATAAGTGAAAAATTCTAATGCTAATCAAACAAAAAAAAAGAGCCTTATTAGACACGCGGAGCACGTCTGACAAGGTTAGTAACTGTTACCTTGTATCTAAAAAAAGAAAAAAAAAAAAAAAAACTTGTATTACCTTGGTTTGTACTTTGTAGTTTGTACTCAAATACCGAGTTATACGACTCACTGGGTGTCTTTGTCTCCTCCCACAGTAATTAAACTCGGGCAAGTAAAATTGACCTTCAATTATATAATACCCTCTCGAGACCAAAACCCTTTCTTTCTTTCTTTCTCTGCTGCTTTCGAAGGCTCTTCGCGCACACCATACCCGACCCGATTCGTTTACATTCGGATTCGATGCTTTTCATATCTCTCATCTGGTAACCAAACCAAACCCTTCGATTATCTCACAAACTAAAACCCTAAAAGGCTCAACCTCCGATCGCTCCGCCATGGGAGACTTCAACGACGCCTTCATGCGCAACCCGCAAAACGCCGCCGTTCAGGGCCGCACCAAAGTCCAGAACCGCGCCAACGTTCAACAGCTCAAACTGGTTCGTTATCTCTTTCACGATTCGTCGTTTTTTGCTTGTGAAATTCTTAGGGTTTTTTTTTTTTGTGGTTTTGTCATAGTTTTTAGGGGTTTTAGCTATCCTCACTGTAACCCTAGTTCTTAGTGTAAAAATAGCTTGATCTATATTTTCACTATATGGATTTGGTTCAAATTGTTGATTATGCATTCTTGATTTTGCTTTATTGTGTTTGTTTTTGGATTATGAAACTGACTAAAAGTTCATTGGACCTTTTTCTTTTCCGATTCAAAGTATTGCTAATGGGATTGATTTTTGGCTTCGTAATGCAGATTGGGCAGAGTCACCCCACTGGTCTAACAGCAAACTTGCTGAAGCTCTTTGAGCCTCGGCCGCCTTTGGAATTTAAACCGCCTCCAGAGAAAAGAAAGTGCCCTCCATTAACAGGTTTGATGGGCCTTCTAGAGCGTGTTTGGTGTTGTCTTCGATTTGACGTTGGTTTTGTATGTTATGACATGATTTGTCTTTCTTCTTATATAATTTATGAAGGGATGGCGCAATTCGTGACTAAGTTTGCGGAGCCTGGAGATGCGGAATATTCTCCGCCTGTTGTTTTGGGTGAAACTCCTGTAAGATGTTACACTTCTGCAGGGTTTGATCTATGTTCAAGTGTTTTACATTAGATGATCATCATTTGGCTCTATTATAATTTCTTGAATGGATTACCCAATTACTAGTGTTGTTTCTTTAAAGCTTTTGTATATGGCTTGTTTTATTTTCT
Source organism: Lithocarpus polystachyus (assembly GCA_033629205.1). Classification (NCBI taxonomy): domain Eukaryota; kingdom Viridiplantae; phylum Streptophyta; class Magnoliopsida; order Fagales; family Fagaceae; genus Lithocarpus; species Lithocarpus polystachyus. Next base: position 53,806,120 of record CM066167.1, read on the forward strand.
TTGAATTCATGGTTTCAAAAGCTTTTTCAATTTTTTTTTTTTTAATAGAGGTAACGGAAAAATTTTATTAAAAAAATATAGCCAACCCAAGTATGCTGGAAATGTAGTACTATAGGGGCAAAAACATCAGGAACCCAAATTACAATGATCAATATGTTTTAAATGCTTTAAAGGAACCATTTCAAGGAAGATGCATAATATTTATTTTTTCAACTGAATGATCATGAATTATGCGGATGATTCTCTTCTGTCAACAAAGGTGTTACTAATGAAGAATGCTGTTCAATGATTACAAATTAGAAATATAACTCAGCTGAAATGACCCTAAACCTGAACTACTTGATCAACTTTAAGTTAAAGGCATCACTTTACTGTGAGTAAAATTTTGACTTGTTTGCTTGCTTTTTTCCCTCCTCTGTAGCTTGTCTTGGAAATATAATATCTACAGCTTCTCTGTGGAGCTTCTCCTGATGGTTGTTTGAATCTTCCCTTTGTTTTATTTTGTTTTGTTGTGTGTGCGCCTACTTGTGAGTAAAACACTGCCAGAGGAGGAGCTACAACTAAGCAATTCCAACCATCTGCACAACCCCCGTCCTGAGGGGAAAGTGTACAAACTAAGCAACTTAAGCTTACAACTAGGAAATGTGTAAATGTAACTTGGTCTTTTGCTCCATATCTGGTTTTGATAAATTTTTGTGGATCCAGACACAAAGAAGGGCTAGAGTACACGCGTTAAGACTGGAGATGGGTGCAGCAAAGGCTGCTGAGGAGCTACAGAAATGTGAAGACACTTATATCTTTCTTTAAGGTTTTTGAGTTTAATAGCTTCAGTATGTTTGTTCTTACATGTAATTTTTATGCAGATAATCCACAAGAAGACCCAAATGTTTCTGGAGATCCATATAAGACATTGTTCGTGGCTAGACTTGTGAGTGATATTGTCTTTGTACTTCGGATATTCCAACTTGTACCCAATTTTTTGTTTGAAATGACTTATTATTCATGTTGTCTGGTTGCAGAGTTATGAGACAACTGAAAGCAGAATCAAAAGGGAGTTTGAGTCTTATGGTCCAATCAAGCGGGTAGGTATTTTGAGCATTCCCTGCGGGGGTTCGGTAAGATGTTCAGTTCTGTGGTAGCTTTATCCTTGCTGTTTATCTTCTTTTTTTAAAAGATTATTCTCTGAGAAGTTTTTTTTTTTTTTTTTAAGGTTTTAAAATGTATTTACAATCTTACTATTTATTTTTTAAAGGGAAAAATTGTATTTTACTGAGCTCTAAATTCTATTTTATATTTTCTCAAGCTTACTCCTTTTAGACCCCTAATCAAGCCTGTTAATATAATTTCCACTTAATCAACTGGTCCACTGTCAGCCTGTTTGATTGAAATAATGAATCACAGTCGAAAAGTTCTACTCTATCAGTAATTGTAGTGAATATTCTGTTCGGCATTTATTTCAAGTCTGAAAGGGAGAACATTCAAACGTTCTTTGATTTAATATATGATCCTTGGAGCGTGTGCGAGTTGGTAATAAGAGCACTGGTATCACCGCCAATTTTCTGGAAATGGCTGATGGGTTTGTTCCATTAATCCTTTCATCTCTCTTGATATAGTTGGGTTTAGAGATCTTTCTGGGACTTGGATGTGTCTAGGAATTACTAAAGTTACTACATATTGAGTAATATCCCTGGTAAGGAGGTGATTATTGCATTTAGTGAATGTATTTTTCATTCCACAATTTCCTACCAACCCAATTCCAAAGATGGTGTTTCATCCTGCACAGCAAAGCTGAAAATTTTAAGTTGATCAGAGCAGTGATACATTATGCCTTTTGGCTTTATTTTCAATCCTCAAGAGGTGACTGACAACTTCTGTTCTTTATCCTGCACTGGGTAAAACATGTCGGGAGTATTAGCATCTCTCTCCTTTGCTTGAATTTTTAGCGCGTGTATTTCCTGTTGCTAAAACTTTTATTGTTCTCTTCAAAGGCTGTCAAAAACATAGCAGCAGTTGAGAAGATTTCCTGGTATTTCTTATACTATCTATAGCTTTCTAGTTATTAAAATAATTTAAAATCCCTGGTAAGGGGAGACTAGTCTGTTCAACAACTGGTAAATTGGCCACAAATACATCAGTTTTTCCGCAACTCTAGCTGGTGGTGATGCATCTCGCGATGGGAAGCTCTATGAATTGAAGGTGAGCACGGCTAATGAGGCATAGTGCCTGTCTGCCGTGCCATTTAGGATTTACTATTTTAACTTCTTTTTTACCATTTCGTCACTTAGTGATGGAATTAAAAAGCATTAGATTGTATTTTTATGACTCTGGTTGAGATCTGATTTCTTTTAATTACTGGTGTTTATTTGTTTATTTCTTCTGTGTTTTCAGGTTCGATTGATTACTGACAAAGAATCAAATAAACCTAGAGGCTATGCTTTCATTGAGTATGTGCATACACGGGACATGAAAGGTTTGCTTCATTTTAATGTCTGTTATTCTATCTTATATGCTTCATGTTGTATGTTTCTAAAACTTCTAGTATACATTCAACAGCTGCATATAAACAAGCTGATGGAAGGAAGATTGATGGTAGAAGGGTGCTTGTGGATGTTGAACGTGGTAGAACTGTCCCAAATTGGCGTCCTCGCCGACTTGGTGGTGGGCTAGGAACTACCAGAGTTGGAGGTGAAGATGTTAATCAGAGATACTCAGGGAGGTAATGACTGAATTGGACATCTGCATGCAACATCATCTGTTGAACAAATTCATGCTTCAATCTTAGTTATCAAAACTGAACCGGAGATTGACCCGGCTGAAAGACCAGTTCAGTGGTTCATTGGTTGAATTGTAGGTTTATTAATTGACTAATTAATATATTTTATAATTACAAGAAATAACTAAAATAAAGTGAAAATGGCTATTCAATTAAATTATAACTAAAAAAATGTCACATGACATAAATTTAGAAAATAGGCCGTTCTACAATTTTGGAATAAATTTTAATTGTATCAAAAATTAAAATTAAATAAAATTTTATCATAATTCATAAATAATAAAATTATTAAAATAAACGTTTTTGAAGAATTACCATTAGGCACTTTAATAATAGATCTCCTAGCTTAAGTGCTTGAATAGTTGATGCCTTGATGGCTTACAATATAGTGAAAAAGAAAAAGAGAAACATTAATGGAGAATGGAGTGACCAAAGTCTTGACAATTTGAAAATGCACAGCTTTAGCAAAAAAAAGACAATGCACAGACGCCCAAGTGAATCTGTGAATGTAGTGAGTATTGATGACATGGGTCAGTGTGTGGGACATTACATAAATGACTGGGTATTTATATTATAGTAGGGTAGACTTTGGAAGCATGGAAACTTCAATTTTGCTTATATACCCGTATCTGATAGTAACGAATACCTCCAGGATACTCTGCATGTGTGTCCCAGCTTTATTTATTTTTTATTTTTTGAAAAAAATAAAGTGCCAATTCTGGGATATATGAGGCCCTGATATGGTCGTAACCAAATCCTCCTAATAGTGAGAGATCGCCTAAACTGGTGAAGAATTTCATTTTTATTTTTTATATATTGGTTTCAATGTTAAACACTTACCTAGTTATCTTTTATTTACCCTTTTGGATCTTGTTTTGTATTCTAAACATCATTTAAAGGCCATGGACTCACTTTATTATCCATTATTGCTCTTAACTTGATATATGCTTAACAATATATGAAAATAAATGCTTATCAATATATAAAAAATAGAAAATATATATTTAATAATTAATTAATACATATTGTTTTCTAGTTTTCAAGAATTGTTGTATTGCCGTATCCTATATCGTACTCATATTGGTGCTTCTTAGGGTAGAAGCTAGTTGCTATTAGGTTTGATAATTGACTTAAATACACTCAAAAGTCAAAAAATAGAGTCTAACTACTTTACGAGTTTGTTAGGTTTTTCTTTTCTCTACCATTATTTATCCATGATTACACAATTTTCCATGGTTTTCCACAGGCTAAAGCAGCTTAATTGCTTAAACGGTATCAAGGTCTACCATTCCAAACTAGGTCACAGATCACAAAATTTGTGGTTGAACCAGCAGTACGGTTCGGTTTGAATGACACTGGTTTCAATACATGCTGTGTTTTAACCTTATTGATAAATCTAAGATATGTTAAAATCAGATAGCTTACTGAAAATGATAACTTAGTTGTGATGTGCTTTGTGCATCTTCACTAGTAGATTTGGTTATAGAAATGTTCTCTTTAGATCTGGGAATTTGCTGTGCTAATGTTTTTAATTGGAATGCCTGGGACTTGAGGAAATTATTTTAGTATGTTAAATGTTGCATGTCACCTATAAAAAAAAGATGCTGCATATCATTCAAGCAATAATATCTTTGAGTATTAATTTTGCAAAGTATCTTTGATACATATCGACAGTCCAGTTGGTTACATAGATCTTTTAAAATGTTTTACTGCACAACATGTCTGGTTTTCTTAACTCTTAATTTTAATTGTTCAGGGAGCAATTGCAGTCAGGAGGACCATCTCACTCTGAGGAGCCAAGGGCACGAGAGGATCGGAGTGCAGACCGGTAAGATTTGTTCAAATTGTTTTGCATTTCATTGTTTTCATTTGAGCCTTAGCTGGTTATGTATATGCTCAGCAATATATTAACACTTCACTTCCGTAAAGAAATGGTTAACACATTGATCCAGAAGTTTCATGTTTAATTTTAAGCACTATTTTTAACTTGTCTATTTAAATGACGGTCCAGATAGAAATTTTTAGTTTCTGCAAAATAATTGTTGTTCCACAGCTTCATCGGTGCACTTTATTTTTTTTAATTGATTTTGAATGAATTGATTTCAGGGATAGGGAAAAATCACGTGAAAGGGGAAGGGACAGAGAGAGGGAACGGGAGAAATCACGTGAACGCTCCCATGACAGGCATAGGGAACGTGATCATAGGGAGGATAGGCACCACAGAGATCGTGACAGGGACAGGGATAGGGAGAGAGAAAGAGACCGGGGTCGGGATCGTGACCGAACACGTGATCGTGATAGAGAGCGAGGTCGGGATCGTGGCCGTGACTATGAGCGTGATCGACACAGAGACCGTGATAGGGAGCGTGATCGTCCTCGAGAGAGGGAGAGTGAGAGAGACTATGATGTTGAAGACCATGACCACGACCGCGGGCGGTCTGGTGATAGGGAAGCTAATTATGATCGGGTTGAACCAAAGCATGAGAGGGACCGACACGGTGAAAGAGAGCGGGACCATGATCACACTGAACCAGAGGATGATCGTGGATGGTATGAACAGCCTGAGCATGGGCATAAGCATTCAGACCCAGACCAAGACCAAGACCCTGACCACTATGAGCGTCGTCGAAGTCGGAGCCAGTATGATCATCTGGATGTCCAGGATGATCATGACCGTTATGACCAATATCGTGATCGTGGTCATGACCAATATGAGCGAATGGAGGATGATGATTACCATTATGAGCGTGCAACATCTGAGTCACGTGAAAGGGAGAGAACTCGAGATCCAGAGCATGAGTATCGACGATCAGAGAGGTCACTTTCTCGGGAATACGAGTATTGAGGCTGCTAGTACAACTCAACTTGTGCTTGTGCTGGTAAGTTTTATATGGTTTTTATTTTTGGGTGTCTGATTTGGAACTGTCTTCCCTAGTATACCCAATGCTTTGTTTTTTTTCTTTTTGGTTTTTTTTTTTTTAATGACTTCAGGGCATCATTTAATCAAAGCTCAGGAGTGTTACTTGGGGCAACTTCATTCTGTATGGATGTTCAATTCTCCTTTTCAGTGTTGACTAAACTCTTTTTAAAGGTTTTATGACTGAACTGCTTGAGGATCTGTTCTTGTGCTGGTGATTTTTGTTTTTGATGTTTGAGATGGAGTGAGACTCTGCTGGTATTTTATTTGCAGGTTTTTTTTTTCCTTCCCTCTTTTTCCTTAAATTCTTATTGTAAACCCTTTAGACTCTTTAGGTATTAATGTACTTCATTACTTTCGTACGCATGTGTCGCATTTCATTATTTGTGCCTCCTTTACATTCCAGCCAGTGTTTGCGTGGGTAACAACAATTTCTGCGGATTAGCTAAGGTACCGTTTGGATAGCACGTTTACTGCATCTGCGACTGCAGGGGTTTTTTTTTTTTTCTTTTTTTTGGAACTGCATTTCTGACTTTCTGTGACTTTTTGTCACACCAGCGGGTCCTGTACACTGTTTAAAGGACCTATAAACCTCTTTTTTCAGTAATTTTTTTTATTAAAAATGAGTCTACGGTACTATTTATACATTTAAAAATTATTTTATTACAGAATTTCATTTTTCAAAAAAAATAAAATTATAGAATGGGTGCTGCATGTGTCTAGCGATAACAGAAGCCCTTCCCTTGTAAAATGTGCTGATGTCCTTTTCAAAATTGGGTCATTGCATGTTTTGACATTAACTATTTTATTACCATTGCTGCACGAAAACCAAAGTATGTTGGTTTATTTTAAGAAGACGTTTAAATATTGCTGTGCGGTTCTTGTAGCTTCAGTGTTTGCAATTATTAAATATGCATTTGTTCGTGAATTGAATATCGTAAGATATACCATCATTTAATAAAATTTATAAAAAATTATAGAGATACATATTATAATGGAATGTTCATTATTAATTTTGAATATATTCAGCTAATGACTAATTTATTTATCGTTTATGTAATAATATTTAACAAGCTAATTAAATAAATCAAACTAGCATTTGTTTATAATATACATATTTAAATTGCTTAAATTCAAAAGTGATAATATATTACAAATGACTCAAAAATTAATTTATTTTCATCATATTGGTTAATCAATTCTCTCTAAGTCAATGCTATCATCACGTTTATCACTTTACAAAAATATTTCTTCATTAAAATTTTTTTCATCACAATTAACATTTACTCTTTTTTTATTCTTTTTATTTTAATAATTAAAAAAAAATTCTTCTTGGCATTCTAATTTATTGGACTCATACAATAATGAAAAAAATAATAAATAATTATATTTTCAATTAATGTCTTATTCATGCTTAGGGGTGGCAATTTTATCCATATTCATGAACCTGTCTATTACCTACTTTATTTGGATAAGTTTTAACCCAATTTATTTGAATATTTTGGGTTAAATGGATAAATATCAATTTAGTTATTTAATTAGATAGGTCTAAATTGATAAATCCACTAATAACCACTAAACCATCTAAAATTTAAATTTAAATGAACTCACAAAAACTCACCAAACCTTTTTAAAATCAAAAATACATTTTTGGCAACCAAACATGCGAGAAAATGTTTTTTTTTTTTTTTTTTTGTTTATCAAAAAAAAAAAGAACATTTTCTCATCATCCAAACAAACTGGTAACAAACACGAAACCAAAAATAGCACATGATTACATTCTTGGCAACCAAACATGCACTACAGAAGATGGTGTGAATTTAAAGCTTTTCAACCTATTAATTATTCTGGTCCTGAATTATTAATTATGATGATTAATGATTATCATAACAGTAATAACAATAATCACAAAAATATAAATTTTAGGCTTCCTTTCACTTCCTACATTTTCTCGGCCACAAAATAGAGCCCAAAGACAAAGAAAGAAAAAATACTTGCCGTCGGTTAATCAATACGCGTAATGAAAATTCTTTTTATATAAAAGAATCAATTTCTTTCTATTTCCTCTCCACTTTCTCCACAACCAAACACGGTACACAAATACCTACCGATTCTCAAGTACTCTTAACTATTTACAAACATAGTAGTCGCAATCCAAGAATTGAATCTTTACACTATGAATTGCATGCGAAGCTTGAAATCAACGATTTTGATTTTCTTTCTAAAACTTTAGAATTCTTCATATTATGAGTTAGGAAATGCGAATGCTGAAACTGAGAGAGCTTTACAAAAGAAAGATCATGAATCTCCGATAATCTTCTCTGGATTTTCTTTCTCCAGAACCAGGCATATGAGTCTTGGGACTCTATCTTCTTCGCCGAGACCAGCTTGCGATTTGGAACAAACAGTAAAAATTTATGCTCTGTTCGGATTCCAAGAAAGTTAGGAGAGAGGAAAGTTTAAATGATGAGTTAGAAAAGTGTTTCAACATGTGCGCTATTGCGTTAGTGGCAATATTGAATTTTTTAATTTTTTTTTATGGGGGCAATATTGAAATTAAATGGGTTAAATGGGTAGGTTACTAATTAAATGAGTTGGACGGGTAATGAATAATTAATTTATATATAAACGGGTCATAAATGGATAAATGAGTAATTACACACCTAACCCGCCCATTTGCTACCCCTATTCATAGTATAGAAAATAAATTTGAAAATATTAAAGTGAAATGTAAATGTGTACTGTGTAGTCCAAATGTTGTAAAATAAAGAGAGGGAAAAAAATGTATAAATATGTTATTTTATTAGGTTAAATTAAGTAACCTAATAATTTTGTGTTTAAAACAAGTCTAACAACTTGTTAGATTCAAATAAAAGTACAAATTTTAACAAAAAATCTCATTTTAAAGCATTTGTCTATGTATCGTACGATACGTACAATTTAACAATTTATATAATACACATACTGTTTTGTACAATTCATGAGTACTTATGATACAATATATAATTTTTTTACACACGATACGATATTGACAATTATGAGAATTACTAATGTATAGTTGTTAGGAAGAGTGTCAGGTTTTATAGCGCAATTCCTAGTTATGCTTATCATAGCCCCAAATTTTCCTGAGCTACAGAGGGATAGGTTGTAGGAACCAATTCAAGGTTAGGGTCATTAGTCCTTTCCTTGAAGCGTTTATTGCTTGCTAGTTGCTACCATGCTTATTTAAACGGAAAAATACTAATTATCCTTTTGTTATTAATGACACATTAATTTATAAGGTTTAAGTAATAAGATTTGTAGTATCTTTATTATCAATCATTTAAAAGTGGCCACTGCTCTTCAGCCTTGCTTGTTTCCTGAGGTGCTATTTGTTAAGACTCCTTTTTTATATAAATGTTGGGGATTATGTTGATGGTAATTTGGCAGTGTTAAAATTAGTAATGACTTGTGTGCTGTATGAAATGTGAAATGATTGTGGTAATGTTGAGCAAGTGGCAATAAGGTGGTCAATGTGGAAATGACACTGATAGCGGCTTAGTCATTTTATGACTTTATTGTAGTTGTAGAAATAATGATGGCGGCAAAAATACTAAAATAGTAATGGCAATACGCAATGTTTGTAATGTTTATGATGATAGCAATAATGCTAATGGTGAAAGCAATGATTACAATGGAAACGTTAATGATGGTGGCTGTAACGATGACATATTTGGTTCCTGGACGCTTTATCTTGGATAAGCTCTTCTGGTTGGGCCATATTTGAAATATTGTTTAGAAATATTTATAACAATTTTTCTTTTGAAACGAGGATTATAAGAATAAAGGCTAAAATTCAATTTAGTCCCTTCAATGGTTAAATTAGTGGATTTTAAAGTTTGGTTTTTGTCAATTTAGTTTATTATTTGGGTAAAACTTAGGAATAGTTTCTAATTAAATTCAAACACATGACTATAGTGAATTTAAGTTTCCTTGGAGGGGAGGGGGGGCTTTTTTTCATTCGTTTATACAATCATGTGTGTGAATTTAACGTACTGCCCTTGACTTCAAGTACTATGCATCTGATTGAATTTGTTAACAAACGAAGTCTTTAAACATGGTTTATAATTTTTTTAAATAATACTCATCAAACAACGAGATTTGTAAAATTATACATCTTTAAATTTTAATTAAAAGAACTATTTGAAGAACAATAATAAGAAAGCCAAACAAGAATTGCTGAATTGGTTTTCTGGAAGTACTAATAGAAAAGGAAAAAGGGGGAAAAAAAGTTTCCGGATTTTGGACTAGAATTTTCTCGCCAATTATAGTCAGGACTATGAGAACTGCAATATGGATATGGAATCAATTTTAAAGAGGAATTCGATACATGCGACTTCTTGCTCACATGACACATTACCATTTGTGATAGACAAAACAGTGTGGGCTATGTATTGGACTGGACTGGTCTGAGCCCGATCTATCAAATGGATAGAATCAGTTTCAAACACTAGTCTTTGGAGCCCCTCTACAAGATCTTTGCTTGTACTATAAATTTAATTTTTATTCAGTATAATTTGATTGTATGTATTGGGGAGGACACTGTGACGGACTGATGGTGGTATACTATCAACCACTAATCCGCATCCCATCTTGGTTTTCTTCTTCCTTTTTTATAGTTAAGTCCAAAGTTTTGAAAAAATAAATATATATAGCTAGTCTAGTTGATTTTTGTCTTTGTATTAAATCTCTTGGATTGAACTCAAAAATCTAAATTTACCAAAAATCAATTAATTAAAAGACAAGAAAACGTTATTTCACACCATTTAACCTATACATCAAGGATTTTAAAAGCTCCTTAGTAAACGCAAGTCACGAACCAAAAATAAATTTATCCAAAACCATATTCAAGGGTTTTTTTTTTTTTTTTTATAAGATGTGCATTCCGATTTTAAGCATAATGATTTGCTTATTTTGATTATCAATTCCTTGTTGTAATTGACACAAGTATAAAAATTCACAGCTAATTATTCATGATGGTCTACCCCAAGTAGCAGGCATAAAGCAAAGGGCAAAATTTAGGTGCAACACTTCGGTTTCCCTCTTAAAATTCAGCTACGTGACTATTTAACTAAAAATACACTTTCATCTTATGAGGAAAAAAAAAAAAAAACCACATAGTTGAATTTTCATAGCTAATTATTCATGATGGTCTACCCCAAGTAGCAGGCATAAAGCAAAGGGCAAAATTTAGGTGCAACACTTCGGTTTCCCTCTTAAAATTCAGCTACGTGACTATTTAACTAAAAATACACTTTCATCTTATGAGGGAAAAAAAAAAAAAAAAAAAAACCACATAGTTGAATTTTAAGAGGGAAATCTAAAGACAATACCTAAGATATTGTACCTAAGTTTTCCCTAAAGTAAAACCTTGTGAAATTCCATAATTCGATTATAAAATTTAGACACAACTTGTAAGAACTTAATAGCAAATCATTCTTCGTGGAAGGGATGAGGAATCTCTAGCCAAAAAGAAGTACAAGGCACAATTCTAACATGTGGTTCATAAGATTCACAAGATTCATCCAAATTTAACACCATGGTTGAGCCCCTTCCTCTATTTTGAGTCACAAGATAACTTTCCACAATAATGAAACTTTCCTATTTCATGTGTAAAAAACGTATCAAGTATTATAGTGGGGTGAGGATAGACATCCATGTCTAAATCCATGTTTTTAGACAATCTAGTGGAACCTACTAAATGGTATATAGGGTCACGATAATGTCCTAGTAGGAGTCTAAATATTATGCTTCAATGAGAAGTCAATAATGGGATTTTGTGGAAAAAGATGTAATTGTAATGTGTAAGTTTTTGTTTGGAAATTGAAACAGATAAAACTCAAAGAAGAGGCCAAGAACCAACTGAAGCAGCCATGAAGCTTCATGGCTTTGCTTGCTATAACGGGTGTAATAGCAGCAGTACCTTTGCTAACTGTGGATTCTTTATAGCCGGAGACGTTTAGTGCAGAAAAATCCGTACTGCTTTTGTCTTGGAAACTTTATGTTGCTTCTTCGAAATTTCCAAAGGCACCTCATTGGCTTTTGTTTTAAGAAAGGTCATGATTTACTACCTAACCTTGTTCAAAAAAAAATAGATGGTAAATAACAACAAAATGAAACAATAAGTTTAGGAACACAGTTTTGCAAATTTTGTTTCGTAACTTTCACGTGGTTCATTGCAGTAAATTAACGTAAAAGTGATATTACTCCAAATAATATCTGTATATTACTCAAAGGTACTTGCTAGCTGCTTGAGAGAGTTCAAGTTTTTTAATGACAATTATGCACGAAAATTTTATAGCCTTCAAGGGATTTTGTCCAAAATATATCAATAACATTTGTGATAATTTATATTCTGCAACAAAGTGGTGAAGATATGCATAGTTGGGAAAAATTGTGGAGGTCAAAGGAGCATGGCCAAAAATCACATTCATTTGGTGATATTTCGTTTTCAAAATTACTGGTTTAATTGTTCATAAACCACCGGCCCTATATGAATTTTGGAAATTTTTCAAAGGCAACTTCATTTCTTGTCAATCAAACCAAGAAATTTAGTCATGCCAAAAATCCGGAAGTAGCTATGAAGCTTCCATTATAGTGGAAATCAAAGTGGATGCTTTAGTATCACTGCAATGCACAGACTTATCGGCAAAAAAAAAAAAAAAAAAAAAGTCACTGCAATGGAATGCACAGTTTTCGAATTGAAAAAATTTAACAATTTATGCTAATGCCACAGGGATTAACATGTAGCTTACCAAAAAGCACGGATTATTAAAAAGTAATTGCTTGACTTGCAAGGTTTAAAGCTGTGTTTGGATTGCGGCACGTTTTGGGCGTTTTGGGCTTTTTTTTTTTTTTTTTTAGTCCAGCGTGTTGTGCACTATTCATTGACCATAAATAGTGATTTTAGGCCAATGAACAGTGCACAACACTATAGCAAACAGTAAAAAATTATTATTTTTTTTAATTTTTAGTTTTTAATTTTCAGCAAAATAAACGGTATTCAAATGCATATTTAGCATTCTAAAAAAAGAGAGGGCCATAGAAGAAAGACAAGTTACTAAACTTTTTGAAAATTCTTAAATACTTTATTTCACATGAATCTAAATGTATATATATGGTATTAATTTATTTCACACAAATTTTTTTTTTTGAGAAACTATTTCACACAAATCTAAATGAATATATATGGTGAAATTTTTTTTTAAACAGTGTTCCTTACTTGGTAGAATACATCTTTAAATACATTGAAAAATTTACTTCACATTAAAATAGATCATCTTCATTTTGTAGGTTCTAATCGGCTCAACTGGTAAATTTTTTGTCATTAAATAAGAAATCTTGGATTCACCAATTAAATATCTTAGCACAATAATAACGAGTAATCATTATAAACAGATACCATAAGTTGAAATTCTTAAAAAAAAAAAAAATCACCGTCGTTTCAAAATAAAAATTGATATATTCCTCAAAATTATTACAAATACATGTAACTCACTAAAAAGCAATTTCGAAAAAGATAGTTATATTTATTTTATTTTCATTAAATATTTGTCACTTTGCAATCTTTCATAAAGCGTAAGAGAGAGGTATTTGTAATTCATGAACAATCCCTTGCTGAGGTGAACCACATTGACATGTCATGAGAAGCTTGCTACTCCCGCTTCCAAGAAACTTCAAATACGCGGTAGAAGTAGAAAGATGATAAAACGTAATAATTTGTGTTTGATATTCATTCTCACTCCTATTTTGAAATTTAATCTTTCAAGTTTTTTTTTTTTTTTTGAAATTCTTGAATCTGATATTTTGGCTTTTGCAAGATGCATAATTTGGAGGCATTGATGGAGATGAATTATTATTAAGTAAAAAACAAACTACAGAACTAGAGGAAATACGCGTTTGAAGGACAATCTATTTATTGCCCAACATAATACTACTGATGTGTGTATATATATATATATAGAGAGAGAGAGAGAGGTTAGAATACTTAGTTAGAGTTCAATTAGCTCAACTAATAAATTTTGCTTTGTAAAATAAGAAAAAATTTTTTTTGAGAAGGTAGTAAGAAATATGTATTCAAATCTCACCTACACTTAAAAAAAAATTAATGCTAAAAGTACTACAAATTTTACTATATAAAATTACAAATTAATTGTAATAAATGTAATTGGTGGGTTTGAACTACCTCATGAAAATATTTGAGCTGTTTCTTTTGTAATTGATACACATCTAGCACTGCAAATTCAAACATGATTCATGTTAGGAAAAAAAAATTCAAACATGATAGCAGTTATTATTTTGAACATATAAATAGTTACTAAAGGCACACTCATCTTTCTGAAAGCTGTAAGTAAACCTAAAGCATACATAAAAAAATCAAATATGTTGTTAGTGATTTGGCCGGACCATCGCTTTCATAAAATTGATATTCACGTAAAAATAACAAGAGGCACTCCATGCTTAAACTTTTGGAATGCTAATTTTAATTATATCTTAAAAAATCACAATTGTTTGATAACTATTGAGATGACTTGTTACAATTATTGTATAATAAAAGTAATACTATAATATATAATAGAAAAATGTGAAAGCAATGTTGCATTAATCATGTGGGGGGAGGGGGAATTTCTTTTATATCTCATATTATTCTTTTTTTTTTAAGAGAAATTCATCTAGAAAATTATTAACATAATTTCATCCCAAAAAAAGAATGCAGCTAGCCCAACCCCATAATATTGTAAACCCAAAGCCCAATGGGGCCAACCCACTTTGTTAGAGCTCGGAGAAGTGCTCCAGGAGTGCAACTTGTCATCTCATGAACAATGACATGAACACAAATTTTTTTTTTTCGCAAATTGCAAGTTGTAAATTGTAATTTGTGTAACACATTTTCACATAGGTTTACTATGTACATTACATTTTTTATTCACCAGTTACAATTTGCACTTCGTGTTGGTTTGGATGAACCGTGAGATGAATTTAAATCCAATATTAGACACCAATTTTTTTTAGGTACAACTGTACTTTTGTTTAACTTATTTTTCTAATTTCAATAAACTAATAAAAATAAACTCTCCCAAACAAACATTTATAAGTTCATTGTTAATGGGCTGTATTAATAAATTTCATAAAGTAAAGGAATTGTTTTTTCCCTTCCTCGTAATTTTATATTTTAGTTTATGGGTATGAGTTACCCAAGGAAAACGAATAAAAGGTACAAGAACAACAAATTTGAAGCACTCAAAAAAATTTCAATTCCTTTTTTTACACTATTACTTTAAAAAAAAATCCAAATCAATACGACCACAGTGAAAGAGAGAGAGAGACAGCAGAGAAAGAGAAATATAAATGTAGACAATAAGCGGGTACTGAAAGAGTGCACTCCTCATTTCTTAGATTTCTTCATTGTTTTCCCAATTCTAGTCTGACAGTGCTTCTGGAAAAGTTAGAGGAAGAAGAGAAAATTCATAGTTAGGAAAGGAAATTAGAACTGATAAGCAAGAGTTTTCAGAAGTCATACATAGTAGCTTACCTCGCTTTTAGCTTTGCAAATTGTCTACATGGCTCAGACTCAGCAGAACCACAGAGCTTTAGCAATATCAACTACAGCAGCAGCATGGTTTTTGTTTTGGTGCCTAGTCATGTTGAGCAATTTTTGTTTTGCAGAAAGACAGCTGAAAGATAAACAGCCTGAAATTTTTGTTGAGAAAGTAGAAATACAAGGCTTTCTACCTAGAATTGTTCATTTCTTCTGGCAGGCTGGCAAGTCTTCTTATGAGCATGTTTGGCCGGTTAGTTTTAATCTATGTCTTGAGCTTAGTATAGCTTTTATGGCACATTGACAACTTGAAGAAGAGGAAATGCTTTTTCATGATTTTTCTTTCTTTCATTTACCATTTCAATATCTTCATTTTGGTATATATTTATTGGTTGAGCAGGAAATGGAATTCAGCTGGAAAATTGTAGTGGGAACAATTGTTGGATTCTTTGGTGCAGCATTGGGTAGCGTTGGAGGGGTTGGAGGTGGTGGAATTTTTGTCCCAATGCTCACCTTGATCATTGGTTTTGACCCCAAGTCTTCTACTGCCATCTCTAAATGTCAGTATTGTCTACTTAATTTACTTCGCATATTTTAGTTTCTTCACAAAAACTAAACAAACAACGTTTGCATCAACTAATTTTTCTTCGGATTTATGGCTTCTTGCATGCTTGCTTCACATAGATATATGCTAATATGCATGTAACAAAAAACAGAGTAAAAAATGAAACAGAGTATGCATGAGTGCTTCATTTGTACATAGTGCACATATATTCATGCTTACATCAAAAGCTACATTTAGTGTGACATTCTACCATGCTAAACTTGATTCCTTTGCGCATCTTTTTATTAGGGTGCTTCTAAAATATATGATGTATATAATTTTACCTTCTACATTAACAGCTTTGATTCTGTGGCTACAGGTATGATCATGGGTGCAGCGGGATCAACTGTATACTACAATCTGAGGCTTAGACACCCAACATTGGACATGCCCCTAATAGATTATGACCTGGCATTGCTCTTTCAGCCCATGCTCATGCTAGGAATTAGCATCGGAGTTGCCTTCAATGTCATGTTTGCTGATTGGATGGTCACGGTTCTACTTATCATCCTCTTCATCGGTAAAATCCTTTTTTCCCCTTTATTATAAGCACTTCATAATGAATATCAGCCCATACTACTTGTTGTAGTTGATACAGAAACACAAAACAAATAGTACCATATGATATCCAATTTGGTTTAATAATCATATTGTAATTTCATGTGTATCTTGATCATGGTGATGACTGTTCACTTGAAAACACAATCTGCTAATGACTTCCATATCACTTATTTGCATTTAGAATTTCTTTTTATAACGGAGACTTTTGCAATTAACACTGAAACTTATTGATGCCAGGTACATCAACAAAAGCTTTATTCAAAGGTATCGATACATGGAAAAAAGAGACAATGATGAAGAAGGTAAGATTTTCCTCTAATTATTTCATAAGCTTGTAATGGATATCCATTGTTTTCGACTTACTAACGAAGGGATGGAAATGCTACTTGACTTTCAGGAAGCATCCAAGCTGCTGGAATCAGAATCCAAACCTGGTGGTGAGTGCCTGTGGTCCTCTCCAAGCTCAATTTTCCTTTTAAAAATCCCAACTTTTTGGCAAATATATCGTGTGTTAAAACCAAAAATGATACTGAGATATGATTGGCAGCTTATCTAGTAACAGACTAATAATCCATGAAAGTTAAATTTATATTGCCTTCTATCAATTCTAACATACAATTGCCTTCTACTTTGCGTATATATGAGTATGGAGAAAAATTAGTCCTCATACCTACATATGAGTCATATGACCTTCAAAAAAATGAAAAGCTTTCCAATAGACAGAATCAGAATCAGAATTTATGCAGGTCCGGTTTAGGATTGACTGGATTGTGCATTGTGACCAACTAATGTATTATTAAGCAAAATCACTAGGTTGGGACTAAAGTTATTTGGGTATAGGTATCTATACAAAGTTATGCAAAACGAGAGCTATTAAATTTTGAAATTTTACTGTTGAAATTTAATTTAGGACGAGTGAAATATATGTTCACTAAACTTTATGTAATATAGGATATGATCTAAAAAAGGGGTAAACAATTAGTTATTTTCACTTCTTACTTATAAGCGGACTAACCTCATAGGATCTTAGAAGGGGTAAATATTAGGATATGATCTTCTATTCTTAAAAGGGGAAAACATTAGCATGAAAGCAACACACTGTCATGCTGGATCAACTTAACTTAGCCCCTCATCATTTATTAAAATGAAACCAAACGAATTGCATAATATGCATACGCTACAGCCTCAAGTTGTTTGCTTTTGATTGCACCATTCAACTGCAGCAGCCCCTCGTTGTTTATTAATATGGAAGATGCACTTGAATTTATAGTACAAACTATAATTGAGCTAAGGCTGAGCCACATTACCTACAAACTAGAGAAAATAGAACTGACTCATGAGACCAATCAGATGGAATGTGATCAGAAGTTTCCTGACAACTAGTGAGACTGAGTTTCGTATAAAACAGCTCTTCGGTTAAACCTAAGGTTCAAACCAAGTGTATGTACCTCCTGTTCACATAATGTTTTGGTTAAGTATCTTGTTTGGATGCTATAATTCACCACTTTCTGAATCACAAAAAAAAAAACAAATAATAGTGAGAAACACACTGGTTTGCACCCAAGGCCCATACTTGCGATGCAAGAATTGATGAGTCCTGCCATTCGTATTGGCATCTTCACCCATTGTCTATGTTTGCAAATTCCTAGAGTGAATAAGGCCCCATAAAATCCCTTTGACACCTAGATTACAATTTCTTCAAGCCAAGAATGTGTCATTCTTTCAAATCAAACAAATTAAGAAAAAGATTATGCTAATTCCGCCAAAAACTGCACCATCCACCAATTCTTAAACCTTCCTGACAACAGTAGTACAAGAGCGTGGTGAGAACTCACATACTAACTAAGAGAGATTCCCTATAAATATTGTAGTTGAGAAAGGACTGTACTAAACTCCTGAACTGCAGATGGTTCCAGAGAAGAGTACAAAGCCCTACCAAGTGGTCCTGCTGCTCCAGAAGAAGAGGAGGTGAGTACAAGAATATTGAAATGTCTTTTCTGCAATTGTCTTTCAAGAATTCTTGGTTACTTGCTACTAGTTTGTTACTGTTGCTTTTATACTGTAACTATCACCATCTCATCCAGGTTCCCCTAATACGCAACATATACTGGAAAGAAGTATCACTGCTGGTGTATGTCTGGGTGGCTTTCCTTATTGTTCAGATTGTTAAGGTAAGTTATTGGACTGAAATTTCATAGGAGGAAGTACGTTTTTGAAGTTTTTCATCTCCATTGCTAGCCAAATTGAATTAACCACTGTCCTAATTAAATTTATATAGCAGCAGGTTTTCTTGGCTTCCTGTTGCTACTAGACCTGTCTTGCTAGTCATCCACCAATTCGGTTGTTTGACTGTCAACACTCATCATGAAGTTGCTTTGTATTAATGAATGTCTGTCTTTATGAAACTGTATGCAGACATATACTGTGACCTGCTCCACCGAGTACTGGATTCTGAACTGCTTGCAGGTAAATTTTAACCTAAAATAGCCATATTTCTTTCAAGATACTTCCACTGCACATTGGTGCTCACAGGGATTTTTTAGCTTTTTTAAGCTTCATAGATCAAAATCTATGACCAATGGAAAATTTGAAAAATTCTTGGAAAAAGATTTCTTGTTGAATTACAAACCCTGAATTACTAGGTTATATATAGAAACAGCATTGTCAAGTAATTACTAGCAAGGAAGAGCAGGAGCAAATTGCTCCAACACAGTAGTGAGCAGGCACCCTTCTACTTCTGGGGATAGAAATAAGATGTTGTGGCAGCTCTCTAAGAAATATTTAAAATGATATACTTATGCAGAAGGCATGATGGTCCAGCCAAAATTGGCATGTGAGAAAACAAAATCTGCCTCTAGAGATATCTGATGGCAACAAAATCTTGATACTCGTATATTATTTAAAGATTAATCATGTACTTTAATCAAGTAAGTTTGAGAATCATGTACCTCAGACACAGAACAAGCCTCTCTAGATATATAAATATCATAGCTTCCCAGGAGAATTCAGCTGGGCATAATATTTCTCATTTTACAGGTACCAATCGCTGCCTCAGTCACACTTTTTGAAGTCATATGCTTATACAAAGGGACCAGGGTAATTGCATCTAAGGGCAAGGAAATCACAAACTGGAAGTTGCATCAGATTCTTCTTTACTGTAGCTGTGGTATAATAGCTGGTATGGTTGGTGGATTGCTTGGGCTAGGAGGTGGCTTTATCTTGGGACCCCTTTTTCTCGAATTGGGAATTCCACCTCAGGTATATTAAGAATTTTCATGCATTTTCTGCTCTTAGTCCTCTCACAGAAATGATGTTAGTCGATCCTTGAGCCTAGTTAGGTTGTAAAGGATTGGGGTGGAGTGGATCTTATTGATAAATCTCGTCTAGCTCAGATTAAATAAAATAAAGGTATGGCGATGAAAGGTAATGGCTACATGGGACACTAGCAAGGGAAAGAGTTAGTTTTATAAAATAAAGGTTCATCAGTTATCAAGAAACAAGTGAATCCTTTTCTTGCTACCAGTAAGTCGAACTTGATTAATTCAACTTAATAAAACTTTGGAACAATTCAGAGGCAGAAATGAGTTTGGTTCATGGCAGAAAAATTATTTCCTGAATCAATAAACTTTCAGGACATGTAACCTGATACCAACATTACATTACCTCTAAAGATTGGAAATCACAGCTGGAAATTATCAGGGTAAAAAAAAAGCATACCACATTCACAACCCTGATTGAAACACACAAAAAAGTTGAAGCCAATTTATATACCTGTGCGTTTTGCAGGTTGCAAGTGCTACATCAACCTTTGCAATGGTATTCTCATCGTCCATGTCTGTTGTACAATATTACCTTCTCAACCGTTTCCCAATTCCGTATGGTAAGTAACTAATTCTGACTACTAGACCAGGTTTTCTATACAGGAAGGAAACTCATAGAAACTGTAGTTATTGCCATACAGGTATCAAAATTCTTTTTAATATAACTCAACTCATATTTTACTCTTTGCTGCAGCTAGTTATTTCGTTTTAGTTGCAACAATAGCTGCCTTTACTGGTCAGCATGTAGTGAGAAAGATAATCGCACTCCTTGGCAGGGCATCAATAATCATCTTCATACTAGCTCTGACCATCTTTGTGAGCGCAATCAGCTTAGGTATATGGCTCTCTAGCTTTGCATGATTTAAAAAATAAAATCATAAATCATGAGTAGATATCAGGATATTCCAGCCTCTTATTCTTTTTATTTTTCAAACTAATGTGCTTGATTTTTCTGCTGTATATTACAGGTGGGGTGGGCATAGCGAATATGGTTGAGAAGATGGCAAATCAAGAGTATATGGGTTTTGAAAATCTCTGTCACGAGTCTTAAGTACGTTTTGAATTGGATATTGTTGTGGAATTTCTCAACAGAGAGCATCTATATCCACACTACAATATTCAGCTTTACATAGACACCCATTTTCCCATTTGGTTTCAAGCAAAGATCATGTAATATCTATGTTATTACTAGATGTTCAATTCATTATATTTATTTCCTGTGGAACTTCACCATCTTGTCCTACTACTCTAGATTTGAAAACACGCCCATGATCCAAGAATTCTGTAAGCTCCCCCATTGACCACAATAATATGAAATGCCAGGTTTACTTTTTACACTATCCTTATGCTCTTTAAGATTAGATGCATCTCCCCATCGACAATTATATCACATGTCGATTATTTTGGGAAACAAGATAAAAAGATAAAGTTACTTATTTATATGTTTGGAAGAACTTTAAATTTTGCACTGCAAGAATTTTAGATTGTTACTGCGTCGTTTCACATTTGCAGCATCATGCTTTAAGTACTAGTTCAAGGGAAAACTACATATATTTCAGATGTGTATATTGATGTTGACACAAAACCATTGCGATCTAAAACAACCTTATTGAAGAGGCTGGGCACCGATTGAGCTGATATTCTGACTTCTGAGGCACTTCCTCTGCCCAGTGGTCCAGAGGCTCCATATCCTACCATATTGGCAAAATTATTCATTAGTTCATTATGCATTCTGAAGGGTGTTAAACAAGTTCATGCGATAAATGCTTTTTACTCCTATTTCTGTAAATTAGTACGTTCTTCCCATTTTTTATAAGGTTGCTTTCCTAATTCCACAATCCAGGGGTCTAATCAATTAGTTTCACACCTAGTAACAAGAAGACAATGAATTGGACTGCAAAATGGTAGACACATCGATAAGGGCAATAAATCATCGATTTCCCAGAAGCAATAGATCACTAAAACCAATCCATTTTATCGATTCCTAGTTGTGTCATTGGTAGTCTTGTTACTTGTACATAATATTCATAATCTACTTCCTATACTAAAAGCATTCCAATAAAGTAGTATAAACTAAAGATAAAACCTTACCACAAAATTAAATTGACATCAGAAGAGAAAAACCAACTGTAAAACTCTTGGTGACAAAACAACGTTCAAATGCATGGAAACCACTCATTCGTTAGCTATGTATAATCAATCACCTTCGACCCAAGAGACATAATAATCTTGTGCATGTCTTGGCTCTATGAATCTGAACGATAAGATTCATCCATTTGGTACCCAAAAGCCTCCAATACGTCAATGTTGATTAGTTTCTCAAAATCTTAATTCCTTATTACATCGTTCGTTGTCAGAAGGTTTTAAGATGAAGATAGAATATGTAAGAAGAGAATAAAGAGTGACAGTTAAGGTTTTGGAACGAAATACAATGTGAACGTGGCTCTTTGCTTTATCTCCCTTCTGTTCATATGTGGCGCCCGTATGTACAATGAGTACAGGGCTCCTTTCCTTTTCACCTCTGGATGTTGACTGTCTATACAACAAATTTTCAATGGGCAACTTTTCTTCTTTTTGGGTGTAAATGATTAGAAGTGCTCCTCAAATACTTATTAGTGCAGGGGGAGATAGCAACTCGCCAAATTGGGTGAGCGGTAGCCAAAGCCAGAACTATTATGATTTTATGACAAAAACTGACTTAGCCACTAGAGAGAGTTTATGCATAGTCAAGCCCCTCTCTCCCTTGACAAGAAGTCTTGCATTTTACCTTTCAATTGAGCCATTTTAATTGTACTTTTCTTTTAATTTTAAAATGTCGCATGTTTTATATTTAAATTAAAATAGAAGGGAATTGGAGGATGTTATCTTGAGTTACCAAGCTAATCTACTTAATGCTATGTGTTTGGAATAGAGGGAGAGAAGAGGAAGAATAGAGGGGAAATTGATCAAGTATACCAAACTCTAGTACATTGTAGTCATATTTCATTGTCCCCTTCTCTACTCCTTCCATATTTCTCTCCATCCAAACATAGATTAGAATTGGAATTACACAATTTGATGGGATGTAAAATTAAATCACAAGTATGAAGCAGTTTATCTTTAAAAAAAACACATTAATTTGAATTGTTTGTTTCACATTTTTTTTGAAATCACATAGTTTACATAAAAACTTTCATCATATGGTCATTTTTTTTTTCACAACTTATTTTATATGAATTCAACACTAATATCATTTCTATTTTTAGTGATAACAACTTACTATTTTAATTTATTGTGAAAAAAATGTAAGAAAAGTTGTGCCAAACTTTACCTGTTTGGATAGTGATGAAACTAGACGTTTCCTTCTTCTTCTTCTCTTTCTTTTTTTTTTTTTTTTTTTTTTTTTTTTTGAGCTTTTTGTGGTTGTGGTGGAAGTTCTAGTGGGTCTCATGCACTATTCATGAGACTCATAAACCTATTTTTTCATCAAAATTTTTATTAAAAATAAGTCTCACAACACTATTTACATATTTAAAAATCATTTTGTTACAGTATTTTTATTTTTTAGCAAAATAAGTAGTATACAAACAAACTTTAAACAATTCAATTTACCCAAAAAAAAATGTTTAGAGTAAATTTAAACTAAAATAATTTAATATTTAGATTATAATTAAAAATTTTAATGTCGTCGTCCGAAGGACAAAAGTGGAGTCAATGTGGAAAAAGCCCATAAACAGGCAGACAAAGCATGCAATGCAACCCATATTCTGGGAAGTGGGAACCTATTACCCCTCGTACGCAATTAATCTACTACTACTCTTTTCTCTACTACCCACTAGCGATATACGCCCAAGGAAAACCTGTCAACTCAAACCCTCAAAAATTGACCTTGCAAAAAACATGGAAAACAGTGTCCATATCTAGGTTGTCAGTGTAATTAAATGAACACTCGAGGGTAACTTTTGAGTTTCAATTTCCCGCCCAAGGACTCCCACGCAAAGCCATTAAAAAAATAATAATTTTTCTCTCATACTGATATTTAGTGGTAGCTCCCACTATCGCAAAACCTCGCAACGTTTCATTTTATTTTTTTTCTCTGTTTTTGCTCTCTGGACTCACCCTACACTCTACAGTGCTCCATTTCTCTCTTCAGAGGCTTCGAATCCGTACGGTTTGTGTATGTGCATTTCATGCTTTTAATGCTTAGTAAAATCGCATTTCTGTGTACAATGAAGCTATCAAAATCGCGTTGCGAACAGTAATCGTTTTTTGAAATCGAAAGTCGAAACCCTAGGGTTTATGGTTATGAAAAATGCCTTTGTTCTTTTTTTTTTTGGTTGTAATTTTTGTACTTTTGGTTCTTTTTTGGTTTGCTTTGTTCTGATTTATTTATTGTTTGACTTAATGTTAGGGTTTGCAATGGAGGCGAACAACAAAACGAAGGACGACGGCTCTGCAGAGTCACCGACTTCGGTGCTTGAAGACGAGGTTCGCTTTGTTTTTTTCGCTTTGTTTGGTTCTCGGGATTATGAGGGAAAGTGAAGGCTAGGAAAGCAAAAGGGGGACAGAAAAAAAAAAAGTGAAAAAGAAATAGCTTAAAGAAATGACACTTTTTTTTTTTTTGGGTCCATTTTCTGTATTTATGTATAGCTTATGAGAAACAAATGGAACTCTATTGTTTTTTGAGGTTGGGATTTTTTGTTTAAAAGGTTGTGTTTGTGTGCCTTGGCGATTTCTCTCTTTGGTCTATTGGTTGAGTCCTAGAACAGTTATTGAAATACTTGCTTGTTGGAAGGGAAAGTTTGGGGGTTTCACAAGAGGCAAAATTTAGAGTTTAGTTCCATTATGTAGTTATGAGGATTATATGGAAAGAAAACCGTCAATGATGTTGAGCTACCTTTAAATTTCATGAATTTTTTGCATTTAAAGATCTTTAAATGACTGGATGACATTGGAAAATATTTATTTTTAGATTATAACTTTTGGAGATCCTCTTGTACCATATTTTTAACCTGTTTTTTTTTTTTTTTTTTTTTTTTTTTTTTTTTTAATTTAAACTGGAAGGAAATGTGTTTTAAATTAATGTTTTAAATTTTATTAAACATGAAGGATATGTGCAAGGCGGAAGTGGAAGTTAAGTCAGAGGAAGAAATACTTGCAGATGCAAAAAATGGAGATACCTCTTTGCTATCAAGAAACATGGCTGAGGAAGAAGAGAAGCTGTTCAAAGCTAGGATCAGGGAAGAACAAGGAAAGGAGCCAGAGGAGGCACCCCACTTGAATGATACCCAGTTTACCAAATTGGACGAGCTTCTAACACAAACTCAGATGTACTCTGAGTTTTTGCTGGAAAAAATGGATGATATAACAGTTGTACACCCCTCGCACACTTTTCTCACTTGAGTATTTATGGTTAGGAGAATCACTTTTCCTTTTTCTGACTGAGTTACTATGTTTTTTGCGTGGATAGAATGGAGTGGAGCGAGAAAGTGAAACTGTTGAAAAGAAGACAGGTCGTGGTCGTGGATCAAAAAGAAAAGCTTCTACATACAATACTGTGAGCAATTCTGTGATTTTTTTATAAATTTTTTAAATATTTTAAGTTGATATTGTAATTTGTTGTATTTACTCTTCCTATTATTAAAATTAAGTTTGTTTAGTTGTATTATGTATTTGTAAATTGTAAAAATATGCCTGTATATACAGATGAAAATTTATAAAACTAACAGACAGAAGTTCAAATAGAGGAAATTTGATCACTTATTCTTGTATTTATAGGTTATCTTCTGACTACTCTTAATCGTAAAGCTGATCATAGTTTTCATGGATGTGTAAAGGGAGTAACTGCCTTTTCAGAAAGTTTTTACAATAACACAGGAAATATATTGAGACTCTGCCAAATTTAGATTTTTTTTTGTGTGGAAATTGTGGTGGCCAAAATAATGATTCAGGAGGCTTGAGTTGCTTTATTTATGTTGTTGCACTAGGTATGGTGAAAAAAACAAGTACTTGTTTTGTCACATGTGCTCATATAGAATCATAGGTAGGTTTTGTGTAGAAATCCTTGTTTTCTTGTCTTTTATTTATAATTTATCTTTCCTTCTCTCTTATGCCGTGTTACTTTATCTTGATTTGATATGCAATTCTAGGTAGGGTGGATCATTTGTTAACTGAGCTAGTTGGTTGTCTGGATGCATTTGTATTCCTACATAAAGTGCATCAGTTTTTGTTAGGGATGCATGTTTACGGGCCTTCTGATATCTGGAAAGTTAAATATATTGTTCCAACATTTAGTAGGCCATTTTTTTTTCCAATGGACTCTTTTATATTCCTGTTTATGGGTCCCTTTTGAGCAACCAGCTTTGTAAACCTGATGACATGGTTTTTTCTATTCACGATTAATCAACTTCTATCAGTCTATATCAGGTCAGATGTTGTATTAGTGCGTTTTAACATTTTCCTGAATTCCAATGTTTATAGACTCTCTTCTCTTGTACATAATTTCTTTCTTGATGTTGTTTGTACATACTTCTTGCTGCTATTTCATCCTTTGCATGAAGCAGTCTTTTTTAATAAAAATTTTCTTACTTATATAAAACACATTTTCCTGAATTCCTATTATTAACTTTTTTAGAGGAAGGCCAAGAGGGCAGTTGAAGCCATGCTTACAAGATCTGAAGAAGCCAAGAAACCTGAAGATGTGAACCTGACTGAGGAAGAAAGAATTGAGAAAGAACAAAAAGAACTTGTACCTTTGTTAACTGGAGGAAAACTGAAGTCCTATCAACTTAAGGGTGTAAAGTGGTTGATATCATTATGGCAAAATGGGTTGAATGGGATCCTTGCAGATCAAATGGGGCTTGGGAAAACAATTCAAACCATAGGCTTTCTTGCGCATTTAAAAGGAAATGGACTGGATGGGCCTTATTTAGTAGTTGCTCCTCTTTCTACTCTCTCAAATTGGGTAAATGAGATTTCAAGGTAAATTCTCATCTTGAACTTTGCTAAACTAGCCTGAATCAAGTATTGCTTCCGTGTGCATCCTCATATCTTATTATTATTATTTCTTAAATTTTTTTTTTTTGTGGATTTAAAAAAAGGTTTACACCCTCAATGAATGCTATCATTTACCATGGTGACAAGAAACAAAGAGAGGAGTTACGAAGGAAGCACATGCCTAGAACAATTGGCCCCAAATTTCCTATAATTGTAACTTCTTATGAGGTGGCCTTAACTGATTCAAAAAAGTATTTGAGGCATTATAGTTGGAAATATCTTGTGATTGATGAGGTGAGTGATCCGACTAATTTGTCTGCAGAGTTGCTTTTGCCTTTTCTTACCTATATCTTTCTTCTTAAAGGGACACAGGTTGAAAAACTCAAAATGCCTATTACTGAAGCAATTGAAATACCTACCGGTAGAAAATAAGCTTCTGTTGACTGGGACACCCCTGCAGAATAATTTGGCAGAGCTTTGGTCTTTGTTAAACTTTATTTTGCCTGATATTTTCTCATCTCATGAAGAATTTGAGTCATGGTAAGTATGCTTTGCCTATCTGTCATTATTATTATTATTTTCGAAAATTTCATATTCTCTATTTTGATTTCTGTTAGTCTTGTAACCTGTTTTTTGAAATGGTGAACTACCTTTTTAAGTAAAATGGCAATATAAAGTGGGAAAAGTTAACTGATGCCCTAAGAGTATTGGTTTAGGAAGTATCTTTAGAAATCTTCTATGGGAAAAGAAAAAAGTAATTGATTATTTTAAGAGCTTTTTATATTTCCCATAAAAGTGGTATTAAAATTTTCTTAAAATGGTCCACTAACAAATTCCCTAAGGGCACCCATTAACTAGCCCCACAAAATATAATGATAGAGCTCATACTTCATGAATACTATTAGCTAGCCTCTTGCTATATCGATACTGCAATATGCTTCTTTATTTCTAAATGCTGATATATTCTCAGTTGGAAAAGAAGTCATAATGTGGTTCCCCTAAATATTGTAGCAATCCCACAATCAATAGTATAGTATTCATTTGAGTGGAAGATGTATTGATTTTGATATATCAAGACTGTGTTAGCTTGCTACAAGAACAGGGATTACCATACTCTGATGATGATATCTGCTACTTATGACAAATTATTAGATTTTGAAGCACTTTTTTTCAGGTTTGATCTGTCAGGAAAGTGCAACAGTGAAGCAATGAAGGAAGAAATGGAAGAGAAGAGAAGGACTCAAGTACTTATACTGGCTATAATTGTAGATTATGTATTAAGCAATTTACAATGAAAATATAATGCTTATTGGCTTTTCATTACTGTAGGTGATAGCAAAACTCCATGCTATATTGCGTCCATTTCTTCTAAGAAGAATGAAGACTGACGTTGAGCAGATGCTGCCTCGAAAGAAAGAGATCATACTGTATGCTACAATGACTGACCATCAGAAGAATTTCCAGGATCACTTAGTTAACAAGACCTTGGAAGACTATTTGATTGAGAATGCAAGCGCTGGTACTAGATCAATTTTTTAGTGAAAAGCTCCAATGAGTTTGCATTGAGAAAAGAAAGACATGGGACTCATGCCCTGTGCAATTTATTTTCTGGATTTACTTTTATTCTCCATCCTCGTGTCTGTACTTAGGGAAATTTTTGTTTGTTTTTGATTTCGTTTCAAAGTACAATCATTGACAAACAAAAATTTCATCCTGCATTGATGATGGGAGCACAATGTATGAATTAGGTCATATTTGAGGCTGTTGCTAATAATGTCAATGTGCCAGATCATTTAATATTATCCTTCCAAGGCAGAAACAGCTGGCCTAATGATCCTTGCGTTCTTATTGATTGTTGATTTTAATGGCAGATTAGAAGAAAAAGATTTAATGATGATGCTGTCATCTGTACTTTTCATTTTAATTTATTTTTCTGCTGTAGTTAAGTCCTTTGCATTGCTTGTCCAATCTAATGCAACAGCATCCAGTGTCTAGTTCTAGAAAAAAAATGGTATTATGGCTTTGGTTACTTGTATCATATTGGTTGTTTTATAAGCTGGATCAGGATTTTGGATGATCATACAGAATGTTAACTTTGACATGTTGGTAGGATTTATCTATCTGATGAAAGACTTAAATTTGTTAATTACTGTTAATGTTTATATTTTTTTCAGTTTATTGTAATATGATTTCTGTAATTTTCAGGTCGTCGTGGTATGAAAGGAAAGCTTAATAATCTGATGATCCAACTTCGGAAGAACTGCAACCATCCTGACCTCTTGGAGTCTGCCTTTGATGGCTCATGTATTTATTTATTTATGTGCAATTTATTTTGGGTATTCATATCAAATGGGTGTTGTACAACTTTCCTAAGTCATTAATTTTTCCTTATTTTTTTCTTCACAGATTTTTATCCTCCTGTTGAAAAGATAGTTGAACAGTGTGGTAAATTTCGTTTACTGGACCGGCTGTTGGAACGATTGTTTGCTCGTAAACATAAAGTATGGTTTTGATCTTTTCTCATTTAGTTCACATTTATTCTCATATTTTATTTAGTTGCCTACTCATCTTCCGTTTAATTTGGAATCAGGTTTTGATCTTTTCCCAGTGGACCAAAGTTTTGGATATCATGCATTACTACTTTGTTGAAAAAGGACTTGAAGTTTGTAGAATTGATGGCAGTGTGAAGCTTGACGAGAGGAGAAGACAGGTTTATGTTTCTTTAAACTTTATGAGAATTTGAAGCCTATTTATGTTAATTCCTGTATTACTCATTTGATAATTTTAAGAAAATTTTAAATGCCAGTCTTGTACATTTATATAGTGTAAATATTTAAGTTGTGGTGCAGTGAAGAATGGGAAGCTGTTAGTGATATTAGTAGGAGTCTTTTTAGTCGTTGGTGTGTTATACCAAATTTCTGATGTGCCGTTTAATCCAAACTTCCTGTTTGTCTTGCTGCAAGCCATTTTAGCATCTTGTGACGCTCAGATGATTTATTAAACTGAGCAGTTTGTCTTTCCTTGTCATTGCCTTTTCTCTTTTTGCACATTCAATGCAATAAACACCTAGGTGGCAAATGGCATAACTGTGTACTGGTGAAGGAAATATGCTCCTTCTGATAGGCTGCAGTCTGACTCTTGCATCTAATGAGTCTTGTTTAGTTGAAGGATGTAATTTTAATTTTTTTTTTTTCCCGACATATCTATGTAGTTGTTTGTCACTATTGTTGAAAGTAGACAAAACTCTAGAAAAAAAAAAAAAAAAACATTTCCAGTTGTGTTAGTGTATTTGAGCGTGCAATGTGCATTATTATGTGTTAGTGAAGCTGGTTTAATTTTCTTTTTTCAGCATTACCTGTTTTTTTATTGTGTTATAAACATGCAATTTCTTTGGGGGTTTCCATAAATTGGATATTGTGGAGGGTTATCAACTCTAGCTTATTGGAAAATCATCTATGTTTTGTAATCAGATCCAGGAGTTCAATGATGAGAACAGCAATTGCAGAATATTTATTTTAAGCACCAGGGCTGGTGGACTGGGTATCAACCTCACTGCGGCCGATACCTGTATACTCTATGACAGTGATTGGGTATTTTCTTGATGCTATATTCTCTTACCGCTTTCTTTTGCTACCATTATAAAAACGTATTTAGAGTTATAAAGTTTTAAAATGATTTCTTTTCTTTTGCATCCCAGAACCCTCAAATGGATTTGCAGGCCATGGATAGATGCCATAGGATTGGTCAAACCAAGCCTGTTCATGTTTACAGGCTTTCAACCGCCCAATCTGTAGAGGTAACTCTTATGGTTTTTGTTTTTGTTCTTATTATATAGCTAAACAATTCCTTTCGGTACCTGAACATTTTACAAAGTTTCTGTCAACAGGGTCGCATGTTGAATAGAGCTTTTAGCAAGTTGAAGCTTGAGCATGTGGTCATCGGGAAAGGGCAGTTTCACCAAGAAAGAAACAAGCCTAACGGCACAGATATCATGGAGGTTTGCCATATGCACTTAATTTTTCCTCCAAATATGTTATTTACTATATGTTGGTATGCCACTCCTATGTTGGTTTTCTAGAATTTTCCCCCTCTTAAAAAAATGGAAATTATTTATGGCATTTCTTGTTAATGAATATTGTAGGCAGGCTGGGGCTGTGGCCTGCTTGCTTTCTGAAATTTAGTGGGCTTAGTTGATTAAGTTGTGATTTTATGTAATTGTGTATGTGCTAGTTTTAGATTAAATTCTGAGCAGGACCGTGAGAAACAGAATTTTAGGGTTTTTTTTTATAATTATTTTATCCCTCTGATGGTTGGTGATTAGCATTTCAAAGTTAATGTGAGTTTGTATCTTGCAGGAGGATGATCTTCTGGCACTTCTCCGAGAGGAAGAAACAGCTGAAGATAAGGTGATACAAACAGATATTAGTGATGAAGATTTGGAAAGGGTCATGGATAGAAGTGATCTGGTTGTAGGTGCGTCGAATGTTGATGAAGAATCCAATGATGCTATTGCTTCAATTCCCCTCAAAGGCCCTGGTTGGGAAGTGGTGATACCAACTGCAACTGGAGGCATGCTCTCTACTCTTAACAGCTAAGTGCTTGTCTTGTGGGCATGGAACTCGGACGATTTGGGGCTGAATTATCTGTGATTTTTGTGTTTGGGATTTTTGGCTTCTTTGTAAGGGCTTGAACTGGTAGGAGCAGAAAAACGCTATGGAAGGACTCTTCCTTTTGTAAATTTTTGCGAGGGCCATTTTGTATTTACTGTTAACTTGATATGCGGAGAATGTTCCATGCCCAAGACATAGGTATAAGATGAAATTTAAATGTGCTGAATGCAGACATTGCGTAATTAAGTCAAAATTATTTCTTCTGTGTATTGATGTCTGATGGCCAGACAAAAAAGAACGAAAAAAGGAGTTTAGAATCAGTGAATGTCAATGTCTACTCCTGGCACCTAGAACTACAACTCACTACGTGATGGTGTTAATTGGTGGGTTTTTGGGAGTTCATTCCATCGTGTAGATCAAGGTTGTCAAAATCGGGATCGTAAGAGGCAAGTGGGATCGTGCGAGGTAAGTGGGATCGTAAGATTGGAACGTAGATTGTAAGATCTTATATTATTTGAGAAAAAAACAAAAGTATACATTGGTATATTAAATAATCACATAAATTATACATTTATTGATATAATTACTATACATTACTATATCTATTTGTAAGCATTAATCCATTTGTAAGCATCATTTAAAGAAGCTAAAAACTTCAAAATGTGACAATCTATGAGGATATTTTTTATTTGGTTCTAACGGTCACCACTTTATATTAGAGTGGAAAAACTTGGTTTAATGAGATTTTATTTAGGTCTAATTAAGTCTTCTATTAAGTTAAAAAATATTACAAGAAATTGAGGTCGTTTGGGCTCGTCAGAATCATATGATCCTGAACAATCGAAAGATCTTTGAAAGATCTGAATCGTTTTGGGCATGTGGGATCGTAAAATCGTAGGATTTAAATCGGGATTTTGACAACTATGATGTAGATAGTGAAGTAAGAATGCCTTCTAAGCTTGAAACATTTTAAATATTGTATAAGTTTAATTGAGTTGTGAAAATCATGTATATGGTCATGTGAGTTGTTTTATTCTTGGTACATTCATGGTTGGAGGTGGGGGAATTTAATCCTTGAATGTTTGTTTTGAAAACACTAGAAGATGTTAATTAATTTAGCTACGAGACATTTGACGAGTGAGAATATTTTTCGAGGCTTGGTTATTTTTAACAATGTATAAGAAATTAGACTTGTGGAATCTCATTTCATAGAGAAATTTTAAAATGGTTGGGGGTGGGACAATTTAAATCTTGAATGTTTCTGTTAGAAACTCTAAGAAATGTTAATCAGTTGAGTTATAAAACTTTTAATATGTGAGATATTTGTTGAGACTTGATTATTTTTAACAACAAATAATCAGTTGTTTTTTTTAATGTGAAATATTTGTCAAGACTTGGCTATTTTTAACAATGTATAAGTTCAAAGTCATGGATGCTCATTTCATAAAGAAATTAAAAAGGTTTGATATATGAGATAATTATCGAGACTTGGTTAGTATTAACAACAATGTATAAGTTCAAAGTATCAACAATAATGTATAAGTTCAAAGTCATGGAAACTCATTTCATAAAAAAATATAAAAATTTTAAAGAGGCTTGATATGTGAGATATTTGTCGAGACTTTACTAGTTTTAACAATTTACAAGTTTGAAGTCATGGAAACTTATTTCATAAAGAAATTAAAAAAAAAAAAATTGTTTAAAAAGAGAGCTCATTTCATGAAGATTTTTTTTTTTTTTTTTTTAATTTTGTGCTACGAGACTCTTGATATGTGTCGAGGTTTCATATGTGAGATATTTGTCAAGACTTGGCTATTTTTAACAATGTATAAGTTCAAATTCATGGAAGCTCATTTCATAAATAAAAAAAATTAAAAATGTTTGATATATGAGATATTTATCAAGACTTGGCTAGTTTTAACAACAATGTATAAGTTTGAAGTCATGGAAACTCATTTCATAAAAAAATATAAAATTTTAAAGAGGCTTGATTTGTGAGATATTTGTCTACACTTGGCTAGTTTTAACAATGTATAAGTTTGAAGTCATGGAAACTCATTTCATAAAAAAATATAAAATTTTAAAGAGGCTTGATTTGTGAGATATTTGTCTACACTTGGCTAGTTTTAACAATTTATAAGTTTGAAGTCATGGAAGCTCATTTCATAAAAAATTAAAAAAAAAAAATGTTAAAAAAATTCCGTTGCCGGGAATCGAACCCGGGTCTCCTGGGTGAAAGCCAGATATCCTAACCGCTGGACGACAACGGATTTTTTGTTGCCTTAAGAGTACTGATTAATTATTTATATGTTTAATAGATCACATTGACTACACTCGCATAACGCCAGTTCTGGGCTGAGCGTCAGACCCAACTGCCGTTAGCCTTTAACTACTCTAGCAGACCCAACTATGATTCTGTCGCCACTCGCCAGGTTATATTGTGTTATAAGAGAGCTGTCTCCACGACATTTTTATAATATTTTCACAATAAATTATAAATAGCCTTTAACTACTCTAGCAGACCCAACTGTTATTGTGTTATAAGAGAGCTGCGTCCACAATATTTTTACAATAAATTATAAGTAATTAGTTGTTATTGGTTCAAATTTGAACCTAATGCTAAGATTACTTTTTGTTCCAACAATAATAACCAATAACAACTTGCCACGTAGGATTTGTTGTAAAAATATTGTGAAAATATTGTAGACATATCATTTCTCATTTAGATATATCATATGCATATTTGACACATTTTTTCCTAAAAACTAGCGCACTAAACCCAGCAGTTTTCAAATCCTAAATTTCCTTAATGTGTAATCTTATTAACAATAGATAAATTCAAATTGAAAAACTATATTAAACTCAAAAAAAAAAAAAAAAAGACACTTATCGCACGTGCGGCGCACGTGTAATAAGGCTAGTATGGTTTAAGGAAATGAACTAATGTAGCTTATTACTACAATATTGTTCTACAAATTGGGCCATGGCTGGACCTGAAATGGATTCATTTGGTGTCATTGGCAGGATATTCTAGTAATCAAAACTATGTGATTAAATTAATTCTCCTTTAAATGTTGGAGGCCGGGGACTCCTTCTCTTTCTTCTTCAAGCTCCAATTTATGTTATTGTTCTTAAATAAATCTATAATAAATGAATGAATCAGATTTTCACTTGTAAACCACTGTTGATACCTATTTTCACGACACATTTTGTACAAGCCTGACTTCCTTGTGAGCTCAATTCATGTATTATATATTATTTTATTCTTTTAAGCATGACCCAAGCCTACACGACTTATTGGGGGGAATTGAGGAAGTGTGGTTTGGAGGGTATCGGTCGGTTCCTTTCGGACTTTTTGCATGAGCCCAGCCTATGCGTGCTACCAAGTGGGCAAAAGACACTAGTAGAACCTCAGGCTCATGGAGGAGGTCTTGTATCCAAAATTTCCACCCCAAAATAGCTTTTATGCTCTGGATGACTGTGGCCCAACTTTTCTACTCTACCATTTTTTTTGCCTAAAACACAAAACTGACCCTAAGTGGCTGGCCTTGTCTACTGCAACAACCAAATGCAATCTCTAAAGACCTGTCCTGTCTAGGAAACATCAACCTGTGAATTTAGGCTACTTTATTTCCCAATTTATGCAAAAAGCAAGGCATCCCTCTTACCCAATTAAATCAAATCTGACCATAGCTTCTTTGATTGATACCTTGGGGATCAAAGCCTCTTTTATTGACCAAAAATAGTCACTTAGAGCCCCCAAGTTCAATACAAAAAGCCCCAATTAGATTCAAAAGGGACCAACCACGTTCTGCCCACATACCTGAAACTTCAAAGTAAAAGCCCATTCAGCCAATCAACATTCTCACAATTCTGAATCTTAGGGGTGGAATATGGGTATAAGGGAACCTTTTCTCTCTTTCTCACAACCTCTCTTAATTTCCTCTTCTCGGTGACTATGGGTCGATGTTTCAAATCTGTTGAACCATGTTTTCCCCATAAACCTGAAACTTCAAAGCAAAAACCCATCCAGCCAGTCAACATTCTCACAATTCTGAACCTTAGGAGTGGAAATATGGGTATAGGGGACCCTTCCCTCTCTTTCTCACAACCTCTCTCAATTTCCTCTTCTCGGTGACTGTGGGTCGAAGTTTCAGACCTGTTGAACCACGTTTTCCCCATAGAGCTGAAACGTGAGAGCCAAAATCCACTGAACCAGGAAACATTCTCACAATTCTGAACCATGTTTTTATGCTTTTTTTTTTTTTGCACTTTTGTTATTAGCATTTTAATTCTCTCTTGTCAAAACACCATTAGCCTTTGTTTTCTATACATTGTGAATTTTGGGCTTGATTCTCCATAAATAAACACTTCTAAAGAGCCTAAAGGGAGACTTGGGTCGTTCTCGCATTTTTGGCCTTTGTCGCAAAAACGTCCCCGACAACCACACTTTTTTTTTTTTTTTCTCTATATTCCTAGGGACATCAATTTCTTTGCCATTTTCATGGACCCCACCATATATTAATAATATAGTAACTTAGAATAAGTTTTTTTTTTTTTTTGCCAGGCAGTATAAGTTGATTGTATAGAATTGTGTAGAATTTAAAAAATTGTGTATAGTAAATATACAAAATTGTTTATATTAATTGAAAATTTGTGTACCTTGAATGTATAAAATTGTGTACAATCTAGAAAATTGTGGACTTTGAATATATAAAATTGTGCACATTCCTTGAACAAATGTATACATGAAATGTACAAAATTGTGTATATTGAATTTACAGAATTGCTTACATTTTTATAACGTATGTTTGTTGAATGTACAAAATTGTATACATAATGTGAAAGTTTTGTACATTTAACGTATAGAATTATGTACATTGATTGTACATATTTGTATACATTTTAAAAAATTACGTATGTTAAATATACAAAATGAAAATTATTAGAAAATTTGTGTATGTTGAATGTATGAAATTGTGTAAACTTTTTAAAATTGTTTATATTAAATATACAAAATTGTGTACATATTTTGAAAATTTGTATACATTGAATATTCTGAATTGTGTACATTATTTGAAAAATTACATATATTAAATTTATAAAATTGTGTTTTTTTTTTTTTGTTGAAAAATTGTATTAGTTAAATATATAGAATTTTGTACAATCTTAATAATTGTGTACATTGAATATATGAAATTGTATACATGTTTTGAAAATTTGTATACATTTAAAAAAAAAATTACATTTACATTCTTTAAAAAATTAATAAGGGCAATTGTTTGCTTTAGTTTAAGATTTAAGTGCAAAATGTGTGTATTAGTATTTACCCGATTAATAGTTGTATGGATGATAGGCCTAATAGTATATATCTATGTATATATTGGGCTGTGGGCCCAATCCGAGGACATTAAGTAGTCCGAGGACAGGTAAGCACTGTTATAGGAGTCCGTGTGAGGGAGTGAAGAGGTGAGTCATAGTCATAAGTGTCTGATAGGGTGGTCAGAGGGTGAATGCCTCTTCGGCTGAGCAAAGCCAAGGTCCGAAGGTGTGGTTTGCCATCTAAGGAAATATTCCAGGAGATTCTATTGATAAGGATAAGTATCACAGAAGCGCAAGACAGTTGGAAATCCTAAAATATCTAAGAAAAAGCTGCTACCACTGCATTAAATACTCTGTAGCTAACTTTCTGGCCGCATTAATGAGGAAGTGATAGCTGAGCAGTAATTTTCAGCCTTACAGCTACTACCAGATACTTTAGGAAGGTGCTGATGAGACAATGATCAACACAAGCAATCTACTCTACACGTGAAGGGTAGAGATGAAGATGGAAGATAGTATAAAACAGAAAGAAGACCTTGAAGGAAAGGATTGGAGAATTAAGAGAAAAACACTATAGAAACAAGAACAATACTTCTAGTTAGATCCACAAGAAATATATACAAGAATCAACCTCCTTGGCTTGTGTCCGAGGACGATTTTCCTTAAATAAAATCAGTTCATCTTTGTTTTATTGTCATCTTGACCCACTATAGTTGTTATCCAACTCATTAGAGCCTAGTTTTCCAACTCACTCTGTACAAATTCATTGTATTGGGCTTTTTGGGCCTACATCCATTCATCTTTTGGGCTTAGGCCTCGAACTGTGGCCTTACAATTGGCGCCGTCTATGAGAATTCTGGTGCGGTAGTGAGTCTAAAGTCCAACTATGGTAGGTTCAAGTCCAAATCTGGAGGAATCTATCAGGTCCCAACGTCAAGATCATTTTGTTAATTTAGAGCGAAGAAGGGACCAGAAGGTTAGTGTGCATACCAACCACACTAGCAGGAGCCAGTCTCGAAGTGGGAGCCACATTTCTCATGAGAAAGATACTAGAGCCATGCAGTTGGAGATTGATCATCTGAAAAGGAAGTTGCGCCACGAACGGTGAAGGCGAACTCCCTCCAATTTTGACTTCTCTTCTGGCGATGAGGAGGATGGTAGTTATAGGCCCAGATCAAGGACTCCCCCTAGTGAGTCTTTCTTGCATGATGAGGACAACCACCATGAACACAGGAATAGGAACTCATCTTCCAAAGGCTTGAGAAATGATACGATAAGCAAAGTGCTCAACCAAATTCAAGTCACCTTTCACGCGTAGGATTGAGGAAGGGAGACTTCTTCAGTGGTTCACTCAGCCAACGTTCACCATGTACAATGGTCGTACGGACTCTATGGAACATGTAAGCTACTTCAACCAGAGAATGGTTGTGCACTCCAAGAATGAGGCCTTGATGTGCAAGATGTTCCCTTCCTGTTTAGGGCCTATGGCCATGAGGTGGTTTGACGGCTTGGGAGTAGGTTCCATTAGTTCCTTTAAGGAACTCACTCGGGCGTTTGGATCTCGCTTTATTACATGCAGCAGGGTTCCTCAGCCTTTAGATTCCCTATTGTCTATGGAGATGCGGGAGGGAGAGATTCTGGAAACGTATTTGGACAGGTACTGGGAGATGTTTAATGAGATAGATGGAGACTTTGATGACGTGGCTATAAGGACTTTCAAGGTCGGCCTACCCGTCGAGCACAATTTGAGAAATTCGTTGACCAATATGGGGTCAACGAATTAAGAATGAGCCATTGTTGAGGGGAAAATTTTGATGTCCCCAAATAGAATATGGGGTAGCCAAGCCGAAACTCGACGATGGGCCTTGAGATAAAGCCCAAAGGCTTTCGGTGTTGTGGAAGTCCATCCAAGCAAGATATAGAGACTGCAAGACAACACTAAAGCACAATAAACATGTCAATATTGTTAGTTTGTTATATTATTAGTCTTTTTTGCAACATCATAGTCCAAATCAGTCCTCTAGTGGTACGGTATTATCTCCAGCAGTGGGGGGAAATTATATTTAGAGTCCAACAGTCAATAATTAAATAGATTTAGGAAAGTGTTCACTCTTGGGGGTCCTTGTATGTCTTGGTTAAGGGAATTTATAGTACTTTCAGCCATCACTACATCAATATGAGGGAAAAATTCAATTGTTGCAAATATATTATATCCTTTGTCATAATAATAATAAATAAAGGTTAAAGGGCTCCATAGTTACAAATAAAGGAGGAGAAATAGGATGGAATGAAAGGAGAGAAAGATCCCCAGCTCAGTGCAGCAAGTATTAAGCTAAGATTTCGGTGGGTATGTGTTTATGAGGCATGGAAGAGCTGAATGTGGATCATTTTGAGTGAGTGGAATGGGATTAATGTTGAGATTGAAGTTTGTTATGAGTGATGAGCTGTTTATGACTAGTTGGAGGACGTTTTGGGCTGTGTTTGTGTGAAAAAAGGGAAAGAACATCTGAGATTAGATGAGAGTGGGTTAAGGATGAAGAGTGGTGAGCTTGAGGAAAGCTAAAACACCAGCAAAATGGAAAACGAACCCATAGTTTCAGAGGGGGGTGGCTGTCTCCCTTGTGGTTAGTTTGCTTACCTATTTATAATGGAGCTATAGGAAGGAATTGATTGACAAAAATCCAAAAAAAAAAAGATGACGACTGAAAGATGACGAAATCATGATCAAGTTTTCTGAGATTTTTGGTCAGAAGTAGAGGATTTGCTTTTGGGGCTGCCTTGCTTCTTTGGGAAATGATGGATTTTTTCATTAATTGCCAAGATTTCTAGGGCTGAGGTGAATCAATATGATTATGGCGTGTATCAAGAACGAATCCTAATGCTGCAACTGAGATTTGGTCTCCCAAAAAGTAAGATTCAACACCCCAAGCCAGGTGTCAAGTTCTAGTCTGCTTCAGGGGGTTCCGTTGGAGATCTCTTTACGCCCTCCAAACCACATGTTCCCAATTTTTCCCCTTTAGGATTCATGGGCTTGGTACATGAATCATGTCTTGAACGTTTTTGACATTTATAACATCAATTTGTTGAAGTTTGAATAATTTGGCTTCAGCACCCCTTCCGCTGGAGGTACAGCTTTGAGGAAGATGATGGAGTTTGATCACCCTTTAGACTTCAGCTGATATGACAGCTCTTTGGCACTGTTCACGTCAGGCAGAGGGTGGCAAAAACCTGATGGGATAGCCCTTAGTTCATTCTCAAAGGCTTAGTTCTCTTGTTGGGGTCTTTAGTTGTTCTTTGGTTAGGGATGAACAAGGGCTATTTGCATACTCTTAATTTCTTACCTCTTGCTGGTGTTTATTGCTTGGGCTTGCTCACATGGGCTGGTTCCCTTGGGCTGGGTTGTGTGCACATGTTGCCATGAGGTTTAAGATAATTACCATGGGCTTTATAATCATCGACTAAGTAATTACTTTGATGATATAATTTTTCATGGATTTTTATCAATATTTTCCATGGGTTTGCAAGATAAATAAATTGCCATAGGTCTTGAATATAATTTCTATGGGCTTAATTATTAATGACACACACGCACATTTCTCCATGGGCTTGATATATGTTTGCCATGGGTTTTGGAAAAATGAATGGCGTTATTTTATAAGATAGATAATATAGTATAAATATTTGGTATGATTCATTAGCTTATATACTTGTTTAGGAAAACTAATTTGCCAAAGGTTATTAGCCTTGGGCTTCAAGTATAATACGTTTGTAAAAAAAATATGTTTTGCCAAAGTTTATTCTTTGGACTCTTGAGGAAGATATAATATTTTTGTAAAGTGATTTTGGATTTTTTTTGAAATGATGGTTTACCCAAAAAATAGTACTTGGGCTCTTAGTAAAATATTTATAATATGATTTTTTGCCAAGT
This sequence comes from Lithocarpus polystachyus, assembly GCA_033629205.1. Classification (NCBI taxonomy): domain Eukaryota; kingdom Viridiplantae; phylum Streptophyta; class Magnoliopsida; order Fagales; family Fagaceae; genus Lithocarpus; species Lithocarpus polystachyus. The sequence goes on from CM066167.1 coordinate 53,846,707, forward strand.
ATTAATAACCTTGGGCTTTTAACAAAATAGAGCTAAGTAGCTAACTTAGACTTTTGATAAAATAGTGCCAAGTAGTTAGCTTGGGTTTTTGATAAAATAATGTCAAGTAATTAGCTTGAGCTTTTGATGTTGCCAATGAGAATTGGGCTTTTTAATGTTGCCAATGAAAATTGGGCTTTCGATGTTGCCATTTAGTAATGGGCTTTGATGTTGCCAATGAGAATTGGGCTTTTGATGTTGCCAATGAAAGTTGGGTTTTTAGATAAATTGCCATGGGTTTAAATCATGGGCTTTGATTTATGGATTTGAATTCCATTGATAAAATTTTTTTGCCATGGACTTGAATCCTGGACTTTTCAAATATTACCAAGCATAAGTATTCTTGAATTTTAAATAGAATAGTGTGTGTAAATAAAATTAGGTGTAATAAAAAAGTACCCTAACAGCCATTTTTCAAATGGCTAAATAAGATGGGTGGAGATCCTATGAAGCGCAATTAAAGCCTTCAATTCTAGTACCACCAGGAGAAAGGGCACACCATAAAAGATTGCAAAACCTTGTGGAATTATCTAGATCAGTTGGCCAGAGAGGGGAGGCTAAAGCAATTTTTACATCAACCTAACGGGCAAAGGGGCCAGTCAGGATTAGGACCTCAAAGAGATACTCATTCAAGAGCCCATTTAGGCACAATTACTGTTATCCTTGCTGCTCCGGGGAGGATTGGTTCTCAACCTTCTAGGGTGATGTCCGTAGCTCGGCCACCTACTGAGGACTCCAACTCTAAGCCGAAGAGGGCTAAGGTAGAGATCCGACCAGCACTGAGTTTCTCGAATGAGGACAAGGTTGGCACCATACAGTTGCATGATGATGTCTTGGTGGTCACCCTCAGGATTGGAGGATATGATGTGAGGAGAGTGTTAGTGGATCAGGGCAGTGGGGCTGAGATTATGTACCCTAATTTGTACAAGGGGCTAAACCTGAAACCTGAGGATTTGACAAGTTATGATTCACCTCTGTTGGGCTTTGATGAGAATGTTGTAATTCCAAAAGGCCAGATTAGACTACCTGTGCAGGTAGGTTCAGAGGTGGTGGAGGTGGACTTCATTGTGGTGGACGCTTACTCTCCCTACACAACCATTGTGGCAAAACCTTGGCTTCATGCCCTGGGGCTGTCTCTTCTACCCTCCACTTGAAAGTGAAATATTTGTTCGGGGATCAGATTGAGGAGCTGGTTGGGAGCCAGTTCATGGCTAGGCAATGCTTGGTGGCTGCAATCATGCATCAACCTAAAGCTGGGTCGTCGGCCTCTACTAATAGGGATTCATAGCAATCAAGGACTCCAGTATTACCCATGGATGAGACGTGGGAAAGGACAAAATGTGAGGAGTTGGAGAAAATTATTTTAGAGGGTGATTCGGATAAGTTCTTTCAGGTCGGGGCTCAGCTGCCTTCTCGAGAAAAGAAGGAGCTGGTAGTGTTTCTTAAGAGGAATATTGATGTGTTCGCATGGAGTGCTTATGAAGCTCCTAGGTGGATCCGAACTTCATCTGCCATCATTTGAATGTCAATCCTTCCATCATTCCTAAAAAATAACCACCTCGGCGTTCATCCAAAAAACATTCTAATGCTGTCAAGGACAAGGTGATCAAACTCAAAGAGGCGGGCTATTAAAGAGGCGTTTAACAATGAGTGGCTAGCCAATACTGTGGTGGTGAAGAAGAAGAATGGAAAGTGGCAGATATGTGTAGACTTTACAGATTTGAACAAAACCTGCCCAAAAGACTCTTTCCCTATGCCTTGGATAGACTAGCTAGTGGATGCAACTGTAGGTCATCCTCGGATGAGCTTTTTGAACGCCTTCCAGAGATACCATCAAATACCACTAGCCCTGGGTGATCATGAGAAGACAGCTTTTGTCACTCCTACTGGAAATTACCACTACAAGGTAATGCCTTTTGGTTTAAAGAATGCTGAGCCTACTAATCAAAAGATGATGACTAGGATGTTTGAGCCATAATTGGGCAAGAATATTGAGGTTTATATAGATGATATGGTGGTGAAGAATAAGGTGGTGTCCGAGCATGTGGGAGATCTCGGAGATGTTTTTGAAGTACTGAGGAAACATAAGTTGCGCCTTAAGGCTTCCAAGTGCTCCTTTGGCATGGGATCAGGCAAATTTCTGGGCTATATGGTTACTCATCGTGGAATTGAGGTCAACTCTTATCAAGTTAAAGCAATTAACTCTCTACAACCACCTCGGAATCCTAAAGAAGTCCAGAAGCTAATTGGAATGACTGTTGCCCTGAACCGGTTCATCTCTTGGTTCGCAGATAGATGTAGACCCTTCTTTCAACTGTTGAATAAGTGGAAGGGATTTGAGTGGACCAAGGAGTGTGCCTTGACCTTCCAGTAGCTTAAGGAATACCTTTTTCGGCCACCTGTCATGTCTAGGCCCGAGGTGGACGAGGTTTTGTTTGCTTACATTGCTGTGGCTTCCCATGCTGTAAGCTTGGTGCTCATATGAATTGACGATAGTGTGCAGAGGCCAGTTTACTATATAAGCAAGTCTTTGCATGAAGCAGAAGTTTGTTATTTACCATTAGAGAAAAGCATTCTGGCAATGGTACATGCTACACGTAAACTTTCGCTTCGATCACTACTTCGGAGTACTGATTTTACAGGGAAGATTGCCAAATGGGGTACGATCTTAGGAGCTTTTGATACCAAATATATGCCTCGCACCTCTATCAAGGTCAAGTCCTCGCTAATTTGGTGACCGAGTTTGCTAAATCCCCATTGGAAGAAAAAGTCGAGAAGCAAAATATGGATGGAAAATCAGTTGGTGTGGTCTCCTCACAAGAACCTTTATCTTGGAGGGTGTATATTGATGGTGTAGCAAATCAAGAAGGATCTAGAGTGGGACTAATTTTAATATCTCCTGAGTAGATCGCTATTGAGAAATTCCTAAGATTGGGATTCTCGGCCACCAATAATGAGGCCGAGTATGAAGCTCTATTGGTAGGGATGACTATGGTTCAGAAAATGGGAGAAAAGGCAATGGAGATGTTTTCAGATTCGAGATTGGTCATAGGCCAAGTAGGGGGAGAGTTGGAGGCCAGAGATTTCAAAATGCAGGAATATTTGAATCAGGTTAGAAACTTGCAGTCAGGGTTTGAATCTTTCATTTTATTGCAAATTCCTAGAAGTAGGAATACACATGCTAACTCTTTTGCCACCCTCGCAACTTCCTCGGCACAAAATTTACATCTAGTGATCTTCGTGGAAGACTTGTGTAAACCTGTCTAAATAAGGAGAAACTTGGTTCATATTCATCAGATTAGGGTGGGTCCAAGCTAGATGGACTCTATTGTATAATACCTTAAAGAGGATATCTTGCCCGAGGATAAGTCCGAGGCTGACAAAGTATGAAGAAAATATCCTTGGTTTTGGCTGTCCGAGGACTAAAAGTTGTACAAGCGTTCTTTTTCTAGATCATATTTGTTGTGTATACATCCTGAGTCAGTGGAGATGCTCCTAGAAGTGTTACATGAAGGAATTTGTGGAAGCCACACAGGTTGCAGATCTTTGTCTCACAGGGCCTTCACTTAGGGATATTGGTGGCCAAATATGCAAAGGGAAGCGCATGAATATGTGAAGAAATGCGATCAATGCTAAAGATTTTCTCCAAACATTCATCAATCAGGAGGTGTCCTTAATCCTCTGTCCAGCCCTTAGCCTTTTACTCAATAGGGCTTGGATATTGTAGGGCCTTTTCCTAAGGCAGCAGGGAATAAGAGATGGTTGCTGGTTGGCACAGATTATTTCACCAAATGGGTCAAAGCTGAACCATTAGCAAATATCAGGGATATGGACACCAAGAGATTTTTCTAGAAGAATATTGTCACTCGGTTTGGGATCCCTCGTACACTCATCTTGGACAATGGTTTTCAATTTGATAGCAAAACCTTCAGGAAATATTGCTATGATCTGGGCATTACAAATATGTACTCCACCCCGGCTTATTCATAAGGAAATGGGCAGGCCGAGGCTGTCAATAAGGTCATAATGAATGTGTTGGGATAAGTGCCCTTAAATCCAATTATATGATGCTATGAATGATATTATGTTTGACATTATGTGAGAAATGATGTATGACTTAATATTGTGTTTACTAAAGTTGCTTTATTCTTATTTAAAATAATGGTAACATGAATATTCAGACATTATCAAATAGTCCATGAGATGCATAGTATGCGATTTATGTGATTTAGTCACAGAAGATATAGATCACAAGTTCTTTGTAAACTCAGAATTTTGATTCGTAGTCGGTAATGAAATTGGGCATTTCATTTGCGAAGACTATAGCATATTAACTAAGATGATTTGTCTTGATTATGGAAGTGGAGACTTCTAGTTGATATGTTGATATGTTTTAAGAGTTAAGATTTATTGAACTGGACCGCAGTGAGATTTATTATTCTCCTAACGACTGTCAATTGAATAATAAATCTCACGACTTCTATTCACATGAACTCTTAACTTGAGAGAATAATGGACCTGATTGTGAAATGTAGGTTGCTTTGATATATCAGGAGTGAGATCTATAGTAACGGTCAAAACCTTAGTACGTTGGGCAGCCACATTTAGTGTTGATGAAACATATATTTTTAAGATGGAATTCATAGTCTCTTAACGGAGATATAAAATATTCCCGTTGAGATAAGTTTAATGGGTTCAGTTATTCAGAGAGTTAGGCCTAACCACTTTGGTAAAAAATTACTAAAGTATATATTTATGAAATTGGATTTCATAAATATATGATGAATAACCTTAAAATGATTAAACCGGATACTCAAGGATTAAGATGTATTAATTTACAAAGTGGCAGCCTATTTTCATGACTTTGTATTACTACGAATATTTTATGAAGGGGTTGCATGTATAATAAAGTCTTGAGATATAATTTATTAATAAGACTTAGAGTGCAATTATATTTATATAGTGGTATTAAATATAATTAATGGTAATTTTGGACTTGTCAAGAGTTGACAGAAAAGCCCAAGGCCTATTGGAGCTAGTGTCTTATTTGTTCCCTTTTGGTACCACTCCAAACCACACACTAAAGCCCAATTGGAAAGGCCCAAAAGGCTAACCCAATTAGATAATCGATTATGTGGAGAGAAACATACAAAATTTTATATTAGAATGAAATGGTTTGTATGTTCAAATATATGTAAGAAAGAAACTCCTTCATATTCTCTCTGGAACAACACATAGAACTGATTGAGAGACCACACATCTTGGGCATCAAGTGGAATTGGAGTGTAGATTAAAAGTGTTCCCGAGTACTTCTAATCTTTGTTTTGAAATTCATCATACTAAGGTACACTCTCTTGTTCTTATATTCTGAAATTTACATTTCACATGCTATTTATTGTGAATGAAGTAGATCCGTTAATTTTTCGCTGCGTATGTTTTGAATGCGATACAAACATGTTATTTTCCTACAATTGGTATCAGAGCGGTCTTCATTTAGAATCTGCATAACATGTTTTGTGAGTTTTGGAATTAGAGATAATAGTTTCATGATGATCGAAGATTATATTTGTATTTAATTTTCTGTATGGTTGTTGAAACTATGTTTTGATAAAAACTGATATTGATGTTATGATGTTGTTTAAATTTGAATTTAAGTATGTTAAATTGATCTTTAAGGCTATAGCATCAATAGATTTCAGTATTGATAGCAAATTTTGCATATCATGTTCATATGGTAATTGTTTGTTCATGAAAAATCGTTGAAAACTGTTTGCAACTGTTTTAAAAAAACTAAAAACACGGGTTTTTTGCGGGTTAACTTCCCGCGAAGTTACTCATGAAAAATGATTTCGAAGACAAAAACTTTTCGCGGGTAAGCTTTACTCGCGAAACAGTCATGAGACAGTAGCGAAAGTTTCTGTTTGATTTTTGGTGTTTTCAATTTTTTCCTTAACTCGTTTTCGTAGGAAGCGCTTAGTCACAGGATACCCACGAGACAGTCGCGAAAGTTTTTGTCTAAATTTTGTATTTTTACTATTTTTTCTTACGCTTTTTTCGTAAGGAAAAATGCTTAGTATAAAGTGCATGGCTATGTATAATTAGTTTATGCATGTTTAAAAGATAAAAACCTTTAATTTAAAACATCTAGTGGGAGAGAGATTCAAGGGTTGGATCTCACGGCCTCCATTGTCGGTTTATAGTAGTGTGATTAAGTACTTCGCCTTGGCGTATATGCCTTGCTCCCTTCGGAGGGTGTTTAATTCATGGTACATGAAGTGTGTTTTTACACTAAGAACGACCACACTTCTACAGAGCTACTTGGTGACTCACATTGATTCTAGGCAATGGTATACACTAGAGGCTGAAGGTAAAGCTGTAAATTATTTTTGTTTGGTAAGAGTTACCATGATAACATTAATAATGAGAATAATTCTCGCTTGATCATAGTGACTGATATGACCTCGCTTTCGAGGAATATTAATTGCGGGATTAAGTTGTCGTTGCATATATTATATTATGGTTTTATTAAGGTTCCATATTATATGCTTATATGCTAAATTGATAATGTCCAGTTTACTTATTATATTCATGTTAGTTATTTCAAATTCAAACATAGCATCATTTAGCCCACTTGTGACCATTCTTAATCAAAACAAACTGACTGGATCCAATTATGTTGACTGAAAAAGAAATTTAGACATAGTTCTCACTGCTGAAGAGCACAAATATGTGCTTACAAAACCATGTCCTAGATTTCCTTCATTAGATGCTACTCTTGAGGAAAAACGACGATATGATCGTTGGCAAAAATCTAATGAAATGGCCAAGTGCTATATCCTAGCGTCCATCTCAAATGTTCTACAGCATCAAATGCAGGATGTAGAATTAGCTTCGGACATTATGCTAAGTCTGAAGGAGATGTTTGGTCAGCAAGGCCGTTCTGCAAGGCAAGAAACCATGAGGCAAATTTATAATACCAAAATGGCTGAAGGTAGTTCAGTGAGAGAGTATTGTCTTACAATGATCTCTAATCTGAATACATTAGAGGTTTTAGGTGCCGATATTGATGGAGAATCCCAAGTTGATATGATATTCCAGTCACTACCGGAATCTTTCAAGGAATTCAGACTTAATTATAACATGAACAAAAAGATTTATTCTTTGTCTGAATTAATGAATGAGTTGGTAGCAGCGGAAGGCATCCTTGGTACTTCTAGTGTTGAAGCCAATGTGGGTGAAACTTTTACTTCTCAGCCTAAGTCGAAAGGCAAGGGTAAGAAGAAGAAGAAGAAGAAGAAGAAGAAGGACTTCATTGAGCAAGAGGGTAAACAAATTGTCCGACAAAGAAAAGAGGCTGAAAGGAAAATGTTTCCATTGTGGTGAAAAAGGACATTGGAAGAGGAATTGTCCAAAGTTCAAGGCTGCCAATAAGGGTATGAAAATTTCATTCCTTCTTGAAATATGTTTAGTACAAAATCCCACGAATTTCTGGTGTGTGGATTCAGGTTGTACTAATCATATCTGCAATTCTTTACAGGGGTTTCAGGAGACCAGAAGGCTTAAAGAAGGGGAGTTGTTTCTTACTTTGGCTGATGGGAGCAGGATTCCAGTTGTAACTGTTGGTGTTTATAATTTATGTTTTGAGTCAAGGGTTTTAATATTAGATGACTGTCTGTATATACCTAATGTTCGTAGGAATTTAATTTCTGCAACTTATTTGGGTAAAAATGGATATTGTGTTATCCTTATACTAATGATGCATATCTTTGGTACTTGCGTTTGGGTCATACTAATTCAAATAGGATTCAAAGACTGATCAAAGATGGACTCTTAGAGCCATTGAATTTTGATGAATTACCAGTTTGTGAATCTTGTTTGGAGGGTAAAATGATCAAACGACCTTTTAATGCAAAAGATAGAAGAGCCCAAGAGTTGCTAGAACTAGTACATTCAGATGTATATGGTCCTATGTCAATCCAAGCAAGAGGTGGCTATGAGTATTTCATTACTTTCACTGATGATTACTCTAGATTTGGTTATGTGTACCTAATGAAACGGAAGTCCGAAGCCTTTGGAAAGTTCAAAGAGTTTAGGGCTGAAGTTGAGAATCAATTGGGTAAGCGCATAAAGGTCATTCGATCTGATCGTGGTGGCAAATACCTTCTTGGGGATTTTAAGGATTACTTAACTGAAAATGAGATTGTATCCCAATTGACTGCACTTGGAACTCCACAACAAAATGGTGTAGCGGAAAGAAGGAATAGGACTCTTTTAGATATGGTTAGGTCCATGATGAGTTATTTGAATCTACCAATTTCCTTTTGGGGATACGCCTTAAATACTGCAGTATATCTTCTGAATTTAGTACCTTCGAAGTCTGTTCCTAAAACACCTGTAGAGTTGTGGAAAGGGCGTAAGCCTAGTATGAGACATCTCCATATTTGGGGTTGTCCAACACGTGTTAAAAGGAAAGACTGACAAGTTACAGTCTAAAGCAGAAGTGGTTTTCTTTGTAGGGTATCTAAAAGAAACTGTTGGAGGTTTATTCTATAGTCATAGAGATAACAAAGTATTTGTTAGTACAAATGCCAAATTCTTGGAAAATGACTATATGAATGATTATGCTCCTAGAAGTAGAGTTGTTTTGGCTGAAATGAGTGAACCTGTAAATGAACAACCAATAAATGTAACTAGGGATGATGTGGCGGTATTGGATACACCACAATATACTACTCATGAGATGTCTAGTACACAGGTGCCTTGTCGTAGTGGGAGGAATGTTAGGCCATCTATAAGATTTATAAGTCTTGGAGAGACTTATGAAGCTATCTCAGAGGAGGCTGAAATTGATCCTTACACTTTTGAAGAAGCAATGAATGATATAGATGCACATCATTGGGTCCAAGTTATGAAATCTGAATTAGATTCCATGTATTCCAATCAAGTTTGGGATCTTATAAAGGCGCCTAACGGCATTAAACCTATTGGTTGCAAATGGGTTTACAAGAGGAAGAGAGGGATAGATGGAAAGGTTAAAACCTTTAAAGTAAGGCTAGTGGCGAAATGGTATACTAAAAAAGAAGGTATTGTTTATGAAGAAACCTTTTCACCAGTAACAATGCTTAAATCTATCAAAATTCTCTTATCTATTGTTGCTCATTATGATTATGAGATTTAACAAATGGATGTCAAGACTGCATTTCTTAATGGCAATCTTGAAGAGGAAATCTATATAAAGCAACCAAAAGGTTTCATAGCAAAGAACCAAGAGCATTTGGTATGCAAGTTGAATAGGTCCATTTATGGACTTAAGCAAGCATCTAGGTCATGGAACATCAGATTTGGTTTTGAATAATAAATCTCACGACTTCTATTCACATGAACTCTTAATCCTGAGAGAATAATGGACCTGATCATGAAATGTAGGTTGCTTTTATATATCAGGAGTGAGATCTATAGTAACGGTCAAAACCTCAGTATGTTGGGCAGCCACATTTAGTGTTGATGGAACATATATTCTCAAGATGAAATTCATAGTCTCTTAACGGAGATATAAAATATTTCCTTAAGATAAGTTTAATGGGTTCAGTTATTCAGAGAGTTAGGCCTAACCACTTTGGTAAGAAATTACTAAAGTATATATTTATGAAATTGGATTTCATAAATATATGATGAATAACTTTAAAAGGATTAAACCGGGTACTCAAGGATTAAGATGTAGTAATTTACAAAGTAGCAGCCTATTTTCATGACTTTGTATTACTACGAATATTTTATAAAGGGATTGCATGTATAATAAAGTCTTGGGATATAATTTATTAATAAGGCCTAGAGTGCAATTATATTTATATAGTGGTATTAAATATAATTAATGGTAACTTTGGACTTGTCAAGAGTTGACAGAAAAACCCAAGGCCCATTGGAGCTAGTGTCTTATTTATTCCTTTTTAGTCCCACTCCAAGCTACACACTATAGCCCAATTGGGAAGGCTCAAAAGGCTGGCCCAATTAGATAATCGGTTATGTGGAAAGAAACATACAAAATTTTATATTAGAATGAAATGGTTTGTATGTTCAAATATATGTAAGAAAGAAACTCCTTCATATTCTCTCTAGAATAACACATAGAACTGATTGAGAGACCACACATCTTGGGCATCAAGTGGAATTAGAGTGAAGATTAAAAGTGTTCTCGAGTACTTCTAATCGTTGTTTTGAAATTCACCATACCAAGGTAAACTCTCTTTTTCTTATCTTCTGAAATTTACATTGCACATGTTATCTATTGCGAATGAAGTAGATCCGTTAATTTTTTGCTGCGTATGTTTTGTATGCGATACAAAAATGTTATTTTCCTACAGAATGGACTCAAGAAGAGATTGGATGGCGCAAATGGCAAATGGGTGGAAGAATTGCTGCACGTTCTTTGGACATATCGAACTACGCCTAGAAGATCTACGGGATAGACACCCTTTTCAATGACTTATGGGGCCAAGGCAGTAATTCCTCTGGAAACCAGATTCCCAACACTGCAGACAAGCTCTTTCACTCCGAGCAACAATGATGGATTGTTAAAGAAGAGCTTAGATTTAATTGAAGAGCGAAGAGAAAATGCTATGGTTCAACTGGCATACTATCAACACAAACTCAAGCGAGGGTACTACTCAAATGTGAAATTAAGGCCACTAGCACCTAGAGATTTGGTATTAAGAAAGGTTCAAGGACGGCCAAGAACCCAGCATGGGGAAAGTTAGGGCCCAACTGGGAAGGGTCATATCGTATCACTTCGGTGACTGGAATAGGTGCATATTGTCTCGAAAATCTAGACGAAAAAGTTGTATCCTACCCCTGGAATGTAAATAACCTGCGAAGGTATTATTATTAATGAAAGTCATTTCTATTGTATTTTTATCACATTATGCATTAAATCTATCATTTTCTAAGTATCAAACGAAACCTTAGTCATGCCAGCTCCTCGGACCACATACCTTGGGTAAATTGATATTTTATATCACTTTTCTAAGTATTAAATAGAACCTTGTCATGCCTGGCTCCTCAGACCACATACCTTGGGTAAATTGATATTCTAAGTCATTTTTCTAAGTATCAAACAAAACATTGGTCATGCCTGACTCTTCGGACCATATATTTTGGATAAATTGATATTTTATATCACTTTTCTAAGTATCAAACAGAACCTTAGTCATGCCTGAATCCTCGGACCACATACCTTGGGTAATTTGATATTCTAAGTCATTTTTATAAGTATCAAACAGAACATTGGTCATGCTTGGCTCCTCGGACCACATGCCTTAGGTAAATTGATATTTTATATCACTTTTCTAAGTATCAAACAGAACCTTACTCATGCTTGACTCCTCAGACTACATACCTTGGGTAAATTGATATTCTAGGTCATTTTTTTAAGTACCAAACAGAATATTGGTCATGTCTGACTTCTCAGACCACATATCTTGGGTAAATTGATATTTTATATCACTTTTCTAAGTATCAAACAGAACCTTAGTCATGCCTGGCTCCTTGGACCATATACCTTGGGTAAATTGATATTCTAAGTCATTTTTCTAAGTATTAAACTGAACATTGGTCATGCCTGGCTCCTCGGACCACATACATTGGGTAAATTCATATTTTATATCACTTTTCTAAGTATCAAATGGAACCTTGGTCATGCCTGACTCCTTGGACCACATACCTTGGGTAAATTGATATTTTATATCACTTCTCTAAGTATCAAACAGAACCTTGGTCATGCCTGACTCCTTGGACCACAAACCTTGGGTAAATTGATATTCTAAGTCTTTTTTCTAAGTATCAAACAGAACATTGGTCATACCTGGCTTCTCGGACCACATACCTTGGGTAAATTGATATTTTATATCACTTTTCTAAATATCAAACAAAACCTTAGTCATGCTTGGCTCCTCGGATCACATACCTTGGGTAAATTGATATTCTAAGTCATTTTTCTAAGTATCAAACAGAACCTTGGTCATGCCTGGCTCCTCAGACCACAGACCTTGGGTAAATTGATATTCTAAGTCATTTTTCTAAGTATCAAACAAAACATTGGTCATGTCTGGCTCCTCGGACCACATACTTTGGGTAAATTGATATTTTATATCACTTTTCTGAGTATTAAACAGAATCTTGGTCATACCTGGCTCCTCGAACCACATACCTTGGGTAAATTGATATTTCAAGTCGTTTATTTAAATTTTAAACAGAACTTTAGTTATGTCTGGTTTCTCGGACCACCTACTTTGTGTAAATTGACATTTTAATTGTTTTCCCCGAGTGTTAAATGGAATCCTGGTCATATCTGGTCCTCAAACCATATATCTTGGGTAAGTACACCAAATATATCTATTATTTATTTGAAAATTGACTATCCCTTTAGTCCTTCAGACTTATAGATAAATGGGGGACTAAGTGGAATCAAACATGTAAGGGTACTTCACCATTATGTTTGTGTTTAAGGTTAAGTTTATACCTTGTCGAGGTTGTGTACTTAATAAGTTTGACCTATTTTGCTACTGATCATGTGAGGTGTGGTAATTATGCTACCACTTATGCAATTTAATGAATGGAGCTGTATCTCATTGTCACACTAGCTAAGTGTTAAATAAAATAGAAACTATATCAAAACTTGTATGAACATCACAAGAGGAAGGAAAATGTTCACAACTTTCATTAATTTAAGCCTTGGAAAAAGGCAGATTAATTACAAAAGATTGGATAGATTACAAGTATTAGAAATAGAAACAACAATTAAAAAAAAAGAAAAAAGATAGCTCAGGGTTTCATCTTGATCACAGCTTGTCTTTTGGGACCTTGCCAGGCCGGGTGGTAGCTGCCATGGAGGAGGCTAAACCCTTACCCTTGGGGTCCTCCTTAATAGGTATTGGGAGAGTTGCTAGAACAATCTCCATATTTTTAGGGGCCTCATTTTCCTTGGATGGGTCCTTAGGATCAGTTGGGGGCTGGATGGCATCATAGGCCACTTCCTTGGTCATCTCAGCCGGCTTCTCAGCAACCTCAGGCAGCTCTGCCTCCTTGGTTGGGCTTTGGACTGAAGTGAGAGCTTTGGCTAGGCTTTCCTTCCCAGTATCTGCTTCCTTGGAGGCATCATTAGCCTTGGGGCCCGAGGAGCCTAAAGTGCAAATGGCTGGAGGGTAATACACATTTTCTGCTTTCTTAAAGGCAGAGGAGGCCTCAACTCCAACTCGGTTGAGGGCCTAATTCCACACTTGGAGGCAGTAATGCCTACATACCTCCGAGACCTCGGCCCTAAGGGCTTTTTCAGTTTCTACCACTCCCACTTCATACCCGTCTTGCTCCGCCTGATCCTTGGCCTTCTCGGCTTAATCCTTGGCCTTCTCGGTCTCTTCCATTTTCTTTGACATAATTTTTACTTGATCTCTAGCAGCAGCAAAAACGACTTCGGCTTGGCGAAAGTGTTTGCGCTAGGCCTCAGCTTGTTTCTCTGCCCCATCCAAGGCTGCCTCAGCACTTTTTCTATCCCTTTTAGACTTGGTTAGCTTGGTGGTTAGCTCTTAGGACTTCTTGTCTGCCACCCTAAAGGCCTCCACGGTAGCTATGCGCCTTGCTTATTCATCCTTCATCATCCTGTGAGAGGAGTTTACTATTTCCTCGGCCCTATGTGCGGATTGGACAGCCTTTTGAAAGAAAGCAAAAAATATGTATAAGTATGAGGGTTAGAGAAAACAAGGGTAAGTAAAAAAGAAAAAAAGAAAAAAAGAAAAAAAAAAAAAAAGAGCAGTTAGAAGACTAACCAAGGCGAGGTCCCTTTTCAAGCTAAGGAGGAACACCTCGTGCTTCCTCATCAACCTAAGGTCAGCCATGTCTTTGGGCAGTAGCAGAGCCTGCTCCACCGCATCAGCTACATACCCTACCTTCCCTTGTTGAAAATTTTAGATTGAAGCATCCGCTGGCAAGAGCACTCCATCCAGTACAAGGGCAAGAGCCCAGGTAGGGGCCCCGATTTGGGAATCACCCCTCTTTTCCACCAAGGTCTGGGTTACCCTGGCCTGTTTGGCTCCTTTCTAGAGCTCGGCCTTCTTGGGGAGGGGGCCTTTCCCTCCTTCCACCACTTCCTGGCTCTTCTGATCCCTTTTCCTTTTTTAATTGGCAGGGTCAAGTCGGAGGGGTTGAGTGGGCGGAGGGGGCAAAAGCTTGGCTTGAGAAGTCTTCTCTTATGCTTTGCCCTTAGCTTGGGACTCCATCACGTCCAAAAGACTACCCCGAGGCTTACGCTGAATCCCCATTGCTTTAGGAATGATGAGATCTTCTTGGATGTTGCCTACTTGGGCCAAAGGAAGGTGGCTGGAATCGCCGACCTGAGGCTCAAGAGAAGGTAGCAGGTTGAAGACGGCAAACTCATCCTCAGAATTAGACACTTCCACTATTTCTTCCTTTTTTTCTTCTTTTTCTTTTCTCTTTTTTTCTTCCTCTTCCTTAATAGCAGGATGGGAAGAGGTGACCCCTTCGGTTGAGTGTTGAAGTGGCAGGGTCACTTTGGGTACACCTTTTGGAATAGGGTCGGTTGTGAGGAAACCCAGGATTGCAACACTGATCTGGTGCAGACGTGGATCCTTGGCTTTGATTACGCACTTTGGCACTTGGAAATTGGAGGAGAGGGGATTATAGCCAAGGATTATGTGTGCCGCCCTAAGTTGACCGTCGTTGTGGATGAACACCTCGGCTTTAAGAATCTTGTCTAGGCTCTGCTCATTGACAAGATTGAAGTTTGGGATGGCGATGTTCTTATCTGCAAGATCATTTGAAAAACAAACAAAAAACATTGTTAGTAAAAATAGCACAAATCGAAGGAAATAATTCAATTACAAGCATAAGCATAAACAACTGGGTAGAGAACATGTCAATGGAAAGAGAAGAAATTTGCAGATAATAAGCCTAGACCTAAAACCCCACCTGGTTTCCCCTTTCTCGTCGGGTAGGGAAGGCCATCGTGCCACGCCCTTGAAACGATCAGGAAGTCTTTGTTCATGCCTTTGTTGGAGTTAGGGAGGCATGAAATGAGCCTAACCTCGAGGTACCTAGTCTTTAGGTAATAACCCTACCTTTTTAGATGGTGGAGGTTATAAACCCAGTTAACATCATGGTGGGTAAGCCCTAAGCCCATTTTCTCATTAAGGGTGTCTCCACTCCCTAAAATCCTAAACATTTTTGGGACACATTGGGTGGGGGCTAATCTATGAGCCTTAAGGTAGTCCCTAATGACGGTGCCCATGGGAATTTTCATCCCACCCTCTTTAAAGGCAATTATTCGGATTACCACCTTTCCCTCTTGCTTTTTCTCGTGCCACTCCCCTTCCTTACAATAACTAATGGAGACACCTGGCAAAATTCTATATTGAACTTTAAAGCTTTCTATATTCTCCGCAGAGTCTATCAAGTAAGCGAATCTACCCATATTTGAAGGAGGGTTGAGGAAACTAAGATGGTTAAAGAAAGAATAGAAGGGCCGAGGAGGAGAAAGGGACACAAAGAAAAGATAACTAGATGGGAAAGTAAATGGAAAGATTTATAAATACTTACACGAAGAAGAAAACTCTCCTCGAACAGGCTCTTGGTATGTGTGAGGGCACAAGAAAACTGCATAAGTGTGCAAGTTAAGTGTATGAGTGCTAAAATGAAGTGAATGAGGTGGTCAGGCAGTATTTGTATCAAAGAGAGATTGATGGCAGGAAAATTCCCGATCGAGTTCCAATGAAATCCCCAACCATTAGATCTACATTGCACCATAAAACATGGGAGACATGGAGCTACAAGAATTTAATGAAGGCACGTATCAGATGCCGAAGCGTCAGGAGCGTGCATTGGGCAATTAAAAGGTACATGCCCAGATAGAAATGATATATAATAAGATTGGGGTAACTGTAGTGATATCGAAATCCTCCTTTCCTTCCGAGGAGCCAGAGAGGAGAATTTTGAGGGGCTATTGTAGGGGTGATAGGCCCAATAGTATATATCTATGTATATATTGGGCCAGTGGCCTAATCTGAGAACATTAAGTAGTCCGAGAACGGGTAAGCACTGTCATGGGAGTTCGTGTGAGGGAGTGAAGAGGTGAGTCATGGTCATAAGAGTCCGATAAGGTGGTCCGAGGGTGAATGCCTCCTCGGCTGAGCAAAGCCGGGGTCCGAAGGTGTGGTTTGCCATCCAGGGCAACATTCCAGGAGATTCGATTGATAAGGATAAGCATCATAAAAGCGTAGGATAGTGGGAAGTCCTAAAATATCTAAGAGAAAACTGCTATCACCGCATTGAATGCTTTGTAGCTAACTCTCTAGCCGCATTAATGAGGAAGTGATACTTGAATAGCAATTTTCAGCCTTATAGCTACTACCAAAGACTTTAGGAAGGTACTGATGGGACAAAGATCAACACCAGCAATTTACTATACACGTGGAGGGTAGAGATGAAGGATAGAAGATAGTATAAAACTGAAAGAAGACCTTAAAGGAAAGGATCGGAGAATCAAGAGAAAAATACTGAAAAACAAGAACAATACTTGTGGTTAGATCCACAAGAAATATATACAAGAATCAACCTCCTCAGCTTGTGTCCGAGGACGATTTTCCTTAGATAAAATCAATTCATTTTTGTTTTATTGTTATCTTGACCCACTATAGTTGTTATCCAGCTCATTGGAGCCTAGTTTTCCTACTCACTCTCTACAAATTCACTATATTGGGCTTCTTGGGCCTACATCCATTCATCTTTTGGGCTTAGGCCTTGAACTGTGGCCTTACAATAGTAATAGCAACATCACACATGCTTCGCTCATGCGATGTGGCTCTTTTTTTATATTGAATTTAATGTAATTTTTCAATTTGAATTTATCTATTATTAGTGAGGTTACAGGAAAGAAGTTTTAAGAAACTAAAATTTAGGATTTGAAACGGAGTAAACTGTTGGTTTAGTGTTTACTAGTTTTTAGGAAAAAAAAAAGTATCAAACATGCATGAAATATATTTAAATAGAGAGTGCTAATTATTAGGAAAAAATTTTATCTGGTATTATTTTTTTTTTAATTTTGTTGAATTACAATTTTAACCCTATTTTTTATTTTTTAAGAACAAGGATTATCTAATTAGATTAGTGGTATTTTTGGCAAGAAAAAAAGGAAGAAATTTCCAAAAGAAAGATCTGGCATAAAGAGAAGAAAGATCGAAAAAACCCTAATATACTTTTGGAAAAATATAAAGATGTACAGAACCTAAAAAATTTCCTAAATTTAGGTATTTTTGTCTCTGTGGGGGGATAAGATTTGAACACAGAATAGTGCCAAGTGGGTCCAACTCGAGAAGAAGAAAGGTCCAGCCTCTCATCAGTTTTGGCCCAATACATTGATAAGAGTCTAGGTATTGAAATCGAAGAAGCTGATCACTCGAAGCACAAACACTCCTCAGAAGGCTTTAAACAAGCCACCTAATCCAAAAGACAAAATACCAAGGAAGGAGGTAGAGACGTACAAGTAAAGAAGAAAGGAAATATTCAGGTAAAGTACACATCACCTCCGCATTCAATGTACTGCACTAACTCAGCTAGCCGCAATAATAGCAGAATGACCTCTGAACAGTACCCCCATAACTTGTAGCACATTCTACCACCTCCAACAAAACCTTGATGAGACAAGCATCCAAATGAAAATCAATGACAGTACAAGTGGAGGGCTGGGATGCACTTCAAATAGCTATACAAGGAAAATGGACTCCTCCAGAAAAGGGGACAAGGAATGAGAAAAATATATACATTGTGTAACCATAAGCTTTGTAATCGAGACTTGAACATTATATGAATTAGTGATCCTCAGACTAACCCAATGAAGAGTTAATATTGAAATCTTCTTCTTTCTTACTGGTAATATGTTGTATTTATACTAACTTTAAACGAAACCAATAAGGCTTACAAAGGTTGACCTTAGAAACCATTCTCTACAAATTAATTGTATTGGGCCATTTCATATTAACTCTCCATCTAGCTTGAGTTGGAAACTGATTTTGGCCTGCTTATAGTTAAGGCTATACAGGCACTGCCCGCCATCGACGAAACCGGCCGGAGCCGACCCGATCCGCCCGCCTTAAACTTCCACTGCAGGTGTTAGGCATGGTGGTTGGCAGCAATTTTCAAGCACTGCAGTCGACCGGTACGGTTGTCAGCGAAAGATTTTGGATTCCGATGAACATTGAACCAAACCGATTTGCTTATATATACACAAAACTTGAGATTTATACCCACTTCAAGTCAGATCTAAGATTTCCATCCCCACCCACAACACAAAACCCACCACCGTTTCAGGTTTTTATCTTCAAGCCACCTCTGCTTTTGCTGCCACGGTGCCACTCAAGTCAGATCTTCAAGGTATTGTCTCTACCTTCATCGCGTGGTGGTTGATTAGACTTACTAGGTGAGTTACTCGATGGTTAGTCCCAAGAATCTTCAGCTTGTTTGGGTTTTAATATTTGGGTTTGTAGTGGGTTTTGAATATCGTAATCTTATTTGATCTAAGTTTTGATTTGTGGTTTGAATCCTTGAGTTTTCTGGGTTTGATTTTGGTTTTGATCTCTCTTTTTCTCTGTGTGTGTGATAGATAGGTGGACACCGACCACCGCGCCGACTAGAACAGCCATTGATGTTGCCGGAGAACTGTTCCTCAGGTGTGGCGGTGGCTCGGGTTTTTAGGAAACCGAATGTTCTGGTGCGGTGCAGAAATGGCTACAAAAACCGGCCGCACCGCACTATGTACAGCCCTACTTATAATCTCTTTTTGTTTCTAATTTGAAATATGTTTTTCATTTTAGTTATTTTAGTTAGCATAATGTATTGTTCATTTTCTTTATGAAATTTTGTATCATAATCTCTATAGCAATGTTCATTTTCTTAGGGAAAAAATGTATTATAATCTTTCCAGGTTCATTTTCTTAGGGTATTATAATTTCTATAGCAGAGTTTCATTTTTAGCTAATTTCTATAGCATTGTTCATCATTTCTTAAGGCTTCACTATTCTCTAGCTTACTTAATCCGAATAATTGAAATTAGAACATGATGCTTTGGAGAAACAATTGAAATTAGAACATGTCTCATTTTTCCACTTGGTTTTGGAATTGGATTAGTGAGTCTTTCTTTGTTTTGGAATTGATATCTAAAAGATTCAAGTGCAATAAAAAAAATATATATATATATATATATATATATATATACACTGCAACAATTTAAGAACTCTTATGGCAACCTATATTTTCAATTCACTATAGTCTTTATATTCATGTATTTTCACGTTGTTAATCATGTATATCTAATCATGCAAAATGTTACCATATATCAAGTAGCGTCGAGTATACTTACTGTATCAAATGTAAAAGAGAGATAGAAAGAGGTTTTACTTTAATAAACAATTTTAGGAAACTTTTATGGGAAAATGAAAAAGTGACTAACTTTTTTGACAGTGTTTTTTTTAAATAATTTCTTATAAAGAGTTTCTTAAAATAGATGATTAATGTATGCCCTAATTGGACCCATATGTATTTTGAGAAACAAACACACACACTACAAACTTCACTCAAATTGATAACTTTTAAGGAAAGATATAGCAAGTTATATTACTTATGACAAGCACAAATTATAACTTAGAATAACTAGTAACATGCTAAGCACAGAGAATAACTTAGGATAACTAAGTGTCTATTTGACATTAGCTTATAAGTTCAGTTTTTAGTTTTTATGTGCAGCTTTTTAAAATCTCACTTTTTATTGCATTTTTCCACTTTTTCAAAAAATTTCAAGGTACAAATATACTTCAGTATACTTTCATTAAAAACTTTGTAGCAAAAAGCTAGATAAACGGTTCCCAAACGGATACTAAGCATGCCAAGCACAGACCAATGTCTACAACATATAGTGCACTAGTGACCAAGCACGCAGATCTATTATCCATCCCACCAAAAAAAAAAAAAAAACCAATGAATCAAAGGGGGAAAAACCTGGTTGGGAGAAGCGGGCTCTCAGGCTTAGTGAAAGTAGAGTACAGGAAAAAAAGAAGAAATGTCAGGCAGAAAGATCTGACAGAAAAAGAAGAAGGATTGGAAAAGATAGTAAAATAATTTTGGTGAGATAGAAAAATCGCTAAAACCTAAAAAATTTCCTCTACTCAACTATTTTTGTCCCTTTTTGTTTCTAATTTGAAATACATTTTTCATTTTAGTTATTTTAGTTAGCAAAATGTATTGTTTTTTTTTTAATGAAGTTTTGTATCACAATCTCTATAGCAGCATTCATTTTCTTAGGGAAAAAATGTATTATAACCTCTCTAGGTTCATTTTCTTAGGGCATTATAATTTCTATAGCAGAGTTTCATTTTTGAATAATCTCTATAACATTGTTCATCATTTCTTAAGGCTTCACTATTCTCTAGCTTACTTAATCCAAATAATTGAAATTAGAACATGATGCTCTGAAGAAATAATTAAAATTAGAAAATGTCTCATTTTTCCATTTGGTTTTGGGATTGAATTAGTGAGTCTTTCTTTGTTTTGTGATTGATATTAAAAAAATTCAAGTGCAATAAAAAAAATATACACTATAACAATTTAAGAACTCCTATGGCAAACTATACTTACAATTCACTACAGTTCCTATGGCAACCTATACTTACAATTCACTACAGTCTTTATATTCATGTATGTTCATGTTGCTAATCATGTATATTTATGCGTATACATGATTAGCAATGTGAGCATACATGAATATAAAGACTATAGTAAATTGAAAGAATAGGTTGCCATAGGAGTTCTTAAATTGTTGCCGTATAGGTTTCCTTTACTGTTTGATCATTGAATAATCACAATAGATTTTTATATGTTTCGTGTTTTTTTATAGTTTATCCAATTGTTCTCAAACAACTGAAACTTGATCTAGTTTTTCTGTTATTTTCATTACACCTATTTTTTAATCTAGAACAAACACTATAGTAAATTGAAAGTATTGGTTGCCATAGGAGTTCTTAAATTGTTGCAGTATAGGTTTCATTTACTGTTTGATCATCGAACAATCACAGTAGATTTTTATATGTTTCTTGTTGCTTTATAGTTTATTCAATTGTTCTCAAACAACTGAAACTTGATCTAGTTTTTCTGTTATTGTCATTACACCTGTTTTTTAATCTAGAAGTTGACGGGAGTAGATGGGTTTTATTTAAATATTGTGATTGGGATATATTTACACACGTTTGAGACATTTTTTTCCCTAAAAACTAGTACACACAAAATCCAACAGCTTACTCATTTTCAAATCCTAAATTTCCTTCTGGTGTACTCTCATTAACAATAGATAATTTCAAATTGAAAAATTAATTTAAACTCAAAATAAAAAAAGAGTCTCATCATATGTGTGGAGCGCATGTGATGAGATTAGTATGATTCAAGAAAAAGAACTGATGTAACTTATTACTCTAATATTATTTTACAAATTGGGCCTCCATGGGCTGGACCTGAAATGGATTCATGGGGTGTCATTGACAGGATATTCTAGTAGCCCAAACTATGTGATTAAATTAATTCTCCTTTAAATGTTGTAGGCCGGGGACTCCTCTTTCTTCTTCTTCAAACTCCGATTTATGTTATTGTTCATAGATAAATCTGTAATCAATGATTGAATAAGATTTTTATTTGTAAACAACACTATTTTTTTTCCTCTATAGTCCTAGGGACATCAATTTCTTTGCCATTTTCACGAACCCCACCATATATTAATAGTATAGTAACTCAGTATAAGTTAAGCGTTTAGAAATTGTGTAGAATTTAAAAAATTTTGTACATTAAATATACAAAATTGTTTACATTAGTTGAAAATTTGTGTACCTTGAATGTCTAGAATTGCGTACAATCTAGAAAATTGTAGACTTTGAATATATAAAATTGTGCATATTCCTTGAAAAAATGTATACATGAAATGTACAAAATTGTGTATATTGAATTTACAGAATTGCTTACATTCTTAAAAATTATGTTTGTTGAATGTACAGCATTGTATGCATAATTTGAAAATTTTGTACATTTAATGTATAGAGTTATGTACATTAATTGTACATATTTGTATACATTTTAAAAAATTATGTATGTTAAGTATACAAAATGAATATCATTTGAAAATTTGTGTATGCTGAATGTATGAATCGTGTAAATTTCTTTAAATTGTTTATATTAAATATTCGGAATCCTGTACAGCTGTACATGTTTTGAAAATTTGTGTAAATGAATATACTGATTTGTATACATTATTTGAAATTTACATATATTAAATTTATAAAATTGTATATTTTTTTTGTTAAAAAATTGTAGAATTAAATATACAGAATTGTTTATAATCTTAATAAATTATATATATGTTTTGAAAATTTGTATACATGTGCAAAATGTGTGTATTAGTTTTTACCGAATTAATTAATAATAATAATAATCGAAACGAAAAGAAGTAGCAAGCAGGCGGTGCAACAAACCGAATTCACTTCTTCTTCGGTTTCTTACTTTCTTTCACTCTTCACTTCACCTGGATTTCGTTGTTGGATCTTGGAACTGGTGTGGCCTATTCTCGAACCAGAATTCATTTACAATCTGAATCTGTCAATAAAACCGTAACTCCAGCTCGGAAAATCTTGGCGTCTCTCTGTGTGTGTCGTTGTCGTTTTTTGATTTTGAATGTCGGAGAAACTAGAAAGATCTCCGATCCCAAGAGAAATGATAACTCGGTCGAAACTCGTGGAGCAACTCAGAGACTACCAGATCCGATCCCAGAACAAGTGTCCTGCTCTCACTGTCTTCTCTCCTAAACCCCATATCGCTTCCTGGTATGTATACCCTTCTTTGCTCTTCTTTCGTTTTGTTCTTGTTTTTTTTAAATGTATTCGAAGCTGTTTCTTTACAGTTCTGCTTTGTGTTATCGTGTAAAACCCACACAAATCTTGAATTTTTGTCATAGAGTGCTTTGTGTTATGGTGTTAGCCTATCTATTATGACCCATTACCATAGAATTATTATTAAGCTTTTTGCTAGTGAAAGTTTTAGCACTGTAACTTCATGAATTTGAGTTTGTGGAAATTGAGGCTGAGGCCATGTTGAGGTTGCAATAAATGGGATCTGATTTTGGATTTTTCCAGTTTCCCTATTTTGGTAGATTGAGAAAAATCTTGCTTTTAAGTGGAAATGATTTGGTGATTCGGGTTTTTTGTGGTTTGGTGAATTCATTTTTGGTTTGAAGTAATTGGTGGATTTGGATTTTGTTACTTGAAGTGCTTTTAATGGGCAGTGGTGATGACTGATGAGAAATTTTATTTGTTAACTGCTGAAAGTAGTTTACATTCGTTGACACTTGCTTTGCTTTCGTTTACATTCGGGTCAAGTTGTTGTTGACCTCAACAGCAAATTGAAGAGAAATGACAACAAGTGATTGTGTTCAGTAGTTCCTCATCCAAAATTATTGACTCTATCGTAAGCAAATATATTTTGTCCCACTTTACTTCCATATGATTATGAAAAATCCAAAAAAGAAGGAAAAGATTAAAAAAAGGAAAGAAAGAAACCTTGTGGTAATCTTGGAAAGAACTGAAGTAATAATGAATAATATTTTGGAAATGTGAAGCTATGCCAATCCAAGCTAGGATTTTTTTGGGGGGGCCGAGGATCAGCTCTATAAGAGTATAAGGTTTGAAATAAGAGCATTGTTTGATTTAGAAAGGCTTAGGACTAAGCAGGGTTTAGTTTTAACTTGGAATTTTTATTTTTTATAAGTAAATTCATGCATCAATTTTTTCTGACCTCTTTATCTTACGGGGCTTCCAAAGAATTGTACCGTAGTCGCTGAAATTTTTTTTAACCATTTCCATTGCTTCTACTTCCAAATTTCTATGATCATTTGTGTGGTCATTTAAGGTTCACTTTTGTGTGTCTGTATTTCCCACCAGTTAGGGGATCCTGTAAATTGTTTTTTTGGCTGCAATGTTTTGGAGTCTTTTCCAGGTCAGTTTAAGGTATTTTTCTGTGCAAAATTACAAATGTTGATTGATTCACTCACCATACTGTCAAAAAATACATTCCATCTGCCCACAACATTTTTAGAAACTAAGAAATTGATTTTTTGATTTAAATTCTGAAGCCAGGAAAATCCTGAGTCTGGATAAAATTAAAGTGTATACTAAGCATGTACTCTTCCAATGAATCTTGAATCAATACATTTGCATGCATTTTTGTTTTATCTTTGTTTTTCCCCTATATGAGCAAGTACAGTTGGCCTTTTAAGTAGTTTATTGAGTTGAGATACCATGAACTGTTTGTCTCAGCTTAATTGACTTAGTCATTTAGTAGTTCAAAATCAACCCCTCACTGAACCATCATTCCTTATGAAGGAAACTGGTTGGATTTAATTTCTTATCTAAATCTTTTGATTCATACAAATTTAATTTTTGGTATATATTTGGGGAATAACAAGACCATTCTAATGCATTTGAATGGGATCTTTATGATTGGAGAAGAGTATAATGTAGTCCAAACCTTGGTGAGGTTCCAGGTCATCAAAAAGACAAAGAAAAAGATTATATATGGTCCATCGTTCCTCATTGCTTAATGTGGTGTCTTTGGAGGGAGAGAAATAGTAGATGTTTTGAAGATATTGAGAGATCTATTCCGGACCTCAAGCTTTTCTTTTTTAGAACTTTATTGGATTGGTTGTTTGCTTTGCAAAAACAATCATTCCTTTCTTTTATTGATTTCCTAGATTCTTGCAATGTTTGTATTTGATTTTTTGACCCCTTGTACACTCCCTATGTATTAGGGTGTTCCTTTTTGATATCAATAAAACTTATTACTTATCAAAAAAAAAAAGAAAAGAAAAAGAAAAAGAGAAGAGTATAATGTATCTCATTGTTCTCATTCTTTTAGTCTAGAGGTTTCTCCTGGTACAAGCACAGGGTTGGCTATGAGGTAGTTTAATTGTTACTTCAACCATATGCATTTTTAGTCAATTTTTAAGAAGTTTCCTATTCTTGGTGATTGTGTTCAGTTAAAGCATATGGGTATCAATAGTATAACTCCACCTGTGTTTGTGCTTAGTAACTTGGTGTCGTATATTTTGATCATTGTCGGTCCCAAGCCCAGGCAAAGGTGGAGGGTCATGGTAGGTTGATGGCCAACATAAAATTTAGTCACCTTCTTATGAACGGATCCACTACAAATACTTGTTGGGGGCCTTGGGGCGTCCCCAAATAAATGTAGTTGACCTTGACTAATCTATTGAGCATCCATACGTGACCCCCAAAAAATTTGGTACTAAAGCTTGTTATTGTTGTTGTTGGATATCAATCATATATCACTCTCATAATGGTGGTATAAGTGAGCCTAATTGAACTGAGTGTTTCCCAAATCAAGAACCAATTAGAAGGGTGGTGTTTAAATAGTCTGAGAATGTTTTCTAGAACTCTTGATGTTGGTTTTTTAGAGCTAACAAAGCTTTCATGTGAAACTGATTGAGATTAGTTTTAGATAAGAGAATATAGTGAGGGTAACATTAAAATATGGGAAATTGTTATGGTGTTAAAGGCTGTTGACTAAAGTTTTTATAAATTGCATGGAGTGAGCTAGCTTCAACTTAAAATAGCTGACTTTTTGATAACTTTTGCTATATGTTATCTCTATGTCAAATATCATGAAAAATTCTATCATTGATATTAGTTGCAGTGGAAGACCTAATGCATTATAGAGTCCTAACCAACGAATGTGTTTTTAAGTATCCATTAGTAAGGTACTTGGAGATTGAGGTGTTCGGATGTCTGTGATGTGGGCATCTCATATCCGCATCATCTTAAAGAGGGGTTTCTATATCAAGATTGTTTAGATAAAAGATGTTGGGGTTTTTCCCGGGGGGGGGGGGTGGTGTGGGTGGTTGTATTTTTGGTTGCGACATAAATCCATCTATAATTTCCCTTGGGTTGTGTTTGGCTTTGAGGATTTAAAATCAAGGGAT
Source organism: Lithocarpus polystachyus (assembly GCA_033629205.1). Lineage (NCBI taxonomy): Eukaryota > Viridiplantae > Streptophyta > Magnoliopsida > Fagales > Fagaceae > Lithocarpus > Lithocarpus polystachyus. The sequence goes on from CM066167.1 coordinate 53,872,826, forward strand.
TTGAAGATCAATTGCTAGCATATGGCTACATATAAGTTTAACGACACATGATGATTTTAGCTTTGAAAAATTTGCTTGAACAAAAATATGTTGTGAAGGGAAAGAAACTGTTTGAAAGAGTCCAAGGATCTGTTGGAGTAGCTGTTCTAAATTATGATGCATAGTTCTTTGCATAATAGTTTTACAGATTATTTGTGTTTTGTATTTATAATGTGCAAACTTTATCTCTTTACCGTTGAAAATAGTGGTATAAATAAGGAACCCTTGAATAATACTAGGCATCAAAGTTTTAAGTTAGAGTTGGGTCCCCCAAAACAACCATTCTACTCTATTTATCCTCTGTTTCTCTTTGTTTCCCTGCCTTATTGTTGATAACATTCCATCAAGATAGAGAAGGATATTTTGCATCTACCAAAGCGGTACCAGGGCTTGGGAATGGATCAAGGAGTAGAATAACTAGAGCACAGTGTTACCTCCCTGACTACGAGTCAACAGAAGCCTATGAAGCAATGACACAGACCCGACACAACATTTCTTGCTGTGTCTGTGTTGGACATGTAGCGGACATGAACACATTGCCCACTTTGATGTGTATGCGCTTCATAGAGAGGCACTCATGGACTGCATCACCAATATTTTCAACCGACTTGACACTATGAACTTACATTGAGATGATGCTGAAAGCACCCATGCTCATTATGATTGAAGTGATAGTCATGGACAAATGGTGGCAGGCAACCACAACCCAATTGACACGCTTACATTTCTAAGCCTTTTAAGTTGGACTTGCCTTGCTTCAATGGGAGTGAAGATCCAACTAGCTAGTTATGCTGACTTGAGTAGTTTTTTCCAACTGCAAGAGACTTCCTGTTAAGGATCGTGTCGCCCTTGTGTCTTTCCATCTTGAAGTTGATGCCCAACTATGGTTCCGATTGTTGAAGCAAGAAAAGGAAGTAGTGACGAGGGGTGAGTTTAAGGAGGATTGGAACCAAACATAGTTTGAGAAGCTCCTTGTGAAGGCTGGTCCACCATCCCAAGGGTGTCAAGTTAGCTGCTTTGTCAATGGTTTTAAGGATTCAATCAAGGCCAATGTACAGGAATCAGCCTCTCCAAAACAAATTGGGGGTAAGGCTGCCTACTATGACCTCTCCAAGACCCCACAAAAAGAGAGAGCTTTGTGTACTAGGTACGACCTTTTTTAATTAGGGCCGATGTATTGATGTAATGGCTCCTCTCATTATTTACATACGGTAATCAGCTTAGCAAGACTCTATGAAGCATGAAACTTGGCCCAAAGAAGAACCAGATTCCAAGAACCCAGACCAACATGCAACCTAGATGTGTGGCAAACAACTGAGCCCCTCCACCAATCAGAAGGATGACTTTGGTTGAATTATGAAAAGGGGTTTGGGCACATATGAAAAGATTGTTTCTCATTGAGTCATGTTGTGAAGACAAAAGTGATGGAGTGTGAAATGGAAGTGGAGTTGGAAGGTCATGAAGTTAGCAATGTCTTAGCCAACTCACTTCATGCTATGAGTACTACACCCACTCATGCATTTGGGAAAGACTCCTACCTTAGTCTTAATTGACTTATGTAGCTCCCACAACCTGGTGAATGCAAAATTAGCTCCTAACTTAGTCTTAATTGACTTAGGTAGCACCCACAACTTGGTGGTGAATGCAAAAATAGCCAAGAAGGCGGGCTTGCACCTATTGCAAGGGACGTTTTGAAGTCTTGGTAGCATTAAGAGAGAAGATAGAAAGCTTAGGTAAATGTTCCTGTGTGCATTTGAAGGGATTTCCAAGCATCATCTACGTCTACATCCTGCCTTTAGGAAGATTTGAAGTGGTCTTAGGGGTCCAATGGCTTCACTCCCTTATAAAAATCAAGTGAGACTTCTTAAGGCTCTTGATAAAGTTTCATATGGATGAAAAGGTCACTTTTCATGAGTGTCCAAGCGAGGATTAGGTGATGTTGGCCTCTCAATTCAGTGCTATTACCAGCGTTCGAGCTCCTAAAAGCACTTGCCTTGGTACTCACAGTTCAAAAATGGCACCATAGATTTTATTGATGGGTTGCGTATGTCAAAGGGGAAATGAACCATACTGGTTGTAGTAGATTGTTTATTTAGATTTGCCCATTTATCCCTCTTTTTCACCCTTACACGGCTGCAAGCATTGCAAAATTATTTTTTGCATCTTTAAACTCCATGGCATGCCACAAACCGTTGTTTGTGATAGGGATGTCACATTTTCAAGCAAGTTTTGGTTGGAGTTGTTCAATTTAAATGGCACCAAATTTAGCTTTAGTTTTTCTTACCAACCTTAAATAAATGGCCAAACTGAAGTAGTTAATAGGACATTAGAGATGTATCTAAGATGCTTCACTAGTTCTGAACCAAAAGACTGGGCGAATTGGTTAAGCTGGGCTGAATTTTGTAACAATACAAGTTCGCATTCAGCCATTAAAAAGACCTCCTTTGAGGTAGTCTATGGGCGATTACCATCCAGCATGCTAACCTATGTTTCGCAGTGCTGCTCTGGTTGAATAAGTGGACCAAGAATAAAGAATCGTGATTTGCTTCTTAGGAAACTTAAGCACAACCTTAAGGAAGCACATGCTCGCATGAAAGAAATATATGGTGCTCAACAGTGAGAAAATGAATTCAAGGTTAGGGATTGGGTCTACTTGAGATTTGGTCATACTGACAAGCTTCCATTGCATTAAGAATGAACTTGAAACTATCTCCCAGATATCATGGTCCATTCCAAATAATTGAAAGAGTTGTGCTGGTGGCATATGAGTTTGAATTACATGCAGGAACTCAAGTGCACCCAGTCATTCATTTGTCTTTACTTAAAGAGAAACTGGACGATGGGGTTATTGACTCAACCATTGTTGCCGTTAGACACTAGGAAGATGGAAGCTTATCAATATGGCCACATGCAGTTTTGGAGCATCGAAATTGAAGAAAGAAAAGGGAAGTCCTGGTACATTGGCAAGGATTATCACCTATGGAGGCCACCTGGAAGATTTGGAGAAAATGAAGAAGCAGTTTCCAGGGTATAAATGTTATAAAGGGAAATACAAGGGTGATGAATGTTATGAAGGGAAATAAATCCATTTGAAAAATTCCAAGGATCCATAGTCGAAGGTGCTGTTGGTAGTTGTTCCAAATCTTGATGCGTAGTTCTCTGCATAACAGTTCTACTGATTTGTATTTGTTTTTTATAATATGCAAACTTTACCTCTTTACTGTTGAGAATAGTGGCATAATAAGGGACCCTTGAATGATAATAATTTTAGCAACTTTATAGGATAGGAGTTGCAAAAATTATCTCTTTACTGTTGGGAATAGTTGTATAAACAAGAGACTAGAATAAATCAGCTAGAACATTTAGAGGGTGGATCCCTTGAAACAACCCATTATTATTCTATTTCTTCTTTGCTGTCCTAGCTTATTGCTGATAAAATTCTATCAAGACAGGGAGGATATTCTGTATGTACCTCAATTCCTGTGATGTTATGGATTTGAGATGACATCTTACACCTAATCATTTCAAATCCATATATTAATAACGCTCAAATCTATCCATAAATTTCATCAATAGAAAAAAATTGTCATTTCAAACTCTATTCAAGTCATTTAGACCAAAAGTTGATATCCAAATTCTTCTCTTTACCAAGAGTTGATAAAGTGCTGGGTCTACTTATTAGTTTTATGACTGTAACCACAGATGGATGATTGGATAGTTATGCAACATTATTGATCATACCCACTGAGGTTGCTGCTAGTTTGAATATGTCAGGCATGGGTAGTTTATGGGGGAAGAATGGATGTGATTGCATGGGTATCAATTTAGTCAGGATTTTATTGAACACGATTGTTCAGTTTTTCCTTTGCATGTAGGCTATTGAGTCATCATTTAATTAATTCAGCAGTGATATTCTTTCTCTAATTAATCTTCTCTTGGATGCACTCAACTGTCTAATTCTCCCTTTCATTGTTTCACTTTTTCACTCAAATCTTGTCTATTGTTTTAAGAAATTAATCTCAAGGGAACCCTTGTTAATTATCTAGATTACTTACACTTGTCAAAATTTTTTTATCTAGATTACTTATGACTACTTCATCAGTGCCTAAAAGCATTTTAAGTAATAGGATATGTTGACTTCGTGCAGGGCTGATGTTGCTGTGGCAATCTTTTGGGCCTTAGTGTTTAGCATGCTTGTCATATCATCCTACATGTCCCTGTACTTCAGGCACTTTTGGCTCTCTTTGATCTTTATCTGCCTTGGTATCTTTCTTCCTGTACGCCTAAGAATATCTAGGCTTGCACTGGCCCGGAAAAGGGAGAGAAGATTGCAGTTACCATTGTCTATGTGAACATCTATGGCAGTGAAATCATGCAGCTGTGTACTTTAGCTGAGAATGGCTCATCGCTTACTTTCGATTCATTCGGCTTTCTCTTTATTAGATGCTTGAGTACTGATATTGTTGACAAGGACTCCTGCTTGCCTCTTTCCCTAGATGGTATGATTCTTTTTTTATGTTTATCCTTTTTCATATCCCATACACAAAGGATGCGAATTTGCCAAATACCATTTCTTCACACATAAACACCATATACATTTTGAGCCAAGAGAAAAGACAACTTCCTGTTGATATTCCCCTCATCAACTTGTAAATTCAGTTTGGTTTAAGAAATTTTTATGCTTAATTGTTCTGCAGATAAAGTTACATTACATATTTTACTATTCAGGTTTGAGACACGAGGAATTACAAACTTGCTAATTAATAGTTGAAAGTTAGAATTTGTGAAGAAGGGGAAAAGAGGGAGAGAGAGAGAGAGAGAGAGAGAGAGAGAGAGAGAGAGAGATAAGAATCCAATGATGAATGGGTCTTAGTGACCTGTAATATTGGCCAAATATATGTCACGTGGCACTTATATTTCTTTCCTGTAATTTATATATTTTTTGTTAACCATATTGGAGTGGATTCTAGATGCCTTTATTTTATAAAGCTTTTTATCTTCGTTATTATTTTTTGAATAGGACAAATACAATGACAACAGCATATTCTCACACAATGAACTAGAGAATGTTGCTAAAATCAGATCAGGGTGCCTCCATGAACAGATCAAAATTCCATATGGGTCTAAATTGCTTTATGAGTATATCCTATTTACATTATTAACAAACACACACACACACACACACACACATAGGGAGAGAGAGAGAGAGAGAGAGAGAGAGAGAGAGAGAGATTAAAAGCAAAGGCATCTATATATACCTTGGGACAGGTATAAACTGAGAATATGCTAGTTTATAGTAACTGTGGCTTATTTGAGTTTTGGTTAAGGCTTTCAAAATTTTTTCTTCCTGACTTTTGAAAAACAGAGTATGACTCTAGGTAAAACAGAAGACAGAATAGAAGGTGTAAAAGGGACTTTTATAAGGAAGAAATAAAGAGTATGCTTTTAGTTAGAATAGAATGACGAAAAAAAAATACGTGCGGTTGACCCTGACTAGTCTGTTGAGGATCTATAGCCGACCCCCAAAATCTGAGGGCTAAAGCTTGACTGTTGTTGTTTGACTTGTGAAACAAAATATAAATAAATTAGTACTTTGATTGTTTTCATTTACTCTTATATTAAAATTGTTGATTTTGTTGATAGATTTGTAATATTGTCATGGTCTCTCATATATGTTTTTGCTCTGTGACAAAGTGATAGAATGTTGAGCATAATTTTGGTTTTGGGAAGAAGGCTTGGTTGTTGTTTGACTTGTGAAAACAAAATATAAATAAATTGGTACTTTGATTGTTTTCGTTCACTTTTATATTGAATTTGTTGATTTTGGCGATTTGGCGATAGATTTGCAATATTGTCTTAGTCTCGGATCTGTTTTTGCTGTATGAAAAGGGATAGACTGCTATTGTCCTAACTTTTTTATGGGGTGGGTGGGGGGGGGACCAGATTGCTTATAGACAACTCATAGTGTCTAACATTTGAAGTAAATCATGTTATATTTTCAGATACTGCTGCTTTTAGCTTAGTTTCCAAATTGGTGCTCAATATTTCAAATGCTTACAATTCTCTCTTTTTGAGTAGACTTCTGAATATAAGAAGCAGATAACAGCAAATTTGGCAAAGACCCAGAAACTTGCACACTTTGCCTGGTTGCATTATTCTCGGTTTAGTAAAGGTGTCGTGGTCCCCTTATGGGACCATTTTGTTCTGTTTCGATCGAGCATGGCTCAAGGTATGAGTTATCATGAGCAATGGAAGAAAAAAAAAAGTGGCATACAGGTGATATGATTGCTTTAAATTAATTAGTGCCCCTTCTAACACAAGTCTTCCAAAGGTATGCTGGGACCTCTCTTGTTGGATAATAGATTAGTGTGGAGGATGCTTATAAATGATTGCTTTATAACACTGTTTCTTTCTTTGTTGTTATAATTCAAACTGCATGATTTAGTTTAATACTATATAAAATGAAACGAATAATCCATGATGCTTTGTATGACTTGGAACTTTTCAAACAAATACGGCTTCTAACTGTTTCCTCTGCTTTTCAAAGCAATTTTGAGACATAGAAATTGAACTGTGCTGATCTCAGTTGGGATGCTGCTAAACATAGTTACTATTATAGTGAGTGAATCGGCTTCTAGGATATTGTAGGGTCATAGACTGGTTTAATATGTCAATTATATACTCCTACATGTTGATGGTGCATTATTACAAGATTCAATTGCTGTTTGTGCATACCAATGACACATGACATGGGCTTTGAGTGCAAAAAAAAGTTGAGGTAGTGGCACAAGAAAAGTAACTTTATGAAACATCCAAGTCCACATGAAGCCCAGTTTTGGCCCTAGAGAATACAATTCTATTTGCTTAGTATTTCTTTTTGTAGGAAATTAGTTAGTGTGGGGATGGTGTTGTTATCAAGTGGAATGGTGTCAGTAGGAACGGTGTGTTTTAAAGCTAAAGATTGGCATGTTAGGACCGAAAGTTTTAGTACTCGGGTGAAGTGACATCCTAGAAATTATCACACACTAAAGAGAGTTGATATAGTGGCCTTATATATTTAATTTTTATTTTCCATCCTATAAATTTATCTCAGTCAGGATTCTTCTCCCAAAAAAGCTCGAGGAGAGTATCTCGTGCGCCGGTCGCATGAAACCCATGTCTCACTGACATGTGAGTCTCACAAATGAGATCGGCATATACAAAGATTTTTCCCCTTACACGAGTTATGACTATTTCTATCCTCTTCTCCCCCCCCCCCCCCCCCCCTCCCCAAAATAAAATAAAATAAAAATAGAAACCTTGTTTTTATTTACTTTTAAACATTCATCTTTACCACTGGGTGCATGTGTGAACTATCAGTCAAAAAAGAAAAGAAAAGAAAAGCATTCATAGTTGGTATTTTGAAAATGTATATTCGACAACAATCTATTCTGTTTCGACAGTTGTTCCCATGGTTGTGTCAATTTTCAATAAATGTTAATTATATATTGAAAAAGAAGAGGACAATTATTCTCCATATGAATGGAAAAGTTATTTTTGTAGGTTCTGAATGGAACATCTTAATAGAATAGTCGGGCCACTTTATTATGCATTGGAGGCCAACTTTTTCTCTTATCAGGTTTCTGATGGTGATTTCATGATATGTCCAAAAATAAGAGCAGCATTATTTATTAATTTTTTCATAGAACAAGAGCAGCATTATTTAATTTAAAGAGGAATTCACCTCTCTAAACCTAATCTAATGTCCTAAAAACTCTTTGTTGTTGTTATCATAGGCTAATTGTGCTCCCTTTTTCTTAGTGGATAAGACAAGGGAATACTCAGCTAAATTGTCCAAAAGGCCAAAATTCTCGGCCAATCAATACTCTCACCACTAAGTCCAAATTAATTAAATTTTAGTGTTGTTTGGCTACTTTTACCTTAATGCAAGCCTTTATTAGTTGCAATAAATATGAAGGAAGCATAATTTGGTGTGATGATAATGATGTTGCCTTGCGTTTGGCCCCTACTATACTATAAATTATCTTATGAGATCAGTTTATAGGGCAATCCTCTCATCTCATGTGGGTTTTACAGGTGCGTGGAACCCGCCAAATGTGAGGGGTTCTGTATTAAACCATTTTACAATATACTTTATCTTAATATGCATCAATTCTCTAATGCATGGATCCTAGCCGTTTAGTTTAACTTGACACATTATTCTTGAAAGCAAAATTTCATCAGGGAGGGTCGTGTAAAATTATTTCATTAACCACATTCTTTTCGATACATATGTCTAAAGCTCCATTTTTTAAAAATAAAATTTTTTCCACAGGTAGATTATTTTCAAAAAACTAGAATGTACACACTATTTTTTGTTGGAGGAAAGATGGAAGGAAAGGAAAGAAGAGGAGGAAAAAGGTAGGAAGAATAAGGATTTTCCTTTGATTAGTTGGAGAGAAATCGAGACAGTGAAGGAAAATGTAGGGACTAATTTTTTATTGGGCCTATCATTTTTCTCTCCTTCCAAATTGTAAGGAAATGAGAGAGAAGAGATAGTGGTAAGTGAGGCCCACATAAAGATTTCTTTTCTTTCTTTTCAACCTTGCAAATCAAACACTATTAAAGAAAAACTCTCTCTCTCTCTCTCTCTCTCTCTCTCTCTCTCTCTCTCTCTTTCTCACTCTAAAAAATATTGGATTTTTTTTCCTTCTCTCTTTTGAATATTCTATCCCTAATAACAAAGTTAGGTTGTTTTCTCCCTAACAAGGAAATTCAAACCTCAAATCTATGTAACAAATCTAATTCAAAAAAAAAAAAAAAAAACTTGGTAATTAATTTGAAGTGGTGTTCATTTCTTTATAGATCTAGTTAATGGATGCCCTTAGAGACTTGTTAATGGACAATTTTATAAATGTTTTAATACTACTTTTATAGGAAATATAAAAAGTTGTTAAAAATGTTTTTTTTAATAAAAAATTTTTAAAAATATTTCCTAAACTAATGCCCTTAAGGGCATTATTTAATTTTTTTTTGCTTTCTTTCTTTCTTTCTTTTTTCTAATATTTTTGTTTTATATATCCTCTCTCTTTGAGGTAAAGATATTGTAAAAACTCAACAAAGAATGCCATAATGAGTATAGAATCCATATGAGAAGAGGAATAAGAGAATAAAACAATGTTTTGAATCTTGTTTCATTTTGGTAAAATTTTTTCATTTTGGTGTATAGATCAATGTAGCTTAGTTTGACCCACATTACCGCGCACCCTTGGTGCGGTGGTCACTCTACAAGTATAAGTGCTTGGGGGGTGTCGAGGGCAAGGGCCGGGGTTCAAGTCTTCAGGAGAGAGCTTCACACACATATACACTTAGATTTGGTTAGAGTAGAAATTTTATTTTGTATAAACAAAAAAAAAAGTCCGACCCACTTCTTTCATATCGTCCCAAATTTCGGCCTAAATTGATGTTCCATTCAACTTTTTGTCATTTTGAGCTAATTTAGTTATTTGGATTGAAATTACAGAATATCAGCTTTCATGTGTGTATGTGTGTGTCTACACACACACACACACACACACACACATAATTGAGAGAAAATTCAATTATATTCCAAATTAGATTTTAATTGTGAGCTAATTTTGTGTCATGTGTCCACTTAAGTTTTTTAATTTTTGTACCAAGTGAGTTATTAAAATAATAATAATGCAATATTAATGAATTATTAAAAAAAACATTTATCTACTCAATTAAAATCACCACATTCTATCTTATTAAAAATTGAAATAAAAATTATCTTAAGTAGTGCTAAACTTGGCAAGAATTTTAACATACATCTACTTATGTTTATTTTTTCTAATAATTAGATTGATTATGTATATTTTTATGATAACAAAAAATGTGTTTATTATTAAATGCATCCACGCTTATGCATGAGTTATAAGCTAATTCTATCCAAAAAGTATGTCTACTTTTAAAATTCACTCTTTCCTTATCAAATCCTCAATTTGTCTTTCTGCACTCTCTGTTAAATTACCAACTGTCCCAAAAGTTTAAACTGTTAGGAAATGATAAATTTAATTACTTAACCACAATTCTAACACCCTTAGATTTAAAAAAAAAAAAAAAAAAAAAACCCTCACAGTCTCTGCGTCCAACGCTTGTAGGTTGTAGCTAGATGGATTGCTGGAGTTCGTGGAAGAGTTGAAGAAGAAAGTCACCACCTCCACCTATCACAAGGTCCATCCACACGTCAAAGTTCAAACTCATTTTTGGCTCTTTATTTCTTTGATATTTGTATTTCATTTTTATGTTGTTTGTCTTGGACGGTTAGATCTTCTATAATGGGTAACAAAAAATTTGCTCGGGGCATCAAATTCTATTGTATTCGCGTATAATGAATTATTTCAAATGATTTTTGCGTATTATATTAATATGAAAATCAGAGCAAATCAAATTAAACGACCGAGTATTATGTGTGTACATAATACTATTGAAGTTTTCTGACAATTTCAAAACATTTCAACTAGGTCATTCTTATTAGGGGGTACACCGATTCTTAAAACATTTTTTTTTTCTGGTAATCAAATTGGAACTGTCTCATGAATGGGCTTCAAAATTTTGAAAGAAAAAAAAAAAAAAAAAAACTAATAAAATCTCATAAAAAAGAGAGTGGGAAGAGCCAAATAAAAAGAAAAAAAGCCACAACTAGAAAAATGCCCAAGTACGCAAGGGCCCTCCAATCCTCGCACTTCATGCCAGGAAAGATAACGCATGTATATAACAATCTTCAGTCTCCTTTTTGACTTGTTGCTTTGATGACTAAGGGGCTGTTTGTTTTTTTTTTTATTATCACTCGTCACTTCTTACTCAATTTTCGTCACTTATCACATATCACTCATCACTTAAAATACCCAAATTTCCTAAACACCACCGTTTGACACATATTTTCACTTTTCATCACTCAAATTTTTTTACTTTTTGTGGGACCCATACCTGGGCAATTGGTCAGAGACTCCTGTTAGCCTACCCACCTCACCCTCATTTCCCACCATTTTCTTCACTACTCATTTCATTTTGCCACCATCACAGTCAAAGTTTAACACAAAAACTCCATTCACAGTTTAACCAAAAAAGTACAAACAACAAAAACTCTCAATAATTTAACACCACCTAAAGCAACTCATCACCCCAAATTCAAAACTTCATTCATACTTATTTATGATACACCACCAAATCAAAAAAAGAAAAAAAAAAAAAAACCTATCTAGAAATAGCAAGACCCCAATAGAATCGTTTCCAACGGAGCTGGTCTCGGCGCCGACAATGTTTTTCGGTCTCTGGAGCAGCAATCGGCGATCCACCGGCCCCAAATTCTAGAGGCACAGAGATCTGCCATTGCTGTGGATGTTGATTTCGTCGCTCCGACCAGATTGAAGAACGAGTACAATAGCAACGATGAGGAGAACGAGTGCGTGGTTGAGAATGGGAAGATCGACGCCAAAGTTTTCGGTCTTCGATGTGGTCGTGAAGATCGATGCCGATGATCTCTCGGCTTTTCTCGACAATATATCGGTGAGTATGAGCTTTTCGGTGTGGGAACAATGAAGGACAAAGAAAGATGGGTCGGCGTGGGTCAACAAGAAGAACAAAAAGAACAAAAAGAACAGCGTGTGAGTGGTCGATGGTCGGTGAGTATGAGCTTTTTGCTCTGAAGAAGAACAAAAAGAAAAACAGATAAAGAAGTAGAGAGAAAGAAAGAAAAGTGGAGAAGAAAGAAAAGAGAGAGTGACCAGTGGGAAAAAGAAGGGAAAGTTGACATGACAAGACCAGTGGGTCCCATGTATGTGGGTTTAATTATGAAAATGTTATCATAACTCTATTTCCATAACTTAAAAACACCTAAAATATGTTTTTAGTTTCCATAACTCATCACTCAAAAATCAGAAAATTGAGTGATGAAAATAAAAATAGGAAACACAGCCAAACAAGCTTTCTTGAAGTGGGTCCCACTTATTTTGAGTTATGGGTGATGGAAATAGAGTTATGGCTGATGAAAACATAAAAACCAAATAGCTTCTTAGGGGCAGTTTGGATTTGCAAGTTTTTATCACCCATCACTCTGTTTTCATCACCCATAACTCAAAACTGGTGGGTTGCATGGCAGAAGGGTGTGTTTGGATTTATTTTGAGTTTTTGTTTTCGTGAGGAACACAGGGGCCCACTGTAGAGAGTAGTCAAATCCAAGTTCAGACCTTTTGCTCTCTCCTCTTTTCTTTTTCTCTCCTTTCTTCTTCGCAAACTCACTTAATGGCTTTTTTTTTTCTTCATCTTCTTTTTTTTTTTTTTTTTTTTTTTTCTTCTTTCTTTCTTTCTTTCTTCTTCACTGACTCACTCTAACGGCCATTTTTCTCTTCTTCTTCTTCTTTCTTTTTCTTTCTTTTCTTCTTTACAAAAACACATGGGTAACTTTATAATTAAAAAAAGAAACACATGGGTACCGATTTCTCAAACTCATAAACACATGATACCGATCATACACACTAATACACAAACATAAACCCACAAACATGTTCATCCACACAATAAATCTAAAAATTTCTTCTCCCAACACAAACAAAACCCAAAGCAAAAAATTCAGAGCATTTCACACCTTTCTTCTCCAATCTTAGATGCCCTCCCCTTCGCACCTTTCTTCTCCGTGTCATCACCAATCTGAGCAGTGGCCGCGTTGGGGTTGGACGATGTCTTCAGATTGGTCGGCGTGACTGGGGTGAAGGACGAAGATTCAGCACCAAACAAAAACTAACAAAACCCACAAAAATTAAACTTAGAAATCTAAGTTTAATTCAATTAAGATCAGACCCACTTGAATTCAATCAAGATCAGCTCAAAATTTAACATTAAAATCCATAGTCCCCCATCAAAACACAAAATAAAAATCACTAGTAATAAAAAGAAAAAATAAGATTTTGTCACAGTGGAGATCGGCGTCGCTGCTACCCGTTGGAGGTGATCTTGCAAGCGAGGTGATGGTGGAGATTGGCGCTGGGTGAGGTGGAGATCGGTGCTGGGTGACATTGAGTGACGGTGGATCCTTTGCTGGTTTCGTCGAGGGTTTTGGGAGAAACAGGGCTAAAGGGAAAAAAATATATGAAATGGCTTTGGTGCCAGTGTGTTATGCGGGTATGCTAACCGTGAGCTTGACATGGTGCTCAGGTAGTGGGTTTCACAAAAAGTAAAATTTTTTAAGTTATTAGAAGTTGAAAACAAGTGTCAAACATGCCACCTTAGGAAGTTGGGATATTTGCAGTGATAAGTGATGAGTGATGATATTTCAGTGATGAGTGATGAGTGAGCATTTTTTTTTTCATCCAAACAACCCCTTATTATCTAGGTCTTTGTTGCCTTGATGATGTATTGGAGAATAAGGCTACTTTGTTACGAAAAATGCTTCTCCAGCAGCAGTTGCTTAAAGCTTTAAACCCATGCATCTCACGATTTAGGATTGTGGGATCCTTCGAAGCAAGTCATTTATGGACTTTATAACAGTATTGTTCAATTTTTTGATGGATTATATTTGGTTCTTTTCCATTGTAGGGGCCCGAGGACCGAGAAAGGATATGATGAGCTGTAGTTATCACTATTGAGGCATCATAAGCCTGAAGAGGGGATCTACCCGAGGATAGGATGATAAGAGATAAAAGACTTCTGGGAAGTCCAGCTGAGGAGGATGGAATATAGAGAGAAAATTATGGGAGGTGAAGGAAGTTTCCAGTGATAGTCCACTTGTTGCCTCCGCATTAAATGTCTGGCAACAGCTTTATCAACTACATTGATGAGGAAGTGATCTGAATAGTGGAATTCATAGCTAAGCAACTCTTTCTACCACCTCCAACTGAAGTTTAAGGGGACAAGTGTCATAGGGAGAGTCTGGGTAGGTGGAGATGAAGGGCCAAGATATGATGGACTAAGAAGTATATAGGAAATGGAACTTCCAGATAAAGGGGGAGAAAAAATGAGAACAAGAACATTGAGAGAGAGAAAGTAAACGATGTATCAGTCTATGTAAGAATTGCCTCCTCGGGCAAGCTTGTAATAAGCCTCATATATACATAAACTTTGATCTTTAGTCATTCTTACCCTACTATTGTCCTCGAACTAATCTCCCATTCCTTTGTTTTAACCCACTCTCTTATAAATATCTATTGATTTGGCCCTAGTTGGGCTGCATAAACTTCACTGTTCTAAGTGGGTTGGAAACTTGAGTTTTGTGTCCTTACATCCATTATTATAAAAATTATTGAATCAATCATTATTCCTTACCTCTAGCACTACTCAACCAAAAAAAAAAGAAAAAAAAAAGAAAAAAAAAAGAAAAAGAAAGCACTATTCAACAAAACAGATGTGTTTAATAAACATATGTTGGAAACTTCCCCAATTCATTCCGTTCATTTTGAATTTATAATGTGTTTGGGTATGATTTTATTCATTTTGTTTGGATGCTCTATTAAGGGAGGGGGAGGGGTTCTACACTTCCACTTATCAATTTTACCTTTATCCTATCAATTTATCTCTTTCTTTAAACTGAATAAAAGATGCGTATATTACCAATTTATACTGATTTATAGGATGTCTTATCATTTATTTTTACCCCTATTTTAAAATTTAAAATATACAAATAAAGAAGAAAAGTATCAATTTTCAACTACATTTACTCCATGATAATTAATTTTTATCATTAGGCTTCCGACTTAAATTTTAAAACATCCTCCTTCCTCTCTCAGCCTTCTCGTTCAAAGGCTCTCCTTTTGTCTCCCTTTAGAGCATTAGCATTAATGGTGTTAAAAAAATTAGTATTTAATACCCTAAAAATTTATTTTATTTATTTTAGCATTCCATTTATAGTGTACCCTACATCTTATCCTCTATTTTAACGTATAACCCACTAAAATAATTAATTCAATCTTCAAGAGGGGGGGGGGGGGGGGGGGGGGGGACTTAACCCATTAATCGGCAACAAGCAACAAAACCACAGCTCCGCCGAAACCCAGCACATCCACCAACCGACCACATCACAAACACCGATCCAAGCCAACCAAAAACCTACATAACCAAGCCAAGACAACCAACCACCACACAACCTGGCAAAGCCTAGAAATCCCACTCATACTGATGGTGACGACAAAACCCAACCCATACACCAACAAGCGACGACCTGCGACAACGAGCTATGACAAAACCCAGCCCAACCACCAACGAGTGATGAGCATCCCATGACCCACGACAATGAGAAGAAAATGGAGGAGGAGCACAACGAGGCTGACTCATCGTGTGAGAGAAGAAAAACAAGAGGAAAGGAGAGAGACTGAGACTAAAAGTGAGAGAGCAGAGATGAGAGACGACACAATAAAATCTATTATAAAATTAGTAGCAATTAGCTACAATTATTGCTACTAGTAGCAGATCGCTGTAATTAGTTGCTAAATTTTTTTTTAGCTTTAACATTACGGATGTAGCATGTTTTTTGATATTTAAAGTGCTATAATGATATTTTGGGAGTTTAAGCGCCTCTAATGTGAACACTCTTAAACTTCCAATTCCAAAAACACTGTAATAAAAGGGACAAGATTCTAGTGACAATCTTTTTTGGTCGAGTGATAGCGAACTCAATCTACTTTTTGAAGATGTTTTCTCTCGTGTGCAAACATTGGTCCTTCGAAACAGCATTATCTCATTTAGTCAATTATTACAAGCCATGGGAGGACAATGAGCATCTTCTAAGAGACATCATCATTTACAACTGCATCCAAAATTTAAGTTGGTTCAAATTAGCTTCAGAGAGAGAGAGTGATCAGCAAAAAGGCTAGAACTGGTCAAAGATTGTGACTGAAAGTAGAGCTCCAAAATGCTATCATTTGGCTGACAATGGTTGAGAATTCTTGGAGCATCGGGCGGCCACGTTTTCAGATTAACTCGCGCGTGAGCATGATTGAGGTCCCCTTGGTTTGCACAATCATGATGGTGTGAACTGTGAAACGTAGGACCATTCCCAAAATTCATTTATTGAGCGCTAACATAATAATTTCTTTCTCCAACTTTTTCTTTTTGGTTGCAGTGTAAGTGTAACACAGCTTAAGACTTTGCTCGTTTGCTTCAAAGCTTTTTTTTTATTATTATCAATTTTTATACTACAATAATTGAAAAGTGAGATTTCTTTTGTTAGAAACATTTTGTTGAATTACAAAACTTTGAACTTTTCAAAGTTCAAAATGTATTTAAAAGAACCAAAAAAAAAAAAAAAAAAAAAAAAAATAATATAATGGTGTTGGAATTGGAATTTGTTGGCTTGATTAAAGCATTCACATCTACTAAAAAATTTAATATTTAGCAAATCAAAAACTCTTCTATCTATTTTAACATATTACCTAATTAATAATACACCTTACATCCAGTTGCAAAGCCATAAATTTTTCTCAAGGTTGCTAAATGTGTCATTGATTGTATTGTATCCTTAACTTTATTAATGTAAATTTGTATGATTATCTTTTTGAAAAACAAAAAAAAAAACTAATATATTTTTATAACTTATGCTTTAAATGCTCATAAAATTAATGACCTATATATGACAAAAAAATCAATATTAAAAGAAAATAAATGAGAAAATAATAAATTAAAAAGTATTTATACTTAAAAAAAAAAAAAAAAAAGGAGTGGAGACTGGAGAGCCATCCGCCATTACCTAAAATTTATTCAGAATTTTGAATTTTTAACATTAAATGATTAAAATAGAAGGCGGAGGCATTTTGGAAAAGCCAGAGGGGCCTTGCCCCCATCCCCTCTCCCTCCTCCTCTGCTAACATTTCATACTCTATTATTTTGCCATTTTAATATTAATTTTTTTAATTTGTTTATGCATGGAAGAGAGAAAGAGTTGAATAAAAAATAGTTTTAAATTTTAGCTTGTTGTTACAGTAATTACAAAAGGTATTGCAGCAATAAGCTAAAAAAAGAGATTGAGCTATAGTTCACTAGATGTAATCATTTTTTGTATTTAAAGTGCTAAAATAGCATTTTTATTTTAGCACACCTAATGTGAGCGATTTTACAAGTGCTAGGAGTACTTTATTATTTGGAAGTATCTTAGTATTATTTAGTTAACAATGATACGGCCATTTTGCCAAAAAACAATGATACGGGCAAATTTCGCCACCTCTCTCTCTCTCTCAGAAATCTGTCTCTGATTTAGCGTAACTGCGTCATGGATTCATAAGAAAGATACAAACAAATAAATACCATTCAATAGGGGACTTTTTGTTTTTTTTTTTGGTTGATGAGAATCTACAGACGACTATTGTTGATTTGTTAACATCGATTCATAGGAAAAAAACAAACCAAATAAACGTCATATCCTATAAAGGACCATTTTTTGGTAGGCTGAGTAGCAAGAGCACGCTACTGCTACAACTTCATTTCTCAAAAAAAAAAAAAAAAAAATCCCTTTGAAAGTAAGTCCATGTAATTGGTAGGCTGAATAGCAAGGGAATGCTAGAAGTGCATGTCACATTTTTCTTGATAATTTGATACTTGAGTAGGGGGTTTTACCCTAACTATTTTCATTCAAAATATTGGGAGATGTGATTTGAATAACAAAACTTTTTTGTATAATGAGTTAATATAACTTAGTGTGGTAT
The DNA here is from genome assembly GCA_033629205.1 of Lithocarpus polystachyus. Taxonomy (NCBI): domain Eukaryota; kingdom Viridiplantae; phylum Streptophyta; class Magnoliopsida; order Fagales; family Fagaceae; genus Lithocarpus; species Lithocarpus polystachyus. Next base: position 53,890,534 of record CM066167.1, read on the forward strand.
TGTTATGATTCAAGTGTCCCATATGCTTAACTGTAAGCTCAATTATGTGTATATAAACTCTTCAGCAACCTCCCATTGCACCTTGATTTTAAAGGATAAGTTTTACTTATGAGTTTGTATCATTTAGTATCAGAGATAACCACCATATTAAATAATCAAACATAATTCGTTGAGAATGAGATCAAATGAATTATGGTTTTGTAGTCAGATCTCAAAGGAGGTGATTTATTGCTAAGTTATTGAATAACTGATAGGTGAGTGGAACCGTAATAAAGAGTAAGGGCTACTAGTATCAGGCATTATCTATTTCTCCTGATTAGGAGAATATAATTCTTCTTTAAAAGAAGAACCATAGTTTGATTTTCTTTCCTTTATTATTGTAAGTATTTGAATTATAAAAAAAATATGTTTAATTTGCACACAATTATTGTAAAAAAAAAAAAATCACCCAAAAAATTGAAAGCGTTATTAGTTATGACTAAATAGCATTAATTATTTTGAATGAGATATTTCGAATTTGATTAAAAAAACATTAATCAACTAATATGACAAACAACTTGGGTATTGGAGATTATTTAATTTTCCTGTCAATCATTATATAGAGTATGCAAATGAGTCATTTTGAATCGTTCCATTTAGTAAAAAGAAAAAAAAAAGTTTTATATATTTAGTTTTTTACTTTTTAACATAATTTTAATTACTACACTACGATCAAGTTTGATAATAATTAGTATATTTTTCAAATAAGCTATCAAAATTCGGTCATTATGGAAAGGAACAGGAGTCACGGGACTGACTAAAGTCTTAACCTCCCTGACCAATATTTAGTATGTGTTTAGATACCGTTTATTTTGTAGAAAACTAAAACAATAAAAAAATATTTTTCAGTTAATGTTTATTACTGTTTGGCACTGTTCATGTACCTATTTGTAATATTCATGTCCCATAAACAATGCAAGAGGCACTCAACTGGAAAAAAAAAAAAATGAAGCCAAAAATGTGGACGCGCAAACTAAACCCACCCTTAGAGTATCTTCAACAGACTTTTGAAACCATTTTATTCCAAATTTCACAGATTGAAGCCACAAAATTCAACTCCAACAGGCAAGTAGGCAACAGACTCTCCCCTTTTTATTTTTTTTTTCCAAATATAATCTACATTGACTAAAAAAATAGCCGAATAAAATATTTGATCCCTCTCTCTCTCTCTCTGACGCACAATTGTCTTTCTCCCCTCCTCACCTAGGAAAAAATCTCTCTTTTTGTGGCCTTGATAATGAGTGCAATGTTGGAGTAAGGACGAGCATGGTAGTGGAGGGGCCGAAAATGAGTGCTGTGCCAAGGAAAAAACAAATGAGCATCCTTGTTTTTTATTTTTTTAGGACAACGTAAAAGTCCCTCTTTTCCTTCACAAAATTTCTGGTTTTTTATTTTCTTCAACTTCATAAACTTTACTCCCTTAAGCTTATCAAAAAAAAAAAAAAATATATATATATATATATATAATAAGCTTAAAACATTAATATTACTATTTTCGTATATATTCTAATAAGTTTACTGTTTACTAAAAAAAAAAAAGATGTTTATTCCGCATTGATTGTGTGTGCTAGTGTACGCTATTTATAACCCCAGTCTATAACTAACCTATATAGTTGTACTCTGGTTAAATAATGTATTATAAACCCAGTTTAAAACATTAATATTATTATTTTCGTGTGTGTTCTAATAAGTATTACTATTTACTACAAAAAAGAGATGTTTATCTCACATTAGTTATGTGTGTCTAGTGTCCGCTGTTTATAATCTTAGTCTACAACTATAAAGGTTAGGCCATTTTGTAGTTGTACTTTGGTTAAATAATGTACTATAAACCCGGTTTAAAATAGTTATATTACTATTTTCATATGTGTTCTAATAAGTATTACTGTTTACTAAAAAAAAAGGAATGCTTATCTTACATTGGTTGTATGTGTCTAGTGTCCGCTGTTTATAACTCTAGTCTACAACTAAAAAGGTTAGGTCCTTTTGTAGTTGTACTCTAGTTAAATAATGTATTATAAACCCGATTTAAAACAATAATATTACTATTTTCGTGTATATTTTAATAAATATTACTGTTTACTCAAAAAAAAAATGATAAATGATACACTTCAAAAATTAAGAAAATTATACGTTAGTTTTACTCCTTAATTGTATTATTCTCTTGTTACATTGCAATACCATATGTCAAAACTTTCATTGCTTATTTAAATAAAATAATATTTTTTCACCAGTTGTATATATTCTCCTTTTCTTTTAGTAACAATCCTTCCTGTAGAAAATGTAAGCAAAGAAAAAAAAATTAATAGTTTGATCAATTCCAAAAGAGTATATAGCAAGGCATTGTGTTATATCATCAAATAATACCAAAAAAAATGTTAGGAAAATGATTTTAGTATTATTTTGTAGATACTTTTAATAATTAATATTACATTGATTTCTTCTTTTTATAAAACTTTTAATTATCGAATGAATTCTTATCGCAATTCAATAATTTTATTATGGGATGTGTTTTTAACTTTTTATTTTCTATCACGTCCTGCTGTCAAATTACTTATATTAAAGTTTGCATATTGGCTGAATGTAAAAAAATTTACCCTCAAGATTGGTTTATTTTGCAACTAATATCAGAAGCTACTACTTTTTTTTCTTTAATTATTATGGCGTTATGTATAAACCTAAAATTAATTATTTTTGGGTTTCTTTAGTTTGAGTTTTAATTAATTTTTTTTTAATTAAGTGAGAATGATGAGTAGACAAAGGCTTTACATTTAACTATAAAAGTAAAAATGTTTGAAAACGATTTGTACTAGTTGGACTTGGAATTGTCCATGATGATTAATTATTTCGTAAGTGACACTACATATGATTATCAATCTCCCCGTGTCCTAGCTTGATCTCTGGGTTTTGGATAGTTGTATTTTTGGCTTTATCTCTTGACTTTTAATTTCTCTGGAACAAAAACACATGATTATCAAAAAAAAGATAAATAGTAATATAAAAAAAAAACAGGAAAATAAAATTTTAAAAATGTTTAGTCGAATATGATTACTAAAACAGACATCAATCATGAGATTTCACCTCAACCAAGCGACAAATCAATATTGCCTTATTTTGCACCATCACAAAATGAATACCTTTTTTATTTTCTTGGAAGGAAAATGAATACTTTTTTTGTGTAACGCATTAGGGTCACTATATGCTACTCACTAATAAGTGCCAGTTATAATAAGCGATAAAAAAAAAAAAAAAAAAAAAAAAAAAAGGTCAACGAAAGTAGGTACACACACTGAACAGTACACACTAAATTCATAATTAAGTGGAAAAAAAATTACTTACTTTTTTTTTTTTGGTAAACACTTTTTTTCTTTTAATGCCTTGGCCCCAAAAGGGGACAAAAGTGCATGGTTACTGTGGTAAAAACTCTAAAAGCTTTGTCTCATATATTAATGATCTTTTTTGCTTGACTTTCCTGGCGGGATCGATGGTGCTGCAAAATCCCAGTCTAATCAAATCGGGCTGTAAAGGACATATCCAAAGGCCTACACATGCAAAAGTAAACACGTCATGTCAACCACACGTGTAGTGTTGACACGTGGAAGATACCCAGTGAAGGCTTATGGTTGCAATGATTGGCATGTTGGTCACCCGCACGAGTGGTTTTTGTTTCTTTGTTTTTGCTGGTTATGGGTTGGAGCGTAATTAATTTGGATGTAACAATAATATCAGACTGATTATTGGGCCACGTGAACAACTTTGGGGCCCTTTGCTAATTAATGATGATAAAAGAAAAGCAAAACCCTTGTGCCTTTTGATCCGTGGGAGAGTTTGACAAGGACGAATGGTTCTTTAATCTCTCTCTCTCTCTCTCTCTCTCTGAGTGTCATGTGAATTAGGTTAAGCTTGGAAAGTTCAGTTGGCATTTGGCAAATGAGAAAATGAGAGAATACACGTGAAACGCAATAATGTCCGCACGCGGTTTCTGGGAAGGACGACCGCGAGCAATCCAAGTTTGAATTCATGGAAAAGATGGTCGACAACTTCGAGAATTAACGAGTAAAAGCAATCATAAGTGTTAAAAATTTTAAATTTTAGTAATTTAAAAAAATATTTTATCTATTTTAAGACTTCACTTTATAAAGTACCTCACTTGCGTTCTATTTTAATATATAACTAAGGGCGGCGTTATTTTAAAGCTAAAGGGTTCAAATCTCGTATGCATTCTATTTTTATATACAACGAAGGGCTGCGTTACTTTAAGTCCAGGGGGTTCATTTGAACCCTGACTTAGCCATTTAAATATATACATATATAATTCTTTATATTTTTTTGAGCTCCTAAAATAAAATTTTGAACCCTCAACCATAAATTTTGTTTAAAACTAGCTAATTTAAGTTTAAATATGATCATTTTAATGCTACTTTCACAATATTTTAAAAATAATTTTATACTAAAGGTTAAGTGATAAATTATAACTAGTTTTTATCAGGAGTCAAGACCCATAATTAACATTACTTTTTTTCCTACCTTTAACGACTTGTCACCTAGACTTTATTGTGAAAGTGTTGTGTTACTAGCACTACTTTTAAAGTATTTAATTTTATAAGAAAGAAAAAAAAATGTTTCAAATTTTTGTTCATTCGTTTAAAAAAAAAAAAAAATTTTCCCAGGACTTTGGCTTACTTTTCCATTGACAGCAGAATAAAATTGTTTTTTCCTGTACTTTTCTTCTTCATCAACAAAAAAGTACACCATTACTTAAACTAACAGATCTATATCTATATCTGTGATTATTTCCTCATTCTCTCTATCTTTCTTTTGTCCTTTTATGTTTTCTTAGTTTTTCTCTCTTTTTGATCAAGTGGTTCGATAAATACTTTATAAATTTCCAAATTCAAGAAGTCTTTTAGTGCTTGCTCCAATTCTAAGAGACTAATCACGTGTACACGTGTATGGTTAGGAAATCATACACTTTAAAAGTAAAAACTTATATTGGTTTTTTTTTTTTTTCCTTAGTTTCACATTTACCATTAGTCTAACTCCAAGAGACCAACCATGTGTATGATTAGTTATTAAATTATATTTGTTTATGCATTCAATGGTTGTTGTCTTACTAATATTTATACTAAATTATATTAAGAATACTATTTTAAATTATTGTATAATGTATTTAATATTGAAGTTGTAAATATAAAAGAAAAATAATTATTTTATTTTTTTACTTGTTCCTATGACAAATTCCTTGTTTCACCACTGCTGACCCCCCTAGAAAAAAAAATCCTAGAGCCGCCATTATATACAACATATTAAAATAATATAAACAAATTCTACCCACAAACACCATTCCACAAACTTCAAAACACTCACAAATAGTCATACCCACAAACAACCAAACATCATAATTTTGAAACCTGGACCGTTTAATGAACCAAAAAATGGAGAGATTCAAGATTTTTGAGGTCGGACCAAGGTTCAACCGAGGTCAAACCATGATGTGTCATTTATTTTTTAATATGTTTGATACTTATATTGGTTTATATTTATTAATTTTTCATACCTGACCAACAAGATGTGCATGCCCCAATGGTTCGCATGCTGAACATGTTATTTCACTTGCTGAGAGCAAGTTCAAGTCTCGTTAGCATCATATTTTCATCAATTTTTTACCAAAATAATGACATGGATGAACTAGGTTCTTATAGAACCAGTTCTCGGTTAACCTAGTCGGACTAGTCAGTCCGATCCAAGTTTAAAAACAATGCCAAACATCCATATTTCACTGCAAAGCAACACAGAAAAGTTCTTAGCGAAATACAATCACCATATACCCTTTCGTTTTCATCCTCAAGCCAAAAGCCAAAACTCATCTGTAAACATGGCAATTGAAACCCACTAGCACACCAAATGCAACCCAAGATCACTAGCGTGGTCTACTACCTACTGCCAAGACCACCACACCAAACGCAACCCACGACCCATAGCGTGACCCATTAAGTTAACCACAGCATCCCAATCAATGACCCACCACCACTGCAATAACCCACAACTAGATCGGAATCCACTAACCCAACTACCAAAACCCAATTAGAGAGAGGAGAGAGGGACGAGAGAAAGTGAGAGGCCTCAGATGAGAGAAAGGGATGAGAAAGGAAGGGAGCAGATTCAGCCAAAAAAAAGGGGAGAAATGGGGTAGAGAGAGAATTCGTTAAGATGGAGCAGAGAGGGATGAGAGAGATAGTGAGCATGGAGAATGAGAGGCTGAGATGAGACAATTGGAAAAAAAAAAAAGAAGAATAAAATCAAGTAGCAACTTGCTACAATGGACCAATAAAGATAGCAGTTCACAATAGCAAGTTGGTAATTTTTTTTTAGATATAGCACCACTAATGTAGCTTTTTTTTTTTTTTTGTGATTTGGGTTGCTAAAATAACTTTTACGTGATTTTACATCATTAATGTGGATGCTCTAAACTCGGAGGAATGACAACGATAAAGATTTCATCCAACCTCTACACGCATAAATTAATTAAATAAATCATATCATGTATTAATAAGAGGGAAAAGTTAATTGATGCGGCATTGATTTATGAAACATTTTTAGAAACTCTTTATGTAAAAAAATACATTTTTTTAAATATTTTTCATAAAAGTGGTATTAAAATTTTCCTATCTAAAATTTTTCATTAAAAAATGTCTTAAGAACACTTGTTAACAAGACCTTTTATAAAATTATTTATGAATATTTTTCCTAAACCGATGTCTTTAGGACATCCATTTAGTTTAGATCTAAAATATTTTTTTCTACACTCTCCAAAGCCTAGTAAACCACGTCCCAACCCTAAGCGACTCGCTGATCCAATGGCCACAGCAACCCATAAGCCCAAATTAGTATTGAGAGAGAGAGAGAGAGAGAGAGAGAGAGAGAGAGAGAGAGAGAGAGAGAGAGAGAGAGAGAGAGAGAGAGAGAGAGAGAGAGAGAGAGAGAGAGAGAGAGCATTGTGCGCTTGCATAAAATGTTCAAGTTTTAAATTTTTCACTTCCTAATTAGGTTTTGTGTTATAGAGTTTACCCATTAAAGTTGAACTACGTTAATTTCTTTCATTAATTCAAATTTTCTCATATTCTCTATATTTTCTATAAAATATCAAAAATTGACATTAACAATGTCAATTATTTTTATTAATTTAAGAATAATAAGATTAGATGAGGTCTTCTTGTTCCTGGTGCTAAGTCTCAAATCTACCTTTAATTTATATATATATATATATATATATATATTCTTTAACTCTTAGAGTGGATCAAGATGTTATAGATTTGTCATCAAACTTTCTCTCCCATTGTGGTGAAAGGAGATTTATATTATTTTTTTTCTTTCTTTTGCTAATCATTATTAAGGAGAAGAGTATTAAGTGAAAATGAGACAATGCAGGAAATAACATTAAGTTCAATTTATTAGTTAGCCAATTACATAATGCATGGAAATAACATAAAGCACTTCACATCCCAAACACACACATACACATACAAAATCATAAGATGTGTTTATGGAGATAAAAAACCGCAATGGGAAAAAACTCTCTGGGGCCTAGCCTAGCAAATGAATCTATTAGAGAAGATAGTTGAGATACAATAAACCTACAAGCCCTCCTAGTTTATAGATATACCTGTATTTAAGCTCTCGAGTCTTGTTAACAACATAGTTTCACCAGTACTCTTTCTCTTCACTAGAACGATTTCGCAAGTTAAGACGCCAAATGCAAATTTAAGCTAATGGATACTTCAAGGCCACTTGAAAGCCACTCAATCCATGGCCTATTAGGCAATTTGAAGTGTTGGATTTGATCTCCTCTCAATTGGTATGGCAATTTGGAAAGCACGAAGGTTACTATGGGTTGTAAAGGAATGGGTAATCGTAAACTTCTTTCTCATGAATTAGGGTGAGATTCTGTGGTTATATGAGTCGCTAAAGAGGCACAATTGGATGGGGGAATAGTAGAGAAAAAAAGTAACAAATTTCTCTCAGGTGCAAACGAGTTTCGGGTCATTTTAGAGCGAAACATTATGTGCTAACTTATTTTCAATTTAATGGAACTCGCATTTTGCCTGAGATATACTTGAACTTTTAACTTGATCCTCTTGACTCAATACAATTACAATTAAATGAAATTCAATACAAGAAAATATGAATTTACAATCAAAATTTTTGACACGGGATTTGCCAACACAAACAATCTTAACACTTTGTACCAACATCTTATTCGCATGCTAGCTCTATTTCCAGCTGATGTATTATCAAAAAGTTATATTATGTTATACATCTTATATTTCCTTTATCCCGCAAGATATGATTTTTTTTTTTTTTTTTGAGAGAGAGTTTCAACCTATAACGTCCGCTCCTGATGATAGTTTTTTATCATCAGACCAAGACACAAATTAGTTTTTGGTGTAAGCAAGGATTGAACCCCAGATCTCTTATTCAACCATCAAAGACTTTACTAATTGAGTTAGCTAAAACCCACCCGCAAGATATGAAAGTTAGTATGATAAGGACAAAGATTTTAATGAAACAAATAATATATGAAATTCTATCAAAAGTCCCTCTTAAATGTGTTTGAGATAGTATAAATTTAGAAAGTTGGGTAACTGTTCTAAAAAAAATGTAAATAGAAACCCGTTTTTTTTAAAAGAAAATTAAAAAGTTATAATTAAGTCTGCTTAAACATACTACGAAGATTATGATATTTATTTCTATTCATTGAAATGAATATCATGTATAAATTTTCAGTTATTATTGGATAGAAATAGTAAATTTGTTAAACATGTAATTAATGTGTGAGGAACTTTTTTTTTTTTTTTAAATGTTATAGACACAAACTATTTCACAATAAAATATTTTACAAATTGCTGATATGGTGAATGATTATTGGTATGTAAAAAAATGAAATTAGTAGTGAGTTTAGATGAGACCTAGTAAAAATTTATCACGTTAACAATTTGTAAAAATATTATAAAATAGTTTGTGACTGTAGCAGTAATTTATTTTATTTTATTTTATTTTTTTAGAAAAGAAGTACAGCTTTTCTTAATGCTGCACACACGCATATATATATATATATATATATATATATATATATATATAATTGATGCAAATAACATTACCTTATTTGTTACATGCACCCTCGTTCTCCTCCCTTACTGTATCATGATCATGAATCATCATTATCATATGGTGATCCCAAAAAAGAAATATTAATATTTTAAAAAGATAAATGCTCCACAGCTTCTAGTTGGGACCATGCATTAGGCACGTCCTAGATTTGTCCATGATTAAAACAGCTCAAATGAAAATGCTGATCAATCATGGGGGTTATTAGCAACGTTGCTATTAGATAGTCATCATCATTCAATTAAAGGAAAGCATATACGTGTTCAATGTATTTTGATCTCGAAAGTAATTATCAAAAACAAAAAAACAGAAAAACAAAAATCTAAGTATTGATTGTATCTTATGGTGAAAGGTAGTCAAAAAGAACGGTTATCTTTGTTTTCCTCGGATTGTATTTCTTTGTCGCTTCCAGCAATTAGTACTTGATGGTAAATGTTAAGTGGGAAACCTAATCTATATATATTGTAAGAGACGTTATTGAGACGTTATTATGTATGTCATAATATATTGAGTTTTTTTTTTTTTTTTTTTTTAAAGAAGATAAGTTAGATTTTCAAATGGGTATTAAAATTGATTGAGTTTAGTTGTGTCTATTTTTTAATATGTAATATGATGATGTGACATGTTAGGATTGGAAGAGTAAAACTTGAGTTTTACACCACATTCTTATTGAATTTAAAATGAATTTTTATTAACAGTATATGAAATGTGTACTGGGGAAAATGAAATATGAATTACCTTATCATCAATTCAATCAATTACATTTTATCAAAAATAAATAAATAAATAACACGTCCTCATTTGCCACCATAGGATGTCATCTTGTCATCACGGGCTTTGAGGAAAAAACTTGATGAGTTTCCAGAAGGTCAATTTCTGATCACTGGTTCCGTGAAGGAAGAAATTTAATTGCTGGTCTCTGCAGCAATTCTTTGGAACTCAATTTCTTGCTTTCTAGAATTTTATTACATTCTTGTAAAAACTCTTTGGCCGTTAATTACTGATAGATATAGGATATCATCAATGTCAATAACATATATCTAGATGTATAATACCGACGATTCAAGGGAAAAAATAAATAAATGAAAAGACATTCACTTGATGCATTCATTACCTGTAATTTAATTTTAAACAAAATAGTAATTTAATATTCTTAATTTATTTTCATAGAGAATGTTCTTAATATTTTGATAATAGAATTTTGCTTGGAATAGAATTAAGGCGAAAATATTATTTTGGTCCTTATATATAATTTTAATTTACTTAAAAATTTAAAGTGATGTCAATGCTCTTTTATCAAATGGGATTTAAAAAAATGTATTAAGTATATAAAATAAAGGGATAAAAAGATGAACCATAGGGTATAAGAAGAAAAAAGAGAGACACTCAGTTGGCACATTCACGATATATCGCACATAATATTTATAAGTATATAAATTATATGGTTGTTAAGGATTCTTTTTACGCTTCTTGTACCTTAGACACGCGTTTTGATAATATTAGACAACACTTAGTTTAGGCTTTTTCTAAGAAGAAAGTTGGGTCTGGCGCTCCGCGGAATAGGCTCCAAGGTACCATTCTACCGCTACCAGTTTGTGCGCAAATGTTGAGTCCAAAGTCCAAAGGAAGATACTGCAAAGTAGGCTTATTCTCTGTTTCTGTCGTAGAAGAAACATTTTTCCAGTTTCTAATGCAAAGCTGACTTTTCTTAACTTTCTATTGTTTAGTAAAGTTTTTAGCACTTTTCTGCAACATGAGTGACTTTACTCCATCACTACTACAAAAGAAAGATTTTTCCAGCTTTTGCTGCGAAACTAACTTTCCTTAGCTTTCTGCTATGTAATAAAGCTTTCTATCGTGCAGTTAAGCGTTCTACTGTACAATAAAGCTTTCTACTGTTTAGTAAAGTTTTCTGCACTTTTCTGCAACGTGAATGACAACTCTTCCTTTTCTACTGCAGAAGTAATTTTCTACTTTCTGCATATAAACAAATCTAATACACAAAGAAAGTACCCATCGAGCAAATGTTAGTTTACATGGGTTAGCATATTTTCAAATACAAATACATACATATATGCATATATATATACTTACATGTATTAGCACATATAAATATGGATAATTAGTTCGTGTTGAAAAAAAAACACGTAATAACAAAGAAATAAGAAAGCTTCAGCAGAAAGGTTTAGCTAGCATAACAGCTAACACGGTAAATATAATAAAAGGGTGCTACAGTAGAATAACAACTACACCAAGTAAAGATACCACAACAAAATAATAGATACAGCAAACATGATATAAAAAAAACGTGCTACAATAGAACGACTAAATACAGCAGATATAAATTCTAACGAGTAAAATCAGATATGTTTGTGATCAAAATTAGGTATTGAATCTTCCCACAAAATAAGTAAATCAAGAAGGAACCCAAATCCCAACTTGAACAACTTTGTCATAGGCTTTTGCCATTAAAGTTGTGCATTTTGGAGAATAGGCCTAAATAACTACTAGATATTACTTCTGGAGGACTTCAAAGAGTGGGTTTGCTAAGAGGGAGGGAAAAGATGGTCTATTGATACATGCCCTTATTTCTGCCGTGTTTTCTCTCTTTTCTTTACCACTTTCTTTCTTTCTTTTTCTTTGTCCTTTTTACTCTTAGTTTCTTACTGCTATCTTGCCTTGGGTCTCTCTTCTTTTTACCACTTTCTTTCTTTTCCTTTTTCTTTGTTACTCTTCTCTCCATTTTTACTATTTTCTTCCCTTGGGTCCCCTCTCTCTCTGCATCCCTCCCTTAGGTGCTTACTTCTCTCTTACCATGGGTTCTTCCCCCCTCATCTATGGCTACCTCCCCTTTTTATAGCAAGCTAATTCAATGGGATTTCTCCCTTTAACCCTTAGGACTTCACCAACTGTTTTTGGATTGTCATGGGCATTCCTTTAGGACTACCCACCAATCCATTGGTGGCCTAGCCACTACCACTACTCAATATGTTCTCACTCCAATACTACTCATTTCATGACAAAACTCTCTTTTGTTTATTCTTGCTATAAGTCTTTCCCTCTAGATTCAAATGGATAAGGATTAAGTTACCTCACCACCTACCTCTATGGCATGCATTAGATGGTCACAACCATCCACTACCTCTTTTGGGTAAGATACCATCTCAGCAAGGTATATTTCCAAAAGAAGCCATGACTGGAAACCAAATATAGACTCTTTTTTCTCCCCACCACCAAACCACACCCTCTGACTCCCTTGACCATGGGCCCACCTCCCTTGTATTGGCTAGGTACAGGTTGGTGGTGCTCCAGCCCTTGTGTGCTTGCTCTACTATCCTCTATTTTTGTCTTCTTTCATTCCCACGCCATTTCTATCGTAGCAGATTAGTTTTGTTTTGTTCTGCTATATGTCTGTTCTGCCCGTGCTTGCCTTGTTTTCTTTTGTCTTTTCCTTGATTATATTTCCTTTCTCCTTCATGCGTTTTTTGCCATTGCTGCCTTTGTTTTCTTTCACTATATCTCTTCCTGGAGATCAGTTTGGCTTCTCTTCTTCTTTTATAAAGATGTTATGGGCTTTATAGACTTATTGCCCTTCATTGGATCAAAAGGGCATTGGACCCAATCTGTCTTAATCTGCATCAGATTTGTATTCTGTTATAGATCTGTATTTTGCTGCATATTTGTATTCTGCTACATATCACTTCCCTATGTTTTTCTTCCTCAGGCTAGGCGTAACTTTAGGCTTTTGTTCTTTTCTGTTTTCTTTGAGCCTTTCTTGCTCTTTGGTCTTCTTAGTGGGCCTTTAGGCCTTACTTTTCATTAGGCTTTCCTCCATATGGACTTTTGAGCCTTGCTTCTTATTGGGCTTTCTTCCTCTTGGGCATTGGGTACAAATTTGCAAAAATGAGTATCAACATTTAGCCCCCTGAGCATGTGGGTTGTGTTACAACTCACATGCAAATGCTTTCTCTTCTTTCCTTTATAGGCTTACTTTTTCAATCTTTACCCCTCTTAGGAAAATTGTTTTCTTTCTTTCTGCAAATTTGAGATCCTCTATGGGTGGCCAAGAAGTTGCTCTTAATAAGGTGGTAATTTTTCCAAAGCAAGTTTGCTGAAGACTTTTGCCTCTGCTTTTAGTCTGATGGATTCTATTGATCACCTGCACATCATTCTGCAGAGGCGGGACGTCTTTACTGGGAGCTCTCGCTTGCGATTTCAAGATTGTCCATGCTCACTTCAAGAGGAAAGATAGTGTCTGCAGCTAGCTCTATCAAAGTCGGTGTTGAAATTCCACAGAGGGAACACTTTCTTTCTACCATGCCTGCCCCAAATGACTTTCAAGATACTTTTCTCATTACTAAATTCATTTGATTTAGGTTGTATTGCTAATGGCTGTGTCTAGGCCTTTGCTTATTTCTTCTTCGCATCTCACGTACTCATCTTCTTCTTTTTTCTTCTTCTTTATAAGGAAAGTAATTCTTTCATCACTTCTTTTCTACAGAAACTTTTCATGGTTTTGTTTGCTAATTCTTTTTCTTTCATTCAAGAGGTCTGCTACCTAATTCAATGAATATTTTGTGGAAGACCATTCTTAGTCTTTTTATATTTCCACCCTTATTCGAAGGGATTGTTAGCTCATGAGATCATTCTTGATCTCCTTTATTACCTCCATCCCTTATTTAAAGGGAATGTTTGCCCCATTCAAGGGCTTTCTCTACAAAAGAATATTCTTAATCTCTTTTTCTACCACTACCCTCCTTTAAAGGGATAATTGCCCCATTCAAGGGTCTTTTTGCAATAGGCCATATTTATCCTTTTTTTTTTTTACCTCTACCCTTATTCAAAGGGATTATTGCCCCATTCAAGGGTCTTTTGCATACCTCTGCCCTCATTCAAAGGGATTATTGCCTCATTCAAGGGTTTTTTTGCAATAGGTCATTCTTAGCCTCTTTTTTTACCTCTACCCTCATTTGAAGGGATTATTTCCCCATTTAAGAGTTTTTGCATACCTCTACCCTCATTCAAAGGGATAATTGCCTCATTCAAGGGTCTTTTTGCAATAGGCCATTCTTAGCCTCTTTTTTTACCTCTACCCTCATTTGAAGGGATTATTGCCCCATTCAAGGGTTTTTGCATACCTCTACCCTCATTCAAGGGTCTTTTTGCAATAGGCCATTTTTAGCCTCTTTTTTTTTACCTCTACCCTCATTCAAAGGGATTATTGCCCCATTCAAGGGTCTTTTTTTACCTGTACCCTCATTCAAAGGGTTATTGCCCCATTCAAGGGTCTTTTTGCAATAGGTCATTCTTAGCCTCTTTTTTTACCTCTACCCTCATTCAAAGGGATTTTTGCCCCATTCAAGAGTCTTTTACATACCTTTACCCTCATTCAAAGGGATTATTGTCCTAGGTGTCTTTTTGCAATAGGCCACTCTTACCCTCTTTTTTTACCTCTACCCTTATTCGAAGGGATTATTGCCCCATTCAAGGGTCTTTTGCATACCTCTACTCTCATTCAAAGGGATTATTGCCCCATTCAAGGGTCTTTTTGCAATAGGTCATTCTTAGCCTCTTGTTCTACCTTTACCCTCATTCGAAGGGATTATTGCCCCATTCAATGGTCTTTTGCATACCTCTACCCTCAATCAAAGGGATTATTGGTGATGATGTGTGTATTCTTCTCTTTGCATTCATGTATCTTCATTCCTTTTGGTCATTTCAAACAAAGCATAGAGCTAAAACTACAAGCCATCATCATAACGGAGTACTCTTTCAATTGCTGATAATGCTTTTTAGTGTGTTGACGAACACATGTAAGGATGCTGAGCTTTGTAGAAAGGCAAGCTTCTTTCAATGATGATGTATTTATGGAGGACCTCATTATTTGGAGCTACTACTAACATGGGCAAATGTATTGTTGCAATAGTAGAGAACCTTCCAGCCCCCAAGATCATCAATACTCTTGTACCTTTGCCGTTTGCATTGTGGGCTGTTTTTTATTCTACCACAAATTCTGGTTTTGTTGCTTGAATTTCTTCAAACTAGATATCTCGGAAATTTTATGGATGCCTAGTTTCCATAGGTTCTGGACTCATGCAATTTGGAGCTACAGTTGATGAGATACCATGCCTAGAAGGAAGATGACGCAGTGTAAAAATTTGTGTAGTATGTTTCTTAGAAAATTAATTCCTCCTCATCCTAAAGAGATATCGTTAAGCCCTATTTTTTTGGTAGAGTAGCTAATCCATCATAAATTAATGTGGTCTAGGCCATTTGCACTTTTTGTTGCTGGATTTGTACAGTTGATTGTACGAAATTGCCCCCAAAATAGTCTTTTAACTTGAAATATAATGAAGTAGTATTTTTAATCAAGATTTTGATGTTTTGATGATATTTCATCCATTTAAACTCCAATTTTGGCCCATACACTATCATTTTAAAGGGAGTTTTATGATATTTAAGATGGGGAAAATTTTATCTCAATCAGACGATCATATCTTTGTTCAACTTTTTTACTAGTCCTAGTTAGGGTTAGTCAATGTTGCTCAAACTTAGCCCAAAATAGAAAATTTGGGATTTTGAACTCTTGGACTACCAAAGTGTTTTATCCAACATCTGATCGGGTTAAATAGAATTTTTTTTTTAATGTTTTAAGACACGATTTTGGCTTTTTAGGGCTTAAACTTGTGTTCTGGAGTGCTATTCAAAACCAAACAAAATACAATATCAATAGCAGTATATTAAAGGGGCTCCAAGCTAAGGTCTATTCTCCTATGTACCTCCACACTGAATCCTAAGGCTTTTTGTGATGCAGATTGGGTTGTATGTCCTGATATTTGAAAATCTTTAAATGGGTACGAGTGTACGAAGCATATAGAAATTGATTGTCACCTGACTTTTGATAAGGCTAGGGTATCATTCGGAACTTAGCTATCCTCAAGTTGTAGATGTGTTTACTAAAGCTCTAGCCTCCTATGTTTTTAAAACTCGCATGTAAGAACTAAGATGGGCTTATTAATAAACATATGATATCCTCTGCAACAAGATGAGGAGGTTTTTACCGCGCTTGTCATCTTGGTGGGAAATGTTAAAACGCAAGTCAAAATTAAGGAGATACAGAACAAAAGTCGCTCATTAGGACATGTTGTACTCAACATGTCGTCTCATGAAGGCTAAACTCGAGCAACACCTAGCGTCCCTCTTCAATACATTGAAGCTACAAAACATCCATTAATTGAGTCGAGTGAGCAGCACATGCATACTCAAGTAGCTTACACACGACCTTCGCTGATTTGTTATTGTTGTGTTGGTGTTAATTAGGCTAATTAAATTTATGTTATTACTTATTAAAGTCAGTTCAGTTAGTTTTGAGTTGTTGAGTTAGTTTTTAGCAACTCAAAAATCTACCTTATATATTTAAACAACTTATTTTACAATACGTAGTACTGTTTATAAATAAAAAAATAGGGATATGTTCTAATAAAAATTACTGTTTACTCAAAAAAAAAAAATTGGAATGTTTATCCCACATTGGTTGTATGTGTCTAATGTCCGTTGTTTATAACATTTACAATTACAAAGGTTAGGCCATTTTGTAGTTGTACTTTGATTATATAATGTATTATAAATCCAGTTTAAAACATGGTTTACTAAAAAAAATTAAATAAAGATATTTATCTCACATTGGTTGTGTTTGTCTAGTGTCCGCTATTTATAACCCCAGCTTACAATTACAAAGGTTAGGCCCTTTTGTAATTGTACTCTGATTATCTAATGTATTATAAACTCAGTTTAAAACATTAGTATTACTATTTTCGTGTGTGTTCTAATAAGTATTACTGTTTATTAAAAAAAAATAGGGATGTTTATCCCACATTAGTTGTGTGTGTCTAGTGTCCGCTGTTTATAACCTCAATCTACAACTACAAAAGTTAGGTCCTTTTGTAGTTGTACTCTAATTATGTAATGTATTATAAACCCGATTTAAAACACTAGTATTACTATTTTCGTGTGTGTTTTAATAAGTATTACTATTTATTATAAAAAAAAAACTTTACAATATACCCAATATCAAATGTTTTATTTTAACAAACAACACATTAAAATAATATAAACAAACAAATAAAATAAGAGAAAGATTAATGGATGCCCTTAGGACAATTGTTAACAAACCATTTTAAGAAAGTTTTTATAGGAAAAGAAAAAAAAAACAATTAATGTTTTAACAACTTTTTCTATTTCCCATAAAAGTGGTTTCAAAACCCTTTTCTAAAATGGATTATTAATCATTGCCCTAAGGACAACCATTAATATGACCCATAAAATAATATAATAAACACTACACATGGAGAGAGAGAGAGAGAGAGAGAGAGAGAGAGAGAGAGAGAGAGAGAGAGAGAGAGACTGATTTAATAATGAGAGAAGAAAGAGAAAATAATTTAGTATTTGTAGCAACTTGCTACAGTAAGCTGCTACTACTAATAGCTTAGAGCATCCCCAACGAAGTTGCTAAATTGACTAAAAAATCAATTTAGCAACCAATTTTCTAAGATTGTTTCTACAGCACTGAAGTTATATTCAAAAAAATTTAACTTTGAGTTGCTAGAAATAGCAGCTCACTGTAGCTTAAACTCAACAAAAAAAAAATTATAATGTGGGTTGTTAAAAAAAATAGTATTTTAATGTGTTAATTGTTATGGTTGTTATTTATTGTGTTGGATATATTATTTTACTGTGTTGAATGTTAAAATAAAATATTTGATGTTGGGTGTATTATAAAGTGAAGTGTTAAAATAAATAAAGTAATGTTTTAAGTTGCTAAAAGTTAAATTTTTTAGATGTTTTGCTGTTTATGTTCTCACTGTAGAAAGTTGGTAAAATATTTTAAGTTTAGCAACATTGTTGTGGGGGTGTTTTTGTGTGTTTGGAGCTATAGAATAACTAAAAAGTTATTTTAAGAGCATTGCTGTGAATGTACTTGTTAGATAGTTTTGCAACTTTTCATACTCTATTTTGGCATATAAGTGACAGAGCCTTGTAATTGGTGTTCCATTCGGATCAATAAAATTGAATTTCAATTAGAGATCAATTTTAACAGTATGCCTACAGCCAAACCACATAATTTTATGTTCACATAAAATCATTATAATTAACTATACTCACGACAAGTTAATATCTAGGCTTTCACTATCTCATATATAACTGTTGCGTAGAAATGAGATATGTTCAGTCAATTTCGACAGGGAATCATAGCCCAAATCCATCCTTATTGAAGTGCTTGCACACGGTGAATTATATTTCATAATAATTACCAAGACAGCATGATGTTATGCAATCACTCATGACTTCACCATAATATATGATGCTGATCGTTGTTTACCAAAGCTGAAATGCAATCACATAAATAAAACTAATAGGATACCTCTCTATTACTTCTACTACCTTTTTTTTTTTTTTTGAAGAACTTATTACTTCTAATACTTTTTGCATGTCGTGCTATCACAAAATATAGGATTATATTAGCAAAAAGTTAGATCAAACTGTGGCTATGGAAAAGTTACTCATGAATCATGAGCAAAACAAATTCTAAGATTAAACAAATGCATAATATTATTAGAGAGTAGCGTTTCCAAGTGTAAAGCCAATTTCCATGCTCCTTTCCGCTAATATCGCTTAAAGACAGAAGAGAAGCTTATAAAAGCAGCCTATTGGCTTCAAAGCTTTCATGAAGTTTGGTTGCATTAAAAAAAACACCTGCCTGAGTGACTTTTAAAACTCCTGAATGAAAAGAAAGTCCAGTTTCAGCAAACGTAGAACGTCATAAGAAGCATAGACATCTGATTTAAATTACTTAGAATCAGCTAAGCAAATTCCACACAAGCACACACACACACAGATTGATTGAGTCAGTCTCCATGCCTGACTCAGAGCTAATTGTTTGTTCTCTTCCGTCCATCCTAGCTCTGCTTCTGATCTTCATTCTCGTCAAACGAAAGAAAAGCAGACTCAATCTCCCACCAGGCAACACGGGCTGGCCTTTTCTTGGTGAAACTATTGGCTATCTTAAGCCTTACTCTGCTACTTCAATTGGAAACTTCATGGAGCAACACATATCAAGGTAAAATTACACACATCAACAAAACAAAGACTTCCAAACCGAAGTCCCATGTTCTGTTCTATACAAAATATAGCACTTAAAAAGCTAAAACTCTTACTCATTCTGCAGGTATGGAAAAATTTATAAGTCTAACTTGTTTGGAGAGCCAACAATAGTTTCGGCAGATGCTGGGCTAAATAGATTCATCTTACAAAACGAAGGAAGATTATTTGAATGCAGCTATCCTAGAAGCATAGGTGGAATTCTAGGAAAATGGTCTATGTTGGTATTAGTTGGAGACATGCATAGAGACATGAGGAGTATCTCTCTCAACTTCTTGAGCCATGCCAGGCTTAGAACCCATCTATTGAGAGAGGTGGAGAAGCATACCTTGTTTGTACTCAGCTCCTGGAAAGAGAATTCTGTATTTTCAGCACAAGATGAAGCCAAGAAGGTAAAAAAAAATGTATAAGCAGTATGTTGTTGTATTCAAAAAGACATTTATTAATCGGATCATCTTAGCTTATTAACAAGAATTGCAGTTTACTTTCAATTTAATGGCAAAACATATCATGAGCATGGATCCTGGAGTTCCTGAGACTGAGCAGCTTAAGAAAGAATATGTTACCTTTATGAAAGGAGTGGTGTCTGCTCCTTTGAACTTTCCTGGGACTGCATATAGAAGGGCCTTACAGGTAATTGTTAATTTTAGTCCATTGGACTATAATTCTTAATGTTTAATTTAATACAAAGTCTTGGTTTTTTCACTAGCTTCTTCTTGTTTGATATATACTCTGCCTGCTTCACAGTCTCGATCAACTATCCTGAAGTTTATTGAGCACAAAATGGAAGACAGAATAGAGAAAATGAGGGAGGGGAGAGAAACTTTGGATGATGATGATCTTCTTGGATGGGTCTTGAAGCATTCTAATCTTTCCACTGAACAAATTCTTGACTTGATTCTGAGTTTACTCTTTGCTGGCCATGAAACTTCATCAGTAGCCATAGCTTTAGCTATATACTTCTTGCAAGGTTGTCCTAATGCTATTCAACAACTAAGAGTAAGTATATAACTTCTTGGAGGCATTTCTTTTTTAAGTTTTATGGTATCATTTTTAAACTCTTTTTTTGTGTGTGAATTCAGGAAGAGCACCAAGAAATTGCGAGTGCCAAGAAGCAATTAGGAGAAATTGAATTGAATTGGGATGACTACAAGAAAATGGAATTCACACAATGTGTAAGCTTTCTCAGAAGTATTTAAATGATATTGAACTAAAATTATTGGAACTTACAAATGAAATTATCTATTAAAAAAATATATATTTTGTGTCTCGTGAAGGTTATTAGTGAGACACTGAGGCTTGGTAATGTAGTGAGGTTTCTCCACAGAAAGGCATTAAAAGATGTTCGGTATAGAGGTAGGACAAGTCACATAAAATTAGTGTTTTCAATGAATGATTGCCGGAATCTGACCCGGTTTGAATTTTTTTTTTCAATTTTTTTTTTTTTGAGTTTTAAAAATTGTTTTTATCATTCTGTTTGAAAGGTTATGACATTCCATGTGGATGGAAAGTGCTTCCGGTGATATCAGCCGTGCATTTGGATCCTTTACTTTTTGACCAGCCTCAACAATTCAATCCATGGAGATGGCAGGTCAGTACTGAGAGCCTTTGACAGCATGCCTTCCATAATGAACATCATTTTTTTTATTACTACTATTATAATTAATTTGGTAAAAAAAATTATTAAAATAGAATAGAGGGAAACAAAAGCTGTATAGGTTTTGATTAAGCAGAGGTCCCCCAGGCACTTTCATTGGTTTATTGCTGTGGTTCTCACTGGCAAGAATTGGATGATTGGTCGTAGACCCACTTTTGATAATTTGATTCTCTGCCAATTTATTAATGTCTGAGAATGGTGGATTGCTGTCAAAATTAATTAAGTAGATTTAGTTTTGTTTCCCGTTTTGTTATTTTGGTTAGCTTGACAATGATAACAGAGAATCCAAAACTGCTCCTTAACTGTTGTAAACTTCATTACGGTTATGTCTATTATATTATTTGGTCAAATTCCAACAGATAAAGTTCATTAAATACTTACACGTACATTAACATTATAAAAGAGAGTAAATTCAAAGTTCATCAATTCCATGAATACGAAAAATATAAAGGGCACTTAAATAGAGCTAATGGACTTAACTTTTGGCCAACTTTATTGGGTAGAACCAATAGAGTTAACTTTTTACCAATTTTATAGGATAAAATCAATAGAATTAACTTTGGACCAACTTTATAAGGTGTAGAGCTAATAGAGATAATTTTTTGAGTTTCGCTTGTCACTTAAATAATATTTTGTCTTGTTGTCAATTTTTTTTTGTTGGTAAACTCTTGTTGTCAATTCATCCTTAATGAATAATATTTCCCTAAAATCTTCTCATTATTAAATGATGAAGGAGAATAAAACCAAACCAAATAGACTCTAGTACTGTTTATGAGTAGATGAATAATAGAATAGAATAGGAGAAGAAAAGGCATTGTAACATTCTATAAAAGCCGTTCATATCTGTCTGCATTTAGGATAAGGCATTAAGATAGTTACAAAGGCATGCTACGATCTCACGGATTTCCTTCCTGATGAACTGTCATGATCAATGAACCAATGTTTCACACTGTACGGCTACTGGCCTCACAAGTTGTGATCATCTCTCTCTCTCTCTCTGGTCTGCGTGCGTGTGGGGGGGCCTGCAGGGGTTTGACATGATTAAAGCCCATGTGGATGTGGGGTTCTCACATGCACGTGCATGAGTGCTTTTTCCCTGTGGGCCATTTCACAAACTGGTCCTAACCAAATTCTAAAAAAGATAAAGGGAAAAAGAGAAAACTTGGTTGGAGATATTTTAGGGTTTGTTTTGGTATATATATATATATATATATATATATATAAAAGAACCATGTAGATTGGTAAATCACATAAGTGAATGTGTTTTCAAAAAATTACTATGCAATGGTTCAAATGAGTCAGAGAAATTTTTTCCAACCCATTATGTGGTTATTTTTCTCTTATCTATTATGTGACAGTTTAAATTATCATTTACGTGCATTTTTTTGATATGGTTTATTATGTTATCTAGACAATTCATATGACTATAAGTATACATAATTATTCATCTAAGTCATTTTGTAATGAATTGAAGGAAAAAAAAATGTTCATTATTTTTTTTAAAGCAATTTATTTTTATAGTATATCAAATTGATATCTTCTAAATTACTAATTATGAAAATATAACTAAACAAGCCCTTACTTTCTAAAGCATAAAAGCTAATTCAAGATGGAGAAGAGCATGGAACTCTGCAAATTAATAAGGATAATATTTAATTATTAATATATATAGTGCGACAATGATGAAATGCCCATAAGATGAGTCTGGCAAATTATTATTCTCTTGTTTAGTATATTGGATATGCGGAAGTAAATTTGGTACCTATCTATTCTGTCGTCGTAATTCGTAAGCTGAACCCTATCTCGAAAGAGTCTTTGATCAATAGTGTCCTGAACTTGTGTCGTTTGGTTTTTTATTAGCTAGTACCTATCAGAAGGGTCCTGTGTAACCCGTGTACCCTCATTGTGAGTGTAGGCACAAGTGTTTAGCTAGTGGAGTACCGTATTGCGATACAATAAAGAAAGTGAATAGTAGATGTAATTATTGGGTTCAAACTTCAAACTTAAACAGAAACTCTCTCGTATAGCGTGATCTCACTTGGAAAATTTAGGACACAAAAGAAAGAGACAATTAAGAAAATTTGTCTGAAAAGGACCACGAAACATAGTGGTAGAGATTGAAAGTTATTAATCTTTGTCAGAGTCGTTGCTAGAAAGATCTATCTATGTTTTTCTTTTTTCTTTCTCTCTTTGATAATCAGTCTCCTATTTATGTTGACATCGCATGCAATGATTGAAATAACTTCATTTCATTTAGATAATTCCATCTATCACTAATACCACATTTATTATTCTCTAATAAAAACAAATCATGTTTGGAGTCGTTAAATAATGTCGTATTTCTAAACTTATCGATGAATGTTAGACTTATTTTCTATGAATTAAGATTATTGTTTAAATATTATGATAAAAAATTGTTCAAACATTCATTTGTTATGCTATTGAAGTTAACAAATCTCATTCATTATTAAATTTATTCGTAAACATTGTGTAATAAAATTGATAGCAGCGACGCAGGGATAATTAAGTTAACATTTTCCTATGGTTCATTTCCGTCCTTGGGATATTGAGCAGAATAATGCGACGCAGGGATCTTCATCATCTGGTTGCCCTAGCATGACAAGTAGTAATAACTTCTTGCCATTTGGGGGCGGACCGCGACTCTGCACCGGATCAGAATTAGCAAAACTAGAAATGGCAGTTTTCATCCACCATCTAGTCCTCAACTACCACTGGGAAATAGCCGATATGGATCAAGCTTTTGCCTTCCCCTTCGTTGATTTTCCAAAAGGCTTACCAATCAGAGTCCGACACTACACTTTCATATAGTTAATAAAAGACAAAGAGCCCATGCATGATTAAACGATAAAAGCAGACCCTTCCTTCAGTCTCAGCCATAGCCTTTCATGGTGGACATACCAAAAAAAAAAGCAAGAAGAGACGACGTGATTGAGTTCTTGGATTTTCCGACGGCTTAATGTAAGTTATTTTGGCATTATTATGTAAGCTCACATGAACAGAAAGGAAGACAAAGAAAATGAAGTACACAAGACAAGATCCTAGGACCACATATTCCTCTTCCTCCCCCCACCCCTTAAATTGTAAATTTATTGTCCTCTAGTTCCTCGATCTATGTTGGGACTTGGGTGTAATTGTATTCATTTATATATATATATATATATATATATGGTTTTCCTTTAATTTGACGTACTTTTCTGTATCATATATCCTAATATGATTTGTGTCTTATTGCGTTTGATTGAAAGACAAGGGAGTCCTAAGAATCTATAATAGAAGATATGGCATAGTGATAGGTCTATTCAGTACTGTTAAAATTATTGAGACATATATAACTCCGATAATAGTTATTATATAATATATTCGATTTGAATTGTACCTAATATTGTAGATAATATGTCATTTTTGGCATTCAATAATATACCCAATATTAAGCTATGTATTATTAATATTATTCCATATAATTTTTCCCTCGTTGCCTTTTCTTAGAAGCAAACAATGGCGTTGACGTTTGACATGCATATTGAGGATGCAAAACCCTCGCTTAGCAATAACATTGCTACCTGCAAGAGGAGGAGAGGAGTCTCGAGCTAAAAGTTCGAAATATTGCACAAAATAATAACTGTTGTGATTACGTGAACAAGAACAAGAAGCAAAACAATATTTGTCTATTGTATAAATAAATAAATAAATATATATATGAATAATTAAATATACTTACAAACCAAATGAATGCAGAATGATCAATGCAGATTTAATCAAGATTAGTGTTTGACGCTAATTCCTTGAAACAGATTTCATCTCTCACACTATTTTTACTAGTGCTATTGAGACTTATATATGGGTGTTTTCCTATTAGAATACAATGATTAACAACACACAAAAGAAGCACAACAATTTCCATACAAAGCGAATAAAATTATGCCTTCCTCTTTATAAATGACTATGCCAAAAAAAAAAAACCTTAAAAAAACCTTTTAAAACTTTTTTTTAATTACTAAAATGAGATAAAGAAATCTTATTTGTAGGCACACTTGCACTTATCCAAAAAATGTGCAATAGCAAACCGACCATTGTTCCATTGTGTTTCGGACAAGCCAAATAGAAATGCACAAATCAAATAAAAACTAATAAGTTAATACTAGAAGGACTTCGCCCAACCCACTGACACGCGCACTCGTGACCACGCCAACCAAGTCCAGCTTACGGTAATGTATAAACTCAGTGAGGCAAAACACAGACCCTTGCGGTGGAAGGTCCATTGGTTATGTCTTTCCCTTCCACTAAAGTGGAGTGCCCCTTGGGCCTCAACCCAATAGTCAAGTAATGTATAAACTCATCACTAATTTAAACTATGTTCAACAGGCATTCTAGGAGTCAATTTCTCATTCACTTTTTAATAATTTTATCGTTTTAGATGAGTGGTCACATTACATTATGTTAACTCTTCATAGAGGAGAATTCCTCCCAACTTGAATATGCCTCAAAAGATGTGTGAGTTCACTTTAATTTTGGCTTAAAGTTAGCCACCCAAAATACTTGCCAAAACTACTTAAAAGTCAATTTTTCATTTACTCTTTAATAGTTTTGATGTTTTAGACGAGTATTCATATCACATGATATTAATCTCCTCACGGAGTAGAATGCCTCCCAACTTGGATCTGTTTCAAAGGATGTGTGAGTCAACTATAATTTTGGCTCAAAGATAGCCACCAACATACTTACAAAAACCATTTAAAAGTCAATTTCTCATTCACTCTTTAATAGTTTTTCTGTTTTAGATGAGTAGTCACATCACATGATGTTAATCTCCTCATGGAGGAGAATACCTCCCAACTCAGATCCACCTCAAAGGAAGTGTTAGTTCATTTTAATTTTGGCTCAAAGATAGCCACCCAAATACTTGTAAAAACCATTTAGGAGTTAGTTTCTCATTCACTCTTTCGTAGGTTTGTTGTTTTAGACAAGTGGTCACATAACATTATGTTAATCTCCTCACGGAGGAGAATCTTCCAACTTGGATATGCTTCAAAAGATGTGTGAGTCCACTTCAATTTTAGCTCAAAGATAGCCACCCAAATATTTGCAAAAACCATTTAGGAATCAATTTCTCATTCATTCTTTAATACTTTTGTTGTTTTAGATGAGTGGTTACATCACATGATATGAATCTCCTCACGAAGGAGAATACCTCCCAACTTGGATCCGCTTCACAGGATGTTGAGTCCACTTTAATTTTTGCTCAAAGAAGGCCACCCAAATAATTGCAAAAACCGTTTAAGAGTTAATTTCTCATTTACTCTTTAATAATTTTGTTGTTTTAGACAAGTGATCACGTCACATTATGCTAATCTCCTCACAAAAGAGAATACCTCCCAACTTGAATCTGTCTCAAAAGATGTGTGAGTCCACTTTAATTTTGGCTCAAGCTAGCCATCCAAATACTTCCAAAACCCATTTTTCCTAACACTATACATAATCAGGAAACTGCTCACCACAAAAGTGTCAGTTATAATTATCAGTTATAATTTGGTTGGAATAGTCTCCCTCCATCTAAATTGGTGCTCATTGCGTATTGATGCTTATTATTAGTATTATTTATTTCCCTTATGAAGCAGTGACATAGTTTGACTAGTTCCTGATGGCTTGTTGAAGGACCCAACGGTCATGGCCAACAAAATAGGAAATTGCAAATTCGGTACATATACTTTCTCAACCTCGCAAATGCAAAATAGAATTGAAACTGAGATGGAAATTCAGGCTAGTTCGTCGTCTAGCTAGGCAGCAGTCTCGTATATTTCTATCTTCCCCCCTTGAGAAAAAGTTCAAAAGATTTTAAAAAGTTATTGGTTGGTACTTGGTACCATATCTTTGATTGCTTTTAGTTTTGGGACCCCTTCCTATTTGCTCATCTACTCCCATACGCCCCTCATTTTCATATACCTTCGTGGTTCCTTATTAAAAAAATAGAAAAATCGCAAGTGGATTCACTCAATAGTCCACCGACCAGTCTGAGTAATCAACCAAGCACAATTGGAAGTATTGGAACAGTAGAGGGTCTAATTTTCTCAACAAAAAAAAAACAGACAAGAGAGTAGAAGATCTAGTTTATAAGAATTCATTATTGTCACGGGTCCATGAAGTAGAAGACCCGCAATCGAATTAAATCAAGGTCTTGTCAGCGGGGCTCGATCGAATTTTCTTGATTGACAATAAGAATGTCGTTAACATTTTTCGATCGCTACTCGGTCTCCTTTTGCGGCTCAATTGGCTACTTTGCGACTCTCTAATTCCATTTGTGTTCCCAATCTTGATGCGCACTCCAAAATTTCTACCACCAAAGAATTTGCCCTTTCCAAAGTATCTGACATGTTCTATGAATAATTTTGTGAAAATTCAAGGCAGTGTTTGGATATGTGATTACACTCAATTTGAGACATATACATAGAGTTACCACCGCATGGTCTAGGCAATGTTATATGTATGATTACCCTCAAATAAAGTTATCAACAAGAAAATGTAAAATATCTGGTAGAACATATTTCATCCAAACTAGCAAAGGAAAAAAGAGTCTAGCTCTCCTTGTTAAGGCATTGATACCAGTATTAGCCTACCTCTTCGTATAAGAGAAGGAATGAGTTCGTAACGAACCCACAATTTATAGACTTAGTTTCTTTAACAAGATGTCCTATGGGCGAGAGAAAAGACTGAAGAGTCCCCCCACACAAAAAGGGCCCTAACAACAACTTCATAGTCACCATGGGCTGCACCATGTATAGTCAAATGAACCCTCTGAGCTAGCAATATAAACATATATAAATATATATATATATATATATATATTTGACCATGCTAAAATAAAAAATTGAACACCTTGACTCTAAATTTTTTTATAAAACCCACTTGATATAAGCTTAAATATGATCCTCTTAACAATATTTTGGTATTTTTAAACACACACAAAAAAGCTCAACAACAAACCAATTTTATCTAAAATATGGGGGGGAATAGTAAGCCCAACAACAAATTTGAAATAAACTAATGGAAAATTCATAGTTTACGTTGTATTTTCAATATAAGATTTATATTGTTTCTAAACAAATGTGTACAATATTGTATATTTTTTTGCAAATATGTACAATATAATTATCTACAATGTAAATTTTACATTGATTCTAATTTCTAAACAAATGTGTACAGTATAGTTGCCTATAATGTAAATTTTACATTGATAATATAATGTAAACATATAGTTGTCCTAAACTAATAAATATAAGTATTTTAAGCGGTAATAATCAAAATTCACTTGGCAACAATAATTAATATATTCATTATATTAAAATAAAAATATGTCAAATGAACCTATAGTTTATTTTTTATTCTATTGCTAATACGTGCAAATTTGTAATATGGAAATCATGTATACTACAAGATTCATCTCTTACTCAAGACACATCTTCTAACTGACCCCCCTCCCAAAAATAATCCTAGAGCCACCACTAAGAGTCACCTTCAAATAGAGCTCTTCTAGCTGCCAACATTTTTAATGTCCTCTCCAATGAAGGTAGAGATATTTTCTCGGATAAACCTGTCATTACTTCACCATTCCCATTCCTGATTACAACACTAATCCCCGTTGCATTTGTATATGCAAAAATTGCCCCATCAAAGTTAGTCTTCACCTCGTCGAAGGTTGGAGATTTCCACTTGATGTTGGCTGTGTTTGAATTTAACTAAAAAACCTAAAGTACTACAGTAAAAAAATTGTACCTCAGTTTTAAGCCTTGAAAATATAAGTAAAACAAATAAATGTCAAGTCCCTGTAAAGTTTGGGTGAATTTGCAATCTGAAGTTTAATTATCTACTCTTCCAAACACTCAGTTGTTCAATTACGTATTAAATTTCCAATGGACTACTTTGGACCAAATAGAACATTCATTCCCAAGGGAATGACATATTTCCGTATCCCTCCAACATTTGTAATTACCTCTGTATATATAATTACGTTGGTAATTCTATTCGGTGCTTTCCTCATATAGAAACCCAACTAGCAAGGCCTATTCTATAATATATATATATATATATATATATATATATATTAGTTACGTAAAAGGTCTTAATTGCATGCACTATTCCAATTTCTATAATATCAGCAAGGACAAGGCCAACGACCCATGAATCAAATAATTCCTCACCTAAGGTATGTCCTGGTTAGGTTTCCTTTCGCTTTCCAGTATTCTCTAGTTACGTTCCTTTCTCGATGTGATTCATGGGTTTCTGACATTTTTCCGTTAATATTGCTTCTGTCCTAGTCATACTTATAGATTTATAGGTCTGTTCCCCTATGTGGTACGGGAAGCGAGCACGTTATGGATTTGATTGTGGGTTCCAAAAATTACTGTAGAGCTACTCTACTGACCAAAGCGTCAACAGCACAATCCTGTTTCATAAATCATAATTTCAGAAATGGTAGTCTCTCCCCATGTGGTAAGGGAAGCAGCACGTTGTTGATTTGAATTGTGGGTTCTAAAGAAACTGTTGGAGAATGAAGAGCTAGCTACTGACCAAAGCGTCATCTCAATGTACAGTATAGTAACTTCCCTTGTCATTTTCATTTCTGGTGATTAGTGGCCATGTATGCATGGGATAGCTTGAAAATGAAGTCTATTTCTTTTCTATGGTGGGCGAGTAGAACTGTAGAACTGTGTAACGTGTCCCCTTTGCATGTTGCACAAAATAATTAGCTTAATAATGAGTAACCCAGGTATGGAAAAGTTTGGCAGTACCGATCCATATGTATTATATATAGCACATTGTCCTCGTCTCATCGACGACAAGGAAAGGAAAAGGCGTTCTTAATGTTATTCTTAGGCATTTTAGTTTACTAAAAATTCACGAAGTATATGTATATCTGTTGAGGATTTTACCAAATTAAGGAGTCATTATGAAAGAACAAATGAATACATCAAGTGAATAGAAATTAGTGATTGACTTGAAGGCACAATTGAATGTTATCTTTATACAATATTTGTCTCCATGCGCAAGTTGCTAAAAGGGTTTTACAAACTTGTCTCCAAGATACAACTAAATTTATTGGATTCTACAAAAAGCAATTTTAAAGAATACTCTCAGGATTTCTTGTGTTTCTTTGTAACTTATTATTTTGGGTCCTACAAACCTCTATTTATACTCATAGGGTCATAACCTTTCAAAAGGTACGTATGGAAAGTTAAAATTTTTATTAAAACCGTTCACAAGGCTTAAAACATTCTCAAACTTTCAGAACAGTCACTTGAAGATTCTACAAAAAGTTCTGTTCTACAATTTTCGATCGATTAAGAGTTACTTTTGATCAATCGAATGCTCTTTTTTGATCGATCGACCAAGAATCGAATACCGATTGAATCTTGCAGAAACTCCAAGATTATTTCCTTCAACATTTCGATTGATCGAACAGAAGTCTTGACCAATCGAAATTCCTTCAACTTGAATTTTCACAAAGAAAATTTCAGAATTCAAATTTTCCCTTTATTCATTTTACAAATGAATACTCTCCAACCTTATATCATTATTACAACTTATCCATGTATATACTTGTATATACAACAATATCTTCTTGACTTTCTTTTTTTAATTATTTGGATTTTTGTTTTTCTTCTTGATCTAAATTGTAATCTAATATTGTCGGTATTATTAAACTAATTCACATAAGATTGTGCCGACAAAGATAAGTAGTTTTTCCTTTTCTGCTTTTGTTAATTTTTTATATTTATATTATAAATTATACTTCATCCACATATATATGATTGAATAAATATTCATATATAATGAGGTTGCTATTTTCTTTTTTCTTTTTTCTTTTTGTGCTTACTTTTCAAATAATATATTAATATCGCTTGAATGTGATATATAAACGATTCTGGGTTATGTTTCATTAAAAATATGTCAGTATATATAATTCAGCTTAGCTAAAGCAATCGGAAATATTTAAAAAAAAATTCTTCATTTAAAATGGATTTATTTCATAGTATAGATTAAATATTATAGATCTAAATATATATCTAATGTCACGTTATCTAAAATTGTAAATAACACATTGTGTATATCATTAGAACTTAAAAAAAAAATGAAAACTTTAACTGTTAATGGGACTAGTGAAATGGAAGGAACTTATTCGATCAAGAAGTCTTGCATATATTAGATTTATGCATTTTCTCTCTCATAATGTGTGAATCTTACAACTATATATATATATATATATATGAGACTTTAACATTGTAATAAGAAGATACGCATGAAATACCTTAAAAAATATAATAATTTTTTGGTTGTCGCACCCAAGAGCAGGGGTTGTCTATAAATATAAGTATATCTTGGCAATCCAAAAGCATTTGACTGTGAGGAAAAGATAATATAACTAGTCTTTAGCTCAAGACATCTTGTTCGCCTTAGCTCACGTATCTGCTCAGCCCCATTTACCATTTCTTAATTTCAAATTTGACATCAAAGGCATAATCCCACCGAAAGGGTGGAAATTCGTGTTCGCAGATCATATTCTTGTTTATATCAAGGAATGGGTATTTGACTATATTAGTCAACCCTAATCCAATTCATTTAATAATCTTGTCAAAAATCCATTATCCCTAATACAACTTGTTTATTAAGTGGGTTGACACAACACAACCAATACAACACTCTTAATAAACATGCGGTTTTGGGTTGACACATACATTACCTATTTTAATCTGTTTAACAAAATATATTGTGTTGGGTTGACATAAATACAACTCATTTTAACATGTTTAAAACATATTAGCCAAAAATTTAAACCTACTTTTTTTTTCTTAAACAAATTGTTTCTATGCAATTTTATTTCATCGTAACATCAATTAAAGTACAATAGCATACAATGTAAAAGTCATTCTTTCAAATGAAATAACCATAGAAGAATAAATATAATAAAAGTTTTTTATTTTTGGTAAAAGGGTTAGAAATATTAGAGTTTCAATGAAACAATTTTCAATATAACATTAAAATTCCTTTAATTAATTCATTTTACATTTAAAGGGGTTCATGTTAAAAAAAAAAAAAAAGGGTCAACTTGTTTAGCCACAAATAATGAATTAGGTAATCTCAAGTTGATTGTGTGCGAAGCATGTCAACACAAAAATGACTCATTTATTAATTGTACTAAACACTAGCCCGCAAAAAAAAAAAAAAAAAAAAGTATCTTATATGTGTGGTGTCAAATATTGTCACCCTTAACCCTCAACAAATTAAAGAAAAGAAAAGAAAAGAAAAAAAGGAACAAAAAAAAAAAACTTGAATTCCATTTGGACAAAGTATATGACTATTCATATATATATTATTTAAAAAAATCATATAATTCATTTAAAAAATAATGCTACAATCACAAACTATTTTATAATATTAATTTTTACAAACTATTGTTATAGTTAATTTGTATTGGTTCTCATATAAACATATTATTAATATCACTTTTTCACTTATCAATAACCATTTACCACATCAACATTTGTAAAAAAAATGTTGTAAAATAGTTTATAACTCTAATATTTTCCTTCATTTAAAAAGTCATGCTATTCTAAAAAAATTAAATGTCATGTAATTAAAATTACACATAAATAGTCTTTTCAATTGTCACATAACATGTTGGAACCTGGAAGAAGAAAAAAACTAAATATTCTTCCTTTCCGATTTCCTGTTAATTAAAGAGAACTCTTCTCATCCCAAAAAAAAAAAAAAGGAGTACTCTTCGTTTAACAGCCCAATTCAAATTTCAAAAGGCATCCTATTGATCGCATCACCAGAGCGTGGCCAAAAACCAGTAAAACTTTGAAATTGATCACCTGGGCTTATGCGTGACTAGGTGGTAACATCACCAAGTCCAACTGAGTGCAAGACCATTTCTTTGTTTTATGTGAGGGGTTGAGGCCTTGAGGGCTAGCCCAATCCAATCAAAACACACCAGTGAACCCCTTTTGTGGACTAAAACCCATAAAGCTTGCCGCGTAAAGATATGGGCTTTACAGCAAGTGTCCTGACTCTTGTTTGTGAAACCATCAGTCCATCACCAAAATCCAAAATACAAGTTGGTAATTCTTTCTCACTTTGCAATAAAGAAAAAATAGTTGTCATCAGTTAATCATAGAGTACAATTTAGATCTTATCTCGAAAAATGATAATCATACTTCAGAGGTTTGGAGAAGATATTCCCAATGGGACTTTCGTTTGAGTGTTATTTTTTTTATAACTTTTCAAAGTTAGTCCAGTATGTGATGGAATCAGGGAAGATTTGGAGCTTTTTACTATAGAAGGAACAAGCTTCAGAATTCATCTCAGGTTTTTCCGATTATCTCAGTCTACCAGCAAGCTCAAGACTCACATTTTGATTTTTGCAAACTTAGCCACGGCCTACACCTCCCTCAAACAAACCCCGATTTACTTAGACTTTACCTTCTACCAACAGTGGTAAAATCAACTTTGATGAGGATGGAATCGTGCTCACAAATGAAAATAGATGGTATCAGTGTGGTTGTAAGAGATGATCGGTTGTGGTTATAGCCTCAATGTCCCAAAATAGACTCTCAATTTTTGAAGTTGAAGCGATAACAGCAATGAGAGTACTGAAATTTGCTTTAGAAATTGAGATTTCTTCTACAATAATTGAAGGTGATTATGAGTTAGTGATTAATCCCCATCATTTGCCTCCTTTGGTCTTATGATACGAGATGCAAAAATATTTACAAAGTCTTTCTGTAATTTTAACTTTTCTCATGTTCGATGTGAGAAATGTTGTTACCCACAATATTGCTATGCATGTTATTCATGTAGTTTATGAAAGATATCCCATCACACGTCTATATTTCAAGCCAATTTGGCTTATGTTTCTTAATAAAGTTTATATATATATATATATATATATATATATACATACATACATACATACATACAGACATACATGCTAGCCTCTGTCCATGCACTCAAACGCGCGCTCAGAGACTTTTCTTTTTCTTTTTCTTTTTTTTGTAAAAATTAATAATGAAATCTATTATAATTTAAGATTACTATATTTTTCAATCACAAAAAAAACTTAGAGGTGTGATGAGTGAATTATTTCATCCAAAATGCAGAACACTCATCACACCTTAGGTATTTATGTTGATGGGACTGACGAATGTAACTTCTTTGGACGATCTCATCAAATGTGCTCGTCCACCTTGGCACAATACGGACGAATACAAGAAAGCCATTTATAAGGGCATTCAATACCTTGGACAGTTACCAAATAGTTGGCAGACCATTGGAACCTCATCAAAGCCCATATTCATGAGCCCTGAGGCGTTACACAAAGGGCATTAAATCCAGAATTAAGGCCCCCCATGGCTAGGAACCAAGAAGCTGTATATATACACCCCAATCAAGGACAAACGAGGTACAGAGATTCACCCAAAAGTATTCATAGATACTTTGATATTTAGTACACTTTCATTATTCTTTTAAAAAAAAACTTCTATATATTGACTTTGGCATCGGAGGAGCTGTGGTAGGCATCACACCAGTGACCATCTTAAGGAAGCTATTGTTTTATGTTTGCAAGGACAAGGACGAGGACTCACTTCCATCTGGACGAACCTACAAGACTGACGATTTGCACTTCATCAGTTTGGCGCCTGTAAACACAAAAGTTTTTCTCAATTGTAGAAAATCAAACAACTGAAAAGAAATATGGTTTGCAAATATAAATTTGTATTGATGAAAAATGAGTACAATCTCTATTTCAATTCTTTTACATAAGAATACCCTCTGATTCTATTTTCATTGAACTTGACTCAAACAAGAAATCTTCTTGACTTTGGCTGGAAGATGGATCGAATGGTCTCCACAACAAATCTCTAGCTTCGTGCTTATTAGAGATTTATTGCTCTTCAATTTTTTTTTTTTTTTTGAATGTGAAGGTTTTTTAGGTTGAAGTTCTTCGGGGCTTTAGAAGCTTGATCCGTCAAGCTTCAAAGCTTTGGGGTTTGTTGAAGTTTATGGAGGCACTTTGTAGCTTAATTTCAATAGAATTTCAAAGAACTTATTTGAATATTCTTCGTATGTTTTTGAAGCAGAATTTTTCCAGAGTTTCGATGTTTTCGAAAAATCCCTGAAATGAGAGGGGATGCCCTCTATTTATAGTGGTTTCAGAGGATAAGCTCCCCTTTGAATTGATATGCTTGAAAATATATAGTAGGCTCTTGATTGGCCTAAATTTTGCTTAGAAATAATTATTCTTTCTATTTTGATAAATATCACATGTTGATAAAGATAATAATCAACAAGGATAAATAATTATCTCTATTCAATTAATTTATTTTATTTATTTTAATAAAGATAATTATCTATAAATTTTAAATAGGAAATTTATTTTTATTTTATGGGCCAAATGACACGTGACAAATTTCAATATACCAACGTAATATCCATTTGGATGACACATGTCATCATTTGATTTAGTTAATTTAATGACAAATTAATTTAAATTTTGTCACTAAATTTTGATGTGGCATTTTATGATTGGCTTAAAATTTTGCCTCCTACAAATGCCCCCTCGAGACTTGATTATGTCCACAATTTTAAGTATGAAAAGTGATCAAGTCTCGATAAATTGCATGATTTGATGCAATTAATTTCAGTACTTTTCATATATACATACCCCTTTTTTATATCATTATAATCCCACTGTTGGTTCACTGCCCAAGTAGAAATTGTATAATATAATAGTGGCCACGTTCAAATCCACTGGCAGAGGCATATCAAGACTCAGAAGAGTTTTAATGCATGCAAGAATCCACCCATGCAAGACTCCACCATGCAAGAAGCTACGTTTTTTTTTTTTTTTTTTTTTTTTTTCTAGTCCAAGCTGAAAAAGAATTCTCTTCGCCTGAGAAGATAATCTCAAGAAGGAATCGATCCTAGCCAAAGTGGTCTTTGAGAAGAGATTTACTCCTAATCAAAGTGTAGTTGAAACATGCCACGTGATAGGAAAGTTCCTATTACGATTTGGCCGTTGGCTATGTTTTTTTTTTTTTTTTTTTTTTTTTGCTTTGCATAATTGTTGTTTCGGTGGGTTTTTAGGGGAAGCACTTGGTATCTAATCACACAAACGAGGCCATGAACTATATTACATACCTGGAGAATACATCCAAGAATTGAGTGTGAGGAGGAATAAGCTTAAAAATTTATCTAAATTGAGTGACGTAGTCCAACCTTGTTGTGATGGGGTGCAAATTTTAGTAACAACCAATGTCAATGAAGGTTTGCTTCTATCGAAAGTGCTTGAATTCTTGCTTAGAGAAGGACTTAATGTAGTTTACAAACGGCCAATCTTGACGATTTAGGATTCCATATTTGCTTCAAGTTGTCGGCCATAAGGGCTTCCACTTTTAAGAAGGAAGTTTGTTTCCTAGTCGAAGTAGTCTTGCGAAGATAATTTCAATGAGGAGAATCAGTTTCCTACTTGATATCAACAGCCACAATACACCTGATATCAACAACCAACGTTCTATAAGAATTGAAACTCTATCCTACTTAAAGTCCTTACAAGTTTAATTCCAATTAGAACAAAGGAATTCGCAATGTCTTATCCCTTCAAGAATCCTTCTTTATTTTGACTTCTTTTCCTGGCCAATCTAGTCTTGACTTAGATGAGTTTTAGTTGCAATTAAACTCTCTCTGACCAGCGCTATAAAAGGGTAGCCTCAGCTACACATAATTCACTCTTTTTCTCTCATAGTGCATAAGTTTAGTAATCTCAAGAAAACTTCATTGAAGAAGGCATAAGATTTTTTTTTTTCTTCTTTCTCAGTCAAGTAGCAACGCATGATCTCTTCTTTTTCTTATTTTTCTTTTTTATTATGACCTCATTTTTTTTTAAACCGTGCTCATGACTCTTTTTTTTCTTCTTGTAGTATCCAGCCTCACAATTTTCATTGTTTCTAAAGACCACTGCAACTATGTTAAATTTTACACAAGCTCGATTATAGAACTTCCTCTTCGAGAGGTACATTCTTGTACTCAGTTTTGTTTTCTTCCTCTTTTTTTTTATATGCAATATTTTCTTTTGCATGCTGTGATTTTTTCTTAGCATACATACTTGAGATGCGGGACTTGGGTTATCCATCTCTCTCAAGTGTGTAAAATTTTTTTTTTTTGAAAGAAAATACTTGAGATACGGGACTTGGATTATCCATCTCTCTCAAGTATTAAGATTTGAAAGTATTCACTTGAGATGCGGGACTTGGGTTATCCATCTCTCTCAAGTGTGTAATTTTTTTTTGAAAGAAAATACTTTAGATGCAGGACTTGGGTTATCCATCTCTCTCAAGTGTGTAATTTTTTTTAAAAAGAAAATACTTGAGATGCGGGACTTGGGTTATCCATCTTTCTCAAGTATTAAGATTTGAAAGTATTCACTTGAGATGCGGGATTTGGGTTATCTATCTCTCTCAAGTGTGTAAATTTTTTTTGTTTCTTTCTAGAAATAATTGTGAAAACTAACTTTTTTTTTTTAGTGTATCCAAGCCTTTTCCTTTGAAGATTCGTATATTGGCAAAGAACTGGCCCTATTCATTTATTCAGAGAAAGACAACAAAGATGTGAAGCCTTCGACTCTAATCACCCGTCCTCCCATTATTGGAGAGTTTTCACCAAAATGGGATTGGGATATATGTCCACCTAACTTGCCGCAATGGTCACAAGCTGCTCCCCACAATGTCGATGCAAGTGCAACACTTCTACTCGCTTCGCACCACACAAACATTGCGAGTACGAAACCATACTCAACTCTAGGACGAGAAATAATTAAGGGTCGAGCAAACTGGGAGTACTCCTTCAACGTGAATGGAGGAATTTCCTATATTTCATTAAATTGGGAATGGCTGGAAGACGTACTCAGTCGATACAAGGAACTCCTTAAGGCTGCCAGCCTTTATGAAGCTGTTTTTGCTTCCTTGTTCACATATGATTACAATGACCATCTTGTGAAAGCATTTTGTGAGTGTTGGAGTCCAACGACAAATACTTTGCATACTTTGGTTGGAGAAATTTCTATTACAACATGGGATTTGCATAAGCTTGGTGGGCGTCCCATTAAAGGACTTTTTTATGATGAAGTGGTTCCTACTGCAAAGGAGCTTGAAGGAGTTAATGATCAAGGGAAGAATTACTTGCCTCGAAGTTGTCGCTATTTGTTTATGGTCTATCATCATCTCCAACATCGAATGAAGAGGCAAAGTAAAGTTAATGTCAATAATTGGATTGCTTTTTGGTTTAAAGGAGATGAAAGACATCCTACTCTAAAGAAACAAGCAAAGAAAGGACTCTATCCAAAACGTAGCCAAAATCCATCAGGCCTTATCCTTGACCGTGGGCCTTGGAAAGACAAAGAACACGCGGCTCTTTTCGATCTCCAGGTTCTTGAAGACCTTAAGAAAGAAACTTATTTGGCAGCTTTTCTTGTTTGTTGGCTTTGTGTATTTGTTTTTCCTATTAAGGACTTGGGTAGCATTCGTCCTAGTACTTTTAAGATTGCTAGTCTTATGGCTAGTGGTGAAGTTTTTGGTCTTGCGGTTCCTGTTTTAGCAAGCATCTATCGAGGACTCAATACAATCTTTAACAATCCTATACCAAGCAAGTCTAGCAATGGCTTTGCTGTCCATTATGTTTATGCATGGATAGCGCATTTCTTCAAAAGCTATCGTGTTATAAGTGATGGACTGGGCAAGCCTATGATGACAAGATATTTTGGAGTAAGCTATGAGGCGTCGTTCGATGAAACATCTGTACATAACTGCATACGGTCTAGTAAAGATTTCTTTTGGCACGGGACTTCATTCAGGTCGGAGCTTGACCTAACTTTTGAGGACAATGGAGGAGTATCTGTTCCAAGATTGGGTTATTTTATGTCTCTCCGCTCTGGATAGTTATCTCTCTGATGTGAAGATCATTGTGTTGTAGAATTATATAGCCCACATCGATTTAGTAGGCGCTTTGGGTTCTACCAAAACATTCAAGGTGACCTAAAAAAAAGAATTCAAACTGGTACTTTAAAGGAGTTGTACCAATATTATCAATTATTCACCCGTTCCAACACATCTTCCATAGTGCTTATACCATCTTCATCCACAGACTTTGAAAAGAGAGTTACTTGTAGCTACACGGATTGGTGGAAAAATATTTACAAGGATGACTTCACTACGGGTACTGATTCATTAGCCAAGACTGCACTTCTTCTTGCTAAGCCATCAGTTAGTAAATCTCGCAAAGGAAAGAAGGAACAAGCAACAATGAGTCTTGGCCATCAACTTCAATCTACTGAAAAGCCTTCTAGCACTACTATTGCTGTTCAAAAGAGAGGTACTAAACGTTCAAGTGATATGCAACATGAGGACACACTTGAAGTTTCTGATGACAATGCAAGCAAGGATTCTGATGCTAACTGGAAACACAAAAGAAAATCATCAAAAGGTAGTAGCACAATGACCTTAGTTGACCATGTTCCTACTTTAACCCACAACGAGCCTTCTATTGTGGACTTGGAGACCAAAGAGCATAAGGTATATAATGCTATAGCATCTTCTAAACTTGTGAATGACACAAACAAGGTTTCTTCACAACAAGAACAAGAGATGTCTATGAGTAAACAAGGAGCCTTAATGCTTGGAGACCTCTTTTTGTCGCAACTTTCAAACTTCCCTTTGAATAAGATCTTTCCCAAGAATGAGGTAAGTAAGATTTATCATGGGATACAGAATTTTGGGATTGACCCTCAGCCATTGCAGGAGCATGTTGATAAATACTTAACAGATGTTTCATACTACATAGAGAATGAGGCATCTACGAGTAACCATGTGAGTCTAGAGATTTAAACACGTCGTGTAAATGATACTAAACTTCTTATTACAGAAGCATTGAGTAGGAAAGAATCTATAGACACTAAACTTTGAAATACCAATTCAAAGATTGATGACCTGAAGGCAAAGCTAGCTGAGTTAGAATAATTAGTGCCACAAATAAAGTCCAAGCAAGTTGAAGAGGATGACATCATAGAAACTCTACAAGATCAACTTGAAAGCATTAAGTCAACTACTGTGCTTGAAGACCAAGACGTGGAGGCCTTGAAGAAGATACAAAGCACCTTAGAAAGCAAGCGTTGCAATTTGAAGAACTTGAAGTGGATGCCTTGACCGTACTTTTTTTTTTTTTTTTTTTTGAGATAGGACATTTGTTTTGTTCAATTAGGAAGCTCAAGGAATTGGAGTTTTTTTTTTTTTTTTTTTAAGCTATTGTTGCTAGGTTTTTTTTTTTTTTAGAAGAATTCTGCAATGCATAGGATTTAGTCATGATGTAGTTTGGAATTTTCCTTCAATATGATTGAACTTCTTAGTCACTACTCTCCCTCCTTTTTTGACATGTGATTGAACTAATTTTGTTCAATTTGTAGTATGTAATTGAACTTCTTAGTTAAAAACTAATTGATCAATTTGAAACATGTAATTGAACTTAGTTAAAAACTAATTGCTCAATTTGAAACATGTAATTGAACTTCTTAGTTAAAAACTAATTGCTCAAAATTATTTTTCAACAGGCAACTAAACTTATTATAGGCTACCAAGCTCCCTACGTAACCCTTGAAAGGATTCAAAGCCATCACATAGTTCAAAGGGCTTCTATTTTAACATGTGGCTGAACTTAGTATGAAATACCAAGCTGCCTAAGTGCCCCTTGAGAGGGATCAAGTCACCATGTAGTTCAAAAGGTTTTGGTTTGAGACATGACTGAACTTAGTATAAAATACTAAGCTGCTTACGTTCCCCTTGAGAGGGATCAAGTCACCGCGTAGTTCAAAAGGTTTTCAAACTGGAGAATTTTTTTTTTTTTTTAAATATGACTGAACTCAGTAAATGATACCAAGCTGCCTACGTACCCAAAAAGGGGATCAAGTCAACACGCAGTTCAAGAGGTTTGAGTTTTTTTTTGGTGCCCTAACTTTTGCCTAGGCCGCTTTATAAAAAGGTTTTCAACCTAGCAGGCTTTTTTTTTTTTTAACACTTTCAAAAGTAATGGGAGAACATCATGTACTTTTTGAGTGTTGAAGTAGGCAATTTTAGGTCCTTACCAATGAGCATTTCAAATTTCAAAGATAGTAATGTTTCAAGAATTTTCCATTGATGGGGCCAATTCTCAAACCATCTTCAACAACCAACTTGTATGCGCCATTTGTATAAGCTTCTTGAACAACATATGGTCCATCCTATTTTGACAAAAACTTATTCTTTTTGCGATGAGTGATGATGATGGGTCTTCGCATAGCAATAACCAAGTCTCCAACTTGGAAAGATCAAGGACGAACCTTCTTATTAAAAGTACTAGAAATGCGAGCTTGATAACACTCAAGGCGTTGTTGTGCCTCAAGCCTTTTTTCATCCAAGCTTCTAATTCTTCAAGTCGTAGATGAATATTGTCCTCATTAGAGAGGCCTTCTTGAATGGCAATTCTTAATGAAGGGATTTGGCGTTCAAGTGGTAAAACAGCTTCTACCCCATAAACAAGAGAGTAGGGTGTAGCTTGAGTAGGTGTTCAGTATGTTGTGCGATACGCCCACAAAGCTTCTTCAACTCTTTCATGCCAATCTCTTTTTGATTTCCCTACAACTTTCTTGAGAAGATTGCATAGAGTTTTGTTAAAAGCTTCTGCAAGACTATTAGCTGGAGCATTATACATTGAGGAGTTATGTTGCTTAAAACCAAAGTCATTGCAAAGCTTGTCCATCGACTTGTTGTAGAATTCTTTCCCATTATTAGTGATTATGTAATGAGGCACACCATATCTGAAGATGATGTTTCTTTTGATGATGTTCACAATAGTTTCTTTCTTCACTTCTCGAAATATAGCAGCTTCAGCCCATTTGGAAAAATAATCTGTTCCAGCTAGGATATATGAATGCCCACCAAAGGACTTCGGAGTCAATGGTCCAACCACATCCAAGCCCCAAGCATCGAATGGCCATGAAGCTATAGTAGGGTGTAAGGGTTTT
Organism: Lithocarpus polystachyus; assembly: GCA_033629205.1. Taxonomy (NCBI): domain Eukaryota; kingdom Viridiplantae; phylum Streptophyta; class Magnoliopsida; order Fagales; family Fagaceae; genus Lithocarpus; species Lithocarpus polystachyus. The sequence continues at coordinate 53,932,671 of CM066167.1, forward strand.
GGAGGTTGATGAATGAAATTTGCATGGAATTGACATGCTGAACATCTTTTTGCATAATCCATACAATCTTTGACCAGAGTGGGCCAATAATGACCCATCCGCTTAATTTGAAAATGAAGTTTAGGACCAGATTAGTGAGCACCACAAATCCCTGAATGAGCTTCTTCAAGTGCCTTGGCAGTTTCCTCATCATCTAAGCAACGAAGAAGAAGGCCATCAAAAGAACGGCGATATAAACTATTTTTATAATAAACAAAACGTGGAATTCATCGCCGAATCTCTACTCTATGTCGAGGATCATTAGGCAACTTCCCATGTTCTATGTAATCAATGATGGGTTGTCGCCAATCTTCTCTTTCTATCTCAAATACTGAAATTGCATTAACTTCTTCTTCTATCTCATCTTCTTCAAAGTTTGGAGGTATTACCCATGTCTGACATATCGGAATTTTCACCTCAGTCTCTTGTAGAGTAAGAGTTGTTGCTAATTTTGCCAAGGCATCAGCTTGCTTATTCTCATTTCTTAGGACATGTGTAATACTAATATGATCGAACCAGCCCAAAAGTCGTTTAGCATATTTGCAATATGGGATCAATTCAGGTTTCTTCTCATCATAGTGCAGAAGCACTTGATTTATGACTAATTTAGAATCACCAAAGACTTCCAAACTAGTTGTTTTCGCATTCATTGCCATTTCAAGACCTAGGATTAGTGCTTGGTATTCGGCAACATTGTTTGAACAACATTCTGTGAGAGTGAATGCATATGGGAGTATATCTCCTTCTGAAGTTACAAACACTACCCCAGCACTAGCACCACTACGTTGAGCAACTCTATCAAAGAACATTTTCCATGTTTGTGAGATTTCAATAAGCATTACTTTTTCATTAGGAAGGTCATCAGACAGTTCCCAATCATCAGGAATAGGATGGTCAGCAAGGAAGTCGGCCAAAGCTTGTCCTTTCACTGCCTTTTGCTGGACATATATTATCTCGAACTCTTGGAGTAAAAGAGCCCATTTTGCTAGCCTCCCTAAAAGAACTGGCATAGTCATAATGCACTTGATAGGATCTGCCCGTGAAATGAGTCGTATTGAATGGGCTTGTAGGTAATGCCTTAGATTTTGAATGGCAAACATCAAAGCTAAACATGTCTTTTCAATTGGTGAGTAATTAAGCTCAACACCATGTAAGATTCTGCTCAAGTAATAAAGAGCATTCTCCTTTCCTTCTTCATTTTCCTGTGCCAAGAGCACTCCTAAATATTGTTCTTATGCTGCTATGTAAAGAATAAGTAGTCATCCATGTAAAGGTGCTTATAGGACAGGACGATTCAACAAGTATGTTTTGATGCTCTCAAAAGCATTTCTGCATGCTTCATCCCATACAAATGGGACATCTTTCTTCATAAGGCGACTAAAAGGTTGACAGCGCCTAGCCAAGTTGGATATGAACCTCCTAATGTAGGCAAGCTTTCTCTGAAGACTTTTGAGATCATGAATATTTTGAGGCTCTAGCATTTTTTGAATAGCATCAATCTTCGAACTATCTATCTCAATTCCTTTGTGTCGAACTATGAATCCTAGGAATTTTCCCGGTGTAACTCCAAATGCACACTTCATAGGATTCATTTTGAGTTGGTACTTACGAAGTTGCTCAAAAACTTGACGCGGGTCTTAAAGGTGCTTTATCCTTTTCTTTGACTTTACCACCAAATCATCAACATAGCATTCCACATTCTTATGGAGTATATCATCAAATATTTTTTGCATTGCCCTTTGATAAGTGGCACCAGCATTTGTTAACCCAGATGGCATAACTTTATAACAATAAATCCCTTTTGGTGTACGAAAAGCAGTGAGCTCTTCATCTTTCGGAGCCATGCGAATTTGATTGTAACCAGAGAACCCATCCATAAATGAAAGAGCTCCATGGCCTACTGTAGTATCAACCATAATTTCTGTTAAAGGGAGAGGAAAATCATCTTTTGGACATGCCCTATTGAGGTCACGAAAATCGACACAAATGCGGATTTGCGCATTCTTCTTTCTTATCGGAACAATGTTTGATATCCATGAAGGATACTTGACTTCATGAATGAAGCCAGCTTCAATAAGTTTGTTGACTTCACCTTTTAATTTGGGAGATTAACTCAGGTCGAAACCTACATTGTGCTTGCTTTGTTGGTCGTACCCCATGTCTTATTGATAAATGATGAACGGCAATCTTTGGATCAAGACCGAGCATTTCTTTGTACGTCCAAGCAAAAACATCCCTATATTCTTTGAGAAGTTCAATATAGGCATCTTCCTCTTCTAGAGGTAAACTTGCATTTATGAAGACTGGCCTAGGGTCCTCAGTGGTGCCAATGTTGACTTCCTTCAATTCATTAACTGTAGCTTTTATGCCTTCTTCAAATAAGGGTGGAGCATCCTCGATGTCAACTTCAACAGGGGGTTCTTCTTTCGTGTCTTCAATGATTGTTATACGATTGACTGAGGTAACCGTTTCATCTTCTAGTTCTTGGTTTGTGGTCACAATCGTACGTCTTTTTATAGTCAAGGCTTTTCCAATATTCACTTCCCAAATGGTTCTACATTTCATACGAGACGGAATGGAGCTTCGAATCTCATTTGAATCTTGATCAACAATAAGTGTTTCGTTAGCACCTCTAGGGAGGAGATTTGTCTTCTCATTCTGCTCTTGTTTTGCCTTCAAATCTTTTGAGAGTTTGGAAAGGATTGCATGACTGAGCCTTGTGAGAAGTGAACCTTGAGTGCCAACCTGAGAAGGAGTTGAGTGATTGAGTCTTGTGAAAATAGAACCTTAAGTGTCAACAACAGAGTTATCTTCTTGTGTCCCCAACCTATCAAAGACTGAGATATGGGAAGTGGGTCGACCAATACAGTCAAAAACAAATTATTTCTTTGATAAGTTCGAAGATTGTTCTTCTTCCTCATAATTTGCTGAAATTACTGAAACATTAGCTTTTCGGATGGGAATATGAACAGGAGTTGGTGGGGTGTATCCAATTCCAGCCTTAGAACTTGTTACACCAAAACCTTTAGCCCTTGACACCTTATGTTCTTCTTTTCCAGAGGATTTAGGGATGAGTTTTCCCAAACCACTTGGCTTTTCATGGTTATAACCATCTTTTTCCATGAGTCTATATGCATTGGGGTCAAAACCCTCTTTGGTTCTTCTAGTGGGCAAAGTCCCATGCTCAACAATTGGTCCTTGGGATGGTCTTGTAAACCCTTTCAACGATTGACTTGAGGGTCTTGGTATTGTGATTTTAGCAACTGGCAAGTTTAATCCTTGCAAACTCTTTGATATTGACTCCTCATCTCCTGAAAATGGGGATTGGCCTTCTTTTCTTTTGGCGACTGGAACATAATGTAGCACAGGGGCTACTTTAGTTACTTCTGAAGTATGATGCTTCTCCTCTTCCATAGAAGTCTCGTTTTGCTTGGTTTCCTTCTCCTTAATTGGAGAATCAATTTTTGGAGCCTTGGAGCGGGGTTTTTCTTCTTCGCTAGATGGTGAAGCCACAACTTGGGTTTCTTTTATCGTATCATCTTCCAAACAAAATTTTGCATCAGCAAAGTGTGACTCAACTACAGTAAAAGGCTTATCATCAGCTACAATTTTCTTGATTTGTCCATCTTGGAAATATTTGAGACATTGGTGATATGTAGATGGCACAACACCAAACTCATGCAGCCATGGTCTTCCAATAAGCAGTTTGTAAGTGGTCTTGGCATCAATGACATGAAAGAGTGCACTTGATTCCATTTCACCAATGATCATATGAAGTCTAATCTTCCCAATAACTTTTTGTCCACCTTGATTAAAGCCTTGAATCATCAACCTACTAGGAAGTAGCTCATCCAAGGAGATTCCAAGTTCTTTCAATATTTTGAGTGGGAGGATATTAACTGCAGATCCACCATCAATAAGGATACGATTGACTCGTTGTTCTCGAATGTGGCCAGTTGCAAATAATGGGCAATTGTGAATCTTGGAGCCCAATAAACGATCATCATCAGTAAAAATGATTGAAGACCAGTATGCCCTATACACAATAGCTCGTTCTGTCTCTTTCTCACTATTTGAAAATTCTTCTTCATCACTTACTTGTTAACATGTAAAAGATGAAAAGATATAATCCTCGGAAATTGGCACTGTGGAGAAAGGTAATTTCACCTCAATAGGCTCAAATGAACCAAATTGAATGGTGAAAGAAGTAGAAGTGGCTGTTGAGGCCATCATGGCAAGATTAGAAGTCACAACTTCATCATCAAATGTGATCTTTCCTTGGTGGGCTAGCTCCATAATTTTGTCTTTCAACACAAAGCATCGCTCTATAGGGTGGCTTATAAGGCGATGATACTTGCAATACTTAGGGTTATTTGTTTAGTCAGCTTCTTCAAGCCGTTTCATCTCTGGTAACTCAATCAATTTCAATTCAAGTAAATGATCCAACATCTCAGAGACATCAGAATCAGGGAATGGATATTGCTTCTCTTGCATCTCTTGTAACGTCGGTCTTCTTCTTCTTTCTTGAGTGAGAGCAGATGTTTGTTCTTTTATCTTGGGTTTAACTGGAAGTTTGAGAGGAGCAGTAGTTACAATCAAGGACTGCTTGTTTTTCGATTTAGGAGGGAATTTGCCCCCTTTGCGAGTATCTTGCCCTTCTCTCCCCTTACGGGGTTCTTGAACAGGGGGACCTTGGCGACTATTGGAAGCAATGCTAAGCTCCATGTCAGGAGCATGTGTTTCTAATTCTTCAAATGTTTTAGGTTTTATTCCTTGAAGAATATAGCTTATAACCCAATTCATTCCTTGAATGCACATCTCAATTGCGAACGCCTCAGGTGATTAATCCTTGTAGTTAAGACTAAGGTTTCTCCACCGTTGAATGTAATCAATGACAGGTTCTTCTTTCCACTGCTTTGAATTGGTGAGTTCTATCATGCTAACAGTACGTCTAGTACTGTAGAAATGGTTTAGGAATTCTCTTTCCATTTGATTCCAACTATCAATCGGTATACCAATCAAAGGCATTTCCTTTCAAAGAGTGAACGAATTGTTTGACCATGAGATCCCCATAAGTGCCAGCATTGATACAAGTTTCTATGAAATGAGCTACATGCTGTCTTGGATTGCCTTTACCTTCAAACTGTTGAAACTTTGGTGGTTGATAGTTTTGAGGCATCCTCAAGAGATCTATCCTTTTAGTGTATGGTTTGGCATAGGCAATGGGCGATTGACTTCCACCCCCAACTTGGTCTTTGATAGCTTCCTTGATTAATTCTTTGAGCTGGCCAGGAGAGATAGACTCATCTGCGGAGAGTTTGAGATCCTTTTTTGAACTCTCGGGATTGTCATTATGGGTTTGTTTTGATTGGAAGCTTTCATCTTCATGATTTGTTCCAGATGTATTTCCCATCTTATCCATCAAGAAAGTTATTTGTGTGTCTCTCAATAATTCCCTCTCTTTCATAGACTTCATTAGCTCTTCTAAAGTTTGGGCTATTGTCGAGACTTGCTCCTCCAAAAAAGTTGTGTTTGTCATCATAACTGGCATGACGGATGAACTAACAGAGTGAGGGGATTTCCTAAGCTTGGAAGTAGGGATGTTTTTTGAAAAAGAGAATTCAGAGCCATTAAGTGATTCATCCTCTTCCTCAACAATTGGAGCTTCTTGTGTAGGCTCTGGTGACAAAGCTGGTTGAGACAACACTTCTTTGACGAGGCTAGCCACATCTTTGCTTGCCCCCTGAGTAGATGAGGTTGTTTATGACTCCTCGGTTTCAAAAGTGTTGAAAACAGATAAGGATTGGGGTATGGGTGTCATTTAAGCATAGACTTTTGCAAGGGCTTTTATCCTTCCCCTTGTCATGGGTCCAGTATAGGGAATATCAAAGTTTGAATCAAGTGTAGGATCAACTTCACTTGTTCCAAAAAGAGGGTTGTCAATTTGAGTCTTCTTTGAAGCCATATGGCTTCAAAGGAAGTGACAAGTTGATGAAGAAGAGATGAGAGGTAGAGATTGTCCCACCGGGTGTGCCAAAAATTTGTAAACACAAAATTTTTTCTCGATTGTAGAAAATCAAACAACTGAAAAGAAATATGGTTTGCAAATATAAATTTGTATTGATGAATAATCTCTATTTCAATTCTTTTACACAAGAATATCCTCTGATTCTATCTTCATTGAACTTGACTCAAACAAGAAATCTTCTTGACTTTGGCTAGAAGATGGATCAAATGGTCTCCACAACAAATCTCTAGCTTCGTGCTTATTAGAGATTTATTGCTCTTCAATTTTTTTTTTTTTTTTTTTGAATTTGAAGGTTTTTTAGGTTGAAGTTCTTCGGGGCTTTAGAGGCTTAATCCGTCGAGCTTTAAAGTTTTGGGGTTTGTTGAAGTTTATGGAGGCTTTTTATAGCTTAATTTCAATAGAACTTCAAAGAACTTATTTGAATGTTCTTCGTATGTTCTTGAAGCAGAATTTTTTCAGAGCTTCGACATCTTCGAAAAATCCCTCAAATGAGAGGGGATGCCCTCTATTTATAGTGGTTTCAAAGGATAAGCTCCCCTTTGAATTGATATGCTTGAAAATATGTAGTAGGCTCTTGATTGGCCTAAATTTTGCTTAGAAATAATTATTCTTATTTATCTATTTTGATAAATATCACATGTTGATAAAGATAATAATCAACAAGGATAAATAACTATCTCTATTCAATTAATTTATTTTAATAAAGATAATTATTTATAAATTTTGAATAGGAAATTTATCTTTATTTTGTGGGCCAAATGACATGTGGCAAATTTCAATATACCAACGTAATATCCATTTAGATGACATATGTCATCATTTGATTTAGTTAATTTAATGACAAATTAATTTAAATTTTGTTACTAAATTTTGATGTGGCATTTTATGATTGGCTTAAAATTTTGCCTCCTACAGCACCGTTTGTGGGGATTGACATTTTCACACTCAAGTTTGAAAGTGCAGTTTCCAATCAATTCCTAAATTCAAATGGAGTCCAACCAGGATCCTGCAGCATTAGCCTTGCAAGTTCAGGCACTTGCAGCTAGCGTCGAAAAGCTCACTAGACAAAACCAGCAGATGAGGCTACGGCTTCAATAAGAGGAGGATCGGTCCAGGATCAATCAAGAGGACGACGAGGATAGTCAAAGAAGGAGTGACTGTCGAAGGCCAGCTACTCCAGATGAAACAAACTCAGATCTTCTCTGGGAGATGAGAAAGGAGATGGACGAGCTGAGGAATGCCATTAAAAGGAAGACAGATCGAGGCTTGGATAGGATGGTCAAGACGACAGATTCGCCTTTTATAGCAGCAGTCCTAGAATGCCCAGTGCCGTCGAAATTTCACCTGCCTTAGCTTGAACAGTTTGATGGCTTCAAGGACCCCCTAGACCACCTCAACACCTTCAAGATGATACTAGGCCTTCAACAGCCTCCTGATGAAATACTATGTCGCTCTTTCCCCACCACTCTCAAAGGAGTTGCAAGGAAATGGTTCACGAAGTTACCAACATCGTCCATCGACAACTTTGAGTAGTTGGGCAATGCTTTCTTACGACACTTCATTGGAGGGCAACGCCCGAAGAGACCAGCAGACCACTTACTCACCATCAGACAAGGGGAGAAAGAGACCCTGAGGTCTTATGTGAAACGCTTCACTTAAGAAACCTTAGAGGTAGATGAAGCTGATGACAAGGTACAGTTAACTACCTTTAAAGCTGGATTGAAATCCAGAGAGTTCGTAGTCTCACTCGCGAAGAATCCTCCTACGACGATGGCGAAAATGCTCCTGAAGGCACAGAAATACATGAACGCAGAAGACGCTTTAGCCACAATAAAGGATGAGGAAAAGACTAGTGAAAATGGAAAGAAGTTGGACGACCGTAAAGGACGAAAGAGGGAACATCAAGATCGTTAGATAAGCAACAGGGGTAAAAGGAAAGAAGAAAAAACTCCTTGAATGGTAAAATTCACTCCTTTAGTTATGCCTGTTGATAAAGTTTTGGCCCAGATTAAAGACGAGCACTATTTCAAATGGCCTAGGCCATTACACTCGTCACCCAACGTGCGTGATAAGAAGAAGTATTGCCGTTTCCACAAAGATCACGGCCATTACACAGAGGATTGCAGAGACCTGAAAAAGCAGATAGAGAAGCTCATACGAATAGGGAAATTACAGAGATTTATGAAGAAAGGGGAGCATATTAGGTCCAAGGACAAGCGTGAAGCCTTACCAAGGGACGAAGATCGTATGCCCCAACGCCCACCAAGCGTAATCGGGGAGATAAAGACGATCACTGGCGAGCCATCCAAAGGAGGGTCGTTCAAGTCCCTCAAGAAGTCATATCAGAGGTAAGTGAACAACGTCCACAGGATACCGCCGATGAAACAGAGACGAACAAACATGGATATGTTTTTCTCTATAGAAGATGCCAGGGGGGTGAAGCAGCCTCATGATGACCCCCTTGGTCATAATGCTCACAATAGAAGGGTTTAATACCAGGAGAATCTTCGTGGGAAATGGCAGCTCCGCAGACATTATCTACCTTTTTTCTTTTCAGCAATTGAAGCTAGATCCAGGACTGATGCATCCATTCAACTCCCCCCTTGTCAGCTTCAGTGGAGACAGAGTGTATCCTAAAGGCATAATGACATTGATAGTCACTATTGGGGCTTACCCGAGACAACTGACTCGTCAGTTGGACTTCTTCGTAGCAAACCGTCCCTCATCTTACAACGTGATCATCGGGAGGCCCACACTCAACCGTTGGAAAGCAGCCACGTCCACCTATTGCCTAAAGGTAAAGTTCCCAACTAAAAACGGTGTAGGCGAGGTAAAAGGAGATCAAGTATTGGCCAGGGAATGCTACCAGGTCATGTTAGCTGCAAAAGAAAACCATACGTGGATGATCAAAGAAAAAAAAGAAGATAAAGTGGAAGTCCTAGAGACAGTGGAATTAGTCGAAGGAGAAACAACAAAAACAACCAGAATAAGGACGACATTGAGCCCAGAGATGAGGACGAGACTCGTCCAATTCCTTAAAGAGAACCTAGACGTCTTCACATGGAGTCATGAGGACATGCCAGGTATATCCCCAAAGGTCATCTAACACAGGCTAAATGTGGACCCCGAGAAGAAGCCCGTGCAGCAGAGACGACGAGTCTTCGCCCCAGAACGAAATCAAGCAATTACAAACAAGGTTAACAAGTTGTTATCAGCAGGCGTTATTCGAGAAGTCTACTATCCAAATTGGCTTGACAATGTCATCCTAGTAAAGAAAGCAAATGGAAAATGGAGAATGTGCATGGATTTTATGGACCTAAACAAAGCTTTCCCCAAAGATAGTTTCCCATTGCCAAGGATAGACCAGCTAGTGAATTCCACAACAAGGTATAAACTACTGACGTTCATAGATGCATTCTCGGAATACAATCAGATAAAGATGGCAGACAAAGATCAGGAAAAAACAGCTTCCATCACGAGCCAAGGGCTCTATTGCTATAAGGTAACTTCGGACTAAAAAATGCAAGAGAAACCTACCAGAGGTTAGTAAATAAAATGTTCAGCAAGCAGATCAAGAGAAATATGAAGGTATATGTGGATGACATGCTCGTCAAGAGTAAAGAAGAGCTTGCTCACCTGGACGACCTTAGAGAAACGTTCGCCACACTCAAACAATACCAGATGAAGTTAAACCCTAGTAAGTGTGCATTTGGGGTAGCCTCGGGAAAGTTCTTAGGGTTCATGGTGCCCCAAAGGAGGATAGAATCAAACCCAGAGAAAGAACGAGCCATACTCGACATAACGTCACCAAAGACAGTCAAGGAAGTCCAGAAGCTCACAGGAAGAATAGCAGCACTCAACAGGTTCGTTTCTAGAGTAAGGAACAAATGCTTACCCTTCTTCAAGACACTAAAGCAAGCCTTTGTTTGGACTGACGAATGTGAGATAGCTTTTCAAGACCTTAAGCACTACCTAAGCAATCCACCCCCTCCTTAGTTCGTCGAAGGGGGGGAAACTTGTATCTGTATTTGGCAGTATCAGCCACAACCGTGAGTGCAGCCTTGGTTCGAGAAGAGGACAGGAAACAGCTCCTAGTCTATTATGTTAGCCAAGCTTTCCAAGGGGCAGAAGCCAAATACCTGAGGATCGAGAATATTGCATTCGCATTAATAGTAGCTTCACGTAAGCTACGACCCTATTTTTAGGCGAACCCTATCTTGGTAATGACTAACCAACTAATTAAGAAATCCATGAACAAGCCCAAGGCAGCAGGGAGAATGGTCCAATAAGACATCGAGCTTAGCCAGTTCGACATTGAGTACCACCCCAGGATGGCTATTAAAGCGTAAGCATTAGCGGACTTCATCGCCGGGTTCACCATCCCATGCTAGAATAGACTCCCTAACGAAGCAGAATGATGGACGATACAAAATGATGGCTCGTCAGCTTAAAAGAGGGGAGGAGTAGGGGTCATCATCATCACCCCAGACGGAGAAACGCTTAAATATGGAGTTCAGTTTAAATTCCCGACCACTAATAATGAAGCCGAGTACAAAGGAATATTGACGGGGTTAAGGGTCAGAAAAGCATTAGGAGCTAAAAACTTGCTCCTCTAGAGTGATTCCAAGCTGGTAATAGGACAAATAAAAGAAGAATATGAAGCAAAGGGGGAGAGAATGCAAAAATATCTTAGGCTGACGAAGCACTTAACATAGGGGTTTGATAAGGTGGAATTCGTGCAGATCCCCAAAAGCCAAAACATAGTAGCATACGAGATCGCGAAGCTGGCATTGTCAGAAGAAAGATCAACGAGCATGGGCTTAGAGATGGAAGTCCAAAAACACCCCAGCATTAAAGAAGTCTTTACATTTGCAATCCAGAGCACAAGTAATTAGATGATCCAAATCATATCATTCCTTCAAGACGGACACCTTCCCCAGAATGTCGAAGAGGCCAGGAAGGTCCAGAAGAGAGCAGTCAAATTCACAATCCTGAATGACACCCTGTACAAGAGAGGCTTTTCCATACCCTACTTGAAGTGCGTTGACGAAGAGGAAGCCAAGTATATTCTGAAAGAGATCCATGAAGAGGTTTACAGAGACCATGCAAGCCCCAGATCCTTGGTAAGCAAAGTCATCAGAACAGGCTACTTTTGACCTACTATGAAGGTAGACGCAAGGGAGCTCGTCAAGGAGTGTGACAAGTGCTTGAGGTTTGAGAATGTCTAACGCCTTCCAGTTGAGAGATTGATGACGATAGCCTCCTATCGCCCATTTGCACAATGGGGGATTGACATTGTCCGCCCACTACCCCGAGGTAAGGGACAGGTAAAGTTTTTACTAGTCGCTATCGATTACTTCACAAAATGAGTTGAAGCGGAGGCATTATCCACCATCATCGAAGCAAAAATCCAGGGCTTCGTATGGAAGAACATAATTTACAGGTTCGGGATTCCACAGATGATCATATCAGATAATGGGCGGCAATTCGACAGTTAAGGCTTTAGGGATTTTTGTTCAAGTCTAGGGATCAAAACCAGTTCTCATCCCCAGGACATCCACAAGCAAACGGACAAACGGAGGTGACTAATCGAACGCTACTCAAGATCATCAAAGCCAGGTTAGACGACGCTAAGGGAGCTTGGCCCGAGGAATTGCCCAATGTCTTGTGGGCTTACAGGATTACAGTAAGAACCCCGACAAGAGAAACCCCCCTTCAGACTCACCTATGACACCAAGGCAATAACCCCAGTTGAGATGGAAGTAACCAGCATCAGACGAGAGATGTTCACGAGGAAAGCAATGACGATAAACTAAAGGTAAACCTGGACTGCTTAGACGAGGTCAGAGATGGAGCTTCTAACAAGATGACGAAGTACCAGCAGAAGATGGCCAAGTACTAAAACAAGAGAGTGAAGCTCAGAAGACTTGATATAGGGGACCTCGTCCTACGTAAAGTCACCTCGGCAACCAAAGACCCTGCTCAAGGAAAACTCGGCCCAACTTAGGAAGGTCTCTATCGGGTCATCCATTAGTCCAGATAAGGCAGTTATCACCTGGAGGGAGATTCTAGCCTTTTTCCCTGACTGTGCAAAATATTTGGCATTATGCCCCTGTTTGGAAACTATATAGGGGCGTGCCCCTATTTCGAAACTCGGCTTCAGAGTGATCGAGTTACTTTAATAACTCGATTACTCTGTGACCGAGTTCTAGGCAGGTTCTCGCCACACTGGCACTCCAGCGTGGCTTTTGGGCAATAAAATATTCCCGCGTAACTGTTAGGAACTCGGCAATACGGAAACCGAATTATATGCAAGATGTCAAATTTCCTGTTTGCACGTGAAGCTGAACCCGATGAGTGGGAAATCGAGTTATTAATGTAACTCGAATCTCTTGTAATCGAGTTGTTATGCTATTTACTTCCATTCCCACAGATCAGCTTCTCATGCAACATTACTTTATACTATCTTTTTCATTTTCAGATCAACTTCTCCTCCTTTTCTGAATTTTTTTGCTGAAAGTTGGTGTTATCTCTTTATCATTTCAGGTGAGAAACTCATTTTCTTCTTTGAAATACTTAGAGAATTTTATTGTGTTACTTAGGCATTGTCTTGAATGATTGTTATGTGAGTAGATTAGGGTTATATTAGTTGTTTGGTGTTGTTTGATGCTATAAGAGAAGTACAATAATCTATAACTAATGAATAGTCAATCTTTAGATTTGCAGAAGTTGAATGTACATAGTCATTATTGGTCAGACATTAACAACAACATTTTTATTGTACACAACGTGTAGACATTAACAACGTCTAATGTTTATGGTCAAATGTGAGTGTTAGTATTTCATTTTGAGCATGTAATAGTACACAAATTTATGAATGTGTTTGTTGTGCACCATCTGATGCAGCATTACATTATTTACCAATAGTTGATAGACACTGTTAATTTGATCATTTGATGTTATTGTATTCAGCGTTAATGTCTGGTTCTGGCAACCCACAACTCTATAGGCCTCATGATGTGTTCACTGCTATGGGTTGTTGCTGGGTATTGGAAGATGAGTTTAGCTATCCAATCAATCCGAATTTGCGAAATAGTGCTTACGTTCACAATACCATGAGACAGGAGTGGGCTTGGTTATTTCGTGAACAAGAAATGTTTTATGATGAGTTGGTTGGTTATAAGTTGCCAGTGCCTCGGCGACTCGCATCGTAGATGCCCAGAGACACGATCGAGGAACTCCGTAAAGCATTGAACCGCATAAATGAAGAAAATAATCGAATGAAGATACGTCTTAATCGATATCGGACCCAAGTTTGAGATTCGAGAGTCAGTGGAGGGAGGGTGGTACGAGCACGCACAATTCATGCAATCACTTCTTGCTGATCTCATTTATCAGTCAGATGTGGAGATGTTAGATGAAGAGTAATTCTGTCGTGCTGTAATTAGACTTTGTTAGAGAACTATTTTGCTTAACTATGTTTTATATGTATGTGTGTCACTGTTGTTGCATCTGAACTATGTAAACATTATTATTGGTTGTGAGGAGCATGCATGTTATTCGTAATCTAGATTATTCTCACATAACGCAAAAAAGTTTAATACTCCCACACATAATATTTTTCAATAAGCACGTACAACATAACAGAGAAAACTTAAAATAACTTACACGATGCCACCAATATGCATGCATTGCATATTGAACAGTAACGCTACTAACATTATTAACTTAACGGCAGACATAACACACAGACACCATATAGGCACACAGACAGACACACACACAGACAGACACACACGTAACTGCAGACATAACACACAGACACCATTGCATATGATGACACACAGACACACAGACACAGACACCGTAGTTGAGGACATTATTACGTTCTGTCGAAGTGTGTTTTCTGTTGGCTGCGGCTGCTGCACCTACGACATAATATAGAAAACTTAAATATTCTTACACGATGCAACCAATATGCATGCATTGCATATCGAACACTAACGCTACTAACATTATTAAATTAAGCCGTAGACATAAGACACACACCACATAGGCATTCATTCTGACAGGTAGTCCTCGTAGTTGAGGACATTGTTACGTTCGGCCGAAGTTCGTTGCCTGTTCGTTGCGGCGGCCAGCTCTTCCGCCAGTTGTAGCATGTGATACATGGACCTACGAAGTATCATAAGATTGTTCTCTTTCTGTATTGTAGTCACTGCACGCTCATATTGGTGCATGTTTCGGCGTGGCAATGTGAGCGAGATACGATCGACAAAAGGTGCTCCAACTCTCACAAGATCATCGTGCAAAGCATTGGACTCGTTCACACGAAAGTCCCACTCCCGCCGCAGTCTGGCATAGTATTCCCTCTCGTCGGAATTTCTCTCCCTCCTATAGTTATCTGGAAAATGAGGTAGCATCCAATTGCGCATCGACATTGGAAAACGTGACTTCAAATCCGTATGTGTAGATGTTTTGCAAGAGTAGATGTAAATGGGACTTCGGTGTGTGTAGATGTTTTGCAAGGGTAGTTGTAAATGGGAGGTTATATAGGAGTTTCGCAAGGGCAAGTATACTAAATGTAAGGGTAAGTATTCACGTGAAGTTCGCAATTTAGGCCTCATGCTCCTTAACACCTCACTGATCAATGCACTGTCGAGTCATATCATCTTTATTCACGTGGATGTGACTACATGTAATGGTAAGTATTCACGTGATTAAAGATGATATGACTCGATAGTGCATTGATCAGTGAGGTGTTAATGAGCACATGCAAAATTGCGAACTTGACTTGGCTGTACAGTGGCGTCTATTGGTGCATGTGGTTCACTGAGGCAGTTGTTTGATATGGCTATCTAACAAGTGCTACAGTAGCGGGCTGGTGATGTAGACTGCAAAGCAGGTTACGTATTTATTCACGTGAAGACTATTCAGTATTCATGTGGTTCATCTGACATGCGTTGACGAGACAATGCTGAGCTGTGTTAAATATATCATAAACAACTTTTCAGTGATGCTCTGCATCCTTGAAAACGGTGCATTGCAAAATGATGCATATTTGTGCATTGACATGCGTGTAGGTGATATGACTAGACAGGGTTCAACAGTGCGAACCTGTTGAGCAGCATATGCAACATTGCAAACATCCGTGTACCATACAATTCAACATGAAAACTACGGCATAAACTTTGAAGGGATGCTCTGTGTTTTCATGTGAGTATGGATGGGTAGTTGTGGTCAGGGTTGAACAGTGTTGAGC
Organism: Lithocarpus polystachyus; assembly: GCA_033629205.1. Classification (NCBI taxonomy): domain Eukaryota; kingdom Viridiplantae; phylum Streptophyta; class Magnoliopsida; order Fagales; family Fagaceae; genus Lithocarpus; species Lithocarpus polystachyus. The sequence continues at coordinate 53,948,000 of CM066167.1, forward strand.
TATCCACTATAGCTACACTCACTACTCCCTATAGTGGTATTTGGCAAGTGGGATTGTAAAAAGCCGATAACAACATGCTGGGGTTTTGTAATGGTTGGTAGGATTTCTTTGAATACCATTCTATCTGTTATGGTTATTTTTTAGTCTTCAGATATGAAGCAAATTCAAGCTAACATGTTCTTATATTTGATAACACTGCCATTGCGATTCAACATCCACCTAGCAAGAAATGTAAATTGGAAGACCATCAGGTAGAATATAATAGACTTAGATGAAGATGATACAAACATATCCCTCAGATGATTTGCCCACAAAACATGACGTCAGAGAAAAATTTGTTATGAAAAATGTTTCTTCTACATAAAGAAGAAGAAAGAATGAGTCTTACAAGTATAGTTTGGATGAGTCTGTATGTAATATATCTATATAAAATAGTACAGTAGCATTCTTAACTTACACGGATACGGGTATATGATACAGTGGCTCACGGTGTCACAAATATGAATTATTTGTATTATTGAATCATGTGAGCCCATGGTATGTGTGGTTTGGATGAGTCTGTATGTATTGAATCTATTAAATTTTCATACAAGTAGTGCGCAATAAATCTAAGTTGGGTGATGACATTATGTGGGTAACATAATGTATAACACAGACAGAATATTGGAAACATAAACATATCTAAGGTAATTAAAATACATTTTTACAAAGCAGAGGATATTTTCCAACCAAAGCACAATAATGATATGTAGCAACAAAAGAACAGTAGGGAAAAAATGAGCACGTTACTTCATATACACTTAGCCAATCCATTGAAAAACATTGCAACTTATTGACATAGCAATGTAATACATTACCATTTTCATGTCACGCATGGTGGAAGGGAGTATTATCTTGAACAAATGTGAGTGTCTACACTTCGATTGTGATGGTCCCAGTTAGGCCACACTCTACTTCGGCGTGTCCTTGCTTTAGGAGCCATATGGTTTTTCTATCAAAGAGTGGTTGCTTTGTGTGGTTTGGATGAGTCTGTATGTATTGAATCTAAGGCTGTGCATTCATATTAAATTTTCATGTGTACCAACAAAGAATAGAAGGGAAAAAATGAGAAACTGATTTCATATAAACTTAGCCAAAAGTAATGAACAGTTAATCTTTAGATTTGCAAAAGTTCAACGTACATAATCATGGTAAGTCAGACATTAACAACAACATTTTGTATTAACAACAACGTCTAATGTTCGTAGGTAGAAATTTTTGAAAATCATCATTACTTGAATCTGAGAAGTCCGAAAGATCTCTTTCATCATCTACTGCATTAATTTCATTAATAGACTTCATGGCTCGCTCTTGCGCCTTCCCCTTTAGATGCTTCTTAGCTTTTTGGATTGCGTGAAAACGGTCTAATCGCCTTTGCATTTGATTGTTCTCTTTTTCAAGACGAGCAAGTATGTTAGCAGGTTCATCTCTAGGTAACTCAGCTGAGCGTGCCTTCGGAACTGGTAACCCGTGCCATCGACAATACACCTCCAACTCACACCTCTTCTCGTATAGAGTTGACCATGGTGATTCTGCTACGGTGAACTCTGTTGCGGTGGTGGTATCTGTACTTAGTTTTGTAGGTTTGCCGATCATGATGTGTCCAACGCTTCCAAGACTCTCGTACGTGTATATTGGCATATTAACGAAATCTCTCTTCTGTCCAACCCATTTCCCTCCATAGTGGTCTGTGTATGTCTGTAGTTGTTGATCTGCTGGAATTTGTGATGATCCACATGTTGAAGTAGACCCAAACTTGTTTCGCATTTTACGATTTGACGTTAAGACGTTGCGACTCATAGCTTAGACAATCTACGAAGTTACTGGAGTAGAAAGAAGATTTGGCATTGTGGTGCATATATAACCTCATTCCATGGTCCCAGCATTACAATCCAAAGTAAATGGCTTGTCATGTCGATGCAGGCTGGAAAAGCACTATCCACACAGGATACGTCTTGTTGCCAATGTCACGTGTCTAGCTGAATGTTAGGACCACACCAGTTTCAATATGAAATTGGTGTCTACTTTTCCTCCATCTGTCTAAATGTAACTATAGCTTCATTTTGTTTTGGACTGGTTACATTTAAATAAAACCCGTGATAGAAAATATTGATGCTCTTTTTAAATAAGATTTCGGTTTTCGTCTTTCCATGGTCCAAAACTTTTTCATTTTAACTCTGTCTATTTTTATATCAAATTAGTTAATATTAGTATATATGGTAATGGGGCAGCATGTGCATTTTTATATCAAACTTCTCTGTACTATTAGTATATATGCATTTTTATATCAAATTATTGATTGAATATGCACATATTATAACTTTTGCAAATTTATTTTAATTATTATTATTTTATAAAAATGCATGTATAGAAATTTAATTCTTAGATTTTGCTAATAGTTGTTTATTCCATTTATGTTTTGAAAGAAGCAGTTATAAGTTCTACCACCAGAAAATAACCTTAATAGCGAGGGAGAATAAAAAATTTCTCGTAATTGCTTTCAATTAATCATTGTTAAGTTTTATTAATTATTTTTTTAGTTTACGTTTTGTTGGTGTTTTGGCCCCCTCCATCATTGAAGTTTATGATTGTTCCTACAGTAAACAAGTCGCTAACCTGTGTGATGCACGGGATAATTCAATAATAATTATATATGTTTAATTTGCTTGAAGGTACATTCATAATCAATTTGCAAAAAATAGGAAAAAAGAAGGTACAATGAAACCCGTAATTGACAGAACACCCTGTCCTCAATGATAGTAAAAGACTTAATTAAATTCAGCTGGATTTTAGTTAATAGGTGGGGAAACTAAAGCATACCCCTTGTGTTCTAGGATCTGTGTTTATGTTCTTGTGGTTCTTGTTCAAGACATACTTAGATCTGGGTTTAATTTGAAATTCGGTTTTTAATCTTTTTTATTTAGTCCAAATTAATAAATTATTTTATTTAATGTAAATGCTGACGTGGCATTAAATATTATTAATTTAGGCCACGTGGACATTAATTTAGTATTATTTATTCCTACCGTTTGCCACGTTAGCTTTCGCCGTTTCTGATGCAATCTCATCCTCCACAACGGGAAGCGTTTTTCACGATAGGGATAGGGACTAAAAGCGGAAAAAATAGGGAGATCGGCCTAAAATGGGAATAGCCTGAAAATGTCGAGACTAAAATGTGCTTTCCGCCATATATTTTTATCTATATCATGGAAAAAAACACAAACGTTGGGCTTAGCCGCCGTAACAGTAAATAACTTACAACGAGCACATTAAATAACTTTCATATACTCTGTTCAACTGAAACTACAAAAACTACTGTCCTCCCTACGCTACAACCCCTACTTCCCCCGTCTGTTATGTATTGCAAAAGGCAATCATCAAGAGTCGAAGGGTGGAGGAGGTGGAAAAGCATTCCTATACTCTGAGAAATCCACTCGCAAAGCAGCAACCTCAGCAATGAGCCCATCTAAAAGTTGTCCATGAGCTGCTTGAGTTGTCATAAAGGTGTCCATCATAGCACGAAGAGAGAGAGGAGGAGCATCGGTGGGGTCCGCAGTAGCGCTGTCAACGTGTACCTCATCATCACCATCGTCAGCAACAGCAGTCGTGGGCTCAACAGGACTTCCCTCTGCATGAACATCTCCATCCCCATGTACTCGAGGTCTTTTTGATGAACCAACACTTGGTCCAACATTCTTCTTTTGTGCACTCCGCTGTTTGAGAAAGGTGGCTCCTATAGGGGTTGTGATGTGGATTAACTCTAGGGAAGGATAGTTTTGTAACTGTAAAAAGTTTAAAACCCTATATATGAAAACTGGAAAGAATAGAGCATGCTTCTTACACTTGCTCCTATGCGCCTCATTAAGCGTTTGAATGAAAAGGGAAGGAAAACAAATGGAGGCATCAGTCACGAGGGCGTACAAAAAGAAACACCTCTCTATAGGAATAGTATGGACATGGGAGATAGGGAAGATGTTGTGACAAGCTATCCTAAAGAATATATAATTAAGTTCTGTTAACTCACTCGAGTTAATTCTTGGGTCAGATCCCTATGTCACTGATCTTCCGCAAAGAAGAGTCATAACATCTGATATAGGAGGACGCTCTGAGTATGGGTAGGTAGGTCTACACACACGAGGTACATTAAGAGCATCGGATACAACATTCTTAGTTATGACAAAATTTTGACCTCGAATCCAAGTACTCAGATTATCATCAGAACGAATATGGAGATTGGAATAGAACTCCCTAATCAGGGCAATAGAAGGGGCTTGTAAATCTTTAGACAGAGACAACCAGTTCCTACACTGTAGATTCCTATGGACAGAAAGAGGTAATTCATCTAGATTGATTTGTCGTTCCGGCCAAATATTCCTATACTGAATTACGTTCTCAAACCTTTGCTCATTTGTAATTGTTTCAAACCTTGTTTCATCAAACGCAATTGCAGGCTTAGATGAGGAGGCAGACACTCTTTTGGCTTTGGGTTTAATGGTTTTCGACTTTTTCGGAGCCATAACTAGGATCTATAGACAAAGAACGAAAGCAGAACAACAAAACCAATATTTAGAACTGCGTTAGAGACACATAAAAACAGTGTACATATATGCATGAGACATGAGAAAAATATTACATGATGCATGGATACAATACCGATTCAACACAAATGAATTCATTTACACTCATCAATTTCTTCGAAATATACGAACACTGATGCATGCTTCTCACATTATAAGAATACCTATGTGAATCCACACTGCACATTGTGCAGCGAGTGTCGAACCAGTGACTACCAATCTATCAAACTTATAACTTGACTGCAATCAATTTCAAGTAATTATACCGAATTCAACACAAACCCATATTCCATGAAGAACAACCTGTGACTAGTGAACCAACATGCACACCCAGATGCGAAACATTTGAATATAAACGATAGAGGGTTCTGCCACCAACATGCATACACAACAACCCATAAACCAATTCAAATCTATATACTACTCATACTCATCAAAATTTATGTTAGCTCAAACCAAGACATGAACTCCAATATTTCCATGTTTTTCACAACCATTAACCTTCAAAGCATTTACGTGTTGACAACCTATTAACAACAGATGTACAAAATCAACTCATTACATATCTCACATCAAAACTACTCATCAATAAAATCCCCAAATTTCATATGAACACATGAACCCGAAATTAATGCAGACTTTGTTGTTCAGCTATTGTTTATGCAGTTAACTATATACACATGCATATGAAACATGCTTCACACGTAAATACCCATCACCATTGCAGGCCTTGAGTACCCAAAATCATGAAAATCCCCGAAGTGACAACCAGTTCAAAATTTAGAGGGAGATTCATGCAGAATTTTCTAAGAAATTTGAATTGGAAACAAGGTAAAAGAGTCTTACTACAGTGACGCACGATAGAATACCTGGTGTGCCCGTATACTCGACAGTGATGCACGATACGCAGCTAGCACATGTGTGGCATGCTCTGTCGTGCTCTTCGGCCCCTTCCATCTAGTAAACATACAATTTCAGACAATGTCCATTACTTAATATCAAACAACAATGTTGCCGTAAGAGTAAAATGCTTCGCAAAAGCCATTTCTATAGGAATATATATATATATATATATATATAGATATATTACTTTGCTCAGTAGGGCCAAAAGCCTAGAATCGCTGTGGATTGTTGTTATTTTATGATTCGGGTCCAAGATTTTATTTTGACTCCTTGTACATGTCTATTGCATTAACCCATAGTCAAGATTGTGGACTCTACTTGGTCCTCCTCGACGGGGACATAGTAAAAAAATTTATAATTTCCATCCAAATCCAAATGCACACTTAGGGTATCTGCTTGGAGCTGGAGGTTAGGCAAATTGGAATTTTTTATTTTTTTGCACAAAGTTGCATGTGCATTACTCAGCAAGAATGAGGACCATTTTTATATTTGATTTCGAATCCGGTTAATGTATACATTAGTCTTTTAGGTATTTGTTAATGTACACTTCAAGGTATTTGTCAATATAATTATATTAACCATATAATTAATGGAATTATAGTTTGTATTGTGGACTCTACAATATGTCATAAAGGTCACTGTCATAAAGGTCAAATATGTCTTAACAAAGCCCTTGCAGGCTTTCTCTCTCACATGAACAGAAACGCATTCAAGGCAATATTTGTAAAAAGCTCTGAAAAACAGTCTTACTACAATAATATTGCCTTGAATTTTGTTGAGCCATCCAAGGGCTATATTGTTCCTAATGTTGCTAATCAATTGGTTGACAACATTGTTCACGGTGTCCTGAAGTTTATTCATCAAAAGGCAAGTCTAATTTTCAGAAGGCCATTAGAAATACTAAGAGCAAAGAACACATATAGTGCTAAAATGACTAGAATTTGAAATTCCATCCTAATTTGGTAATTTATAGACACATACACGGTGAAAGACAAATGGCATGACAATTCTACCAAGTGTATTAATCAAATAACATACCTCCTCACGAGGGGACCTGCCTCCACTGGTGGTTGTGGCGGCCTCGTAACAGGGCATATAACTGGGAACCTCGAATACGCCCACAGCTGCACCAACATCAGTGCTCCTCCAATCTGCTTCACCTTCGTCTCTGATGCCTTGCATAGGTGCCTGTACAGCCAGGCTAACGCTCCACTGCCCCAACTGTACCTCTTCGCATCGCTAATTGGGTTCGGGAACTGTAGAGGCATGACCGACACCCGGTCTGCTGACTTGTCCATAAACAAAATAGACCCCAACAACACTAGTATGTGATAGCGCGCATGTTGCTGCACTACCTCGTCAGCTGCATCCGCAGGTATGGGACCTCTAAACTGTTCCTTAAGCCAGCTGACTCTTAACCTCGCCCCAGCAAGGATAGACATGTTTTCATGGGGATGCGGTACTAGGTCTGGAGGAAGATGACCCAGTAAATCATGACACAACAGAGGCCACTCTAACTTGACACTCCCAGTCACCGACAACCCATCAATCGGAACCCCTAGCATCACCTCAATGTCTTGTAAGGTGATACCCATCTCTCCATGCGGTAAGTGAAACGTGTGCGTCTCCGGACGCCATCGCTCGACTAGAGCTGTGATTAATGCGTGATCAACTTCCATGTTTGGAACCTTAAATAACCCTTCGAAACCCGCCTCAGCTATGTAATGGGCAATTCGTGGGTCTAGCCCATGCTGGGGTAACTGACAAGATCGGCATCTACACTTTAGCACGCCTGGCACTACCTGCACACGAAAGAGCGTTGTCTTACGATATTGCACATAAAATAACTATAAGAATGCTACATAATAATAATAATATGCAATAAACAGTAGGCTAATTGGTTAGTTACAAACATTTTACAATATGTTAGTTGTGATATTAACGGTTATTCACTCTAGCTGAATAGCAAATAGGATCAATTCAAGATCAATGACATTAAATAGAAGAATATTCTCCAAAAACAAAAGTAAAAAGATCAAAATTAAAGAAATATAAACACTGCGATATCACATCTAAGTTTTCTGAAGCAATCACAGTTAAATAGGAGAAGAAATCACACCCTCAAAACTTACAACGAGCTGTCAGAATTTTATTAAACAATCTCATATCTATGTTATGAATGTTACACAACAAAAGTTGACCGTGTATCTTATGTGTCTATGCATGTGTGAACTAGCATGTGATATAGCAAATTTTAAACAAAAATCTCATTTGAATTGTGATTACATTGGCATAGCTAGATCCACGTGTTAGGTAGGGATGAGATTGAGGTGACGCAATTTAGAGCCATGGGGTCTTGTCTTGTTCCGTTCCGTTCCGTTCCGTTCCTTTTTTTGATGGGAAAAATCCATTGGGACAATAGTGTTAAATCTTTATCTCAGTGTAGTTAAATAATTAAATTTATCATATTCCAATATATTAAACTTTTAAGAGAATCAATAATTTAAAATAATACCAGAACAAGATGTCATATTAGGGATAGAATCGAGATGAGATGACACATAGGATGGGCAAAATTCATCTCCATCCCATCTCCTCTATCTTATGAGAAAAAATAAATCTCACATGGGATAGAATGTAATACTTGAAAATCACATCTCTAGTATGCCTTATTTGTGTGTGAACTGAGTGGCTATAGGGTTAGGAACTTGGGAGCAAGATCCAAGAACTATTACACGTTTGACTTGTAATTGTGTGAGGGCTAGGGCATGTATGCAAGGGCGGTGGTGGTATCGATGGCTTATTATTTTCATTGGCAATGGTGACAAGCCATATCCCACAGCAAAGCACCGTCCATAGGGACTTTTCAGGCTGTTTAGGTTATACCATTATACATGGTAGCATAAAGTCCCAATTTAGGCCTCAAATGTGGATTCCATTCTCAAATGACAATAATTCATTCTCCATTGTCAATATGTTGCTCTTTCTAAGTCATGTCTAAAAAGTAAAAAGAGCTTTAAAAGTTGTTACCCCTTTACCTCTCAATTTCCTCATCAATATCAAATGAGGAAATCACAAAATTTAACTTGTTATCGATCCAATTTTTAACTTATAATGCTTAATACAATATTGACAGTACAGTACATTAAAAAAATTAATAAAATTACAATTATTTCTTAGTTAAAAATTGGGTCAAGTGTCATTTCTTTTTTACATTTGTTAATTGATAATGCACACTATGCCTATATTAGCGGCCCCCTCATGATTCTGTGAATAGAAATTCCTGGTTCACTTTATTCCCATTCCACATGCCATTTGTTAAATATTAACCCCAAATTTAAATTAGTTGAATGATTATATAAGCTTATTGACATGTGGGATTATATGTTTTGCATTTGATTTTTTTATGTCATAGGGGGCCTTAGGCATTTTGCAATGAGAAAGCTTTTTGAGGGTTCTCCAAAAGATAGCTCATGGGATCATTAGACTGAATGCAATAATGGTGAGAATAGAAGAGAGGTTGAATTGTTTATAAACTAGTGCCATAAAAAAAACAATAATTAAATGAGACAAAATTTAGAACTATTTATCTAAAAACCAAAATGGTAATCGTAAGGTGGACTTATATTTAAGAGTAGAGTATAGCTGCACTTGGGTTTCTTAATCAGACAATTTATTACAATGTCTCAGTCCTAATTTTGTGACCATCGAGAGACTTTGTTGGCTGCTACTGATCGATTACTAGTACAATAATTTCTGTTGTCTAGTCCACGCAGTCTGATCTATTTTAGCTTTTAGTTAGACAAGGCCAATACTATGAAAACTATAATGGTCTATTTAGTTAGTCACAGACACTAAGTTCAAGTGTGCGAGCATTTTTTTTTTTTTTAAACATGCTCGCACACTTGAACTTGATCGTAAGAAAATCTTAAACACATTGAACTTTTTTTTTTTTTAATAGAGAAGTTAAACTCTTAGATCTACGTCAAATAGAGACAATTTCAATCTATAACGTTTGTTCCTGATAATTGTTCTTTATTATCATACTAAGACATCAAATTTTTTGTGTAGACAGAGATCAAACGCCAAATCGTTTATTCAACTACAAAAGATTTTACTAGTTGAATTAATTGAAACCTACATATAATTGATCATTGATGATACATCAATGACCCCAATACTTGCTTTTGTATAGGCTATTGCTAAATCATTTCCAATATAACTTTTAAATGAAATCTATTGACATTGAATATACCTTTTCATTTGCCGCTACTGATGTTTAATATTTTGTTTAACATTATAGTTTCAATATACCTCGTCATAACACTTGATGCTGTTAATGAACTTCTCGTCATAACATTTTCTCATTGGATTAAATAAAATTCTGCCTAAACCAAAAGAGAAATGATACCATTTCCAACATCTATTTACAAGTAATGAAAGAACCATACAGCAAGAAAAAGAAATGATTTCAACATGTCCAAAGTTCATTGCAACTACGTACCTCACCGGCAACAGGCGTCTCCCACAACGCCGTGGATCGATGAGCCAGCTGCTGCGTCAACTGTGTACCAACCACGGGTCCAAGATCCATATTTGGCAGTTGCTGCATATCTGACACGCATGCAATTGATAAACTTAGATACAAATCTGAAGTTTTTCTACCTTGATTTTACAAATTATATTTAACCATTTCATTGCATCGACCAATCAGTCACATGAACTTGACTGAATTGAATTATTATTAGAAAAGATCAAAGTATTTTTGCTACAATAATCAATACAATCACATGTACTTGAACGCTAGTCAGTTTATTATAAGTATTTAGAAAAATTATATTTTAAAGCTCATACTTTCAGAGAGCAAAATAGACCCGCCCAAATACAATATAGATCCAGGGTAAAGACTACATTTTCTTTTCTTCTGTCGAAACTATAGTTACAGTTTCAAACCATATGAATTACAGTTTCAAACTATATGAATTAAAACCCAGTTCAAAACCATTGTCATGCCCAAATATAGTTACAGTTACAGTTTCCCTAATAATGAACACCATTGTCATGCCACCTGGGTTTTGTGCCCTAGTTATGCATCAAAACCCAGTTCAAAACCAAACCCAACAAAGCTAAAACGGCAAAAATAATAATGAATAGAGAAACAGAGACAAACCCACACTGAAATCAGAGTACATGCACAACCCACGCTTAACTCAGATTAAATGCAAAGGGGAAAAAAAATTGAACTCAGCATTTACAAATTACCTTAATACACTTCTAATCCTTTAACTCTGATAATGGATTGGGTTGACCTCTGAAGATGGATTGGGTTATGGTGACAATTTTCGGCGTGGGTTTCTGTTGAGCTTCAGCCTACGAACTTGGAAATAAGAGAAGTTGAAGCTGCGAACAACGGAAAGGATCAACTTTGAACGGACTGAGGGAGGGACAGAACGGATTGAGGGTGGGAGACAAAACAGACTGAGGGCGCTGAGGGTTTTTGTGAGGGAGGAAGACAAACTGTTTTGGAGACGTTACATTCAAAATCCCAATTTATCTTGCATATAACTCGGTTTCCGTATTGCCGAGTTCCTAACAGTTACGCGGGAATATTTTATTGCCCAAAAGCCACGCTGGAGTGCCAGTGTGGCGAGAACCTGCCTAGAACTCGGTCACAGAGTAATCGAGTTATTAACGTAACTCGATCACTCCAAAGCCGAGTTTCTAAACAGGGGCACGCCCCTGTATAGTTTCCAAACAGGGGCATAATGCCAAATATTTTGCACAGTCAGGGCAAAAGGCTAGAATCCCCTCACCTGGAGACCATAGACGGGTAGAGACTAACACGACCATGGAACATTAAGCACTTGAAGAAGTATCACCAATTGATGTAACCAACAATTGTATTTGTTTTTTAAAGCAATAAAAGAACTATTCAGCCAATGACTTAATGCAATCAAACCCAGCAGCTTAAAAGACAAAAATCAGTTGAGCAACAAGATTCCGCCTAGACAGATGTAAGTTACTGACAAAGCCAAAAAATGACAAAATCCCTTGAATGGGTGTAAGTCACAAAAATTGGCTAAGTAACAAAATTCCACCTAGACGGATGTAAGTTACTGACGAAGCCAAAAAAAAAAATGACAAAATTCCTTAAATGGGTGTAAGTCACAAAAATTAGCTAAGTAACAAGATTCCGCCTACATGAATGTAAGTTACTGACGAAGCCAAAAAAAATGACAAAATCCCTTGAATGGGTGTAAATCACAAAAATTAGCTAAGTAACAAAATTCTGCCCAAACGAATGTAAGTTACTGACGAAGCAAAAAAAATGACAAAATCTCTTAATTAGGTGTGAGTCACAAAAATTGGCTAATTAACAAGATTCCACCTAGATGGATGTAAGTTACTGACGAAGCCAAAAAAATGGCAAGACCCCTTAAGTGGATGTAAGTCACAAAAATTGGTTAAGTAACAAAATTCTGCCCAGATGGATGTAAGTTACTGAGGAAGTCATAAAAATGACAAAATCTCTTAAACGGGTGTTAGTCGCAAAAAAGAAGAAATTTTAGCTCCGCCTAGATGGGGGTAGGTTCAACACCCTTTCAAATTTGCAAGTCACAATAGAAAATTTAACTAAGTATAAGATACCAAACAGATAAAGCAACTAAGTGGATAAAGCAGACAAGAACAACGGGATGTCATCATTGTATCAACATTAAAATTAAAAACCTATAAACACTAGGCACAAAAAACATTGTTCTTAAATTAGAATATTGTTCTAGAATTAGAGTTAAAAAGGCCCAAAATACACCGGGCACCCAAAAAAAAAAAAGACAAGTAACAGGCTTAGGCATCCATAGCTGGGTCATCATTAGGTGGAGGCAAAGGGGCACTCTCGGGGGCATCACCTACATGGGCAGTGGACTGGGAGGCCTCATCAGCAGCCATCTCTTTGTCTTCTTCTTCAAGATCGAGGTTATCCAGATCCACTCCAGTCCGGTGCTTGACGAAGTATCGCCTCAGGAGTTCAAATCCTTTGAAATACCAACTAAAGAGCACAGTATTGTACTCTTTAGTCTGCTGAAAAGCCTTAACGGCCTTAGCAGTAATGGTCTTGAGTTTCTCCCTCGTCGCCTAGAGTTGCTTGTCCTTTTCCATCGTCAGCAAACGTTCAGCCCTAATGTCGTCCCCCATGACCTTGACTTTCTCCTTCAAGGTGTTGGCCTCGTCCATGGGGCAATCAAGTCTTTCATTAACTTCGAGTTCTCCGCCTCCAAGGCCTCCACCCTGGACACTACAGATACGACCTTGGCCTCTTGAGTAAGATACTCTGAGGTAATGTGAAGGCTCTCCCTCAGCACTTGAAAGAAAGAACCAGACCTCAGAACAATGCCTAAGAAAAAAAGAAGAAGAAGAATTTGCACAAGTACATTGCTTGGACGAGTTCGTGGAGATGACAACCCACAACCTAGTTGGGAGATGCGCCCGAGAATACCTTCATCTCCCCGACAGTAAAGGTCTCTTGCACCTGTGCCAACGTAACCCCAGCATCGTCCCAGACACTAGACGATCCAGAATCAAATTTATCCTACGACCTATCCCCGGTACGCTGCCTCTTACTCCGAAGAGGAATAATTTCTTCAACCGAGGTAGCCGAAGAGGCTGTCCTTGTCGTCTCAGTGCCAAGAGTAGCTGGAGTGACAGAGGCACCCTTATCCATCACCCGCACAGTTTTGGCCCCAAGATTGGAAAGGGGCTCATTCTTCTTGGCCCTCATTTGGGCATATATTCCTTGATTGAATTTTTTCGTCATCCCTACAAGGGGAAAACACTTGTTAAAAAAAAAAAAAGAAGGGAGAAAAGAAAAGAAAAGGAAAGCAGTTGCATTGACGAACTTAACACTTACTCTTTTTTTCCTCAATATCAATGTTTCACAGGACAAAAGCAGGCTCTAGACCCAAGCAATGGAAATCTAGAGTCCGCGAGTCAACCAGATCGTCGAAATCTTTGATTGTCCTCGCGTACTCGATGGCCTTCTCAATGCGTTCCTTATACCTGCTCTTAAGCTTAGGCTATCTCTTAACTGCACAAGACAATGGACAGAGGGGTTAGTGACGACAAAATGAGTAAAAAGAATGAAGGTGAAAAGTACTAGAAAAAAAAAAATAACGACGCACCTAAGTTCAGGGTTCTCCACTGACTAAGCAACCTAGGGAGATCACCCCAAACCTCGCCAGCGGGAGTCTCCCAGTCGTCCCCAGACAGAAAAAAGAACCGAGATTTCCAGTATCTGAATGACAAAGGTAGATCCCGTACGATCCTAGTCCTCCTCTCCCAAGGCACCAGTTCATAATACCTATGCTCCTTAGACCCCTTCAAACGGTACAGAAAAACGAGCTCGTCCACCTTAATCATGTCTCCGTCCATAGCAGCCAGCCATATCTCCATACAGCTGACCACTATTCTCCACGAATTGGGCATAAGTTGCCCAAGAGCAATACCAAAATGTCCTAGAAGCTCCATAATAAATGGGTGGATGGGTAATCTAAGCTCACTCAGGAAAGTAGCTTCGTAGAAGCATACCTCCCCATGTGAGAAGTGGCAAGCTCGTACCTCCTCACGAGGAAGACGAACCCTAACCCTAACCCTATTAGGGAATTGGAATCTATCCCTAAACCTAGAGAGTGTCTCACCGCCCAAACCACACACCTCCTTAAGGGCATGGAAAGCCCTAACCTCTTGAGGGACAGAGACGGTGATATCCCCCTCCACGGGATCGTCACTGGATGACAACCCTGTCTTAAGTTCACTCGATCTCACCTCAGACATCGCACCCTTCCCACTCACTAAACCTTCGAACCAATCAAGTGACTGACTGAGCAAGGGAAGCAAATTAGCCAACGCAACGCTCAAACTACTACCTTCAAAAACAAATCCTCCAACTAAAGGGACAAATTTACGGGAAGCACCTAAAGAAGCCCCTAAACGAGCAAAAAGAAAGGAAATTGAGGGACAAGCTATCCTAACCTTAGAGCTACCAACCATGGAAAAACAAGGAATAGGGGAAAAGGGAAATAATCCTAAAGGCCCCAACCAAAAAAAAAAAAAAAAGTGGACAAAAACACCAAAAACAAAAATCAGAAATCAAGCACTATTTATCTATGTCATGAGAAAAGCGAAGAAAAAGGAAAAGAGAAACATACCTTAAAGGAAGCAACCACAGCTCAGCCACAGAATGCAGAGGTTCAAAGAAAATCTCAAGAGCAAAGTGGAGAAGAAGAAACACAGAGCAATGATTGAGAGACTGGGAAAAGTGAAGGGGAAAGTGAGAAGAAGGGAAGTTTAAAAACCATGGCACAAAAACTGAAATTCAGTGGGAAACCCAAGAGTCACACAATTGAAGCATTAAACTCCACTAGTCAGAACGCGCCACATGGCCATGACACGCATGGCGCCGCCGCCACGCGTTAAATGCAAAGCGAAATCCCAATAGCCATGTCCAGTCAGAAAACCTTTCATCTTTTGATAGTCGTCATGACACATCACGACGACCATAGAACCCTAGGGGGGGCAGCTGATGGGACTGACGAATGTAACTTCTTTGGACGATCTCATCAAATGTGCTCGTCCACCTTGGCACGATATGAACGAACACAAGAGAGCCATAAATAAGGGCATTCAATACCTTGGACAGTTACCAAACAGTTGGCAGACCGTTGGAGTCTCATCAAAACCCATATTCATGAGCCCTAAAGCATTACACAAAGGGCATTAAAGCCAGAATTAAGGCCCCCAACGGCTAGGAACCAAGAAGCTGTATATATACACCCTAATCAGGTTCAAACGAGGTACAGAGATTCACCTAAAAGTATTCATAGATACTTTGATATTCAGTACACTCTCATTACTCTTTTAAAAAAAGCTTCTATATACTGACTCTGGCATCGGAGGCGCGGTGGCAGGCACCACACCGGTGACCATCTTAAGGAAGCTATTGTTCTATGTTTGCAAGGACAGGGACGAGGACTCACTTCCATCTGGACGAACCTACAAGACCAACGATTTGCACTTCATCATATGTAATTGAAAAATGTAGTAATTTCAAATTATAATGAATGCAAATTATTAACCTATATAAAAAAAATATAGAAGAGCAATTTGAAAACCATCAAGAGGGTTGTCCTATTTTGTAGGCAACGTTTTAGTGGGAGTTAAAGATGTCTCTACTTATTAAAAAAAAAGTGTATAAATCTATTTAGTTTAGTTTTTTTTTTTTTTATAACTATTAATTTTTTTTTTTTAGTTTTGTTTTTGGATAAACATGGGGTGTTTTTTTTTAAGGAAAAAAATAGCAGCAACGTGGGTTGTTTAACTTATTTTTCTATTTAAAAAAATAAAATAAACGTATAGTTATTTTGAAAAAGTGGGTTAGTGGAAGAGTGTTCCTATTTTGTATGCAATGTTTTAGTACAAGTTATACATGTATTTTTACTAAACTATCATTTTGTTTTGTCTCTACTTAAACCTAGGGGTGTAGTGGTATTTTGAAACCAAAAAAAAAAAAAAAGTCCAAACAAGAGAAGCCCCTTAAATAGTAGTTGTAGAGATAAGGGGCCCAAAGGTATATATATTGGGCGTTGGGCCTTGGCCGAGGATGTTAAGTGGTCCGAGGACGTTTAAACAACATCAAAGATGTAAGGCTCAAAGCTGCATGAGTAAACTATTAAGGAAATGATGAGGGAAAGTAGGCCGAGAAGGAATATACCACCGGCTAAGCAAAGCAAAAATCAAAATTTGTGTCCTATTATCTAGGATGACATTCCAAGAAATTCTATTGATAAGGACATGTATTACAAATGTGCAGGAAGGATGGGAGTTAATAAATATCTAAAAAAGCTGCTACTACCACATTGAATACTCTGTAACTAACTCTTTGGCCGCATTAATGAGAAAGTGATATTTGAACAGTATTTTTCAACCTTATAGCAACCCCCAAAAACTTTAGGAAGGTGTTGATGGGACAAGGATCAATGCAAGCAATCTACTATCCACGTGGAAGGTAGGGATGAGAAGGAAAAAAAGGTATAAATTAGAAGGAAGACTCTAAAAAAAGGGGGAGAAAGTGAGAGAAAAACACTGTAGCAATCTAGAATTGAATTTGTAATCAAACCTGAGAGGACTATATAAAAACTAGTGTCCTCGGATTGAGCCGAGGACGATTTTTCTTGGATAAAACAAGTCTATCTTTACCTTTTGGTCATCTGGATCCAATATACTTATTCTTTAATTCTTTAGAGTCCAGTTTTCCAATTCACTCTCTACAAATTCATTGTATTGGGTTTTTTAGGCCTAAGTTCATTTATCCATTAGGTCAAGGATTCAAATCAAGTCCTTACGGTAGTAGTAGTAGTGTGTGTGTGTGTGTGTGTGTATATATATAATGGAATATAAATAATATTTCCATATTATTTGAAAATTATAATGTACACTATTCTTTTTCCTCTATTTCTATTATAGTTGAAATAACATTCTCTCACTTTTAATCTCATGAATTTGCAACGATTTTTTTTCCCAAAAATGATTTATTTTTTCTTAATATTGAATCCTCCACGAAAACTCCGCACGTGTTTGTGTTTTATTTATTTATTTATTTTTTTATCAAATTCTTTATGATGTTGCACTTTTTCTTGCACCCAAAGTGATTTTTGGGCCTAGCCTTTTACGGGACTGGGCCATTAGTGGTGTGATTAGTGGCCACTTGGCTAGCGTCTCCATCATATCCGTGGGGGCTAAAAGAAAGCCTGCGTGTTTCTTCTTCGCACCAGTCGTCAGTTGACGTAGCGCTGTTGGTTTCCTTATTCTTCGTGACCACCATTTTCGCTCATGAGTCATGCGTGGCCTCACTTGGGCTCTAAAACGCCAACCTAATTTTCATAGAGTAGGTATTAATAGAACTGTTCAGGCGTCGACTATTGTCTAATTTTTGAGAGATTTGAAATGCATCGATCCCCCGGGGTTCTAGAATCAAAACCTAAAAATGTCATCAATAAGTCAATCATGATGAATTTTTTTTATAGAAAAATGCTATTTAAAAAAAAAAAACAAACTAACCGTTAAATACACACTTAATTACACTCTCAGCGAATTCAAACATATTACTTAACCCAAAGTATTACTACAAAAAGATCTAACTCTTGTAGTAGTTGAGTGAGACTTTAAACAATGAAAAAAAGTTACACTCAAACAATTTATAACTATAGCATTATTTTTCTAGAATTATGTTATAGTTACAAATTATTTTGCAATATTTTATAATTTGTTGTTGATACCAATTAATACTAATTTTTATCTTAATCTATCACTAACATCATTTTTTCACTTATTTGTAGTTAATTATTACTAATTGTAAAATAATTTATAACTATAACATTCTTTTTTAATCAATGGGCTTGAACCCCAATTTTATCGGCATAAAAGTTAATCAATTAGTAATCTGTTTATTAATCAAGCAAATATTCTTCATATGTTTGTTAGTCTTATTTACAACCTCCACCTTTTTAAGAATCACCATAAATTTGTTATCTTTTAAATAAAAATATACAAGTTTTCAAAATTATCATTAGTTTTTTTTAGCAAAAAAATTATCATATATTTATTTTTTACAATAATAATTTTTTAAAATGCCAATAATCATTAATATAAATTTTAGCAAAAGGTGTGTATTGATTGTCAAATAAAGCATAAAATGGTAAGTTGGGAATTTAACAATATTGTGTTCATCAACATTTTTAATATGATTATATTTTAGGACAATAAAAAATAGAATAGATGACTAACAAAATGGAATAAAGTATATTTTTAAACCTGAACAAAGTATATACTTGATTTTTCATAATCATATCCAAGTTAAAGTAGTATCTATCTAGTTTACTTTCAACAGTAAAGTATATATCATCCAACTACCATATTTGGTGAGACTTTCAATGAGTATATTGATTAATCTTTTTTTTTTTAATACTCTACACTAGATAGAATTTGAAATTTATGGTGATATTACTCTTTACCATTAGGCTAATGCACCAATTGTTTTCCTTTGGATATAAATAAGATCAAGGCGGGCTCAATGTATTTGGGGCCTAAGGCAACAACTTTAATAGGGTCTTTTATATATAAATATTAATTAAATCAAATTATTTAACTTTTGGTGTCAATTTTTTCTTCATTTAAAAAATATTTTTATTGCGTTTTGAAATGCAAAATAATTAATTTTTTGTATTTAAATTCTGCTAACATTTTATTTTTTATTTATAATACGTCTAGTCAACTCACTTTTTTTTTTCTCACTTTTTCAAAGTATAATATACTTTAGCACTCTTTTAACAAAAAACCTAAATAAGCTAATATCAAACACATACCATATTAGGTGTATTAAGTTGAAATACGAAAAATTTAAATTTAAATTTAAAGTAAACAACTAAAAGTGCCACGTGGGGGGCTTTGCTAATATGATGTGATTAATTGATGTAATAAGTGATGCTTTGCTAATATGATGTGAATAATTGATGTAATAAGTGATAACTCATACTAACTAAAAAAAAGGGAAAAGTACTCGAGGAAAAAAGATTAAAAAAGAAAATAAAAGAAGATAAAGTAGAAAATGTCTATTTACGTTATTTGTTTTGAGAGATAGGCCTTAATTTTTGTCTTTTCACCAACTGGTTTTAATAGACAA
Source organism: Lithocarpus polystachyus (assembly GCA_033629205.1). Taxonomy (NCBI): domain Eukaryota; kingdom Viridiplantae; phylum Streptophyta; class Magnoliopsida; order Fagales; family Fagaceae; genus Lithocarpus; species Lithocarpus polystachyus. Next base: position 53,967,251 of record CM066167.1, read on the forward strand.
TGTATTTTATTGGTCAATAAAAAGCTTTAAATTTGTTTCTATGTGGGAGAATTTTCATTAAAATGTGCATTTTGTAAGATATATAAATATAATATATTTTATAGATTAAAAGAGAGGTCCTTGTTTTTTTTTTGGGGGGGGGGGGGGGCGGGGGCGGGGAGGCTTAGGCGGTTGCCTATATTGTTAAGCTACTGAAGCCAACATTGGATATGATTCAAACTCATGTCTCTTATTTTATGTATATTTGTTCAAATCAAACTAATTAGACCCGACTACAATACAGTGGAAGCAATCCAAAGCTAAGTGCCCAAATTTGTCACAAATTTGACATGGTCTCTTGTTAGAATTATTAAACCAAGATTGAGAGTGACATTTATTTGTTTGATGAGTAGCCTAAGATGACTGATATGAGTTGTTGAGTCTACCTCCATGATCTCTCTGATTGGTTTCTACCACGTCCTTTTTCACCTCTTTGGTTTAGGTAGAATTGTGCAAAGGGTTGAGTTAGGGTTTTTGCTATTTGTTGCAACAAAAATAGCCATGACATTATTCTTGGGGTAATCATTGGTATTTCTAAATTCTAATATGTTTCTTCTTTGCCTAAAGTAGGACATGTAACTCATCAAAAGTTGGTCTATCACTCATTGTGCATATTGTTGGACAAAAAACATTGTACTCTTTGAGTAATCCCTTGAGTACTATATTGTTGGACAAAAGGCACTTCTTCATTGTCAATAATAACTCCCACAACCTTGAATTTATTCATGCATTTTTTTTTTTTTTTTGAGAAAGCTTTCTTTGAGTTTATGTAATTACTTCTCTCAAAAAAAAAAAAAGTTTATGTAAATATGCATTCACTAAATCATTATCATTTTTTGACGATGTGATGTTCGATATTGAGGTTGAGTATTTTTTAGTATGAGGATGAATCTCTTGTGCAAAAACAACTCAAGCCACAACAAACATCAGGTGAGAGAGTATAGTTGATAGAGGTGACTTAAAAAATGTCTATCTTTTAACTTTCTCATTGTATAAGCTAATTATGGATTAATGAAATTACTATAGACTTTTACTCACAAAAGAAAAAAGAATAGAAAAAGTCGATGGTCAACGATTTCAATTACACCCAAAAAAGAAAAAGAAAACTCAAGTCATAAATTCTTATTGAGAAAAGTTAATTGATACCTTAAAGTTATTGATTTAAAAATTTTTTATGAAAAAAAAATTTAATTAATTAATTTATTTTTTCGTTTTTTTTTTATATTTCTTACGAAAGGTGTTCATAAAATAATTTATTAATAAATGCTTTAAGATACTCTTTAACGAAATCGAGTAAGACTTTAGTATGGTACTTAGGTTCTCTTTCTAAAATTTTATCATGTGAATTTTTTATTATAAAATATAAATATATTTTTTAATTAAGTAATAATGTAACTAAATGTTAAAAGAAAATTGCAAGGAACAGCTTCAATTACCTAACATATTTTTGTGGAAGGAAACCTACTGTTATTAGCTAAAAAAAAAAACTTAAAGAGTGGCAATCTCCGTAGATAGAATCCAAGATTAGGGGCAGTCATAACAGTTATTTCCATCACATGCATCATCATTTAATTAATCATCCCGTTAGCTATCTCCGACTATCAACTTGAACTCCCTCACATTTCTCGCCTCCACAAGTACTCCGCTAAGCCAATTCAGCAAAAACCCGCTCAGATAAAACCCCTACAGCAGAGGGAGATAAAAGTAACCAAACACAGCCGGATATAGCTTCAAGCTAGCTATATATTATAGGCCCGAGATGTGGCGCTGCGTTTCCCGAGGACTTCGCGTCTCTTCTTCCAGAAGATCGCCCCTCAATGACTCTCTCAGATCTCACATTTCACGCTTTTTCTCCACTGGCTCGGTGCGATCTCTTTCTCTCTATCTCTCTCGCATTTGGTTTTAGGGTTAATGCTCTTCACGATCTCTCTGATTTTGTATCGTGACCTTTTGGATGATCGAGCTAAGTTCTTTATCCGATTAGTTTTTTATTTTTGAATTTTTTGGATTCTGATAGATTTTTGTGCTTCTTTCCGTGATCGATAGCCTTTTTGAATTGTTTGATTTTAAAAATAATTTCGCCCTGATTGGTTGCTGAGAACTTGTAGGAAAATAAGAGAATCTATGCTTATTTTCATCTTAGATTTTTCCTCTGTTTGAAACTCCAAACACACTATTAATATCCACCGAACCGAGCTCAATACAGCTAGCTGGATTCGTTCAAATTTGTTTTTCTCGAATTATCGTTATTTAATTCCTCTCAATTGCTTGAAGCAAACGCTACTACTAAAGCTTCATTTGAATTTTGTCTATTAATTCCCTGATTTTTTGCTGTGGCAAAATTCTATTAGCTTATTTCGTTTTGGGGCTTTCAATGTCTATGCGTTTATGCTTTTATGCCTTTCATTTCAATTATATGTCATCAATAGCTCGCTTCATGCGTGCCTTACCAATCAATCAATATATATATATATATATAGAGAGAGAGAGAGAGAGAGAGAGAGAGAGAGAGATGGAGCTACAGTGATGAGACTAAATGATGCACGTTGTGGAAAATAGCATCACTGGGATAAAAACGCCGTCATTTAGTCTCGTTACTGTAGCTCCATCTTCATAGGTTCTGTATTATATATATAATTTTATTTTTGGGTTCACTGCTGTATTTTTAGCGTTGGTTTGATTGCAAGTGGTTATAAGGCATGGCTTTTGTTTGTGGCAGACTGGGGGACGCTCCTCATACACGGTAGTTGATCATACATATGATGCGGTTGTTGTAGGAGCTGGTGGTGCTGGGCTAAGAGCAGCCATAGGGCTTTCGGAGCATGGATTCAATACAGCCTGCATTACAAAGCTCTTCCCTACTCGTTCACACACTGTTGCCGCTCAGGTATGAGATGTTATATTTTTTTGTAGATGTTTTACCAACTATGGTTTGTGTAGATTGTAACTAGTATGTCTTTGTATTATTACACTGGTATTTTGGTTCGGTTGTGTGGATTTAAACCTGTTCATGGTATCAGGCATTTTCTGTCTTTGCTTCATTTTGAATTTCATTATGAGTAATAAATGTAGGATAAGATGGTCATTGACATGTATGATTTGGGAGGTTGTTTGCATGTTCTACCGAATTTGGTAACTGGCATGTTCTCAGTCATACGATCATGACTGATTTTTGAATGACCCATTGATGATTATAGAGGATTACTTCAAATTACTTATAATATAAGCCTGTATGTAGCCTGTATTTGGTCTACCAAATGCCATTTTAATGATTTCACATTATGTTTGATTTTTATAAACATTGCATTATAGGAAGCATGTAGTATTTAGTGTTTGGCTGGTCTTATGTGTTTGTTGTGATAAACTAATTGATAAATTTTGTCCATATAATTGCTTTCCAAAAGATAAAAATGGGTGCTTTTATTTACATTGACCTCGGCCATTATGATTCCATTACTTGGTTTCCTTTCATTATATCTGGGGCATTTGAAGCTGACGATTATGAATTCTTCAATTTACCTAGTTGAATGGTGACTATTATTTATTTATGTCATTTTCACTGTTCATAACTTCATCTCGTGTCCGCATCAATGATCCAAGTCTGGTTTTTCTGCTTTTTTCATCAACTGCATACTAATGCGTCTCTCTTCATTGAGTCAATGTTAAATTTCTGTCAATGGTTTGGATCCTATGCTTAACTGTGATATTTGAATTCTGCATAGGGTGGTATAAATGCTGCATTAGGCAACATGACTGAAGATGACTGGAGGTGGCACATGTATGACACAGTAAAGGGAAGTGATTGGCTTGGTATGTTGTTAAACTAGACAAATCATTCATTTTATTTGCAGTGCTCTTATTTAATATCCAGATTGGATGTTTGTTTCAAATTACTTTCTTATATGAATTACAAGGAGGATAGAGATCCTGTATTGCTTGTATTAGCTTCATCCACATTTGGTTTAGTGTGTTTTTACATATCTAGGCACCTTTTACAGTAATGTGTCTTCCCAGAGCCACGCCTTGTGTTTTCCTGTTATGCATGTACTGCTTGCTCTATGTAATGGTGTGTTTACCTCAAAGAGAGCCAAAATTGAAGTTTTTTATGCAAGGAGGCTATATGGGCTCTGAATGGTTGAGGTCACATGCTCTTATTGGAAATATCGACATACAGTGTCATGCACTGACACACCCATTGCAAAATTTATGACTATTTATTATAGGTCTGTTCTAGTTATATTTTTAACATGCAATGGTATTGCATTTTATGTAGGTGATCAGGATGCCATTCAATATATGTGTAGGGAGGCACCAAAAGCTGTGATTGAGCTTGAGAATTATGGATTACCATTTTCTCGGACTGAAGATGGAAGAATATATCAGCGTGCATTTGGTGGTCAAAGCCTTAATTTTGGAAAAGGTAAGATGCTGCTGCCATCCATGTTTGGAATTTGAAAGTCCTTCTTGTGAATTTGGTTTAAAGTTGTCTGATTCTGGCTTCTCTTGTTTTCTATTGTTATAGGTGGACAGGCATATCGTTGTGCATGTGCTGCTGATCGAACTGGACATGCTTTATTGCATACTCTCTATGGCCAGGCTATGAAACATAATACCCAATTTTTTGTGGAGTATTTTGCTTTGGATCTATTAATGAACAGTGATGGTAAGTTTTTGCATGATAACTCTTGCTTTATACTGTTCTGGAGCTGGTTGAAAATGCCAATATAATCATCTAACCAAGTTTATATTATTCCATGCAATATCATCATATCTTGTTGGTTTCATAAATGTTGCTGGTGTTATAACCTTTCTCATTCCTACAATCACAACATTTATTTGTAACACACTCATGCTCGCCACACTAGGTTTCCCAAGTCAATACATCCTAGTTGGTGAATATTCTTCATGGGGTTGTTTGGTATTACCTGAGGATAACTTTATATCTGTACTTTGTTTAATCTATGCATCTCAATGGCTCTTTGAATTTTGCGTGTGTTTTCCCATGGCAATATGTTCAGCCACCTAAACTTTCAAGAGTTAATTCTTTTTTTTTTTTGGGAGGGGGAAAGAAGGGGAAGGGGGGGGGGGGGATGGCTCCATTGGATCCCAGGTGGTAGAGAGGGTTCGTTGATTGTATGGGAAGGTTATTTGATTCTTGATGTTGCAGGTTGCTGCCAGGGGGTAATCGCATTAAATATGGAGGATGGGACATTACATCGGTTCCGTGCTGCTTCCACAATTCTGGCTACAGGGGTACTATAATTGTTGTAAATTTTTTATTTCCTGGCTGGGGATTTTTCAATTAAGATCATCTTAATTTGTTTTAAGCAAAAATATCGGTATATGTCGTGTTTCTCCCAGGGTTACGGTAGAACATACTTTTCTGCAACCTCGGCTCATACATGTACGGGAGATGGCAATGCCATGGTTGCACGTGCTGGGCTCCCACTTGAGGTTTAATTTGTTGCTTCTCCAATATTGGCTTTATATATTAACTTGCCTTTTATACTTTATATTGTTATATGTATCTATGTTTTCTGATGATATATTCCTCCTGCAGGATTTAGAATTTGTGCAGTTTCACCCAACAGGTATATATGGTGCTGGTTGCCTCATCACTGAAGGTTGGTACTTTTTGGGTTATTTTGGTGATCTATTATTGCTTTTGGTTGAATACTCTGTTTAGATTTCTGACTCTTTATAATTTTAACTGTGTTGATCTTATTTAATTTAAAATTAATCATTTTTTAATAATTTTTTGGCACTTTCATTTGCAACTTGTAGGATCCCGTGGTGAAGGTGGTATTCTTAGGAACAGTGAAGGTGAGCGTTTCATGGAACGATATGCCCCTACAGCAAAAGATCTTGCATCACGAGATGTTGTTTCGAGATCTATGACTATGGAAATTCGGGAGGGTCGTGGTGTAGGTATGACATGCTCCTAGAAAAATATTTTTCATCCTGGTGGCCTTGTTGTCCAGTAATGGAAGACTTAGGTCTTAATGTTGTTACATGGTAGATCTATGCTACAATTTGTGCAAAGTATTTATTATGGCCATTGCCCAATGAAATTAATGATTAATAACTATTCACAATAAACATCCATGTAGGATGTATACATACTGTTTGTGTGCAGTCATAAGTTATATATTGTAAAATCCACATACCTGCAATTTTAAAATTTTCTATTTTGTTTTATGTTTCCTTATAACTATAATTTAATCTTCTACAGGACCTTTGAAGGACCACATCTATCTCCACTTGAATCACTTACCTCCAGAAGTACTGAAGGAGAGACTTCCTGGTATCTCTGAAACTGCTGCCATTTTTGCTGGTGTTGATGTTACAAAGGAGCCCATCCCTGTTTTACCTACTGTGCACTATAACATGGGTGGAATTCCCACCAATTACCATGGCGAGGTATGATTTAGAGCAATTCATGTAAAGTAGGCCCTCTTAAATTAATCATCATACTCTAAAAATTGATTCTCATATTTGATGTATTCCTTTTGAAACTAACTCAGCTTTATGGCTTATAATCTGTATAGTCCAAATGTAACTAATAGTATTTGCTGATTTATTGGTACTCAATATTACATATAAATGAACTCTGTTCAGGTGATTCTCTCTCTCACACACACAAACAATTATACGGATAAAGTGCAGTAAGATCGCCTGAAATTTGAGATTGTTGCACTTACACCCGCTCATCTTTTATTTGCACCAATTTAGTACATGTAACTCAGCATAGCTCCTTCTGTTAGTTTGCCGTTCAAAATCTAACATCCCACACTCAGATCTCTCTCTTTTGTTTGACTTTCTTCTTCTTCACTCGCCTAAGTCTTTAGCCATGGCTGAATGCTTTGCTCACTTGGCTGCCATGACCAACCTGCCACTGCCACGATCCATCATCAGAGCCACTGCTGATGGTGGCTCTCCTTTCTTTTTCTTTTTCTTTGAGTCAGGCATAATCTATCCGATCAATAACTCATTTTTTCACGTAATAACTTTTTAAAACAGTAAGTGCACAAGGTCATATTCAAGAAAGGGTGCATTTCAATTCCAATCAGTAATATCCAATCAGTTACAAAAAGCTAAATTGAAATTTCTAAGAATTTGCAGGACATATTCAAGAAAGGGTGCATTTCACTAATGATCCACCTGTTAATTTCTAAGAAATTACAGGAAAATAAAATAAAGTAAATTTCTCTTATTAAGTTTTTTATTTTGGGTTTAAAGAATATTAAATAAAAAAGTAGACTTATCAAACCTTAAACAATTATTTGCCATTGTTAAGGTGAAATTATTCCATAATTTAGCAATTAAAATGACAAGACCCAGAAAGCTGTTTACACTTATAATACTTTGCCTTCTTTCCAACCAAACAAGCAAATAAAGCACGCCCAGTTCTTCTCCATCTCTATATAGGAAACCCCTGACCGAATCTCCTTAAGCATTCCTTCCTTTCCCAACTTTGACATTGACAGTCGTCTCCATCACCATCATTGGTGGTGGCCTCCCACTTCTCGACTCCTTAAGTTCTTTTCTCTTTCTTGCTTCAAGACTGTCATGGCCATAGGATTTGGATAATAGAGATCACAATTTGGGCTAGTGGTGGGTTTGAGGTTGGGTCTTTTTCTGGTGGTTGAAGGTGACATAAGCGGTTGGATGATTGATTTTGAAACCCCGGCGGTGGGTTTTTTTTTTTGGTTGAAGGTGTCATGCATATCCAAAATCTTTCCTTTGCCTTTCTAAAATTGAAAGCGACATTAGATTTTAGATGGCACACTAACAGATTGAGCTATTTGGCACAATGCTGACTAAATTTGGGGGGGTGAGGGGTGGGTAAGTGTAACAACTCCAAAGTTTAGGTTGTCTTAGTGCATTTGACCCAAAATATATTGATGAACCCAAGTACATGGTTTGAGATATTTATATGAGTGGTCTCGCACCCTAGGATATAGCAATAAGCATTCCATTGTGGATATAGCAATGTGTATTCCAACTGAAGAAAAACAAACACCTTAGATGATTTAATCAAGCCTAGCACTAGCTTGTCAGAAGTTTCTGTGATCTGTGATCACCTATGCAATACTGCTTTCTTGAAACCCAACAACATAGGATCTTACCCACCCAATCTCCTCACCCCACCTCACCCCACACACACATCCCCCCCCCCCCCCCCCCCCCCCCCCCCACCCCCACCCCTGCAGGAACCAAAAAAGAAAAAGCTGTGCTATTGCCTTTTTCCCATAGACACCATATCATACCTTTTCCTACAATCCCTCTAATAACTAATCACTTTTTTTTAAATTATTTATTTATTTTAGAAAGGCAAGTTTGCACATTGTGAGCACTAGGGTAAAACCCTTTGCTTATTTGTTTTGTTTTAATGGAATACTTATTACGTATTAAAAAAAAAAAAAAAAAAAACCTTTTTCTCAAGAACCTAATGGTTCCTAATAAGAATTGCATAAGTTTTGACTAAATTCGAGGTTGTCACCCTCCAAAGAATTGTTAAGAGAGAAAGACACAGAAATATTAGAGAAAGAGAAATGCAATAAGCAACAAATTGGATATAATTCAAGATATCCCCATATGATATTACATGCAACTGTTTATACAATTTAAGGCCTACTTATTCAACATGTGCTCTAATTAATTAGCCCATGTGATTAATGTGTTATGTGTGTTAAACTTTAATTAAAATGTGCTAAACTTTAACTAACTCAATCCTTTCTATTCTACTTGGATATGGTGGGGGTTCCTAACACTTGTGCACGCACCAATGGGTTTTGAACTCATAAGCTCAACCTCCACGCATTCTTATAGGAGAAGGCAGTGGTGCCATTTGAGCTAGAGCTGACCCAAGACATAACAAACAAAATAAATTCTGGTATAGCGAGAAATTGTGAGGCTTCATTCTTTTTCGCTTTCAGTTGATATTTCTTTGCTAAAAAATGATATACAAAGTTGGAACATATAATGTGTAAGTATAGTGGTTTAAATGTTAATTTTGATTCTTAAAATCAGCCACTAATAAACAATATTGTTTAGTATTCATTGATATTTTTGTTTGACACCTTAATTAGAAATCATCATATAGCCTACTGTGTAGTTCTTCTGTGCAAATCTGCTTGTTTCTTTGGCATGCCTTTGTTCCTCAGGTAGTTACAATTAAAGGTAATGATCCGGATGCTGTAGTTCCTGGATTAATGGCTGCTGGTGAGGCAGCATGTGCATCAGTTCATGGTGCCAATCGACTTGGTGCAAATTCCCTCCTTGACATTGTTGTTTTTGGACGAGCATGTGCAAATAGAGTTGCAGAAGTTCAGAGACCAGGCAAGTTTATTTTACAATTACTTTGGAGACTTGATTATGAAATCTGTATGAGAAACTAAACATACCTCCACTTGAAATTGAGTAGGGGAGAAACAAAAACCTTTGGAGAAGGATGCTGGTGAGAAGACTATTGCATGGCTGGACAAAATAAGGAATTCAAATGGCTCAATACCAACTTCAAAAATTCGGTTGAATATGCAACGAATAATGCAAAATAATGCTGCTGTGTTCCGTACACAGGAAACATTAGAAGAAGGTACTTTTTTGCAAGTTGTAGTTTTCTCTTTGTTTTTCTGTTTCTAGTACATAGTTTAACCTGAATTTGGTAGCTTGAAGTCAAGACTTGACATCATCCATGACATAAACCGAGTTTTCCTTGTAGAAATCTTTAGAGGGTTGGAAACTGATACTACTGTTACACCTTTTAATCAGCCCAAATAAAGAGCATCTTGACCATCTTCTCCTCTCTTTGTTGTTTCTGTAGGTTGTCAATTGATTGACAAGGCATCGGAGAGCTTTCATGATGTTCAATTGAAGGACCGGAGTTTGATATGGTAAATTTTGGGGACAATGAACTCAATAATAAAATGTTTCATGTGAATTCACATTTTTTTTAATGAGCTTAAATTATAAATTTTTTACAGGAACTCTGACTTGATAGAGACTATAGAGTTAGAAAATCTTTTGATAAATGCTTGTATCACAATGCATTCTGCTGAAGCCAGGAAAGAGAGTAGAGGGGCACATGCACGTGAAGATTTTACGGTTAGTCTTGTTTCTTTTGAAGTTAATGTGTTCCCTTTCATAGTACTTTTCTGTGTAATGAGATAAGTTTCTCCGGTTTTGCAGAAAAGAGATGATGAGAACTGGATGAAACACACATTGGGGTAAGTTATCTTCTCAGCCCTTCTGAAAGAGTAGCATTGATTTGAAATTATAGGTTGCCATTGTCATTGGAGTTGACCTAGAAATCAAGCTTTTTCTGTGGTGTGTAATGTCACAATTAAGTCCCTTATGATAGTGGCCGACTTACTAACACATATCCTGAACCATAAATGTGGGTTGGGTGGTTTGTTTTGGTTGGTGCGTGATGTCATGGTAGCCTACTGCAAGTTTAGCATTTTAGTTTGAGTATACATCCATAGTAACCTGCATTGATGGTTTTATATTTATACCTGAACTCCCTGGGCTATTGTGTCTCACACTGAATGGGAAAAGATCAGAGGGAAAGGAGAAAGTAGGATGGAATGTCTGTCTCTTGTGTGGGAGTGTGAAGAGGGAAAAGAGCGGATTTGGAGGGATAAAATCCCACCTTTGGGCCCATTTTTTATTTTCTCAAAAGTGGGATGATTTGACAGGAAGAAAGGGAGAATCTTTCAGTACCCAAAGTGCCCTCAACATAGGGGTAAAATGGTCAATAAAGAGAAAGGGAAGAATGGTAATTGAGGTTTAATTAATTATAATGAGGGATGCTCCATTGCCATATAGCAGTTGTAGTATTAGTTTGTTTAGAAGAATGTGCTTATGAGCAAGCTTAGCTTTTTGAGTCAATCAAAATTGCATTTGAACCTAGGAGAAGGCAGCTACCCCAGATTATATAAAGAAGTGGCAGGTGTTGTGAGCTATAGCCTTGTACGTTTAAATTTTTTGTTCTCTTCTCCATATCAATAAAAATTATCATTAAAAAAAAAAATTCATATTTTGTGGTGTTGGAAATAATCCAGACCATGTCAACTTATTGCTAGTCCTGATCATTTGTTCATGGCTTTAAAAGTTCCGGCTTTTCTCATTTGAGGTTGATAAGTAATGAAGGTGCAAGCAATTTATTTATTTTGGCTAAAATTATAAATGCTTTTTTATATTAGGGGAAAATTCATTTTAAACCCAATAGTTTAGAGAATGTAACAAATTAATCCATGAAGTTTAATAAAGTAACAAATTAAATCCCAAAGTTTGAAAAAGTAACAAACTAAAACCTCAACCTATATTAAACCTTAAACACAAAAGCTAAGGTTTAACATGCCATTTGTGCACTACTTTGTTTGAACTTATTGGTTGTTGTTAGTTGTAACTTCTCTTGGTCTGCCATCTAAGTACACATCTTAGTGTACTAGGTGGTGCTAGTTCTTTTCAATAAAATTCCTTACTTATCAAAAAAAGAACGGACTGAGGTTTAACGTTTTACTTTTGAAATTATAAGGTTTAAGTTGTTACTTTTTGAAACTTCAAGGTTTAATTTTTTACACCCTAAATTATACAGTTTAAAATGTAATTTTTCCTTTATATTATTATGTGCATCCTCATCTTTTAGAGTTCTTTACTTATAATTGCTTGAAATATCAAACACTTGCTATACAACTGCTAGAAAATGACCTGAAAAGTGAACATTACCGCTTCTGAATGAATGCTCAATAGGGGGAAAAAACCATGGCAAGCCAAACAATTTAGGGTTGTGCAACAACCTGCTCTGCACCGTGCCAACCTGCGTGAGTTTACAACAATATTTGGTGCGGGTTGGTCAGATTTAAACCCTAATGGCTTGTTTGAAAGTTTAGAGAGGGAGGAGAGTAGAGGGGAGTAGAGAGAAGGAGAGTAGTGGGGAGGAGAGTAGAGGGGAATGAATCCCCTCTACATTGTTTGGATGTTTTTAAAATTAGAGAGGGGGAAGGGGGTAATTAGCCCTTTAGAAAGGGTAATTTTGTTAATTTAGAAAGGGTAAATTAGAGAATTCATTTGACCAATAACTTATCTACTCTACTCTCCCTCCAAATCTCTCCAATTTGGAGGAATTAAAAATGAGGGGTTAGAGGTAGTTGAAACCCCTCCAAATCCCTCTCCCTTCTTCCTTAAAAAACTTCCAAACAAGATAATTGAATTACTCTCCCTCCCTCTACTCTACTCCCCCTCCTTTTTTTAACTCCCAAACATGCTATAAATGTGCTGGTCAGTTCAGCGTGCAAGTTGAATTAGCCTGCTCTAACCCAACGTATCCTGCCTACATATATAGAAATGGATGTTTTAATATGGTGAGGTTGCCCATGCCCAATCAACCCCTACTTAACCCAACCCCCTGCACTTTCGCTTTCACATTTCATTTTCTTTCACTGTGAGATCACATTGCTGCTGCCCCTTCTCCCAAAAATCACCCCCTCTTCTTCTCAAAGTGGTGCAGATATCTCTCTCCCTTGTTGTCAGTAGGAATCAAGGGTGGGATTGTTCTTACTAGTAGCCAATTAATCTTCCCCACTGGAAGTGGTCAGAGTCTACCGAGTTGGGATTTGCATGGAGTAGTAGAGACCTATACTAGTCTCTGGACTTTTTATGTTTTTTTTTTTTTTTTTTGGAATTAAAAAAATACACATTTTTTTCATTATATTTTATGTCTAAATAATTATGGCGTAAATCAAGATTGTTTTTACAACATGCAATTTTTTTTTTCAAAGAATGCACTTAGAGAATCATGACAATATCATGAGAAAGGTTTTTATCCTATTCTTTTTTGGTTCTTTATTTTTTATTCCTTCGTAGCAAATTAATGGAAAAACTCTACTTATATGCACTTATATTTTACTTATTATTTTCCCAAACCAACACCCCCCACCGGCCCCCCCCCCCCCCCCCCAAAAAAAAAAACATAAAAAAATGGATTTTCTGTTGATGATAATATGTAACTTTCTATTCCTTTGATGATTTCTCTTGATGAATTATTTTTCTAATACATATGATCGACCCGCAAAAACTGCTGAGCCAGAACACCCCCCCACCTTGTTAATTCTTTGGGGAGGCAGTTCATTGGCAGTTCTAGATTTTCTCAATCCAGCTAATTAGGTTTGGTAGAAAAAATTCCTTGTTCATCAACATCTGGATTCATCAATCATTCCAATTCAATATACTTACCGGTCATGAATCTACCTTATCTCCTGTTTAATGTTTGCAACCAATTCTTGTAGTCTGGCCACTGTCTGCTACATCCACAACAATCAAAATTGTGTCAAGTGTTGAAGAATTGCTATTATCATTCTAATTTTGATAGCAATAATTTGTAATTATATATTCCGCTCCACTTGAAATTATTTTATTTTATGAGTTGTTTTCATTTTTGGTTTGCAGGTATTGGGAGAATGAGAAGGTCCGGCTAGATTATAGGCCAGTTCACATGAACACGCTAGATGATGAGATTGAGACATTCCCACCTAAAGCTCGTGTATATTAATTTGAGACATTTGCTCTAAAAACCTGCAAGGTGGTTTTATGCTAATGGTTTCTCTACAAGTATGCAATAATTCCCCCAAGATAAAATGGATGCAATGAACAATAAATTGTTGTAGTTACAGCATTTTGACGATAATTGTTGCATTATTAGCCTTGGACTGATACCATGCCATTCATTCGGAGCCTGGTTTGAATTTTATGCCATGAGAAATTGGTATTTATTGCTTGTAAGTTGATAATCAATCGTATGCTCTAAATATCTTACAGGACTCAAATTGTTAATGGTAGAGTGGTGGATCTATGAGAATTAATAATAAGTTGCCAATTCAATAGCTGTAAAATTTGTTGTGAAATTGTTGTATACATAGCATTACTTCCATCTTCTTAAAAATATATATATATATATATATATATGAGTTGGGTCAAGGTACACTTGGTGTAATTGTAAGTAATATTACACCATTTAATTACTTGTTATAAAATTCATATTTAAAAATCGGGGCCGGCTCCTCTCCAGTCCAAAATTCTCCCATTCCCTCCCGTTTTAATCTGGATGCAAGATACATGGCAAATGAAAAATCTAATGGTGAAAAACAAAGCCACCTTGAAATGTATTTTATTTTAATTTTACTCACACCTTCAGCGATCACCCTTGCAAACTCACAGCCCATACACCACCGTCCTTCGCAGCGAAGCCATCTGAAATTCTACCTAGAAACACAACAGTTACATCCTTTACAGATAGTCAAGATGGATTATTCTATAGATTCTATACTGCATGATTATATGTAAATTCTTCAACACCAACTAATTAACGTCCCAGTGGAGAATGAAACAACAAGGAGGCCAAGTTAAAACTTCTATGAGATGAGGTTTTGTATTGACACAGTCAAAGAGGCAATATCTTTTATTTGGGTAATTTGTTGTAAAAAATAGAATAGATACTGGGTTTGATTACTTTGAAGTGAAATGGAGCAAAACCCACAAAAGTTATGCCTAGATTTGAGAGATCTAAAACCTAAGAAGTGAATTTTGGTGAAATTCATTAAGATTTTTGATGTTTGGAAGAGGATTGGAGCAAAACCTAGATGGTGAATAGGGTTTTCAAGTATTTAATGAGAATTGGCTTGACCCATATGGAGTTTTTGTGGATTGTGCAAAAATGGAGATAACCCAGAAAAGAATCAGAAGTTTCCACATGATTTTTTTGAGATTTTTTTTTTTATTACTTGCAGAAGAGATTTAACACCAAGAGCTTTTCGAAATGACGCCAGTAACTCCAAGGTTTCTGGCACTATTTCCGATGGCTTCTTGCCATATGCTACCAAGGGCAATGATGTATGGGTTGAGGGTTTGCAAGGGAGGTAGCTGAAAGGCGTTTGAACAAAGCAATAAATTACGTTTCGAGGTGGCTTTCTTTTTCACCGTTAGATTTTTCATTTGCCACGTGTCTGGCATCAGGATTAAAACGGGAAAAAATGGGAGAATTTTGGACTGGAGGGAAGTCCGCCCCTTAAAAATCTCACCATTGAATTACATATTCTATATATTCTTAATATTCATGCCAATTTTAATGTCAATATGATTTTATTTACCATTCGATATATAAACTCATTTTTATGTATTATTTTAAACTACAAAAACTTGATTTTAAACAATTGATTGATAACATTGCTATTGATCTTTGATTACCTTGAAATCTGAATATGCAAAGATAATGTAATCTAATGATGAATTTGTTAAAATTTGTACTTACACCAACCCCCCCCCCCCCCCCCCCCCCCAAAACATATATAGCATTACTCCCTAAAATAATCTCGCTAGCACAATAGTAGTACATATTTGGAAAAATAGTGAATGGCTTGGAAATTTATACCAACGTTTAGAATTTTAGGCTAATTGCTTTAATGGAAGTGGCAGGAATTCAACAGAAGCATATGAGCTACATTTGGCTCTGTTTGTTTTAGTAAAAAAGGATATTTTGGAAAATGTTTTTGCATTTTTTTGGTATTTGATGCAGTGGAAAATACAAGTAAATGTAGAATGTTTTTTGTGGTTAACGGAAAACAAAAATCAATAGTGGAAAATGTTTTCTGTTAGTTACAAACGAAAAATATTTTTCAGAATATTACATATTTAACAAATAATTACACAAAACTCCACACAACATAAATTTTTTCCAATGGTATTAAGTCTCTTCGCCCCCTCTCTATAATATGCGTACTGTTAACCTCCTTTCTCTCAAATGCCTATTGTTGAACAATTGTTGACTTTTTTGAATCACCTTTGGTGCTCTAACAATTTGCTTTTCTTCTTCACTTTTTCTTTTCTTTTCTTTTTGGCGTAGATTTTGGGAGTCTTTTGACTAAATATTGCGGAATCTTGAGTTTATTTGCGTTATGAGTACTGTTTGAAATTATTTAGGGAAGTAAAGAAAGAGAGTGAATTTCGGCAACAGTGTTGCGAAAATTCTATCAAAAGTATGAGAGAGAAAAAGAAAAAGGAGGAGGAGAGGAGGAGGAGGAGGAGGAGAGAGAGAGAGAGAGAGAGAGAGAGAGAGAGAGAGAGTCGTCCGAATAAAAAAAAATAGCATTGCTGAAATAGAGGAAAAAAAATTTTGTTGTAATTGATTTGCTGAAAATTGGAGGAGAGAGAGGGAGTCGTCCGAATTAAAAAAAATATTGTACACATATATTCTTATCCTTCAATCAACCAATCAACTCATTGGTCATTTTATTTCTTTTCAGAGATTCTTTTTTTTTTTTTTTGTCTCAGAAATTCTTTTTATTTCTCATCCTCTGATTCTTATTCTCTGCTTGGAATATATTCATTGACCATTCCCAATAAAACCACCTATTGATATTACGCGTAAAATCTGTCTCAAAGATTTGTTTTGTCTTTTTATTTCTCCTGCATAAAATTTGTCTTAAAGATTCTTTTTTGTTTTTTTATTTCTCCTCTTTGTAATAAAAGGAAAGTACCCTCGCTGAAGGATTGCATCTCCTCACAAAGTTACATCCTCCGATTGTTACTCTTCTGCTTTGCTTCAATGTATACAACTAAGGATAGTAAGTTTTGGGTTAACGTAAGTTTTTTTACTTTGCTTATTAATTTATAGCTCTAAAAATTAACAGATTTATTATTATTGTATAAATATATGCTTTGTAAATATTAGAAGCTAATACATTGTAAAGTATTATGTATTGTTGTAATTAATATTATTTGTATGCCTATGAGTATGATTGTGATTATAATTATGATTATGATTGTTGTTGTTATTGTTGTTTTTATTCAAATTTTAGACTAATGAATTTTTTATGGTTAGGACTACAAGCATAATTATCTGATTATAATTATGATTATGATTGTTTTTTTTTTTTTTTTGCAAGTATCATTCTATAATTCTCACTCTTTCAGTTGGTATCACAATTGTGGTAAGCATCTCAACTCTCTAATTAAATTTATGTATGTGTTTTGTTAATTTTGAAATTATTTAATATTATTTATTGAAAGTTGTGGTGTGATGAACGAGTCATGTTGTTAAATTTATAAACAACATGACTCATTCATCACACCACAACCTTCCCAACCATCCCCTCATGTTGGTGATTTTTGCACGCCACCAAATACATGGGCATGTGCTCCGAACTCTGAGGAAGAGGCTTCCGTAACAGACTCTGAGGAAGATGCCTTAGAGGACAGTAGGGAAGATGCCTCAAACAAGGATAGTGGGGAAGATGCAGAAGATATGGAGGTGTCATTAGATAATGAAAGTGAACAAGGTGGTAATTATCAAACGGATTTTGATATTAAAATGCAACCAAGGCGCATGGGGAAAAGTCTTGTGCAAGCACGAAGGTACCCTCAACAAATAAATAGGCATCCTCCATGTTGTGGAACACAATAAAAACTTCATGTACCCCATCGTGGCAATCACTAATCAATATAAAATGATTGTTTATTAAGAATATATTAAAGTATTATCGTTGTTTATGCATCATTGTAGCAAAAAATATTATGCCTAGATAGTATACATATCACATTATACTACTAACCATAAGAAATGTGTACACATATTTTGGAATTTGAAAGTAGTACCCAATTAATCTAATCATACATCTATTTAATATAATTGTCCAATCCTACAAATCCAACATAGAATCTATATGTGTAACTATAATTGTAGGCGCAGAATAGGCAGAAAAAAAAAAGGTGTCAAACATCTATTTTTTATAGTTGATCTTTTTTCCTTTGCACAATGACTACTGTAGTGTACATTTCTATTTTCATTCTCCACAGCCTCTCTTCCAAACCCTCGTAAAAGTGTCAAAGAAAAATAAAAACTTTCACCATCTAATTTCGTTCAAACTTACAGCAACAACTTGTGCGTTAATTTTAGCCCTCAAAAATTGTGAATTTCAAAAAACTCAAAACAGAAAAGTTGTAGATATTTAAGTCACAATTCCAGCCCATCTGGCTTTGAGTCAATTGGAATTTTGAGGAGAGAGATACGTCTAAAATACTGATTAGTGCTCAAATCTAATTTTTCCTCTTCAGATTGTGGCCCTTGATTTTTTTCCTTATTTGAAACTTTCAAACATAGTAAATGACCCAAGCATTCCATAAAAAGTATATATTTTAAGGTATTATCGAACCCCTAAACTATAATACACAATATACACACACACACACACACACACACACACACACACACACACAATAAATATATGTACACCCCAATCCAACTTGCAATGATAGAAAACATCGTAGCATATGGAATTAGTACCAACTTGTTCTTTTAAATAATACAAACTAACAATATGGTCCAACTCCTGAAACTAAAAAAAAAAAAAAAAAAGTCCAACCAATCCACTGAAATAGATTGAATATTTATGTTGGGTCATTTAGTTTGGCAACTAGTGGAGCCAGCCATAGTTCGAGTGAGTCATGTTCTTCTATTATGGCCTTCTTACCTACAAAGACTGCACAATGGTCTTGGTTGATGCTCTGTCCCTAAATCCATTTCATTTCGAATCCGAGTTGATCTTGGTCAACCTTTTTCACGGCACAGCTTGACATTAGGATACAAGATCAGGAAATCAGGCTCATTCCAATGTACACTATCTAGAACCATGCGAAATCTAGGTGCATAACAAGCTACTTGTTCTTCTAAATGGTAGCAGCGGTCGATATATCGCATTGCAGAGATGACTTGATATTTACACATGGCAATGACATGTGAGCACGGAATCTTATAAACTTGTCATTTTTTACAATTACAAGTGCTCTGCCTCAAATTTACCTCATGACGAAAACTACCCCTATAGCAGAGTTAGGGTTTATTGGTGTTCTAACTTCAAACAGACCATCTTCATGACTAAACACAGTAACTGAATGCTTTGGTGCCTTTTTTTCCCATTTATTGAATTCATTCTTTGCATAGGCTGTAATGAGTTCACCGGTTGTAACCTCTGCGCGTGCCTTAGTATACCGATCGGCAAAGTAGGCTACATAATGGTAGTACGTAAGTTATAGGCAGATTTCTAGCACTATTTAGAATACCGTTGAAGCTTTCAGACAAGTTTGTGGTCATTGCCCCATAACGATGTCCACCATCATGTGCTAATATCCACTTCTGCACCGGTATGTACCATAAATACTTATCACCATCTTCGCTTAATTAAGTAATTCTATCCCTGATTATTTGATACTTTCGTAGCTAATTCTCCATGCCTGCCCACATTGCCATAGCCTTCAAGTTTTTATTCTCAATTTGTTGATTGAAATTGCTAGCCACATGGCGAAAGTAAAAACGATGACACCAACGTGTCGATTGACATATAGTCCGTATCGCT
The DNA here is from genome assembly GCA_033629205.1 of Lithocarpus polystachyus. Taxonomy (NCBI): domain Eukaryota; kingdom Viridiplantae; phylum Streptophyta; class Magnoliopsida; order Fagales; family Fagaceae; genus Lithocarpus; species Lithocarpus polystachyus. The sequence continues at coordinate 53,986,699 of CM066167.1, forward strand.
GCCATTATACCAGGGTGACGATCAGATATGACACATAACTCTTTCCGATTAGTGACATTAATTTGAATACAACACAAAAACCAATACCAACTATCATCAATTTTCTTCTCCACAATGGCAAAGGCAAGTGGAAAAAGTTTGTTGTCACCATCCCATGTTGATGCAATCAGTAACATATCTTTGTACTTACCATATAAAAAATTCCATCTATACTAATCACTAGTCTACAATGTTGAAAACCTTCAATTGATGGACCAAAAGCCCAGAACACTCTCTCGAATATCGCATAGCCTGGCACAAGTAGCAAGTATTATTCTCCAAATAACCCTGTTGCTCAAATTTGAATCAGTCAAAACTTTCAACCATTTTGGCAATATTGGTAAAATTTGTCCCAATCACCAAACGCTCTACCAATTGCTTTTTCTTTCGCCTCCCACACCTTAAAATAAGAAGGCCGGTATTGGTACATATTATAAAGAGTCTATTGAAGCGAAGAAATCTTTATGGTTGGATCATTTTTGACAACATCTTTCAACTCTTTCTCAATAACATGGGTGTCTAATTGCTCGTGATCTTGTGTGAGTGTGGACTTTGTACATGTGTGTGGATCATTGTATTTCCTAACCTCAAACAACCTATGTGTAGCCCGGAAGCATGCTCGAAGACGCCAAGAACAATGTTTGCACCTTAGAAACCAACATGTTGGATTTGACTCTTTTACACTAAATTTTTGGTTCCTCTTGGTGTGATAGTATTTAACAACTGCTTGTAGTTTATCCTTTTCAGCAAAAAGCAAGCCTACATAAAATTCTTGGGTAGGCTCCCAAATACTCTAAGTGAACTTTTCATATAGTGGGGTTGGATCAATCATATTATCCCACGTATTTTATGAAAAGCTTAGTGATGAAGGTTGAGGGAATGCCATTGTTGGACTGCTTTCATGATTAAGTTTATTGAGAGGCTCCTGTTCATCTCCAACATCATCAAGGACCTCGTCGTCATCACTATTCATGGCCCGCATCCTTTCTGATGATGTATATATCGCATTTTCAGTAGTAGCAGCTATGCGATGTGTATCATTGGGATCATTCGTAGCTCTTTGAGTGGCGGTTTAGTCATACTAAGCTTCAAACTCAAAACAAGTAGTCTCTTGTGCGACATACTCAGTTGGATTATCATAGTCAGCATCACTGGTGTTTATTGGCCGATAAGGAACATGTTGGTCCTCAGTTGCAACATGGGTATATGGAGCATAATATTCAGCACCACCAATGTTGATTGGGGAATGAGCCGCATCTTCATAATAATGACTAGTATGAGTGGCATATGGATCATGAAAGTGTCTGTCATGTGAATAACTAAACGATGCACTCGGTCCTTCGTTGGCATATTGAATAGAAAAACATCTTGGTGGCCTCTTATGGGCTCTACACCCACGTACAACTCTGCACCTACAAATCCATATTGGCGGTCTAGCATATCGAATATTACATTGACACCGTTATCATCTTCTATCAAAACTTGCTAGTAAATCACATGATGTGGATAATATTGAAAAGGAAATCTATATCAAATAGTCAGTTTTGAATATTCTATGTTTATATGAAGCGTGGATGCTACTCTATCACATAGATCTTCAAATGTAACACCTCGGCTTAATAGAAGCAAAGAAGGAGGTGGCTCTTCGTAATAAGCCCCATTTTCGCCATGTTTAATTATTCCACCGGAATGGATGAGAAAAATGAAAAAATTTTCTGCCATCTACACTAAAACATAACAATAGTATTAATATATTAACACTACACAACCATTACAATGCAATACAAGAAGGTAGTCCATTAAAAATATTCAATGTTTAAATAGCTAGAGCTGACAGAATTCTATTAAAGAGGATTGGTTCACTAATAATTTATTACTGTCCATTATAATAGTTAAAATTATTTTTTGTTTCCCTTTTCTTAAGTAACTTAGCATAACACTAACATTTAGAAGGATTTGTTATGGTTATGTTAATTATTTTATGTAGCTCTTCAATTTGCTTTTTCTAAAACAAGACAGATTTTATAATGTTCTCATGCATCCATACGATAATAGATAAATATTTTTAATATCGTTCAATATTCTTTATTATTATTATACCTAAAACTTAGATTTTAAGGTTTAGATGCTCATATACTAACTTGTTTTTTTTTTTTTTTTTTTTTTTGGTTTTCTTATATCATACGTGTATATTATAGGTTAACAAAGTAAATATTTCTTTAAAGAAATTTTATGTCAATTTTGAAATATATTTTTGCTATATGAAATTTTAGGCAAGAATTCATGGACAAATAATTTAAAACATATCATACAAATCAGTTCATGTTGCAAAACACATAATACAAAAACAAGATTTGAATGAACAAATAATTTAACAAAAATAAGATTTTCATGCTTAGCTATGCCCCTAAAACATATCAACATGAATATTATAAAAAGAAAAGTAACTACTTAAGAGATATAATTCACCTTGTAAGAGATAAAGAATGGATAGATATTTGCAAGTATTGTTCCTTTTAGTTGTTTGTAAAATGTATGGCTCGCATGAATTGAAAATGATTAGTAAAATTATGAGGGAAATAAGAGTGGAGAGAAAAAGGTTGATGAAATTTTTAGGAGAAAAAGAGTATAAAATAAGAATCATGGAAACTTCAATAACATTAGTGCTGTTTAAATATGATGCAAGTTTCATATAAGTTAAATTCTTAGATTTTAACTGTATAATTAGATACGCCAATTGACCAAATACAATACAACATAGTCCACGATGAGACACTTTGATACAAATAAATTATTATAAATATATATTCAATGCAAAGAATCTTTGCAGAGAATCTCACTAAAGAATCTCAGTTTCTTTGTTTTTTTTGTTTACAGTGTGCACATCAATTATTTTTTTCTTCCATTTCGTGTTGTAAGAATCTATATATAATAAGAATCAATGTAAGAAAAAATGCAAAAATCTCAATTTCTTTGTTTTTTTTTTTGTTTACAGTGTGCACATCAATCATTTTTTGCTTCCATTTTGTATTGCAAGAATCTGTACTTTTTTTGAGAATAAGAATAATGTACGTTGAAAGAACATCACGTACACATCAAAGAATACTTTTACTATACGAAATGAAAGAACATCACGTACACACAAACCAAACTGCTTCGGTCAAAAATCTATTGACACACGAAAATATGTGTACTTTGTAGAATAAGAATCCGGAATTTTTTTTAGCTAGCAACTCTCTCTCTCTCTAATTTTCGGCAACTCCATTGTCACAAATCAATTTACACTTTTTTCCTTGCAATTTTTTTTTTCTCTATTTCCGCAATGCCATTGTCACAATTTTTTTTCTCCTCTATTTCGGCAATGCTATTGTCATGAATCAATTATCACTTTTTTTTTCCCACAATTTTTTTCCCTCTATTTCGGCAATGCCATTGCCACACTTCCCCCCCCCCCCTCTATTTCGGCAATGCCATTGCCACAAATGCCACAATTTTTTTTCCCTTCTATTTCAGCAATGACATTACCACAATTGGTTTCCCTTTGGGCACTAACCTAGCACTAGCACACTTCAGGCACTTCACACTCACTTGGGCAGCAATTTTGGGTAGCAGGAGTTGCCGAAATTCAAAATTTTGGCAATGAGATTGCCGAAATTCAAAATTTTCTCTCTCTTACTTTTTCTTTTTCTCTCTCATACTTTTGTTAGAATTTTGGCAACACTGTTGCCGAAATTCACTCTCTCCTCAGTTCCTTAAATAATTTCAAACAATACACATGATGCAAAAAAACTCGAGATTATGCAATATTGAGCCAAAAGACTCTAGATTTTGGACTTTTGGTTTGTTTTTCATAAACTCTTTTTTTTTTTTTATTAAATCGCTATTTGAAATTTTAAATGAACCAAAAATTAATAAAATGGCCCATACTATTATATGTTCCTCAATATTTATTTTTACATAGTTATTTTGAATAGTAAAAAAATTTATATATATAAACCGAGTGTTAGCCCAAAATCTTTATGATCACCATAGTTCACACAAGATATTATCCGACTACAAGCGGAATCAGCCAGGTATATCCTAAAATTCTCCTATAATGGTTTGAAACGTTATTGCTTTGAGTGTTCATGATTTATTTATCAAGCTGGCCTTTAATACAATTGAGGAACATATAATAGAACGTTGATCCTCCCTATCTACCTTGATAAAAATAATATATTTGGCTCCATATCTTCTTTTTGGTGTTCATTTCTTGTGTGGTAGTACCATTTTGTTGGGTGAAAAAAATAAGACACTCCACATAAAATATAAAAACTGATTAATAATAATTGTAACAAGTTATTCATTTCAATCATTTGAAACTGGAACTCTCTCAATAAAATAACATCAAGTCAATGAACTTAAAGTTTTTTTCTTATTCAGTTAGAGTTTTTGCGAGGAAAAAAATTTTTTTTTGACTCTCCCATAAGATCAAAACATGTCAAGAAGTATCCTACCGTCATCATTTTGAAATGAGCTGCTTTGTGGTGGACACGTAATCCATGTGGTTTTTCGTGAGTTAATGAATTGGACTGATTTTTTTAATATATTTTTTTGGGTTGGTCTAGGTTTGGATTGCTAAAATTTCAATTCATTTAACCCAACCTAATCCATGTTATTAATAGTTTAATTAAAAATATGTATAAAAAAAAAGTTTTTTATTTGGATTTTGAAACTTTGTTTAAATTTTTTAGTTTAATTTATTTTGATAACTTAAATTTGATAAAATCTGCTATGATGTTTAGACCTTATACTACTTAACTACCAATTTTAAACGACGGATTCAATCATTAACCCAAATGGATAAATAACACGAGATTCAAATCATTATGCCCAACTACACCACACATAAACAATTCAAAACATCAATCACAAAGACACCATGTAGAGACAATATTTGTTTATGGAGTGAAAACTCTCAATGGTGAAAATACTCTGAGAGAATGTCATGGAATGAACCAATACTAAAAACCTAACAAATTCAATGTTCTTATTACGCACGACAAAATGATCTCAATCCGACTGCACAATCGGTTGGGTTAATTTTTAGAATTATCATAGGTTGGGTTTTAGTTTTCTCAACCTAAAGAGGTCGGTTGGATTGAAAAATACCTCGAACTCAACCCCATCTCCACGTCATAAGGATTAGAATATGGTGAAGAAGTATTGATCGTTTTTAGAAATGGGCTGCTTTGTGGGGAATACGTAATCCATGTAGTGTGGCAGACACATGGGCCTCTCATAAAAAAAACCATGTAAAACAAATTTTAAAAATAAGGAACAGATGGAAGTTCAGTCATCAACCCCAATCAAGGATCAAAAAACAAAGAGGACAAACTGAATTGAATAAGTTAGAAGTATAAGTTTAATAAATAAAATTTTTCTAAAAAAAAAACCGAGTTTAATCAAGAATATTAGTTCCTAACTTCATTATATTAACAAAATCACTAACATCACAATCACGGGACAGACAAAAGACCAATCATCCATGCCAAGTGGACCTATATATAAATTTGAAAGCATTATGAAATGCAATTTTAAAATGCTGATTATAGTCGTGATGACTAATGAGCAATATCTTTTTGGTGTAAAATATACGAAATGGTAGAATATAGAAAGAAACTCATGAGTAGCTTATTTAAATTGTCAAAGGTACAGTGTCCCCCATTATCATGTACCAACGTCTTTCTCCAACCCCATTCAAAAAAAGCCACTACTGTCGCCGACTTGTTTCTACCAACTACTAAAGTACTATATATTTCGGCATTAAGTTTACGCTGCCAATTTCCAACAAAGCAGTCTTTGCCTTGCCCAACCAAAAAAAAAAAAAAAAAAAAAAAAAGAAGAAGAAGAAGAAAAGAAAAAGCAGTCATTGTCTCAATGCGCTACTTCATTGCAAGTTTGACTGAGAAAACCACCTTAGCGTCATGATTTACAAAAGAACATTTGAATAATAGCATAATTAATGCATACGGTTTGTTTTATTATCGACTCTGTCTCTGAGTGTATATATATATATATATATATATATATTATGTGTGAATGATCAATTTTTCTCAATCTTTTCGACTTTGGTTCCGTAGGAGCAAGTCAGAAAAATTGAGAAATAGAACCATCTGATTTGATTCGTTCTTAATAGCCATGAGATGATCATCTTAGGGTGATCCTTTTGTCGACGGATGCTCTATTACACTCGTAGTCTCTGAAGGATGAGAACCAACTATGTAGCATCTACATCGAGAATTCAAGTATTGTATACGTTATTGGTCCGATCCTTTGCAGGAACTACCCATAATAACGAACTTGCAAATATATGAGTATGAAAATTGAGAGATCAGTCATTGTTCAAAGGGGATTTGAGTATTTGACAACAATTGAAATACCCTTTTTTTTTTACAAATGGGATTGGAAGAGAGGGATACCCTCTCACAACAAAGACAGGAATCATCTTCACAAACGGAAATTCAAAAATTATAATGACTTAAAAGACTGTTTTTGATACGTCGTGATTACAAACTAGGAAAAGGATACGTTCTGGTTTTATATAATGTAGTGTGCGTGCGTGTGTGTGTGTGTTTTCAATGGATTCGGTGTGGCTCATCATGGCAAATCAAGACTATGACAACAATTAAAACATGGACTAAGTTAAACGTCTCCAAGACTCCAATTTCACGTAGGGTTCCTCTCAACCAAAAAAGATCACGTGGGTGTTTTTATTTTTTTCCCTTTCTCTTTTGAGACAAATGAAAGATGACAACATTAAGATAGCAAAGTTGGAATAATTATAGGGTTGTGTTTTTTTTTTTTTTTTTTTTTTTGAGAATATATAGGGTTGTGTTAAGTTGTTATTTTTGTACGTATTTGTATTGGTTTTATTCAATGTCAAATTTATTTGTAATTTTCATATTTTGATGTATTTTTCTGGGGGGATTACATGAAGTTTTAGTTAAGATACTTGAGTCTGGTCTAAGTTGGTCAAAACTCTTCAGAATGGGATCATGATTTGTCTGAGATCGATCAAACTTGCACGTGAAAATGCCACACATCTCAAGATAGGAATTTTGTTTATGAGTGTCATGACTAGCTTGCGACTTTCTTGATGACAAAATTCTGGCTCCTCATTCTTACCTGCAACCAAATCATTTGGTACCATTGCTAATTCATCCACCCTATTCCATGATCATCTTTAGAAGCCAGAGAAAAACCCTAGGAGAGAGGATTGAGGATGAACTTGTGAGAGTAGAATGTGCTCACATTTCATCAATAAAGACTTACCGATATAGGATGAGAAAAGCCAAAGGGGAAATTTTGAGAAGGTCAACAAAGTTTTCTCATTTAAGTAAATTAGACAATTCTTGGAAACTATATACGCATCACTTTCAAGGGATAAGTATTTAAAGGCTACATTAATTATTAAAATTCACTGTCGTTGCTTAATTTCATCTTCAACTGCATATCGTTTTTACGTCCTCAGGTAGCTGGTGGCCTAATAGCCAAGTCTTTCGTTAGTAACAATACGTCAATACCGTAACTATTGTAATATGCATATTTTCACCCTACGTTGTGTTTCAGTACCAGTGTTGGCCCTATAAGTCTAAAACACAAAGATCACATGTGAAATGTTCACAGTTTTCAACAAGTTGATCGAGCTGGACAATCCTACATAAAGAAACCATTAATCAGTGCTTGTATAATGTTGGGCGCTCGAATAATGCCCAGTTCATGAGATTCTACCCAATCACACACATTTAATTTAACCAAACCTTTTCCCAAATATAGCATTCTTTTGGTTTACACTTAACACTCCACACTCTGAAACACAGACATCAACACGAGTACAGGCACGGACACAAATACGACACAATAGCATAAACAAATACTGAAAAATTATAATATAAAATGGCTGATACAACACTGGTACGATATGGGTACAGCACTCTAAATAAAGAGTTCATGCTTACTAGCACATAATTCTATTGCTATTGAATACAGATGGCTCCAGATTTCCTTCAGAACTAAACCAAGCAGGTTCGTAATGGCCCATTCACTAATTGGCCTTAGCATATTACTAAGATTGAACTATTTCACCCAAAAAGAAAAAAAGGAAGAATCATTTAGAAAAGGGATTAGATAGCGCTTTGGCAACTGAGATGGAGAGGTGATTGGATGTTGATAATTTGGAACCTTAGCAAAGAAGTGTGAAAAGAAATCTGAGATAAAGTTAAGATAGGGTGCATCAGTGGGCCCTTTGGAATTAGAAGATAAGCTACGAATGGATAGCTTTGATATTATTATTATTTTTTCATTTTCTAATCATATATCCAGTGACGATGGATTAAGACATCTATTTTTGTCTATTTAGCTGCGTATGGTCACTAACTATATGGTGTAAACAATAATATTAATTTGAAAGGTCTTTTTAACTGTCACTTTGGAAAGAAATTAGTTTTTTTTTTTTTTTTTTTGGTAAAGAAGTTAATTATTTAATTTTATATCATTGAAAAATAAATAAATCAATAAAAATAAGTTCAAATAAACACACTCAAAGCAAGTGAACTCATGACAATGGTAACAAAGATATCCTAAAAATCATATGTGCCAACATCATAAAGAAGATGAAAATGGTCGAATGAGTTTGGTACAAATAGTATTGGATAAAATATTATTTTAGTTTCTAAATTTTGTCAAAAGTTTGTTTTTCATCCTAAACTTTAAAAAGTTTTTTTTTCATCCCTAAACTTTGTAAATAATTTTTTTAATAGTTAAGAGACAAAAACAGGGATGAAAAAATAATTTTTTTCAATAGTTTAGGGATGAAAAATCAAACTTTTGGTAAAGTTTAAGTACAAAAAATGACCTTCTTAAAGTTTAGAAACGAAAAAAACAAACTTTTGACAAAATTTAGGGACCAAAATAGTATTTTACCCAATAGTGTTTCTTACCTTACATTTCACTAAAGACATAATGATGAAATACACACCCTTGCTCTTTCTCGCTGCCAGAAGGACAGTATATTTATAATTTATTCCTATATAAACAATTGATATTGACTATGGTATTGCTAGTTGAGCTTCATGGTGTAATTTTTTGTTGGAACACTTCCTATCTCCTCTTTTGTTTCCTAAGTTGTTTTCCAGTTCCGGAGAAGAAGGAGAGTGTTTGCCTTGTTCTATGTTGCCTTGTCTTATTGAAAAATTATTAGATAAGTAGTTCAGGATCTCCTCTCACATCAATGATATATCTTATTATAAATTTAAGTCTAAAACATTAATTTTCGTATCTAAATTTTATGAAAATTTTGTTTTTCATCTTTAAACTTTATCATAATTTTTTTCATCCTTAAACTGTGTAAAAAAAAAAAAAAATCCAATAGTTTAGAAATAAAAATAGAAATGAAAAATAATTTTTTTCCAAAATTTTAAAGTGAAATATTTTCAAAAGTTTAAAAATAAAAATAACTTTTTAAATTAAAAATAAATAAATAAAATTTTAACAAAAATTTATAAATAAAAATAATATTTTAATCTAAATTTAATTAATAAGATCCATTATTATACGGGAAGAAGTACTTTTGAAATTCAGTACTTTACTTAATTAACTTTTTTTAAAATTTAAAAAAGAACAGTGTATTTATGTTGATTTTTTTTTCTTTTTTTTTTTGGGAACCATCTTTTTCTAGTGAATTTTCGAAATTAAAGAACATAATGAATACGAGAAAGAATAACTGAATAAACAAATGAATTTATAAAAAAATAAATAAATAACAAAATATAAATAATTTCCATCCGTTGGACTTCAAGGACTAGACTTAGCTGAGTTGAGTGGGGGCTCTTTGATGTGGTAGACAGTAGAGAATAGGACTAGGTCCTTCGCCGGGTGTGGTGCTGGGAGGTTACTTTCGCCGGGTTGTTATGTCTTCTCTGACTTCTCCGTCAAAACACTCTCCACCGTTGCTTTTTCTCATTTTGTTGCATTCTGATTGGCCCAAACGTTACTCGTCTGGGCCCTACCGTTTCACTTTTTTGTATTTTTCCACTTTCGTCCTCGGCAATGAGGGGCCCATGTGGTTCAATTGGGCCACCTAGCCGCCCAAAAAGAAGTGACACCAAAGTGGCAAAGGCCTCCACTTTAGCTTACCAATACAGCAGAGAGACGACAAGCTATAGCGTTTTTCACCTTTCCCCCACTTCTCTCTTTTCTTTTCTTTTCTTTTTTTATCTCAAACTTTAATCTTTATTACTCCCTTCACTCTCATGACTAAAAAGGTCAAATTTGCAAAAATATAATAATCGTGAAAGAAATGTTTATTTAGGACTAAAAATTTACTCGCAGCCACCATGTATTGTAGACTTTTTTTTATATATATAATCCTTGTAATGTAGACTTGTAGTGGGTGGCACATTGATTTTTCTCCCTCTCAAGTTAAAAAATATTTTTTGACCATATTTTGTCGGTATCATTGAAAAGTGTTGGCTAAAAGATCTATAAAATGATCAATTGTCTTCAAATTTTATCATACGAAGAAATTAAAAATTCAATCATTTAATTTTTTTTTTACCATTTTTTCTTAGGTTTATTTATTTATTTATTTATTTTGATGGACAGTAAGGTAGAGCTAAAATTCAAGCCTAAACCTAATTGTTCTGATACCAAAATAAATTACTAATTGTCTCAAAAAATTAAACTTCAAATAATTTATGACTTTAGTCATTTAATTAATATTTTAATAAAATATAGGAAATATGAACCATAGAAAAAATTAAAAAAAAAATTGCTACTTTTCTTATGTGTTTGTTTGGTTAGAAGTATAGAAACCAACAAGGATGAATTTTTTTTTTTTTTTTTTTTTTTGGTTGTAAAGAAAAATAGAGTGAGAGAAATTATAATTTGCATAAAGTACTAATATGCCTTTATTAGGTAAAAAAATGTTATTTTATTATTTGTATAGTATGCATTAAATATTTTATTAAGCTGTAAATATTAAGATAGGCACACACGATTCATTAGGGATAAGCATGTCAATCTAATATCTTACTTGTTGGAAGGAAAAAAAATGGATACAACCATAAAAAATAAAAAATAACTAATGCACCTTCGGGGTGGGGGGGTGGGGGGGAATTTAATGGTTGAGGTAAAGAGGCTGAACTCAACGGCAAGACGAAGTCAAGCAGTGCGAGTGGAGGATCGATGGCATATGTCAAGTAGTATGAGTGGAGGCGACAACCATAAATCCAAAAAACAATGGTTTGAAGAAGCCATTGATCGAAGTGGAGGACAATGCAACTTGACTAGCTCGAAGACTACTCGAGAAAGGTGTGTAATGGTAAATTTTTAATTTTATATCATCGTCAATTGTTTCCCCTTTTCCACCCAATTCGAAAAAATAATCAAAAAATGGTGGCTTAAGAGGAAATTCTCCACCTCACCATTGTATTTTCAACCAAACTAGGTAAATTTATACCTTCTCATTATTTTCCTCCCCCCTTTTTTCCATCATCTTAGTTTTTACCTCCAATCAAATACAGACAAGGAATTCAAAACACAAAAGAAACAATAGAGGAACCAACCCCTTCTTTCATTTAATTTCCACATAAAAGAACAACAATATGTGGGAGTTGTTAAATTAATGTACATACATTGTAACAGGGAAAATGGAATTAAGGTTTAGGGAAGGTGTCTCATGTATTGAATACATGCATTGTCTCTTTTACAACATGTGGATCCATACGAGTGTGTAGTGGTTCATACACTATTAGAAGAGAAATTCATATATTCGAGACAATTCTGCTATATAGTGTGTAGATTTATCTAAATATTAATGATTTGATGTTAAATAAGTTATTTAAACCTTGCAGGGGTAAGGGTCCAAAATCACATAGTGGGCCTTGAGCTTGATCCGAGAACACTAATAAGTCCGAAAAGGGATAAAAAGTTATGAAGGACTTCGATCTAGAGATTCATAGATACGAGATGCGTGGAAGGAGGTCTGAGGAGGAATTTATTCTTGGAAATGATAAATATTGCTCAAACATGTATTCCAACGATGAAAGTAGTCCTCGTAGAAGCCTAGGCGGTAGAAACGTGCCTTATGAACACATGAGAAGAAAGGAAATCCGAAATATCTAAGGAAAAGTTACTACCATCGCATTGCTGCAGCTACCCTTCTGGCTGCATTTATGTAGAAGGGACCCTTGAATATTGCAATTTTGGCTACCGCAACTCACAAAAAACTAAAGAGAATGTCTGATGGGATGGGTACTCAAGTGAGGATTCAGATAATCGACAAATGTAGGATCAAGATGACCCAAGGGGAGCTATATAAGGTAAAGAAACCTGCGCCAAATAAAGGAGGAAGAAAAGGGAACACGGTAGCGATCAAACGATATTCACACTTTGCTGTTATCAAGATACATAAAAGGACCTCCTTGGACAAGCAAGTCCGTTCCGTTTTACCCTACTCGTCCTTGCTCGACCACCTCCTGAACCCAAGCTGGCCGTTGTCTAACTCATTTGGACCTAATTCTTGGACTCACTCTCTACAAATTTATTATATTAGGCCAACTGGGCCAATTTCCCATACACCTTGGGCTTGGTCTATGAAATGTGTCCACACAAACCTTATCATATAGTTATTCAGTTATTCTTTTAAAAAATATATTCATTTTAGAATCTATTTAAGTTTTTATGACAGCATACATAAAATTATACATTTAATAAATTATTAAAATTATAATATTTTGATCAATATACTTAGATTTACTAGAGTTTCTCAATATATATATATATATATATATATATAAGAGTAACTTTTACCACACAAAAAAAAAAAAAAATTTGTTACTCTAAAAAATATTAAATGCTTATATTTTTGTTAGTGTAAGAACTTAGAACATCTATAGATAACGGCGTAGTTAGAATTTTAGTTGAAATGGACAAGATTAAAAGTCGAAATTGAAACCAAAAATATTAATAGACATTAACAAATATATATAAGCAATTGTATAATTGTCATACAAAATATATAATAATATAAATTTAAACAATAATATATTTTTTCATACCAAGATTTTTAGTTGAAGTGTAATGGGAAGGATGAATTTTATTTGAACTTTAAAAATGTTGTAATATGGGATAATTTGAATTTAAATTATTGAAAAATACCATAGGTGCCGTGAGTCAATTTTTATGTTTTCTCTTTGTCTATAAATATATATATATATATATATATATATATTGATAACATGATGTACATCTCTCTCTCTCTCTCACATTTTAGGACTGTTAATGAAAATCTGAATTAGTAAAAAAAATGATTAAGAAAAGGAAAAAAAGTGACTTCCCAATTGGTAGAAGGATTACTTTCATCTTTCTTCATTTACTTTTCAATTGTTTCGATTACATCACTACAATTCATGATTGATTTAATCAAAAATTTTATTCAAATGTAATCAACAATTTTCTGAAAAGTTTTAAAATTAACTTTATTCTAACATCAATTATCTTTTAAACTTGAAATATTCATGCTTTTTAAATATAATACTGAAGTTTAATTCATTATAGAAAGATATATAATATAATATTAATACTCCGTATATCTAAAAAAATTTAGTTAACCACTTATTGTGAAGCAGTTAGAACATTCGCCCTTGCTTATACAATTTCTTATTATCCATTATTGAATAAGAATATATTTTTTGTATTTTAACTAATCACTTTTCAAAACACTTACATGTAATTGTCAATTCTATACTTTATTTCATTAATATATTAATTCTTTATCCATCTTTTTTTCCTAATTCATCACATTCTCTCCCAAATCACCTGCTTCTATCAAGAGCCATCACCAACACAAACCTAGTGACACAACACCAGAACACAAACATGTTTGAGCATTAGTCCGACACCAAAAACAAGATACCCCTTAGACTCTACCATAGCTGAGACCACCACCCTGAAATTGACCTACTGCATAAAATCCATCACTTTTACCTAGACCTAGTTGTTCACCTAAGTCAAAACCAAGGTAAGTTTTTACGATAATTCGTTTAGAGGGCTTCAAACTTGTGATCATTGATGTCTTAGTCTAGCAATGTAAGATCAAACGCAAAGTCATAAATAGCTCTATTGTTGTTGGACATTCTATTTTGCATAAGCTAACACAAATACTCGTACTTCTCTTTTTCTTTTCTTTTTTCTTTCTTTCTTGGGCTAAAAAAGGAAAACAAAAATTAATCCCTTTAAATATAATAGAAATACAAAACTTAGGTACTTTAGGTGCTGTTTTTCAAGTTTCTCTTTTAAAATTTAGTTATATAATTTTTTTTCTCATGGAATGTAAATATATTTTTTTAGTTAAGTAACTATCTAACTGAATTTAAAAAAACCAAAAAAAATTCAAGAACAAAACCTAAATACTATACTTAAATTTTGCCAAAATACTTCCGAGTACTTACAACCAATTAGTCAATTACTTTACCTGCAAAGTCTATATCACAAGTAATACACATGCAATGCACTCAATCGGAAGGCCAGATTATCATTTTGATAATAATTGATCATTTAACCTGCTATGGAGACTCTTTGAAATAGACAGTAGTACAGAATTGCAGTATATGAGTATATCTGCAAAATGTAATATGCTTGCACTATTGTTTTTTTGGTAATATTTTCTCTGCTACAGGTAGTTTACAAGAAATATTATCACTGTTGAGCTTAAGAGATTTTTGGCATAGATTTTTATCATAGATTTTGTGGAAGGACTGGAAGTCATACATTACCGTTGGATAAAATAATCATGTTTGGCAGTAAAAGCTAGATCGGGAAAAAATGGACGGTGAGGATGAGATCACGATTCTCGAAAAGATCAAAAGGTGATGACGTCAGTGAGACGGCGATATCGACGCGCCGTATATCGACGTGTCATGGACTAAGGTTTTGGGAGGTGGGGTCCACTACTTATGTGAAGGTCCCCGAACAGAGCGGGAGGGAAAAAGTGGTACACGTGGACGTTTATGACCTGGTGTTGTCATTTCAATCTATCAGGTCCCACTTTCGTATGGGTGCCACGTCATGGATGTCGCACAAAGGGCAAAGACACTCTCTCCTCAGATTTCACAAAGAGAGAAAATTGTGAAAAAGGGTTAGTAGGGGCTAAAGGCCTAGTGAGGTCGTAGGCCTCTTTGTTTTTGTATTTCAAAAAACAGTTTTTTCTTTTTTTTGTTTTCAAACAATATAAAGGCAAAATAATAGTGATAAAATACGATATCCAAAATTTAAATTTTTTTAAATATAATAGTAAATTTTACTTAAATAAATTTTTAGTTTTTTAAAATTCACAAAAATTAAGGTCTAATTTTTTTTTTTTAGCTTGCAAAAACGACCAAGCTAGGGAAGTCTTGATAAAATCATAAAATAAAATATTCAATTTCAATATTTTTCCGTTCTAGAATAGAGAAAGTGGGACCGTCTGTTCTTTCGGAGGGACTTTAATCAGGGCTTGTCCGCCTTCTGGGGTTGAGCTTCGTTCTTTAAAGCTTTGCTTCCCAACTCTCTCTCTCACTCTCTCTTTCTCTCTCTCTCACTCAAGCAAACCAAAATTTGAGATCCCCTTGTTTCTGGGCCTCTAGTTCGTGTATGTACTCTTTCCCTCTCTCTCTCTCTCTCTCTCTCTTGCTTGCTTGTCTAGTATAAATCACTGTGAATGCTCACAAAACACTCACTCTCTTACTGATCTTTTTTTTGGGGTAATGTGAGTTGCAGTTTTTACCGGCGAGATTTGGCCGGAGAATGGCATATATGTGTGCGGACAGTGGCAATCTCATGGCAATTGCTCAGCAAGTCATCAAGCAAAAACAACAACAAGAAGAGCAACAACACCACCACCACCATCATCACCAGCAACATCAACAGCAACTTGTGGGCCTCAATCCACTCTCTCTAAATCCATGGACCACTTCTAGTACTACTACTACTCACCAAACTCTGTCTGGTTCTCCAAATTTGGGTTTTGGGCTTTCAGGACCCGCTTTCTCTGACCCGTTTCAAGTTGCTGGTGGTCCAGACACGGGCGAACCCGGGTTTCCGTTTCCGAATCTGGACCAGGACCAGACTGGGTTCAGGTTCCCTGATTTTGGTGGTGGTGCGGGTGGCGAGTTCGACTCGGACGAGTGGATGGATAGCTTAATGGGTGGTGGGGATTCAACGGATAGTTCTAATCTCCCATCAGGATGTGACGCGTGGCAGAACAATGCTGATTTTGGAATCTACGGTGCTGATCCGTTCACCGCTTGCCCGAGTCGTCTCAGTGTCCGTTGCTCTCCACCGTCTGATCTTAACCGAGTCATCTTCTCCGATTCTCAGAAGAGCCCCAACCTTCCTCAAGTCCCATCGTGGACCCCACCACCACCACCACAACCACGACCTCCGACTCCACCGGCAGTAGCTAAAGACGCCAAGCCAGCTAACCTAGCACAGCCAAGCCTGCACAAAAACGAAGTCGCTGGAGTCTCATCTAGCTCACCTGAAATCGAGTCTGCACCACCGCTTCTTAGAAAGCTTCTCGATTGTGCTCGTTTAGCAGAATCCGAACCCGATCGAGCCGTGAAAACACTGATTGGACTCAGGAAATCTGTTTCAGAACACGGAGATCCAACTGAGCGAGTGGGCTACTACTTCTCTGAAGCACTATATAGCAGACTGTCAGCACAAGCAGAGAAAAGCTTGACCATGGTTCAAACCACTGCCGAAGACTTCACGCTCACTTACAAAGCTCTGAACGATGCTTGCCCCTACTCAAAGTTTGCACACTTAACTGCGAACCAAGCGATTCTCGAAGCCACAGCCGCGGCAACGAAGATTCACATAGTGGATTTCGGAATCGCTCAAGGAGTTCAATGGGCGGCGCTTCTACAAGCTCTGGCGACCCGGTCCAACGGAAAGCCCACTATGATTCGGATCTCGGGTATACCCGCTCCAGCTTTAGGGACTTCTCCAGCAGCTTCGCTTTTCGCAACCGGAAATCGGCTCCGCGAGTTCGCGAATATTCTCAAACTGAACTTCGAGTTCGAACCGGTCTTGACCCCGATTCAAAAACTCAACGAGTCGAGCTTCCGAGTCGAACCGGACGAGGTATTGGCCGTGAACTTCATGCTTCAACTGTACAACCTATTAGACGAAACCCCAGTGGACGTCGAAACGGCTCTCCGCTTGGCCAAGTCGTTGAATCCAAAAATCGTTACTTTAGGCGAATACGAAGTGAGTTTAAACCGGGTCGGGTTTTTCAACCGGTGCAAGAACGCATTGAGATACTACTCGGCCATGTTCGAATCACTGGAGCCCAACTTGACCCGAGACTCGCCCGACAGGATCCAAGTGGAGAGACTATTGCTTGGTCGTCGAATAGCCGGTGTGATTGGACCAGAGGAACCGGAAACCAAGAGAGAACGTATGGAGGACAAGGAGCAGTGGAGGGTTTTGATGGAAAGTTCCGGTTTTGAACCGGTAGCCCTCAGCCATTACGCAGTGAGTCAAGCTAAGATACTTTTGTGGAATTACAATTACAGCTCCTCGTATTCTCTAATTGAATCGCCACCTGGGTTTCTATCTCTAGCATGGAATGATGTCCCACTTCTGAATGTTTCTTCGTGGAGCTGATGGGTTTGGCTTTTTGGCCTCAACTTGGTAATTGGTTTCCACCAGTTCTTTTTTCTCTGTTGTGGAACAAAATTTTAGTATCTATACACGCCCCTATGTTGATGACCGGACTATGGAACTTACTCATGGTTTTTAGATAAAAGTTACAGTTAGTGTTCATTGCAATCTAGCATTAAATACTGCATTCTAAGCCCTTTTGAAAATTGTTTGTTGCTTCTGCAGTTTGTGCTTAGTTTTTTGACTTATCAACGTTATTATTGTGGTTTCTGTATTTTTTTTTGTTGGGGGGTTTTGTAACTTGTTTGGGACTTTTGAGTATGGAAATTGTAAAAAAGGGGGGGGGGAATTGGATAATCAAGGGGGGAAAAGAAAATTGTTTCTTTCCCTTGGTGTCAGTATTTCTATATGTAAATTTTGAATCCTAGATGTGATTTTAGTTGAATCTCACTGTTCATAATGACCAAGATAGGATTTTTATATTCTACTAGTGTATGATAAACCTGAACTGAAGGCATAAATCTCTCTCAGATTCTGCATAGATTGTTTGATTATGAGCTGCAGAAGGCAGTTAATTTTGCTTAATTTGCACATGAAAATGATGCTTATAGAGAATTTTTGCGCATATATGATCGGTTCTCTAACGTGAAGAAGAGGCCTCCAATAATATGAATTTTGCTGATGGCCAAACTATCTTTCCACTCCGTGTTACAGTCTTCTTTGGCTTCGTCTAAGATTTGCACTGACCTGCCATCATTTTCCTAAAAACCCTTGCTGAGGGCCCTTTTGCCGTGTCTGCCAATTATATATCTTTTTGAGTCTAGGGGACGATTCTGCTCTTGAATAGCTTTAATGCCTGTACCTTTCATTCTGCAATCAATCTCTCTCTCACACTCTCTCTGCTTACCGTCTTTTGGTGTAACACATTATTAGGGAAAGATGAACCAAGCCTCATCTCTGACCCATAGGAGTCTATATGGGCCAGTGCATGACAAAGAAAGCAGTGGATTGCATGATATTTGCTGTTTATGGTCCGAGTGATTGTGACTTCTCGTGGTCATTGTAAAATTCACACTTGAGTACTTTGGAATTTTATTTGAAAGGAGGGTCCCATAAACCTTTGTGAGGTCTGGTATGTGTTCCCTTCAACCTGGTTGTTTATCACCAATTGACAACCCCATACAGTAACGGGCCTATGAAGACGTTTCGGCCCTAAATAGAAAAATCCATTCCAACAGCTTCGGTCGTTCCTTTTGAACCTGAAAATGAATACACAGTAACTTGAGGTAGATACTATTTTTGGGGTTATCTTTCAAGATTATCATTTTTTTTTTTACCATAGAAGGTTTGGAATTCTTGATTCACGTTAAGATCCGATCTTAAAGTTTTGCGTCCCATTTGGCCATGATATTTAAGATTTCAATTTTGAAAACAATCTCTACCTTACATCTTTATGTGACCAGGTCCAAATCAGTTTGTAGCAGGAAATCTCTGACCGGGTTTGGTCCCAGTGACCCACGCTGCACGAGTACCAGACCGGTGGTGGACCATTTATTTTTGGCAGTAACCTAGCATCCCAAAGTTATCTTGATTTTTTTTTTTGGAGAAAAAAGTTATCTTGATTTATACTATAATTTTGTGTAAGTAGCTGACTAAAATGGAAAATTCCGCAATGAAATTTGAAAAGATTCATTTCAAACCAAGTTCATTGTCTCTTCTTTTCAAAATATAAAGTTCATCATCTTTCTATAATTTTATGGTAAACAAGGAGCAGCGCAAACTATTGCCACATTGGCAAGTATAGCCTGAATGTACTGTGGTCATTATGGTCTTTTAAATTGTGAGACACTTGAGACATTTAAAAATCGAATGACTTTTAATATTTATATAAACTAAACAAAATCAAATATCATTTCTCTCATATTTAGTTTAAAAGTTATAAAAATTAAGAATTGAAATGAGAGGGTATGTTAATACTGACTGTGTTAAAACACCCAAAATGCTATTTTAGCAAACTAAACTACAAAAAAAAAAACCCCTTCCAATGTACTAAATGTAATAAAGAAATGCAATAGTTCTACAATATTTTTACCAATCTATTGCTAACACAAGAAAAAAAGAGCCTTAATTACCTGTTCATGCCATGTTAGGAGTTTCTACGTATAAATCATAAGTTGTTTGGTTCGTAACGGTCCAAATGAATCATCCACAAGATAAAGATAGTACTTAATTATTGCCATGCAAACTATAATGTATGAGTTGATTCCTAGATTGACAATTTCGGATGTTTATTTAGGTTTGGAACCCTCTCTTTTTCCCCCTTTCGAACAAATCAAAATTATTGAAGTTTTTATATTCTAAATAGTGTTAGGTCTAATTCCTATTACTTTTGTTAGATTATTCATAACCGCAGTAAACTATTACTAGTAGCAATTACTCTAGCACCCTGCTACTATTTCTTTTATTAATTTCTCTCTCATCTCTCTCTTGGCCCTCTGCCTTTCCCCTTGGAACTCTCTCATCTCTTTCGCGACAATGACAACTCTAATAATGGTGTAAAAAGATTCGTGGGTTTCGGTGTTGATCAGTTCGATCATGGTTGTTATTGGTTCAGGTTGATTTGGTTGATCGCGAATGGTCTGGGATTTTTCCTTTTGGTCTCAATTGATTTGGTTGATCAAAGTGATGGTTGAGTTTGGTTTGGATTAATCATGGTTATTGTGGTTTTTTTTTTATTTTTCCCCTATGGTGGGATGTATGATATGTTGTTGAATGATGTAAAAAAAAAAAAAGCATGGGTAATTTTTTTTTTTTTTTGTAACAAAGTATAGGTGACTTTTTGGTGTGCTAATCGTGTTTTTTTTCTAGCACACCAATGTATTAAAATGCTCCCATTGTTATTTGAAACCATTCGTTCAACTTCAAATCTTAGGGACCCAGATGTGCTGTATTCAAAGACTTTTTTTTTTTTTGGGTGAGAAACTGCTGTATTCAAAGACTTGACGAAGTTGTTTAGCACAGACGTGACAAACTGTTCATCCATGAGAGAATTTGACGAAACAAAAAAAAAAAAAAGCAATAGTAGATAACTACGATAAAGTCTGCATAGGCACTGTTCTATAGCCCCCCAAAGAAATTGCACAGTTGTGGAGTAAAATCAATGGCAATTTACCCAAAGTACGATTACCTCTGCGCGCTCTGTTTCTTTTTAGGCACAGCTTGAGGGGTTTCAGACTCTCTGACCACTCTATAACCCTCCGTATTTCAAAGCCAGCAATCATAGCGTCACCATAAAAGGTCGTATTGGCAAGCGAGTCGTGAAAAGGAGGCCAAAGACTGATTTTATGTGACTTATCTATCGGTGATTTTATCACTACTGTTGACAGACAAGGTTCGTTGAGACACGTAATTTGGCCTAATTTTGTGCTGCAATTCGCTGTGGCAAATTATAATGGGTGAATGTATATCCTGCTCACCGTCACACTTTTACCTATCAAAGTCAGAAATTGTGAGATAAAATTGCGTCTAATTATGTGTCTCCGAAATTAATCTGGTTCTTTTTTTGTTTAATTATATATATATATATTTATATATGAAAAATATTAAGTCTACAACATTTTTCATAATATTTTTATAATAAATCTTAGTTGGCAGGTTGTTATTTGCTGTTACTAGTGGGTAAGAAAGTAATTTCAGTGTTAGATTTAAATTTAAAACATATAACAACCTGCTAATTAGGATTTGTTGTTAAAATATTGTGAAAAATGTTATAGACGTAACAGTTCTCTTTATATATATATTTTTTAATGTGCTAGATGACGTTATCAATGCGGCAACGGTCTCATGGTCCCACCTTAATACTTTATTGAGACATTGAGGCTTGTTTGTAATTGCACTGTCGTTTTCAATGACGTGTCCGTCAATAGCGATAGACTGCGCCTCTATAGTCTTATATTAGTGTCACCACTTTCCCACGGCCCACCACCAACAAACTCTGGCTCGGCCGAAAATAGCTATAGTCTATAGTACGGTGATCACTCACCGACAACCCACCACCTACGTTCTCCGGCCCAGTCTAAAATAGTGAAGTAGCTGCTGTTCTCTCAGCTAATTCGTGTCCCCATAAAATTTCTCTTTTTTTGAAGAGAAAGTACCCAAATCAATATAGTGACAATAAAACTTTCTACAAATAATTTAGTTTAGGGTCGTGTTAACCTATATTCTTTAGGACTTTTTTTTTTTTTTTTTTTGGATGGCCAAAATGGGTGAGTAGGGATGACCATTGTGGCAGACTTCCATAAGCGTAATTATTGGAGCACTTACTCATTAGAGAATGTTTAATTGAGTCATAGTTTCAGCTGTTCGAAGTGACAACATACCTCACTTTAGTCCCACAAGATGGTTAGCACCCTTCGACTAGCTGCAAGAGGGAATTCTCACATTCCACTCATTAGGGTCCGTACATAGGACCTCAAGCAGCATTGCACATTCACACCAAGACCACTAGACCACTATTCTCGGTGATTTTATGATATATATTAATTATCTATTTTATAATTTTTTTAATAAAAAATTAAAAAAGTTGTCAAAAAAGTTCTTCACTTTTTCATATATAGTTTCATAAAAAGTTCTTCACCTTAAAACATACATTAGTAAAATCCTATTAATAACCGCGGCATTTGTGAATCAAACTCATTAAAGAAAGACAAAAAAAAAAAAAAAAAAGAGTTTGACAGCACTTCAATTGAGGTTCAATTGATCAAAATTCGACTGCGACTCAATCAAGACTCTCTTGATAATTAAAAAAAGAAAAAAAAATTGTGGCTAACTTGTTTTAATTCCAGAAAATTGGTTGGGCTCATAATTCTATACCCTACTTCGATCAAGTATTATAAGAGACCATTTTGCAAGACTTTGAGGGAGGACGGGAGGGGGTGGGGGGGTGGGAGGGGCCATGGCCGCATGGCCTTTCCAGCTTCTTGAAAAATCAGTTTATGCATGTATATATTCATGAGCATAATAAACAGTCAAGTACAATCAGATTCAATGTACAGAATTCTAAAGCTTAAATTCACAGAGTATAGGAGCAATCTAGATTCTACAATTAATCCAGCGAGAAACAAGATTTAAAAAAAAAAACCACACACACACACACTTATTACGACCTCACTCACTTCATGATATTATAATATTTAAGAAGAATTAATCATAAATAGCTTTCAAGGCATAGAAACCATGAATATCTACCTCACGGCTCAAGCTATGTATTTTCATAATTAGAATTAAACAATCAAAATACAAAATTTTGATTTCCATTAACAATAGGCCTATTTTGATTTCCTATATCTAATGTTTCATTAGTACGTAATGCTTCTTTCACAATCACATGTACATGTTTAAGAATTACGTATGAATGGAGAGAAAAGAGAGACAAATCTCCCAATATAATGCAATATACTTACAAACATAGGAGGAGCATTGCATATGGCCGCAATGGTTGAGGTGATCTATGATCTTTATGATATAGCTAGCATGGAAGCTCAACAAAGAATTGAATTAATCAATTTTAATTTTCTGTCGAGTGTTCCTAGTTAGATTTCAAGGACAAAATTGGCCTATACCCTTTTTAAAAAAACAATCCAGCATTTTGTCCCCTTTTCCAAACTAATTAGGGAAATACTCCTCTTTTGAAATTTGATTTTTTCAAAATTGAGTTAAGCCCTATAGCGGCGTTTTAAGGAACCTATAGTGACATTTTCAGGACCTATAGTGGCGTTTTGTAACTCGATATCCATGAACTCGAGTTATAGGTAAAAAAAATAAAAAAATTTACCTATAACTCGAGTTCAAGGAGATCGAGTTACAAAACGCCACTATAGGTCCTAAAAACGTCACTATAGGCTTCTTAAAACGCCGCTATAGGACTCCAGAAAATTTTTTTTTTAAACTCGATTTTTAGAAAATCGAGTTATAAAAGTGGGGCATTTCCCTAATTAGTTTCGAAAAGGGGGCAAAATGCCACTTTTTTTGCACGAAAAGGGCATTTGCCCATTTTGTCCTAGATTTCAAATCAACTTTAATTTTAGAGAAACACTATGTCCACAATATTTTTATAATACTTTTACAACAAATCATAAGCAGTAAGTTGTTATTGGTTATAATTTGAATTTACAACTTAAATTACTTTTTGGTCCGTCCATAACAGCTAATAACAATTAACAACATACCACTTAAGATTTATTGTGAAAATGTTGTGAATATAGCACTTTTATATCTTAATTTTATGTTAAATCTTCCCTTAATTTAAAACTACTTCAAGGCGATTTAAAAGTACTTTGAAGCCAATTTGAAAACTATTTTCAACTGATTTGAGACTAAACCAAATTGTTTTACTAGAACTTATCGTCAAGATAAATATAAACTTCGGAGAAATTTTTATTATGCCTTAGAAAATCATATGTGCCTTTTCAACATATTTTTACAATGATTTTAGAATTATTTTATCTTATTTAAATTAAGCTTTCAAGACTAAGCAAATTTTCATACTACTAAATGATATCCTCTTTCTTTCTTTTCTTTCTTTCTTTTTTTTTTTGGCAAAACTTCAAAAAGGTGTTGGGAAATTTCTGATAATCAACCGAAAGAACAAACAAATAATTTATGAATAAAGGCTAGCTCAAAGGCAAGAAACTTTGTTGTTATTTGACAATATTTTCTCTTTAAATGATGATGCTAAATGGCTACTGTAAATTTGTTTTTATGATAAAACTAAGTCAAGAATTATTCAAGTATAATTTTCGAGAAAATTCTTGTGAATTTCTATGGAATGTCGAAGTGTTCTCACTTAAAAACTAGATATGGATCACTATTTATAAACAATGGCGTATAACCTTTCATTAGGAACCTTTTAGGAGTCACTTTGGTTGATTTAATACCAAAATATGTTCACAAAACTCACTAGCTGTTTGAAACACTTTAAAATTTGTCTCATAAACTCTGCAGGAAAAAAAAAAAAAACTGTATCGATATTTAATTATTTACACTTCGATTGAACAAACTTTAATGACTCGATCGATTACTTTCAAAAAAAAAAAATGACTCGATCGATTGACCTACAATCCTGGTTGGTATTGAGCAAAACAGAAAGGTACTTCAAAACTAATTGTTAGAGCATTTTAATATTAAATGTTACAAAAATAAATGTAAAGATGTGGGAGTGAATATAGAAGATGAGGAGTTGATGAAAATATTTAATCCCACATTGAAAAGGAGAGAGACTATTTTATTCTTTTTAATTGTAGTGATTAATGGGCTAACATGAATTATCTCAGATATTTGGCTAGATACGTGCGCAAGAGGGAGGTGAAGAGTGGAGGTATCAAAATTGAGAATGAATGTATTTTCTCTTCAGCTTAATAATATTCAAAAGTAATATTCAATTTCTCTTTGTGTTATCTTCATTATTATTACGTTTGCACCAACACTAATTAAACAACACTTGTCTAGTCTCAACTATCCTTCATTCAAACAATACTATATTTTAATTTATTACAATTCTCCCCACTTTACTTTTCAAATTAAACTTAGTTACACATACTACTACCTACTTGTATATGTCTATATGTACAACAAAAGGAACACATTAGTATCAACCTTAGTTAGAAATGATCAATGGCGACACGTTCACTCTAGGGTGTTCCCAGAAACACCTTGACCTGGAAAAAAAAATATACATAATAATTAATGTTTTTTTATTTGTTTACCCTTTAAAAAAAATTAGGAACACCCTCAAGCAAAAAAATATATATATATATATATATATTTGTTCTAATTTCAAGCAAAAAAAAAAAATTGTAACAAAGCAAGCCCACAAAAAAAGCCCAACATCAATCCTAAACGTAAAGCAAACCCAATCTAAAGAAGAAAAAAAACCCAATAGATGGTTAACAGGTATAGCAAACCCACGAATTCTCAAAAAAAAAAAAAAAAACCCAATATACGTTGCAAATCACTAAATTAGAAATCACTAAAGTAAACCTAAAGACAAAAACGTCAACAGAGCAACGCTACAACACAAGCCAACAGACAGATCGGGCATCTTCGCATCGGAGATCGGTTAGCCAACACAACTCGAGCTCCAGTCCAAAGCACATCGCATTAGGATTCGGGCATTGGAGATTGCTCACTAGATCGGATTGAAGATCGCCGATCGGTCACATCGCTCGCTCGTCGCTCGGCTTCGCCTCAATTCCTTTCGCGCCGCTCCTCAGCCTTAGGCCTCCCTACTCTGGTGCTCCTCAACCTTAAGGTATTTCATCTTTACTAACTTCTCTCTCTTTTTCTCTCTAACTCAGTCTCTTTCTCTTTATCTGAAAAATGGAAAATGAAAGTGAAATGAAATGAATGAGAGTCTTTTTCTCTCTCTTTATTCTGTAAGACTTTAACTTTATTTGATTCTTTTGAATTGTGATTGGCTGATTCATTGCTTAGCTTTAACTTTATTAATATTTTGTCCTTGTTTTTTATTTTTGGCTTTATCCATTGGTGTTGGTGTGTGTTGGTGTCACGCCCCAAACCCGATACCCGGATTTGTGATCATGACCGGCATGCTAATATCAACTTAAATCTGATATTAACAAGAACCAACTCAACCTTTACAAAAGCTTCTCTCTTTCTTTTCATCCTTGATTCTTTACTTAAATGATATAACTTTCCACTTAACATTCAGAGCATCTACACTATACTCAAAGAATAACATAATCCTTCAGTTACTCAAATTCTAAATTTCACATAATACATCTCTTAATACTTTAAGATACACAACTTTCATTATATCCTAAAATACACCATACTACAAATCTAAACATCATAATTGCTAATTTATGATCTATACATATAAAACTAAAACCAGCTCCTTCCAAAATTCGACTAAGGCTCTTTCTGCTCCAAAATAATACCTGTTGACTGAAAGGGTGGAAGGGGTGAGCTACACAGCTTAGTAAGGGTAAGATACATAAGAATTTAATAAGGATGTATGTAAATCAAATCATTTCATTTTATAAATATTTAGATAGAAGAACATCTTTTCATGCATAGTATTTTATACTATTTATAATAATAACTTATACACCCTTCGTAGAAAAATATTTGTTCTCTTTTTTCTTATCAAAATAATATTACCAAAACCTTTTAGATTGAATTTTTTTTATTTCTTACAAAGTCATCAAATATAATATTGATCGTTTAAAATCATATACACACATACATATATATATATATATATATTCTTGTTACAAAATAATCTTTTTAACTTAAATCAGATAAATGGGTAACTTTGTCTTAAACTAGAAACATCTTAAAGAATAATAAAACCTTCCTTCTTCTTGTAAAATATTATAACTTTCATAATCATAAAACTTAACGTTTCATAAAGAAAAACAGATATCTGATAACTTCTTAACATAAACTTGTACTTTTATCAGAAGTTTTATCTTTATAGTACAACAGAACTTCAGAAACTTTTATCTTTAATGAACAGCATTCTTTTCGTCAGAAACTTCTTCTTTTCATAAGAGCTTTTAACTTTTCACAATACATTTAAACAAAATCATTCTCTTATGATTAATAACATAACATAGCTGTTCATAAATAACTTATTGGTTATTCCATAGTTGATAAATCTATACTTATTTGGGAGGCTTCTAGCACCACGGTGCTAGGCATCCAGCATTCCCCACAATGCCAAGTATTCCCGGGATCACATCATAATACATATTTTCAACCATGGGGGTCAGTTGACTTCCTCCACAAGTTGGTTGTAACCAACAAGGACGGGTACAGCAGAGCTAGTCCCACTTTTAATGGCCAATCATATAATATTTTTCATAGAAAGCCAGTAATTAAACCCCTACTGATAGAGTTTAGATCATCAGAGGACATAACTCGAAAACATTTCATACTAATACATCATACTAAAATTCATAGTTTGCATAACATTTCATAATAAAAGCATTTTCATTGTTTTCTTTAAACATCATGTTCGTGGAATTAGTAATAGCATCAACATGCTTCAATCAAATACATAAAGTTTCGAAAGCTCACGAACATATCTTTGTCTAAAACAGTATTACATGTCATATCTATAATCAAAAACTTTTTTAATGCATCACATATTTTAAAATAACCTCATGACTTACCAAATGCCCACATAACTTATCCCTTACCTGAGAGCAGAAGAACAAAGAGCCTAAAGTCGAAGGACCTCAGACCTAGGGCTGGAAATACCTAAACCAAATATCAAAGCCTATCTCTTAGAATAAAGGAAATCATAATCTCACCTCAACGAGGTTTCCCCAAACATATTATGCACACATCAACAAATGATGTACCAAACTAAAGAAAAACTATCATTCTTATATTTATATCATATCTCCATAGGAGCCAACTGTTGGGGTTTATGCCCTAAAATCCAATTTATTAGTATGTCATAAATATTTAAATTGTTTAATTATATGAGACTATCTATAAATGAACCAATGAGACATTATTTTAGTCCATGAGATGCATAGTATGCGATTTATGTGATTTAGTCACAGAAAATATAATTGCAAGTTCTTTGTAAACTCAGAATGTAGTTTGTAGTCGGTGATGAAATTGAGCGTTTCATCTGCGAAGACTATAACATATCAACTAAGATGATTTGTCTTGATCATGGAAATGGAGATTTCTAGTTGATATGTTGATATGTTTTAAGAGTTAAGACATATTGAACTGGACCGCTGTGAGATTTATTATTCTCCTAACGACTGTCAAATGAATAATAAATCTCACGACTTCTATTTATATCAACTTTAAATCCTTAGAGAATAATGGACCTGATCATGAGATGTGAGTTGCTTTGATATATCAAGAGTGAGATCTATAAGTTACGGTCAAAACCTCAGTATGTTGGGCAGCCGCATTTAGTGTTGATGGAACATATATTCTCAAGATGGAATTCATAATCTCTTAACGGAGATATAAAATATTCCATTGAGATAAGTTTAATGGGTTTGGTTATTCAGAGAGTTGGGCCCAACCACTTTAGTAAAGAGTTACTAAAGTATATATTTATGGAATTGGATTTCATAAATATATGATGAATAACATTAAGGATTAAACTGGGTACTCAAGGATTAAGATGTAGTAATTTTCAAAATGGCAGTCTATATTCATGACTTTGTATTACTACGAATATTTTAATGAAGGGGTTGCATATATAATAAAGTCTTGGGATATAATTTATTAATAAGGCTTAACGTGCAATTATATTCATATAGTGGTATTGAATATAATTAATGGTAACTTTAGACTTGTCAAGAGTTGACAGAAAAGCCCAAGGCCCATTGGAACTAGAGTCTTATTTGTTCCATTTTGGTCCCACTCCAAGCCACACACTAGAGCCCAATTGGAATGGCCCAAAAGGCTAGTCCAATTAGATAATTAGTTGCATATAAGGAAAGAAACATACAGAATTTCAAGAGGTTCTTTTGATAAGTGCTTTTTCATATGAGTCTTTCATAAGTGTTTTTCATCAATATTGCACAAGGAATGAAATGGTTTGTATGTGAGTGTTGGACACTCTCTTATTCTCTCTTTGGAAACTGATTGAGAGACCACACATCTTAGGCATTAAGTGGAATTGGCGTGAAGATTAAAAGTCTTCCCAATAACTTCTGATCTTTGGTTTTGAATTTCACCGCACCAAGGTATGCTTTCTTGTTCTTAAATTCTGAAACTTTCATAGTGCATGTTATCAATTGCGAATGAAGTAGATCCGTTAATTTTTCGCTGCGTATGTTTTGTATGTGATACGAACATGTATTTTCCCAACACCAACTTCATTTCAAAAGGTGTTTTGAGATTAGGACAATAATACATGCATAAACGTAAAATCCTTTAAACATTGTCATGTAACCATATATACTCATAAGGCAACATACAACGTGTTCAACAAAACAGCTTCATAGATGCAACCGTCGAATGATTTAGAACCCCTTCTTTGAGTACTAAACCTTGAACCAAGTTATAAAAAATTTATCTATGATCTAGACATACTAAATGATGAGCATATTAAATTATAGTTTAAAACATTCACCCTAACTTCAAAATTAAATCCACAAAGTCAGGTGTGTCATATGTTGTTCATTGCTTATTACAGCAACGAAAGCCCCATTTGTAAAATACAAATGGGCTATCCGTACACATCCAAATGTTATGAAATTTTACAGAGCTACTCCCCTGTATTTCTAGTATATACATAAAAATTTTGGAGTCAAAGCATAAAATCATGATTTATTAAAAATCATACAATGCAACATACTCAAATCTGTCCTGATAGAATTTAATGCAACTTAGAAATTAAACCATTATTTTTATATTAATCCAAAGGCTGTGAGACCACTTCTAATACAACCATATGTGTCTTAGCTTTCATAGGAAATATCCCTAGCATCCAAATTCACTGTATACGATTTACTACATAATTTATCATGCATGAACACAGAATTTGTCACAGTGACAGCTTTGCAACATTTTCTTGTAAATTCACAAACAATTATCAAACGATGTATTTTCTTATGAAATTTAATCCACACATACTGGACATATTATATAATAATCTCCAATAAACCATATACCCCTAGCTGTCCTAGAAAAATACAGGATTTATGATGACTAAACAGGTTAACTAATGGGTGCAACTCTTAACAAGTTCATGAACTAACTCTTAACAAGCTTCAATTTCTGAATCAATTACACATTTAGCACCTCAAATAACAATCACTTAAGTTTAAATAGACAATAGATAAAAGAATTAGATTTTCCCCTTACCCTAGGCATGGTTCTTGGAGTGATAGAGCTAGAATCACTCTAGCTTTAAATTGGGAACAAAAGCTTGAGAAGGATTGAAGGAAACATTTTTCCTTGTTGCTGGATCCGTAGTTGTGAGAGGGAGAGAAAAGTTGAGAGCTTCTCTTTCTTTTGGTGTTCGACCATGGGTATGAAAGAGGGAGAGAGTTCTTGATTGTTGTAGTTGCTTTGAAAGAGTCAAAGAAGAGATAGGATGGAGACTTATCTTTCTTTTGGTGTGTGAACCCTTGGACTCAAGAGAGCTTCCTAGCTCTTTCCTTAAGAGAAAAGGGGGTAAAGTGAGGTGAGGAAATTTTGATTTGTGTTTACCCTTGGGAAGAGAGAGAGAGAGAATTTCTTGGATGTTTTAGTTGTCTTGAGAAAAGTCAAAGATGAAACTAGGTGAAACTTGCTCATTGCATTACCGGCGAAGTCTTGGTATTTGGGGCTTAAGGGGACAACATGTGTCAACATGCATGATGCTTTGGCTTTTCATGTGCTGAATTTCCATTGATTGCATGTGTGGGTGGAATTTCTACTATAATATCTCATGCATCATGCTTAATTAAAACACTATGTGTCTAATAACTTAAACCACTTAATATAATTTTGTACATACTTAGTATATATACAGAATACAATTAGCCATTCAAGTATTTAAAATCTTTACAATTCTTATCCAAAAGCATTATAAAATAATATATTCATTAAATACTCTTCTATTAATTATAAAAAGAAAGTGGCTTAAAAATAATAATTAATTATTCAAACACATAGTTTAACTATAACGTTGGATCGGGGTGTTACAGTTGGTGTTGGTGTTGGCGTTGGTGAGATACAATTAATTGTCTTATTATGATTTGTGATTGTGAATTTTTCTGATTGGCAGCTGGCTCATGTGATTGGGGGCCATGAGGCTTGTCTGTTGAGTGGGGTGGGGAGTGGATGGGCACATGAGGCCAGGTGGGATATTTGAATCAGGGGAAGTAAATGCACATGGGATGTGTACTAGTGCAACTAATAAATAATAATTTAATTAACCAATAATTAATTAAGAGAAGCAACTAATAAACAATAATTAATAATTTAATTAACCAATATATTATAAAAGACAAACAAATTAAATTATGTTAGGCTAAACAACAATTAATAATTTTATAATTAATAAAACAACAATATAACAAATTATAGTTTATAAAAGACAAACAAATTAATGAAACAACTAAACAACAATAATTAATAATTTTATTAATATTTCAAATGAACTTATAGTTTGATGTTTATTCTTTTGCTAGAATTATGGACAAATATTTGATAAGAAAACCACGTACTCAAGATTCATCTCCTATGCAATATTCATCTTCATCTTCTAAGCGAATCCGTGTTGGCTTTAACTTGAAAAATCTTTCTTCAAATCTTGGGCTATGAGAAAATATGTCATCTTATCATCCTAATAACCATGATGAAATAAGAAGATATAATTTACAAAAAGGCCCTTGTCAACCTGTTTTCCAACACCATGATGATTACCCTCTATCGTATTTTTCTAGAAAGCCCCGTCAATTTATACCCGAATGGTATGTAAGGAGAAAGTGGTTGGAATATAGTATAGACAAAGATGCAGTATTTTGTTTATATTGCTACCTATTTGGGCAAGATGTTGGTAAGCAACAAGGATGTGAGACTTTTGTAACAAAGGGATTCAAACTTTGGAATCAGAAAGATAAGTTAAATTCTCATGTTAGAGGAGTTAGTGCCCATTTGTTTGCACTTTCCACTAGCAAAACGCGCTTTTTGAAATCAAAAAACTAATATAAGCATTTGGTGAAGTTTCAAAACGTAGCTTTTAACATGTGAAGGGGAGCGCATGTTCTCAGAATGTAGCTCTTCGGAGCCTTTTCCAAAAGCCCATGCGCGTTCATCAATATAACCGTTGGCCTCTGTGTTACGTTACCAAATTACCCTTCACATTTCAGATTGGTATTTGCAGCCCGAGAACCCCAGAATCCTTTGAAAAATTAATTGCTACAAAGACCACAAAAAATAGCGTCTAGCCCAGGTTCAATTCAATAAAAATTTTCAAATCTAAACACAAAAAAAAAAAAAAAAACTATAACAAATTCTCAAATCAGCTAAGGAAGAAAAAAAATCAATCCCTTGCAGTAATAATTTGAACTCCGTCTTTATGGGCGATTATACGAACCAGAAGCAGGATTCCTTGTCCCCTGACCTTTCACCTAGCGGCATTTTCTTTGGGTTTGTCGAGATCTCTCTATTTTTCATTTTGATCTTTCTCAGTTCTCACTCTCTCCCCTTTGATAAAGTAATAGTTTAGAGGATGTGAAACAAAGTGAGAGAGAGAGAGGTGTTGAAACTTGAAAGAAGACAAAATGTGAAGAAGTGTGTGGAGGAAAATTAACTCACCTTAATTGATTTTTAATTGACATGCATGAGGTTGGGTGACAAATTTGATAGTCCTAGTTCGGTTTGGTTCTTGGAAGCTGATGGATGAAATTAGAGAAAATGAGAAGCAGAGAAAAAATAATAGTGGATGGGAGAATATAAAGGTGGAAGAAGATAAGGTTGAAAGGAAACGTGTGGTTGAGAATAAAAGAAGAGAAGTAAAAAAAAAAAAAAAAGTAAAAGGTAGAGTGTGATACGTGTGCTAGCAAATTTACAAAATGAAAATTAGGACACAACAAATTATCACAAAAGTTTCAAATTGAGGTATCAAATCTTTTATTAGACGAGTATTAACCATATAATAAAAAAAAAACAAATAGTATTGTGAAAATATTGTCACATTTTATTGTATCTTTGGACATTTTATTGTATCTTTTGACCTACTAGTGACATTATTATTTTTTTTTATCTATCATTAACAACTTGTCATATAGACTTTGTTGTGAAATTTTTGTAAAAATATTGTGTCCATAACTTGCATTAAGAGAGATAATAAAAACAAAGAATTCTCTTATATGTAGAAATATAAATATATATATATATATATATATATCTTGCCCTTTTTGGTAATTTACAACTCAAACCTCCACTTTTATAAGTGTTAGCCAAACACTCAGCTTTTTAAAAAAGCACTTTTTAACAGTTTTTACCAAACACTTAGCTTTTTCAAAAAGCTCAGTTTCATACTACATTTTTTGAAAACTTCACTTTTTCAAAAAGTCCAGTTACAAAAAGCTGAACCAAACTCACCCTTAATAGTGCTCATAATCAAGCTGTCAAGAAGAATGAAGATCTAACGAAGGAAAAGAAACACATTCAAAGTGTTTTGGTTAAGCAATCAAATCAAGATAAAATTGAATATTGGGTTCAATTAAATGCAATAGTTAATTGCATAAGATTCCTTTTATGCCGAGGATTAGCTTTTCGTGGTCACAATGAATCTCAAGGTTCAAGTGATAAAGGAAATTTTCTTGAACTTCTACAATTTTTGGGGGATCACAATGAATATATCAGTGAAGTGTTGCAAAAAGTTTCGAAAAATTGCAAGCTTACCCACCATGAAATTCAAAAAGACATTGTGAATGTAATTGCACGTGAAACATACAAAGCCATCATCAAGGATCTTGACAATGGGTTCTTTTTAATATTAGTTGATGAGTCATGTGATATCTCAGTGCAAGAGCAAATGACTCTTGTTCTTCGTTATGTAAACAGAAAATGAATTATTATAGAGCAGTTCCTTACCATTGTACATGTATCAAGTTCCACTGCTTTGTCACTCAAATATGCTATTGAATGTTTACTTTGTGAACATAATTTGAGTTTATTGAAACTACGTGGGTAAGGTTATGACGGGCCTAGTAATATGCAAGGTGATATCAATGGTCTCAAAACTTTAATTTTGAAGTAGAATAAGTCAGCATTTTATGTCCATTGTTTTGCTCATCAACTTCAATTGACACTTATTGCCGTTGCAAAAAATCATATTAACATTGCTGAATTTTTTTTATGTGGTTAGTAAATTTAGTAACTATTGTTAGAGGTTCTTGTAAGAGACGAGGTGGTCTTCGAGATACACAATTTGCCAAAATCAAAGAAGAATTAGAGAATGATGTACGTAGAAGTGGACAAGGTTTGAATTAAGAAATAAATCTTAAACGTCTTGATGATACACATTGGGTATCATATTATGAGACTATTCTCAACTTGATTTTAATGTTCTCAGTTGTTGTTGATGTACTTGAGATTCTGAAGAAGATGGCCTCTCTGACCAAAAAGTTGAAGCTTATTATGAGGTCAATTCTATCTTTTGAATTTGTCTTTACTCTATACTTGATGAAAAACATTTTAGGGATCACAAATGAATTGTCAATAGCATTGTAAAAAAAAAAAAATCAAGATATAGTAAATGTAATGGATCTTCTTAAAGTGTCTAAGCAACGATTGCAAGTGGTGGGAGATGATGAATAAATATCTTTATTGACTGAAGCATCTTCATTTGGTACCACACATGATATTCCTATCTTGAATATGGATGAAATATTTGTAGTTAGTAGGAGTCCGCGACGCAACACCCAACAAAATACAAATTTACATCATTATCCTGTTGAGCTATTTTACAGAGTCATATATACGTAACTTCAAGAGCTTAACAACTGTTTTTCAGAGGCGAATATTGATTTGCTACTTTGTATGGCTTGCTTGAATCCAAGTAATTCATTTGTGGCTTTTGATAAGGAAAAGTTGATACGTCTAACAAAGTTCTATCCATCTGATTTTCTTAGGACAAATATCTTGGCACTTGACTCTCAACTTCAAAATTACATTTTTGATATGCGTAACAATGACTAGTTTTTAGAGTTTCAAGGAGTTAGTGAACTTGCTGAAAAGTTAGTGAACACAAGGAAGCATGAGACTTATCCATTACTCTATTTGCTTGTGAAGTTAGCTTTGGCCCTTCCTGTCGTTATTGCAACAGTAGAAAGAATGAATTGCACAATCAAATAGGAGATCAGTGGATGAATGATTGCTTTGTTGTGTATATTTAAAGAGATATAGCTTGTAGCATTAATAATGAGACTATCATACAACGATTTCAAAATATGAAAACTCGTAGAAAGCAATTGTATATTTTATATATTTGCGTGTTTTTTTATTGTTGTTGTTGTCAATATATGAATTTCTCTTTTTATTAGATTGTGTAATTTATGCTTCTTAAGGAACTTCTTGAGAAAAATTCCTGAAGCCGCCACTGGAAATGATATATATATATATATATATATATATAAAATAAGTGCATTTAAAAAGTGATCGAGATTCTCTTAATGGCTATAGATAATTGTAAATTGTTCAAATTCGCTAATTGTTGAGGCACTTGATAGTTGTCTTAATGCCATATGAAATTTAGGATTTATTTTAATAAGTGACATACTGATTTTTAAAATAATCGTAATTACTTAGCTGGATGTACAACTATATTATAAAGCACAACCTACAAACATGTTTTGTAATTTATACAAGTAGAGGGCTTGTGCCTATGTACAAGGCGTACGACCTATAACCTAATGACTGCTAACAACCTCTCCCTTAAACTAAACATAGGTTCCAACGAGATCATGGAAGCAAAGACTTAGGGCTGTTTGGATTTTGAGTTTCCATAACTCATAACTCTGTTTTCATAACTAATAACTCAAAAATGGTGGGACCCAAGGCTGAGAAGTCCGTTTGGATTTTCATAACTTTGTTTCCATAACTCTGTTTCAATCACTCAATTCTCTGATTTTTGAGTGATGAGTTATGAAAACTGAAAATACATTTTAGTTGTTTTCAGTTTCCATAACTCATAACTCAATGGCATTTTTGTAATTAAACATATACAAAGGGACCCACAGCCGCAACTTTTGACTCATTCTCCTCTTTTTTTTTTCTTTTTTTTTTTCTTCTAATCAGCGTCTTCTTCCTCTTGTTTTCTTCCTTCTTCTTTTTTTCTTCTTTCTTCCTTTCTTCTGATCAGCGTCAACTTCAAACTTTCGTCTTCTTCCTTCCTTTTTTTTTTTTTCTTCCTTTCTTCTGATCAGCTCGTCTTCTAGGTTTCAGCTTCATTTTTTTTTTCTTTTCTTCTTCTTCTTTCACTGGTTCAGTAACCTGGGTTTCCTTCTTTGTTTTTTTTTTTTTTTTCACTGGGTTCCGGTGATCTAGGCTTCTTCTTCTTCTTTTTTTTTTTTTTTTCCTTTCTTCTTTCTCGGGTGATCTGGGCACTGAAAAAAAAAAAAAAAAACATTATACCGAGTGACAGGTATGGGACACATAAATAGTTGAAAAATATTGAGTGATGATAACTGGGTGATGGTGCCAAACGGCTGGGGTGTAGGGAGTTAGGGAATTTTGAGTGATGAGTGATGGAAATTGAGTGATGAGCTATAAAAAAAAAAAACCAAACAAGCCCTTAGTTCACCGACGATTTTTTTTTTTTTTTTTGTTGATATTAGTTCACCAACGATTGGTAGGATATCTTGCCTAGTTTTGTAAGGTCTATAATTGGCGTGTGCATCATCACATCAATCCATTCAATCCATCGAAACAACCCTCCTAAGCGATTCAGATTGGGTGGCAGGTTGATTTTTTAAAAATTCACAGAAACCGTGCTCTATATATATTCATCATTTTATCTCTCTTTAATATTCAACTCTCTGCGAGAAAGCATGATTGCCTTCAAATGATTCAGAGGAAAATACAATTTAAAAAAATAATTATCCGTAAATGCTAAAATAAATTTTAAAGTTAAGTATGCAACACATAACCAAGCGTGCGTTTGCAAACTGCTTTTTTTGTGTTTGCGTTTCTCTGGATCCCGTGCAATATTCACGGGACCCGCAAATATAGAATCTGGAAAAAGTAACTTTAAAATTGGATCCCACAACACTATTCACACCTTTAAAAATTATTTTACAACAATGTTTTCAACAATAAGTATTCAGTTTTCAACAACAAACGGTATCCAAATAGACCCTAAAGCTAATTCACCAAACTCACTAAGGGCACGTTTGGTACACCGTAATAATCATTACATGGGAATAAGAATAAATATTACAAGGAATACATTAAGTTGGAATGTAATAAGTATTACGATTCATTAGTTTGGTAACCATTTAGGAATAGAATCCTGAATATGCATCTACAATTTAATAAAGTATAAAAAGAATGTATAATTAAATCATTTTTAAGTCAAATTTCCTAAAATACACTTATTTTAGAGTGTTCAAAATAGAGCTAATAATTAACAATAAGGAAAATTTATTTTCTTTCTTTTTGAAGATGTGGCAACTAATGGTTTTTTAGGAAATTTTTTAAAAAAGTTATTACATAAGGTGATGGAATAGATATTCAGTACTTTTGATAAAAAATAGTTATTCCTCATTTTGAAGAAAAGCTATTTATAAGAATAACTATTCATTGTAATAAAAACATAACCAAACAACCGAATAGTTATGCCATAGGAAAATCTATTACATTATAGTATCTATTACAGTCTACCAAACGTGCTCTAAGTGAAAACCACCCAAAATTTCCAACGACTAGTCGTATTTTGAGGTTGAAGGGTCATCGGTGGTTTGGAATTTTACCAACTTGCCAATGGTGGTTGCAATTTTTTACGCAGCCTACCCATTTCGACTCACGCACAATCCTAGTCTATAAGCAGCATGGGTATTATACAAAATCAAGGGTGAAGCGAAGGGGTTGAAAGGCCCCCTCACCCTGCCCAAAAATCCCCTCCCCATTTTCTATAATCTAGTCTTTTTTTTTCTTTTCTTTAAACTTTTTTATGTGTCAAACTTAATTGCATAATATAGAAAAATGTTTCCTATATTATCAGTGTTTTTAATGTCAAAAAATTATTTAAAAAAAATTAAGGATTATAAAAATAAAGTAAAGAAGCAATATATATATATATATATATATATATATGTAAGGACACAATCTGGTTCCTAAGCCTAAAAGGTAAAAGGATCTAGGTCCAAAAAGCCCAATTCAATGAATTTGTAAAATGTGGGTCAGAAAACTAGGATTTAATGAGTTGGATAACAATTATAGTGGGTCCAGATGACAAAAAAACAAAAATAAACTGGCTTTATCCAAAGAGAATCGTCCTTGGCATAATCCGAGGAGATTAGTTCTTATATATATATATATATATATATATATATATATATTTCTTTTGAATTTGATTATAAGTCTAGCTCTTGTTGCTACAATATTTTTCTATCAATTCTCTGATCCATCTCCCTTAGTGGCTTATTTCACTTTTATACTATTCTATTTCTTTCGTCTTCACCCTCCACATGTAGGCCAAATTGCTGACTTCGATCCTTATCCCATCAGCACCTTCCTGAAGTCAAGGCTGAAAGTCACTGTTCAGGTATCACTTTCATATTAATGCGGCCAGAGAGTTAGCTGCAGAGCATTTAATGTGGTGGTAACAGATTTCTCTTAGATATTTCTTGACTTCCCTTTGTACTATGCTTTCATGATGTTTATCCTTATCAATAGAATCCTCCGGAATGTTGCTCTTGATGGCAGACCACACCTTCTGACTTCTACTTTGCTTAGCCGATGAGGCATTTCTCTTCGGACTACCTTCCTAAACCCTCATGACTAGACACCCTTTCTTCATTCATTAATATGGACTTCTATGATGACGTTTACCCATCCTCGGATTACTAGGTGTCCTCGGATAGGGCCCACGGCCCAATATGTATTACTGGGCTTATCATTCCTACAATATATATAAAATTGAAGATAAAATCTACAAAAAAAAAAGGAAAATTTTACCTTTAAAAGGGTCAAGAGTAGGGCTGTCCACAGACCCAGTCAACCCAACCCAACTGCCGCCGCCGATCGAACCGACTTCTCTGACGGTCAGTGACGAGTTTATTCCTCCAAAACCCGAATTTGGAGGGTCGAGTGTCGGTTTTCCTTTCTCCAAAATCCAATCAACCCGATCCAACCAACCCACAAAATTTCCAACAATATTTGGTAGATTCGACGAGATCTAGACCATTTTCGTCAAGATCTCAGCGAGATTTCGCCGAATCTAGCCAAGACCTTGCCAAAAATGGCCTAGATTAGGCCGGATCTGGCAAGACCTCAAGGATTTTGGCCGTTTTCTCCATTTTCATGCCGTATTCTCGTAGTTTTCTAAAAATTTGAACCCGACTGACCTGCACGGATCCTGTTAAAGTTCAACCCACCCAATCCGATCATCCTCTCGATCGGCAACGGGTTGAGATTTCATCCTTTCGATCATGTCGGGTCGGATGCGGGTAATATGACTATATATGTAATAAAATATTAACATAATTATATAATAAACTCTATAATATGATATTATTTTAAAGTTTAATTCTAAAATTTCATATGCACAAACAGCTACAATATGGCTTTAAATTGTTTTAATCTAATTTTTATAAGTTTTACTTAAAGTTTATTTAAATACTAAAAACCATTACATAATAATTATAAGAGGAATTTTGATAATGAAAAAAAAAATCGTCACGACTTATTCATATGTAAAAGTCATTACATATAAACACAATATATTAGATATGTTTTATTTTTATGGGTTTTATAACATTAAAATGGCACTAACTATTACATGAGTGTTCTGGTAGGGGGAAAATCTGTTGAATGATTTTCATTTTTTTAAAATCTAAATTGGTCTTAAGTATTATATGTCATGTGTGCACATGCACTAAATGTGTATCTATGTATATCCACAATTATATAGAATATACATCTCAGAGCATTCACATCAATTCATACAAAAATTTCAGTCTATTTTAGCATAAGAATCTACTTTTTCTATTTACATACTTTTCAAATACTTCGTATCAGACAATCTATTTTATATTGCATTTTATTAAATCATCAATTTTTCTTGATTGTTTTTAATTGTTTCTTTTTCTTTATACACAATAATCACTACACACTCTCTTCTTTCATCCCTGAGATACTTAAAGAAAGAATAAATAACTAAATGCAAAATACATAATGTCAGTATAAATTTACATAAATACTGTAGTAAACTTGTAAATTTACATAATTATACACGGACTAATATGAGTTATTTTTAGACAAAATTATATAAATTCTACACTTTTTTTCCAATATATGTGAATGCTATTATTAGTTATAAATTTAATTTGGTCCCTAAAATCTTAACTCTGTCACTGCAAGTAATGGGTCTCGGCCTATGAATTACAATATTACCTACAACCAAGCTACAACATAATGATTGCTAACATTATTAATTAATTCATTATTGGTTGACAAGTGTTTTTTTTTTTCTTTTGCATATTTGTAAAAGTATGTGAAACCAGAATTAATTATGAAAGCTAATGATGCAACAGCTGAACTGGTGCGAATCTGCTGCTGGCAATGATTTGTGATAATAGAATGTTTCTCACCTACAAAAAATGGGGAAATAATAATAGAACGTTGAAGCTGCTGTGTACATTTGTAACAGGGCTGGTTGTACTTTTGGATTCAATATGCCATGAATCCTAGGCCCTATATTGTATTGTTGAGCCTAAAACCCCGTCTCTTTACACAGTCCCATTTTGGACACAAACCGAAGAAAATGGAAAATTTCACGAACAGGGGAAAGGTGAACCTTATGTCATGCCATAATTAATTGAATACAAATTTCATGTATCATTTTTTATGTTCCACTTTATATTTTACGGTTTATCAGTTACAATTTATTTTACTAATAATAACTTATCATGTGAATGTTTTTTTTCCACTTTCAACTTTAGTTATTTTATAAAGAAAGTAAAATCAATACTTGATAACTTGTTATTCGTGGAATATAGAGTGGTATACAAAATATAATACATAAGATTTGTATTGGTTGAAAGTCTTTCCTTTCTACAACTAAAAGCATGAGTGGTTTTAAATACTCAATATCCTCACCTGCACAAAAAAAATATTTTGTATCAAATGATACCACATCATTCATATTAAAATTCAATAAGTGTGAGACATGTCAATAAAAAATAATTAACCCATTAACATATGTATGCAAAAATAATTACCCACTAACACATGCCTTTCAATTATTAATGGTTTAGCTATTTTTTGTTGACATGTCTCACATTTATTAAATTTTAATACCACTAATATAATATTATTTGATACAAAATACTTTTTGGCCTGTACAAAGCTAGGTACGTACATAGGATGGCCAGGACATGACGTATGCGTTTGGGAAGCGCGTTTTGCGCTTCCCAAATGCACATTTTGCGTTTCAATTTTTTTTTAGCCAAAAAGTTTGACTTTTTTGTGAATAGTGTACACTGTGCACGGTTTATAGACCCATAAATTTCACTTTTCGACAATTTTTTCATTAAAAATGGGTCTCACAGTACTATTTACACATTTAAAAATTATTTTACTACAGTATTTTTTAATTTTCAATTTCAGTTTCAGTTTTTAGTTTTCAGTAGTATCTAAATGGACCCGACATTTGGTTGAGAAAAAATGTCACGTTGCATGGCCAGAGGACCACGTAGCAATACTCAAACACTCTTAAAACATGACTCGTGTGCAATTACATTTACAGTGTTTTTCAATTTTCAATTTCAGTTTTTAGTAGTATCTAAATAGACCCGACATTTGGTCGAGAAAAAATGTCACGTTGCATGGCTAGAGGACCACGTAGCAATACTCAAACACTCTTAAAACATGACTCGTGTGCAATTACATTTAACGTGTCACCACCTAGAGTCAGCTGGTTTCTAATTCCTTGTGGTAAGAAGTAAGAACAGG
Organism: Lithocarpus polystachyus; assembly: GCA_033629205.1. Taxonomy (NCBI): domain Eukaryota; kingdom Viridiplantae; phylum Streptophyta; class Magnoliopsida; order Fagales; family Fagaceae; genus Lithocarpus; species Lithocarpus polystachyus. The sequence continues at coordinate 54,029,104 of CM066167.1, forward strand.
AATGGTCCCATGGAATCGGATGTCATTGCTGACTATTTCTTTTTATTGCAGATTCATCATTTTGTCTGCATGTATATATAACTATTTAAGCAATAATAGGGTACCATCCAAAGAGCCATTAACATGAATAACGCAATCAGATTAACTCGAACGTATCCACCAACTTTGCTTTCAATACCTCTGCCACAACAGAGAACGTCTGGAATCAGATTCAGGAAGATCACAAGTATGTCAACCCAACCTGAGAGTAAGCAAAACAGGGACGAGGTCCAGAAGGGCCTGAACCCAAATCAGAAAACTGGGTAAGGTTTTTTTTTTTTCTAATCCATTATCCATTTCATATATATACTGATTACTGAAGTTTTAATTGTAAGTTGAATTTTTTTTATTAGTGTTTGAAATTTGTTGTTGCGTATGTGTGGGAATAGGGACGTGATGTCTCATTCGTTTGGGGACGGATACGCCACCAGGTCAGATGAGGAAGGATTTGGTGGAATATATGGAGAGAACCAGTCTTTTCAGAAGCCCGAGAAGGATGAGCCTATCCATGAAAATCACCCTGGTAAGCCACAGTTTAACTTGTTAACCATCAGTATATCTGGTTGGTGCTTCAGTATATAGTTTTATAAGCTTGTTTATAAGACCTAAATACATCCAAATAGGGCCAAATACCCCCATTAAAACTCCCACAGCTATTTATAGTTTTATTAATTGCTCTGTTTCTCTCATACAATTCTAATTAAGATTTTTGGAATTGTACATGTACGTAAAGCTTATGACAAGACACAGGGAAGCGAAGTGAAGGAGAAGGAAAAGGCAAGGCACCAGACCAATGCAAATTCGTAGATACGGGCCATACGGCAGGCCCCTTCTCACCCTTTGGGCCTTTGGCCATGGTCAATCATGTGTGAGACCTGTTTAATTAGTGGGGGCTTCTGTTTCCTCTAATAATTAACTACGTCGCTATGTATTAATGTTCCTATCAAAAAAAAAAAAAAAATGTTCCCCGGCGAAGATTTGTTTTTGTCTTTGTTTTTCTTTCTTTCTTAATAAATTTTAACTTTTGTGGGCTAAATCATGGATGTTGTATATGTTGGAGACTTATTTTGCAGTAGAAAAATATCCTAAATATTTTTTTTTACTAAATATATCCTGAATATTAGTACTTAAAATCATTGAAAAGTCACACCTTGCAGACTTAACCAACCATAGGATTAAGGTCCTAATTAATCTCAGCTACAAATACTAAACAACAGGCTTGTTCAAATTAAGAGAATAATAGGAAATTTTAGTACCATAGAATTCTACTGATGTTTAGAAGTGAAGTTATTACTTGACAATTTTATAACGAAAATCCCCCCATGGTTATACGAGTCTTAGCAATGTACTGTTGTTAAATAACAGTTTTCACTGTTTAAATACCACAATACATATTGTCGCAACACTTTTTCAACCACACGTATTTTCATAATATTTAAACAACAATATTAAAAATCTCTTACCAAACTGCTAATAGTTGTGTTGAAAATTTGCATGTTTTTCCCGTCTGTGGCCTATTAGTTAGTCTATTAAAAAAAGCTTATGAATCTTGAACCTCTTAAGAGTAATGGTGCTAATTTTATGCCAATGAAATTTAGAGAGGTGAGAGGTCTAAGCCCCTCTCTTAACATAAATTGAGTTCAAGCAAAGAATGAAGAATGTAAGGCAGCCAGAGAGAGCAAAAATCGAAAGATCCAACGAAACCATTTGACTGGCCCGGCCCATCTTTCCCAATTGTGAGCCACTCCATGGACAAAGCCGGCCCATCTTTTCAAGGTGTGAGCCACCCCCCATAGACGAAGCCGGGCCTTCTTTCCAAAGTGTGAGCCACCTGCCTAACTAACACGTCAAATCAAATTCAAAATATTTTCCCAACTGTTTTCAGTAATTTTTTTAGGTGTTTTGAGAAGTTGTTCTCCAAAATAGTGTCCTAAAGTCCTTTTGGTAAAATAAGAGAGGGAGGAAAAGAAATTTATTGGAGTGTTTGGTTTGGTGGATTTGTGGAAAGAAAATTAGTAGGTTTTGTTTTGTTTTTTTTTTTCCCCCTAAATTCACCAAAATGTTTTTTTTCCCCCCTTAAAGTGAGGAGAAAAAAAGAAAGAAAACATGGATCTTTGCTCATAGGGGGTGTTTGGTACCGTTGTTTAAATTATAGTTGTAAGGACACAAATCAGATTCCTAGCCCACCAGATGGATAGAGTTAGGCCCAAAAAGGCCAAAATAATAAATTTGTAGAGATTAAGTCGAGAAAACTAGGCTTTAATGTGATGAAAACAAATATAATAGATCCAAGTAAACAAAAAAATAAAGACAGAATAGATTTATTCAAAGAAGAACGTCTTCGGCTCAATTCGAGGAGAATATTTTCAGTATATTGATACACGAATTAGTTACAAACTTAATTCTAGGTTGCTACAGTGTTTCTTTCTTTCTTTCTTCTTCCGATCTCCAGCTCTCTGATAGGTTGAGAGAACTGGGCTTTAATGTGTTGAAAACAAATATAATAGATCCAAGCAAACAAAAGAATAAAGACAGAATAAATTTATTCAAAGAAGAACGTCCTCGGCTCAATTCGAGGAGAATAGTTTCAGTATATCGATACACGAATTGGTTACAAACTTAATTCTAGGTTGCTACAATGTTTCTTTCTTTCTTCTTCCGATCCCCTGCTTTCTAGGTCTCTCTTCCCTTTTATACTCTCCTCCTCCTTCTCTTTGCCTTCCATGTATAAACTAGGTGATGGGTGCTGATATTTGTCCTATTCACATTTTCCAGAAGTCTTTGCGTAGTTGCTGTAAGGCTGAAAACCACTGTTCAAATTTCATCTCCGCATTAATGCAGTCAGAGGGTTAGTTGCAGAGCATTCAATGCGGTGGTGGCAGCTTTCTCTTTTGATATTTTAGGACCTTCTCTTTCTACACGTTTCCGCAACACTTATCCGTTCCAATAGAACCCCATAGAGTGTTCTCCTGAGTGGCAGACCACCAAAATGGACCTCAGTTTTGGTTGTCTAAGGTGATATCCATCCTCGGTTGCTATGTTTAAAACTAGCTTCTTTCTCTACCAACACCGACTCCCTTGACAGAGTTTACTCATCCTTAAGCAAATCTTAGTCCTCAGCTTGGACTCTAGGCCCAACCTGTACATGGATATGGAATTCCTGGCCCAATGCTCCTACAATAGCCTCTCAAGATATTTCTTTCTAGATCCTCGGGAAGAAATGAGGATTTTGATATCCCTATAATTATCCTGAACTCATTGCACTCTGCTTCCGCCTGTAAAAACTTCTTTTTAATTACTCAAGATGCGCTTCTGACGTTTTAGCGTTCGAGGCGCGACTGCATTAAATTCTTACGACTTCTTGTCCCTCACGTTCTATGGCGTGATGAGAAATCAACGGCTAAGGATTTGTAGGGTACTGAGTGGGAATTTTCCTGCTCCCGATTCTTTTTTTAGTATATATACTTCTCAAATCAATCAGTTATCTTATCTTAACATTCACTTTGTTCTTGCATACATACATTGAATCTGCCAACCTACCTAGTTCACTCGTGCCCTTACAAGTACAAAAAGCCTGTCCGAGGTCACTCTCTCCTTTTCTATAAGTCTTTTCAAATCTTTATATTGTTCTTTTCCATATATTTGTCCTTTTTCAGCACTTTTCCCTTCCTCGGCCCTTTCCTTTTCCTTTAATCCTCTTAGTTTTTTCAAACCCTTTTCTAGAAATGAGTAGATTTAAGAGTTTAGTAGATTCTAAGGAGAAAATGGAGAAAATGGAGAGTTTTGGGGCTCAGAATAGGATTCCCCCAGTAGTGGGCCGTAGGTATTGTAAGGAGGGGAAATGGCACATGTTAAGGCAAGAGGGAGAAGTAGTGATCCTAATGATTGCCTTCATAGAGGCAGGGATGAGAATCCCTATGGGTACTGTTATTAGGGATTACCTCACTGCCCATAGGTTAGCCCCAATCCAATGTGCACCTAATATGTTCAGAATATTAGGTTATGTAGATGCCCTTAACAAAAGAATGGGCTTAGGATTGACCCATCACGATGTTAACTGGGTCTACAACCTCCACCACCTCAAGGGTCAAGGGTACTATTTAAAGTCTAGTTACCCCGAGGTAAAGCTTATCCAATGCCTCCTGAGTCCAATAAGGGCTTGAACAAGGATCTCCTGATCGTGTCGGGGGAATGGCACGACAGCATTCATTGTCCAACAAGAGAGGGGCAACCAGGTGGGGTTATAGGTCTAGGTTTATAATTTCTAAGTTGCTTCCCATTCTTTTTCTCTTGTTTCTGCTAGTACCTGAAAATTCTTCTGACCTGAATTGTTCTTTACTAATGAGTGTTTTTACCTGTAATGGTTTTGCAGATAAGAACGCCAGTGTCCCCAACTTTAATCTTGTGAACCAAAACAGTTTGGACAAGATCTTAAAATCCGAGGAGTTTGTGCACTCAAACGGCCAACTGAGGGCAACCCACCTGATCTTAAACTACACTTCTATTTTCGCCGCCTTCTAAGCGCCGAAGTGTGCGATCAAGGCGCGAGACCCTCGCTTGCACCGCATAAGTGTAGCGGCCCCGGGCTTCCTACTCCCTAGCCCTGTCCCAGAAGGATTTCTTTCCACCAGCCCAATATTTGAAGGCATACCTAAGGCAGAAGTGCCATTCCAACGAGTTGCCAAGGAGGTAGCCACGCCATCCCAGCCAACCATTAAGGAGGAGGAAGAAATAGTGAACATTTCTGAATCCGAGAACAAATTTAAAGTCTTCAACTGCCTCCCAACTCCAGAGATATCCGTCGAGGACTCCAGTCACTCCCCTTCTGTCCAACTGAGCCAAACACAAGGTGGTATGGGGATACAACATAAGCCTAGGACCAACTTGCTGGAGGTGATGGAGTCCCAAGTTGGGGGGAATGTGCCAGAGGTGGCCCCCCAAACCAAACTCCCCCTTCTTTCCCCTCTTCCCCTTTCTCATAACCCACAGCTAGAAGGGGCTGATAAGAAAAGAAAAAGAGAGCAAAAGGAAAGAAGGTGATAGAAGAAGGTTGAGGTGTCTCCCCCAAGACTGGCCAAATAAAATCCTTGGTGGATGGCGCGCATAGGGACAAAGGACGAGACCTACGCACCAGGGTTCCAAATTGGAACCCTCCCTTGGTACTTGATGGGTCCCCTCTTCTTGCCAATTCCTCGATTCAGGACTTCCAAAAGGGGAAGGCCGGGTATGTAGCAAATGCTGTGGAGCAAGCTCTGCTACTGCCCGAAGACATGGTCGATCTAAAGACCACAAAGAAACATGAAGTGTTTCTAAGCCTAGAAAGGGATCTCGCCATAGTAAACTCTGTTTTAAGTTCAACTCCTCTTTTTTCTTGTATATATATGTGTGTGTGTGTGTGTGTGTGTGTTTTTTTTTTTTTTTTTGTTACTAACCACCAAGTACCTTTACCGGCTGTTCAAGCCACTTTTAGGGCAGAGGAGTTGGTTGATGCCTCTCATCAGCAAATGAAGGATAAGGAGAGCAGAAGAATTGCTGCTGTCGAGGCCTTCAAGGTGGCCAATAAGAGAATAAAAGAGACTGACACCAAGCTCGTGGAATCAGAATGGGGCAGAAAGAGTGCCAAGGCAGCGGTGGACAATGCCAAGAGGCAGGGGGAGACTCAGCGCAAGCAACTCAGCCTAGCCGAGGACGAGCTCACTGCTGCTAGGGAGCAAATAAAGCAACTAAAGAAGAAACTGGAGGAGGCTGAGAAAACCAAAGACCAGGCCGAACAAGACGGCTATGACGTGGGGGTAGCCGAGACCGAGGAAGCCCTCAAGACCGAGGTCTCAAGGGTGTGTAGAGTGTATTGCTCCCAAGTGTGGAGTGAGGCTCTCAACCGAGCTGGGGTTGAGGCTTCCTCAGCGCTTAGGAGGCTAGAGAACATCTACTACCCCCCTGCAATCCGGGCGCCAGGCTCTTTAGCCTTTTCGGGATGAGGCAGCCCCCACCGTTGTGAGCCCTATTGAAGAGGCCTCGTCTAAGGACCCTCTTCCTTCCAACAGTCCCGAAGAAGCGGCAAAGTTGGCCAGTCAAGTGAACAAAGACAAAGAAGTCACTAAGGAGGTCGCGGCCATGACTACTATGTCCTTGAACGTACCCAAGTACTCTTCCAAGGAAGGGATAGGTTCTCAAAATATGGAGTTGGTTTTGGCCACTCTTCCTATCCCTGCTAAGGAGAGCTCCTAGGGTATAGACACCACATCCTCGGCAACAGCAACTACTCAACCCTCTAAGATTCCCGACGAAAAACTTATAATAAAAATGAAACAATGAGTTGGTCTTTTTCTTTTTTGTTGTTTTTGTTGTTTTTTTTTTTTTTAGTACTTGTAACTTAGCTTAATCCTATGTAATCAACTCAACCTCTTTCTGAGGTTCAAATCAATGATAAGTACAAATTTTTCTTCTATAATCATAATATTTGCAATGATGTTAGCACAATTTTTGCGTTATCCAATATTTAAATACTTCAAAGATGAGACATGATTCCCTATGATCCCTAGCATAAAGGGCAACATATTTGCTACACCTCACACAATCAACAATAAAACAGATTAAACATATTGAACTCATAAACATATTAAACTTCAAAGACATCTATGATGGCGAAGCATCTATTCCACCAGCTTTCTTTTGTTTCAATGTTCAAACCGACTTATTCAATTTGATCATGACATTATGGTATGGTATTTTATACTTAACGTGGCTTATTCAATTTGACACTTAAATAAGAAAAAAAAACATTAAATATGAACTCACCAACTGTATGAGGTCCGAGCAGCCATGTGCATTTAAGGATCTATTTGATATTTAAAAAAATGATAGAAAGATGTCAATTTTCCCAAGGTATGTGGTCAGAGGAACCAAGCATGACTAAGGTTCTGTTTGATACTTAAATTGACGCCAGGAAGTATTATTTTACCTAAAGCATGTGGTCCGAGGAGCCAGACATTGCTAAGGTCCTGTTTAATACTTAGAGCAATAATAAAAAGATATCAATTTTTCCAAGGTATGTGATTCGAGAATCCAGGCATGACCAAGGGTCTGTTTGATTCTTAGATAGATGTCATGAAGTATTAATTTATTCAAAGCATGTGATCTGAGAATCCAAACATAGCTAAGATTCTGTTTAATACTTAAATAGACTTCAGGAAGTATTAATTTACCTAAAGCATGTGATCCGAGGATCCAAGCATAACTAAAGTTCTGTTTAATACTTAAATAGACGTCAGGAAGTATTAATTTACTCAAAGAATGTGGTCCGAGGATCCAGGCATAGCTAAGATTCTGTTTAATACTTAGAACAATGATAAAAATATATCAATTTTCCCAAGGTATGTGGTCCGAGGATCTAGGCATGACCAAAAGTCTATTTGATTCTTAGATAGATGATACATGACACGAAATACAACCAACCAAGGTACAATAAAGTATATTCTTATTAATAATAATACATTCTCAGGTTATTTACATTCCAGGGTCGTGGTACAGCCTTTTCTTCTAAATCTTCAAGGCAGTATGCACCTATTCTTGCCACTGATGTGATACGATATGGTCCCTCCCAGTTGAGCCCTAATTTTTCCCAGGCTGAGTTCTTTGCAGAACCCATAACCTTTCTCAACACCAAGTCACCAGGTGCCAATAGCCTTAATTTTACATTGGCATCATATCTTTGCTTAAGCTTATGTTGATAGCAGACCAATTCGATCATGGCGTTTTCCCTTCGTTCTTCAATTAAGTCTAAACTCTTCTCCAATAAGTCATCATTGCTGTTCGGAGCGAAGGAGCTCGTCTTAAGGCCCCATAAGTCATTAAAAAAGGAGTTTCCTCAGTGGACTTCGAGGTGTAGTCCTGTAAGTCTAAAGGACGTGTGGCAGCTCTTTCACCCATCTTCCCTTCACGTTATCCAATCTTTTCTTAAGCCCACTCACTATGACCTTATCTACAGTCTCGGCTTACCCATTCCCCTATGGATAAGTCGACGTGAAATATCTGTTAGTTATTCCCAACTCGTAGCAGTATCTTTTGAAGGCTTTACTGTCAAATTGAAGTCTATCATCCGAAATAAGGGTATGGGGACTCCAAACAAAGTGACAATATTTTTCCAAACAAATTTCTTGGCATCCACATCCCTGATATTTGCCAGCAGTTCAGCTTCAACTCACTTAGTGAAATAATTCGTGCCGACCAACAAATATTTCTTACTCCCTGCTGCCTTGGAGAAATGATCTACAATATCCAAGCCTCACTGAGCAAAAGGCCAAGGGCTAGACAGAGGATTAAGGACTCCTCTTGGTTAATGGATGTTTGGTGCAAATCTCTGGCACTAATCACATTTCTTTACGTATTCTTGTGCTTCCCTTTGCATGTTGGGCCATCAATACCCTTGAGTGAGGGCCTTGTGAGATAAAGACCTTCCTCCTATGTGGCTTCCATAAATTCCTTCATGTAACTCCTCCAAAAGTAGCTCAACTGCTTCAGGATGTATGCATAGCAGATACAGGCTAAAAAAGGATCTCTTATATAATTTTTGATCCTCGGACAGTTAGAACTGAGGAGCCTTCCTCCGTACCTTGTCTGCCTCGGACTTATTCTCATGTAAGATATCATCTTTAAGGAATAGCACGATAAAGTCCATCCAGCTAGGACCCACCCTTATCTGATGGATAGAGATCACCTCTCTTCTTACACCAAAATGTTTAGTTAGGTCTTCCACAAGGATCACTCTAGGTAAATTCTGTGCTGAGGAGGTTATCAATGTTGCAAGTGAGTCTGCATGCATATTTTTGCTTTTAGGGATTTGTGATAATTAAAAGACTCAAATCTAGACCGTAAATGTCTAACTTGACTCAAATATTCCTGCATTCTGGGATCTCTGGCTTCTAATTCTCCTCAGACTTGACCTACCACCAATCTTGAGTCAGAAAATATTTTCACTATCTTTCCAACCATCCTCTGAACCATGGTCATCCCAACCAGAAGAGCTTCATACTTAGCTTCATACTTAGCTTCATTGTTGGTGGCAGAGAAGCCTAGCCTCAAGGATTTTTCAATTGTGATCTTCTTAGGGGACACCAGGACTAGCCCCACTCCAAATCCTTTGTTGTTCACCGCGCCATCAACGTAGACCCTCTAAGACAAACATTCTTGTAAGGAGATTACACCAACTGAATTTCCATCCATGTTTCGCTCCTCCACTTTTTCTTCTGTCGAGGTTTTAGCAAACTCAGCCACCAAGTCGGCGAGGACCTGACCCTTGACAGAGGTGTGAGGCATATACTTGATGTCTAAAGCTCTTAGGATTGTCCCCCACTTTGCAATCCTTCCTATATAGTCAGCGCTTCGAAGCATAGACCTGAGTGGGAATTGGGCTAGGACAACAACTGTGTGTGGTTGGAAATAATGAAAAAGCTTACGAATAGCATGCACCACTACCAAAATAGCCTTCTCGAGTGGTAAATATCGGACCCCAGCTTTATGTACTGACTTGCTCACATAATAAACTAGCTTCTGTACATCACTATCAACCCGTATCAACACCAAGCTCACCGCGTAGGCCGCCACGGTAATGTAGGCAAATAAAACTTCATCCACCTCGGGCTTGGACATGATAGGTGGTTGAGAAAGATACTTTTTCAACTGCTGGAAAGCCAAGACACACTCCTCGGTCCATTCAAATCCCTTCCACTTATTCAACAACTGGAAGAAAAGCCTACACCTGTCCGCTGATCGAGATATGAATCAGTTTAAAGCAGCTCCCTGTTAGCCTCTGAACCTCCTTGGGATTCCGAGGTGGCTGTAAATTATTGATTGCCTTAATCTGGCCGGGGTTGACTTCAATTCCGCGGTGTGTAACCGTGTAACCCAAAAACTTCCCTGATCTGACACCAAAAGAACATTTGGAAACATTAAGTCGCAGCTTGTGTCTCTTCAGGATTTCAAAGATATTTCCGAGGTCGTTAACGTGCTCGGCTTCCAACTTGTTCTTGACCACCATGTTGTTGATATAAATTTCAATGTTTCTTCCCAGTTGTGGCTCAAACATCCTTGTCATCATTCTCTAATAAGTAGACCCCGTATTTTTCAGACCAAAAGGCATCACTTTGTAGTGGTAGTTCCCAGTAGGAGTGACAAAAGCTGTCTTTTCTTGATACTCTAAAGCCAAAGGTGTCACGACCCAAACCTGTACTTCCGAATTTAGAGCATGACCAGCATATTAATATCAAGTTTAGGTCAATACTAATATGAACCAACCTAAACTGAAGGTGCTTATCAAGAATTTGTTTTTTGAATTCTTGCTTATTTTCTTGCATAAAAACCATAATATACAAAAATGATGAAAACCTTGAACTTCATCTCATTTAAACTTTGTAAGATTACCACTTGACTACAACCTCAGGTATTCGTGTAAATATTATATAGCTAAACGTTTAACAAAACTCTTATTACAAACCTAACCCCAAAGACATACAACTGGTGTTCAAAACAAACTAAGGTTCTGAATTACATTTGTGCTCAAATGATTAAGTACATCTTGATTCCTCCTATAAAAAAAAAAAAAAAAAAAAAAAAAAAAAAAACTATACAATCTAACAAATGAGATTCACAGAATTCTTGCCACCTCTAATACTCTCGCTACTTCCAGGATGAACCTGTGCACTGAAATATAATAGGGTGAGCTGCGAAACCCAGTAAGGTTTTAAGCTTCATGAGCCCTTAATAAGAATGCATGTGAATCAAATATTTTATGGATATGCCAGCTTTGATAAATAGCCTTCATACTATTCATATTGTTCTTAAAATAACTTATGAGCTTTTAGGTGAAAATACTTCATTTTCACTTCAGATAATAACAAAAGGACATAATAAGAAATATAAACATAATTCAGTAATCTTATCTTTAAAAAGATTGTAAAATACTTTATCATAAACTTCTCATCAGACTTATAACACATTCAACATATCTTTCTTATCATCATACTTTTCTTATAATTTCCAAATAGCTTAATAGCTCAATTATATACATATTAGTTAGTCCAATTGTAAGTTTGTCACAACTTTGGAAGGCTTCCAGCACAATATGCTAGGCATCCAGCATTCCCCACAATGCTAGGTAATCATGGGATCATATCATAATACATATCTTCAACCATGGGGGTAGGTTGGCATCCTCCACAAGTTGGCTGTTACCAACAAGGACGGGTACAGCAGAGTCAATCCCACTTTTAATGGCTAATAAGAATTTCCATGGAAATACCAGTACTATAACCCCTACTGGCTGAGTTCAAATCATAACAATGGAATAACTGAAATTATATTTTTCTGATAACTTTGCTTTTACATAAATGTTTCACAACAGTAGCATATCCACTTTATTCTTAAAAATTATGTTCATGATATAAATAATAACATCAATATGCTAAAATTATCATGTATATAAGATTGAACAACTCACGAGCATATATTTTACTTAAATCATACTTATATGTAATATCTCCAATTAAAAGGTTTTAATGCATAATAGTTTTCTAAACAATTTTTATACTTATCAAATGCACATGTCACAAATCCTTTACCTGAAAACAGAAGACGCGAGAGATTTGTATAAGAGGAGCTCAAGTGTTCATGTTCTCGTTCTCTTCACTTAAATGAAAGACCAAAACTTATTACTAAAAAACTCTTCCTAAGTATATAAACATATACATCTATCACAACCTAACTCTCAAACTCAAGAAAATCCTAATTCCCATCGCATAAAGTTTCCCAAAAAACAAGGTACATTCATCAAACACATTATATACCAAAACATAGAGAAACCAAGGCATAAAAATTCCTCTATGATCCAAACATACCAAAAGATAAGCATATTAAATTATAGTTTAAAACATTCACCCTAACTTCAAAATTAAATCCACAAAGTCAGAGTTATCCTTAACTGTTTACTGCTCATCTCAGCAGCATATGCCTCATTTGTAAAATACAAATGAGCTGTCCATATACGTCCAAATGTTATGAAATTGTATAGAGCTACTCCTCTGGATGTCTAGTATATACCATAAAAATTTCAGAGTCAAATAATAAAACCATGATTTATTAAAAATTATACAAGCCAACGTACTCAAATCTGTCCTGACAGAATTTCATGCAACTTAGAAATTAAACCATAATCTTTATATCAATCCAAATGCTGTGAGACCACTTCCATTATAACCATATGTATCTTAGGATTCATAAAAACTACTCCTAGCATCCTAATTTACAACAAATGATTTAATACAGATTTTTCTTGTTGTAAATATCAAATCTGTCCAATGACAGCTTCAGCACATGTTCTTACAAAATCATCAACTAATAGCAATTGGCCTTCATTTCATTTGGGTATTTTTATACCTATACTATACATATTAATATACCTTAATAAGCATCAATAGACCACAATATCATCAACTTTCAAATTACTCAAACAGAATCACAAGTTCAGCTTCTAAAATTAGAATAAAGAATAAAGAGTGAAACTAAAACAACCATTACACCCTTAAAATACCCATAACAGAAAATAAACATATATACTTACCCAAAATTGAAGCTAAAACTTTGGTAAGAGTTTAATTTCTTCTTAGAGAGAGATGTCTATGATTTTTGGTGAGAGAGTGAAGGTTGATGGTGAGATGGTGTTGCCGTGTAAAAAGGGAAGAAGAAAGAAATAAGAACATAAAAGAAGGAGTAGAGAAAGAAGAGCTGAACCTTTTGGTACAGCCAAGAAAAGATAAGGAAATTGACTTTGGGGTGGGGGCACGTGTAATGCTAAGGAAGGAAAATATCACAACCCACTTTTTCAACTTTTACATTTATACTTTTCACCCCCTTATAAGCTTATATTTCTAGAAAGGCCCAAACAATAATATAACTTTACATATAAGCCCTTACCTTTATAGACTTCTTTCCATAACATTAAAAGAGCATAGATGTTTTATAATATCACAATAGGAAAGCTTTATGCACTTAGAGTAATTAAGATAATACTAAATATATATATATATATATATATAAACTTGTAATTTAATTATGCAATTAAGTTGGGGTGTTACAAAAGGTATCTGGTGGTAGCCTTGGAAAGCATCCAAAAAGCTCATCCGGGGGTGTCCTACAGTGGCATCTACTAATTGGTCGATTTGAGGCATGGGAAAAGGGTCTTTTGGCCAGGCTTTATTTAAATTTGTAAAGTCCACACAAACCTGCCACTTTCCATTCTTCTTCTTCACAAGCACAGTATTAGCTAGCCATCAGGGTAAAACACCTCTTTGATAGCCCCGGCCTGCTTAAATTTCAGTACCTCATCTTTGACAGCGTCAGAGTGATCTCTTGATGAGCGCTGAGGTTGTTGCCTTCTAGGGGTAACAGACGGATTGACGTTCAAATGATGGCAGATGAAGCTTAGATCCATCCTCGGAGCCTCGTAAGCATTCCAGGTGAACACATCAACATTCTTCTTGAGAAACCCTACCAGCTCTTCCTTCTCCTGAGGCGGTAGCTGAGCCCCAACCTGAAAAAACTTCTTCGAGTCATCACCTATAGTAAATTTCTCTAAATTCTCACATTTCACATCCTCGGTTGAGCTATGGTTAGGTAACACTGGAGACTTTAACTGCTATAAGCCCCCTTATACGGAGGCCGAGGACTCGGATACAGGTTGATGCATAATTGCTGCCACGAGGCATTGCCTAGCCATGTTCTGGCTCTTCACGAGCTCTTCAACCCGATCACTTGATAAGTACTTCACCTTCAAATGCAGAGTTGAAGAAACAACCCCTAGGGCATGAAGTCAAGGTTTGGCCACAATTGCCGTGTAAGGAGAGTTCGCATCCACCATGATGAAGTCCATCTCTACCACCTCTGAACCAGCCTGCACGGGTAACCTAATTTAACCCCTCGATATGACAACCTTCCCATTGAAACTTACCAAAGGTGAATGGTAGGCTGTCAGATCCTCGGGCTTTAAGTTTAAACCTCTGTATTAATCAGGGTACATTATTTTCGCACTACTGCCTTGGTCTACCATCACCTTCCTCACATCATACCCTCCTATTCAGAGGATGACCACCAAAGCATCATCGTGTGGCTGGATAGTTCCCCTCTTAACCTTGTCAGAAAAACTCAGTGGTAGTCAGACCTCCAATCTAGCCATCTTCGGCTCAAAGCTAGAGTTCTTGGCTGGTGGTTGAGCTACAGTTATTACCCCGGAATGATCAGAACCAGTTCTCCCTGGTGCAGCAAAGATGACATTTATTGTACCTAACGGGGATCTCGAAGAAGTATTCCCATGTACCCCTAGCCTTGATTGGTTTCTTTGCCCGTTGGGCCAATACAAAAATTACTTCAATTTGCCATCTCGGACCAACTGCTCCAAATGACTCCACAAGGTTCTAAATTCCTCAGTGGTATGCCCCAACTTGAGTGGTACTAGCAATGAGGACTCTGATTGTGCCTCGATGGGTCCCCACTTATTTTGTTTGGCCATTTGAAGTATGACTCATTCCTAATCTTCTCCAAAACCTGATGCACTGGCTCTCGGAACACAATGTTAACCTGAGTAGCTGTAGAACTAGATTGTTCGTTAAAATCCCTTCGTGGTCTGTTATTGCTATAGTGGTCCGACTTGAAATCCCTCATCTCCTGAGGGAAAACCTTACCCTTACCCTTACCCTTCCCTTTACCTTGCTATTGATCCTTCTCAACCCTTTTATACTTATCAATTCGATCCATGAGCTGTCATACACTGGTAACAAGTTTTCCAGTCAAAGACCTCCTTAAGCCATGCTCAGCAGGTAGGCTGACCTTGAAAGTCCTGACGGCCACGTCGTCAAAGTCACCATCTATCTCGTTGAACATCTCCAGTACCTGTCCAAATATGTTTTCAAGGTTTCTCCTTCCCTCATGGATAGGGACAACAAAGAATCTAAAGGTCGAGGAACCCTGCTACATGTGATAAAACGGGATTCAAATGCCTGAGAGAGTTCCTTAAAAGAATCGATGGAACCTGCTCCCAAACCGTCAAACCATTCCATTGCTACAGGCCCTAAGCTAGACGGAAATACCTTACACATTAAGGCCTCATTCTTGGAGTGTACAGTCATTGTCACGCCCCAAACCCGATACCCGGATCTGTAACCATGACCGGCATACTAATATCAAGCCTAAACCTTATATTAACAAGAACCAACTTAACTTTAACAAAACTTTACAAAAGCTTCCCTCTTTCTTGCCATTCTTGTTTCTTTGTTTAAAAGATATAACTTTTCACTTGACATTCAGAGCATCTACACTGTACTAAAAAATAACATAATCCACTAGTTACTTAAATTCTAAATTTCACATAATACATCTCTTAATGCTTTAAGATACAAAACTTCCATTAGATCCTAAAATACACAATACTACAAAGCTAAACATCAAATTACTAGTTTGGGATCTATACTTTTAAAACTAAAACCAGCTCCTTCCAAAACTCGACTAAGGCTCCTTCTGCTCTAAAATAAAACCTGTTGACTGAAAGGGTGGAAGGGGTGAGCTACACAACTCAGTAAGGGTAAGATACATAAGAATTTAATAAAGATGCATATAAATCAAATCATTTCATTTTATAAATATTCAGATAGGAGAACATCCTTTTCATGCATAGTATTTTCTACTATTAATAATAATAACTTATACGCTCTTCGTAGAAAAATAATTGTTATCCTTTTTCTTATCAGAACAATATTACCAAAACTTTTCAGATTGAATTTCTTTCATTTCTTACAAAGTCACCAAATATAATATTGATCGTTTAAAATCATATATATATATATATATATATTCTTACAGAATAATCTTTTTAACTTAAATCAGATAATTTGTAACTTTGTCTTAAACTAGAAACATCTTAAAGAATAATAAAACCTTTTTTCATAAACTTCTTATCGTAAAATATTATAACTTCCATAATCATAAAACCTAACGCTTCATAAAGAAAAACAGATATCTGATAACTTCTTAACATAAATTTGTACTTTCATCAGAAGCTTTATCTTTATAGCACAACAGAACTTCAGAAACTTTTATTTTTAATGAACAGCTTTTCTTTTCATCAGAAACTTCTTCTTTTCAAGAGAGCTTTCAACTTTTCACAATGCATTTAAACAAAATCATTATCTCATGATTAAAAACATAATATAGTTGTTTATAAATAACTTATTGGTTAGTCCATAGCTGATAAGTCTTTACAGAGAATGCCTCATCACATTTAGGTGCTCTCGTGTGTATGATATTGTCCTATTTAGGAGGCCTGATGGCACATCCCCTCCAGGCTTTGTTCCTCCCCGCCGTCTGTATACATTGGGGAGAAGGCCTTGTTCATATACATAAGATTTTAAAAGCTCACGAACATATCTTTGCCTGAAACATGCTTATATGTCATATCTCTAATCAAAACCTTTTAATGCAAAATACACTTTAAAATTACCTCATGACTTATCAAATACTCATATAACTTATCCCATACCTGAAAGCAGAGGAATCGAGAGCCTACAGTCGAAGGAGCTTAGACTTGGGTACTGGTAACACCTAAACCAAATATCAAAACTTATTACTATTAATTATTCCTTATCATAAACTTACACATTCATCTCAAAGCCTATATCTTAGAATCAAAGAAATCCTAATCCCGCCTCAACGAGGTTCCCACAACACAAAATACATTCATCAACAAATGATGTACCAAATCAAAGAAAACCAACATTCTCATATTTATATCAGATCTCTATAGGAGACAACTTCACTTTAGAAGGTGCTTTGAGATTAGGGCAAAAATGCATGCATAAACATAAAATCCTTTAAGCATGGTCTTGTAACCATTTACACTAATAAGGCAACATACAGCATGTTCAACAAAATAACTGCATAGATACAACCATCGAATGGTTTAAAGCCCCTCCTTTGAGTTCTAAACCTTGAACCAAGTTATACAAAATTTATCTATGATCTAGACATACCAATGATGATCATATTAATTTATAGCTTAAAACATTCACCATAACTTCAAAATTAAATCCACAAAGTCAAGTGTATCGTATGCTGTTCACTGCTCATTACAGCAGCGTAAGCCCCATCTGTAAAATATAAATGGGCTGTTCGTACAGATCCAATTGTCATGAAATTTTACAGAGCTACTCCCCTGTATGTCTAGTATATACCATAAAAATTTCGGAGTTAAAGCATAACACCATGATTTATTAAAAATCATACAAGGCAACGTACTCAATTTTGTCCTGACAGAATTTTATCCAACTTAGAAATTATACCATTATTTTTATATTAATCCAAATGCTGTGAGACCACTTCCAAAATAACCATATGTGTCTTAACTTTCATAGGAAGTATCCCTAGCATCCTAATTCACTGTATATGATTTACTACATAATTTATCATGCTTGAACACAGAATCTGTCACAGTGACAGCTTTGCAACCTTTTCTTGTAAATTCACAAACAATTATCAAACGATGGTATTTTCTTATGAAATTCAATACACACATACTGGACATGTTATATAATAATCTCCAACAAACCATTTACCCATAGCTGTCCTAGAAAAATACAGAATTTATAATGACTAAACAGGTTAACTAGTGAGTGCAACTCTTAACAAGTTCATGAACTAACTCTTAACAAGCTTCAATTACTGAATCAATTACACATTCAACACCTCAAATAACAATCACTTAAGTTTAAATAGACAATAGATAAAAGAATTAGATTTTCCCCTTACCCTAGGCATGGTTCTTGAAGTGATAGAGCTAGAATCGCTCTAGCTTTAAATCTGGAACAAAAGCTAGAGATGAATTGAAAGGAACCTCTTGTAGCTGTTGGACCCGTAGGTGTGAGAGGGAGAGGAGACTGGAGAACTTTTCTTCTTTTGGTGTTGGACCATGGGTATGAAAGAGGGAGAGAGTTCTTGATTGTTGTTGATGTTTTGAAAGAGTCAAAGAAGAGATAAGATGGAGACTTATCTTTCTTTTGGTGTGTGAACCCTTGGACTCAAGAGAGCTTCCTAGCTATTTCCTTAAGAGAAAAGAGAGTAAATTGTGGTGAGGAAATTCTGATTTTTGTGTTTACCCATGGGAATAGAGAGGCTTCTTGAGTCTTCTAATTGTCTTGAGAAAAGTCAAGGAAGAAATGAGGTGGGACTTGGTTATTGCATGGCTAGCCAAGTCTTGGTCTTTGGGGTTTGTCATCATGCATGGTACTTTGGCATTTTGTGTTGAATTTCCATTAGTTGCAAGCGGGTGGAATATCTACTATAATATCTCATGCATCATACTTAATAAAAACACCAACTATGTATCTAATAACATAAACAACTTAATATAATTTTGTACATACTTAGTATATATATATATATATATATATACATATAATACAAATAGCCATTAACTATTTAAAATCTTTACAATTCTTATTTAAAGGCATTATAAAATAATATGCTTATTAAAGACTCTTATATTAATTATAGAAAGAAAGTAGCTTAAAATAATAATTAACCATTTAAACACTTAGTTTAACTATAAAATTGGGTCGGGGTGTTACAGTTATTCTCTGGTTGAAGTGGCCAACATGTTCCATAGGGTTTGTTCGGCCATTATACATGGTGAATGTGGGTTGGGCGAACCGCCGAGGAAGCCTTCCTCCCTCAATTCTATGTGTGAACGGTGATCTAGAGATTTGGTTAAGTGCCTTACTCATGGCATCATTCCTCAGGCCTCTCGAGGATGAATCTCTGTTCCTACACTCACGACGGTAATCCTCATCATACGAGAAAGACTCGCTAAGAGGTGTCCTTGATCTACGCCTATAATTACCGTCACCTTCGCCGTTAGAAGAAAAGTCATAAATAGAGGGACTTCACCTTTTCCGCTCGTGGCGCAACTCCCTCTTTAAGTGATCAATCTTTAGCTGCATGGCCTTAGCATTCTTCCCATGAGAGAGGTGGCTACCACCCCGAGAACGACTCTCACTAGTATAGGTAGTATGAACACTTCCCTCCCGGTCCTTTCCGCACTCAAGATCACGAGAGTAGTCTTCACATTGGGACCCCATAGATTCTAGCTGGTTTAGACTTGAACTTACCTTGATTAATAGTCAGACTCACTATCACACCAGTGATTCCCACAGACAACGCCAATTGTAAGGGCGCAAATCAAATTCCTAGCCCACCAAATGGATAAACTTAGGCCCAAAAAGCCCAAAACAATAAATTTGTTGAGAGTAGGTTGAGAAAACTGGGTTTTAATGTGTTGAAAACAAATATAATAGATCCAAGCAAACAAAAGAATAAAGACAAAATAGATATATTCAAAGAAGAACGTCCTTGGCTCAATCTAAGGAGAATAGTTTCAGTATATTGATGCACGAATTGGTTACAAACTTAGTTCTAGATTGCTACAGTGTTTCTTTCTTTCTTCTTCCGATCCCCTACTCTTTGGGTCTCTCTTACTTTTTATACTCCCCTCCCCCTTCTCTTTGCCTTCCATGTACAAGCTAGGTGGTGGGTGCTGATATTTGTCCCATCCACATTTTTCAGAAGTCTTGGCGTAGTAGTTGTAAGGCTGAAAACCACTGTTTAGATATCACCAGCACATTAATGCAGCCAGAGGATTAATTGTAGAGCATTTAATGCAATGGTGGCAGTTTTCTCCTTTGATATTTCAGGACCTTTTCTTTCTACACGTTTCTACAACATTTATCCGTTCCAATAGAACCTTCTAGAGTGTTCTCATGAGTGGCAGACACCAAAATAGACCTCGGCTTTGGTTGTCCGAGGTGATATCCATCCTCGGCGCTACTTCCTCGGTTGCTACATTCAAAACTAACTTCTTTCTCTACCAACACAGAATCCCTTAACACAGTTTACTCATCCTCGGTCAAATCTTAGTTCTTGGCTTAGGCTCTAGGCCCAACTTGTACATGGATATGAAATTCCTGGCCCAATGCTCCTACAATAGTTTTTAGTGTTTAAACACTGAAACACATATTTTCACAACACTTTTTAACCCACATGTATTTTCAAAACACTTAAATAACGATTCTAGAAATCTCTTACTAAAATTGCAACTGTGCAAATTTTGGTTTTATCTTCTCTTTTATATATTTTGTCTTTAGTCTTTTTTCAACATTATCTCATTCCCCTTTTCTTTTTTGACCTTTTTCAATGTTGTTTGAGTCTTAGTCTCAAACGATATATATATATATACACACACACACACACACACACATATATATCTAGGTGTTCATTCGTCTCTTTCTTTATTAGTTTCGAATGGGAGAGCCGGGGAGGGGTGTTATTATAGTTTTGGGTTCTTGATTTTTTTTTTTTTTTTGCTATTTTTCTTCTATAAAAATAAAGTATTCATTCATACACAATTTTCAAAATATAAAAATATAATGTGTTACCTTTTTTATTTTATTTTATTTTTTATCTAATATGAATATGATGATAAATTTATACAAACTCTATTTTCCATATTCTTATTTCTCTTGTCGACCAAATAAAAACAATTTTCATCTTTTCACTTTTCCATGCACCTTCCAACCAAATATAAATGAAGGAAATCAAAATATCTTTTATCTTCCCACTTTTTTATTTTCTCCCCATTTTCTGCCATCCCATTTTTCTATCCTCCTAACCAAACGGACTCTCAAGCGTTTCCTCACCCTAAAAAGTTTATTGGTACTTGTTTTTTTTTTCTAACTAATTTTTCTTTTAAATAAATGTAACGATAAAAAATTAGGGCAACCTAGCTCGAGATAACTTTGTTTTAAAAAACAAACACACACACAAGGTTACTTTTCATATCCTTGAGACAACTAAATAGAGGTAATGGTGACCCTGTCTCCACTTACCTATAGATCAATCAACATATGATTAATTACGTTTAGAATCATAGCAATAGTTATAATCATTATACCTTAATTAAGTCTATCCAATCAGCCATGACACCACCATATTGCTATCGCTACCCCCAAGTTTATGAATTTTTTTTTGCCTCTCTCTGATGACGACCATTGTGGAAGGTTCGATATAGTGATGATTTGTCATGCCTCATTGATGCCCTACCTCCCCCCCTCACCCACAAGCATCTCCTTAGTGGCATTGTTATAACGTTTTCCTTGCTTTTTGGATGCGTTGACTTTATTTGTTGTCACTTAGTGAAATTATTCAAGTCAAACATTGATTTCCAAAATTTAAAATCAAATTCGATTAGGTCAAGTAACATAATTTTATTATTGTAGCTAAACTCAACTCATGGCCACCTTTATATTTAGGGTCAAGTTGATAATCGACTTGATCATATTATGATATGAAAAAACATCTAACTTGCTACCAACCACTAATATACGAGTTCTCGACTGTTATGCATGACTTGGGAATTTTGATGATTGTATCGGTTGAATTTGCCTCATACTTGATTGTGTAGACACATCATGGCAAAGCTACCATTTCTAGTGTAGACTTGCCAGATTTGGATGGGATTTTGTGCCATTGACTCACGACCTCTCCTAAACCTAGGGCTATCCATGAGTTAATCAAAGTCAATTTTAGGCTAAAGCTGACAAACTACTTAAGTATGAAAACACTCAATTTGCTATCGACCATGCATATGTAGGTACTCTATTTCATCACTTGGGAGTTAAAACAATTGGATTAGTTGAAATTGCCTAAGAATTAATGGTGTTGATGTGTCACGATGAAACTGTCATATATGTTGGAGACTTGCTAGATTTGGTTGAGATTGTGTGCCACCGTTTTTTGGAAAGAGCCAATATTGTTTGTAAATCTAGCAAGATCTTTGAAGAATGGTGGTTCACAAAAAAGAGAGGAGGAGGAGGAGAATGATGATACTTTTTGGATGGGTTGATCGGAGTTGATTTTTAGACGCGATCCGTCACCGGATCCGGATCCTCTCCATTCCTCTTTGAAATGGAGAGTGTCCATTTCATGGACAGGATCTCTTTAAAATAAAACAACGGTCTAAAAAGTGCCACGTCAATTAAAACCTAAAATGCTCAAACTCAACTATGGTTAATCTTTACTCAGTAAACCCACCTGATCTAAACAATTGTTTTCTAAACCTCTCTCGTCTTCAACCCATCTCCAAGCTCCACTCTTTCTCAACCCTGCCATTGCCGCTGCAACCATGACCCTTGTTCCAAACCACCTTTGTCACAGGGGCCACATCTCATAGCTCAGCAACATCGAACTGCTTCGCTGGAACAACCACTGCCCAGTAAGTTTCTCTTTTTGATTTTTTTTTATTGATAAGCTCTGTTTGGTTGCTGGAAAATCGAAGGGAAAAAAAAACTATGATACCACTGTTTTTTGATTGATTTGTTGGTGCTGAATTTGGTTTTTTTTTTTGGATAGAATGGTTTCTTTTTTTGTGAGTGTGTGTTTTTTATTTAGTTTTTTTTAAGCTTTTGGTTTTGAGCTTGGTGGGGTGTTTCAGATTTTTGGGGGATTTATGGGTTATATTTTTGATACCATGCCCAAGTTTTTTGAGACTAGGATAGTCTCAAAAAAACACAAAAAGGAAAACCATAAGCAAAGCTATTTTTTTTTTTTTTTTTGAGAATAAACGGTAGAAGCAAAGCTAGTTTAAGATAAAGGATGAGTGAAGAAATAATTATTGCAAAATACTCCATATGCTTTACATAAGTTAAGAAAAAAGATGAATGAGTGATTTTTTAAGCACCTAGTATGATTAGCCTTGTATTATTATGAAAAATAATTACAGGGGAGGAAGTATCATCAATGTTTTTGCATATACTAGGGAAAACTCTCCTTTTATCGTGCCTCATCTTCCAATTTGTTATGTTATCATAACTTTTCATTTAGTTGTTTGCAGACGTTCAGTCTGATTTTTAATCGGTTAAGAGATAAATAAAAAGGAAAAATTTGACAATTTTATCTAGTAAGCAAGCATGAATGCACTAATTCACCTTACAAGCTTAGAGCGTTGTCAGTTATGAGGTCAATTATATTGGCTTGCGGATGCATAGACTCAGATGTAAAATATTGTGAATTTTCAATTTGGCTTTCAATCTGTTGTTAACTATTTTCTTTCTTTTATTCCCTTAAAACATGGTATTGGGTTGTGAGCAATCATCAAAATACAAGCTCTTTGTTTTACTTAATTATTATAGTTCAACCAGTTGGAAATAATGGGAAGTTTATAATATGCAGAATTGGCATTTTTTGGATATTGCTTGTAGGTTTCAACAATCCTTGGTATACTTCCTGCATTATTTTGAATCATCAATTACTTGAGGGGAAAGACTGTCAAAGTGTCAGAGGTATTTTAGGGGACTGCATTTCATGTGTCATGAAACTTCAAATTCTAGAGTTTTGATATCAAAAGGAGTAAAGGACTTATATAATGAAGAGACATCATACCAAGAAAGGGTGGGGCAAGTTGTATATCATGAGACAAGTCAAAGTGATCAAGCTGTGAGTCTGTGACTGAAAATTGCAAACTACGGTGGGAATGTGTAGTCAAGAAGTAGGAGACACATCAAGTGCAGAATTATCATTATATTATGACCTTTGTAATCAAGTGTATATTTCAATAGAACTCTTGTTATATATGTCCATGTTTCTATTTTTTATACTATTATTCTACAAGATATGGAATTACCCTTACGGAGAAATGAAAAATTTGCCGAAATATAGAGTTAAAAATGGCCCAGCCATCCTCAAACGATACTACTAAGAAATAACACAGAAAATAGAAATTCATTAAACATATTTTCATAATGTTAATAATACATCACATATAAGATCACTATTCAACTAAAAAAATACTCAAACATTTACACACAAAACCAACATCTTTAAGTATCTTCTAACCCAATTACAAAAAATATCAAAAATTTGCTACAAACTTCGCAAATAATTGTCTAAGTTGCCCTACAAGCTAGAATATATCAAATCTTAATCTTTAGTTAAACTGAAAATTAGCGAATTTTGCATTGCTAACTTCAAGATACATTTTTTTTTTCAATCAGTCATGGGATACTTCAAAACCTTTTCTTCGAAACAAATGGGCAAAAATTAGTGCATGGAACTTCGCATAAAGCTTGCACTTGATTTCTTGAACAACACTTGTACCCGTCTTTAGACCTTTTTCAAGGTTAGGCTGCTCCAACTCATTTTCTACAAAAAGAAAAATCAAATGCATTATGTACATCAGAAGGGAAAAAATCCACAAAGAAAAATTTCTCAAAAATCTATACCATCAAGTCAAAAGCTCTACATTTTTTTAGCAAATACACTGACAAACTTCAAGTGGTCCATATACTTAGTCATGAAACTGACTAACATAAGAACAAAAGCATTATCTTCAATTAAACATACCTTCTATTTGTAACATAAGAACAAGAGCAATATCTTCTATCAAACATACCTTCTACTTGAAAGGGCATTGGGTAAGAAGCTAAGCAAAATTCCAAACACTTTTGTGTAAAAAGAACATGAGTTCAAAAGGCTTGTTCCTACATGCACATTGCATCAAGCCTGAGCCTTGAGGTCCAATAAATGTTTTTAAAATTATAGTATTTATTGAAACTTACAAAATGAAAAAGGCCATTTAATAATAAAAATTTAGATGACACATATTTCTACTTTTATATGCAATAAGCCAAATGTTCAATGTTTCAAACCCCCTTCACACAAGCATTTTGACCTATCAACTCAAAAGCCCATTCAATACTGTGATGCATACATACATTACAATATCAATTGAAATCATATAAAGTAGACTGAAATGGATATTTGATTTAGTATTATGCTTGCCAAAAAACAAAAGCAGTTCAAGAGCTAATTCTAAGAATAGGTAATATGTTAATTAAAAAGTCAAGCACTAGCTAGCTATGATACATTGGGCATATGGTGCAATGTAGAAATATGGTGCCAAGCTGCAAAAAATGTTTTGATACAAATTTAGTTGACAACTCTACAAAATACTACTGATACATAAGTACTATTGAGGACAGAAATTTCTGCAAGGTAAGTAAAACTTAAAAAGAATTGTTACTGAATAGAATTCAAGAAGTTCAGCCAGGCATTTGATAGAAATTCAAAGAAGCACCTTTTGCATCAAATCAACCATATTTTGTCAATGAAAGCAAAGGTTTAACTCAGCCTACAAGCTAAAATGATAAAAGGAAATGAGATGATGATGAAAGATTTGTCATGATAATGAGTAGCAAGAGTTTGAAATTAGGCAAAATAGAGCCAAACTTAATCATTACATGGCAGAGCATTTTGACAAATCTTAATCCTGATGCTCAAACCAACAACTAATAAAACCACACAAAAAAGAAACCAAACGCAGCACCATTAAAAATTATTTATATTGCAATTTCATAGTTTTTTTTTTTCCATCGTTTTTCCAGCAACCAAACAAAACTTTTTAGTAAAAAAATCATAGAAAGGGAAAACTTACTAGGCAATTTCTACGCCGATGGAGCAGTCTGGCGATGTTGAATTAGTGTGAGACTTGGCCTACGCGATAACGATGGCTAGGCACGACTGCACAAGGGGTCATGGTGGCAGCAGCAATGGCAGGGTTAAGAGAGAGAGAGAGAGAGAGAGCGAGAGAGAAGCTTGGAGATGAGTTAGAGAGGAGAGAGATTTTGAAATTTTCAGAAAAAATGGGTTTGTTGAGTAAACTGTATGGTTAATCATAGTTGCGTTTATTGAGTTAGGTATTTGTATTTTAATTGACGTGACATTTCTTAGATTGTTGATTTATTTTAAAGAGATCCTGTCCATGAAATGGATGCCCTCCATTTTAAAGAGAAATTGAGTGGATCCAAATCCTCCGTCACCCAACTCAGGATTATCAAAGTTCCTTGGCATAGACACGTCATTGACCAACTTTGTGATTGAGTCGGATCACCAGATCGGATCAGATCGCATTCGGATTTGGATTCGTTAGGTAGGAAAACCTGGTGTTCCACGCAAGTGGCACGACAGCGTGTTCAACAAGGTCAGCCCAGCCCATCAAACGTGCTTAACGACGACGCAATAGAAAATTGACCTGTAGCCAGCATGGAAAATACCCATATGAGTCGCGACACCAACAAATACGTAAACAAAGTCATCGACCCACATACGTGGTCACATAATAGCCGTCCATCTCCAAAACCATATTCAATCTCACCCGTCCACTTCGTAACCGTTCTCATATATAAACAATAGGGCGTGCTTCCCTAAACCATTCATTCATTGAATCTGAAGGCCTCTCTCGCCTACCTTCCTCTCATCTTTCTGCGATGTTTTTCATCCAGATCTATTCTGCGTGGCTTCTCTGCCACGCGTTTTGTTCTCGAATTCAGCTTGATCGCTCTGAGAGCTACAAGTAGATGGCCGCTTCAACAGCTTAAACCAGCTGAACCTTCAGATGTTCTGGTTTGGTTGAGAGAGCTAATTCAAGGTTTGAATTCAAATCCACCCAAATCTGATGTTGATAATTAGTTGTGTGAGCCTTGGATTGCTAATCCTTCGACTAGTTTCTGATTCATAATCAGCTCTATTATCTGTTTTCTCAGATCTCTCATATATTCGCCTAGCTTTTAATGGATCTGCTATGGTTTCGATTATAAGGTTTGTTACTCTGATTATTTACTATTACTGAAATTTATCAACCCTGGAATTTTTCCTGTTTGCTATTTTTGCGAATACAGCACGACACGGAAAGTCGTCGTGGTTTGTCTAAGATCGTTGCAGGGATTTCAAATTTATGTATCAGGCACGCACGGCGCAATCGATGAGCTGCCTCTGGATCCGGAATCAGATTTCTATTCAATTCCCAATTCGCCTAAACTGCTGGATCTGAGGGCATACATACGACACCAATATGAGAATGACTCAATTGTTGTTGGGCTGTGTCACTGTGTGATGTAAATATTTATGAAATGGGAAAGCAGAGAGGGATTTTGGGACTTGGAAAATAAAAATTGTAAAGGGATGTATAAGATAGATTGGGACGAAAGGCCCGAGTTGAGAGAGGGCTAAATCGTTCTGATTGATCTTTGTCATCCGACCTTTGCCATGACGGGTGCGCTTGCTTGGCAGGTCAAAAAAAAAACATAATAAAAAAATTGATGTGTTTTTGGTTTTGAGGGAGAGATCGCACGGGGAGTTTGCCCGGGGTCTCTCCCGCTCTGGTGTGTGTTCCGTGTCCTTCCCTTCCATTCCTGCTATTTCTTTTCTAATTAAGTTCGCGACGCCAATGACTACTACTACTACTACCGGATGAGCTTAGCAACATCAGCAATTGATTCACTACTCGCGTGGCCTTGAGGTATACTCTACTAAATTACTTTTAGTTGCAACGACACCAGTCAATTCTTTCAACATAGGGTAGGAGTGCAGGATAATACTTTTAAACATAGTTTTACTTATAAAAATAAAATTATTAGTTAGTTCTATTAAGTAAAAACTGAAATAAATTTGCATGTTGGGTTCAAATGCCGTAAAAAGCAATCATAATGGAGCGGGCACCATAGGTATCGTAGGTATAGGTTGATGCATGTTAGTCTATCTGAAAAGTTGGAAATGAAAATAAATAATAAATAATATTTATTGGAAATATTGTCATTGGCAATTTCCTATAAAAGACGTTCATCAATTCAACAATTGTGTTTTATGTTCTGGGTTTTTTAGTCGTACCTCAAAGTTAGCAATGGTTCCCGAATAATACTGGAGAATCTAATTTTGCCCAAAGAAAAGTAGTGTTGCATTTTAGTGTATCAATTGATTATTTGATCTCCAATGCCCTAAAGCATAGCAGCCGTGTTTCAATTCTTTAATGACTGTTTATTGAGAGATATCTTGCACTGTTGTTGTTGTTGAAGATCATGAGGATTCTTTCAAATTTATGTTGGTTTCAATCGATATATGTTTGGACAATTTTCTGCAACAATACTGCACTATCAGTCATGTATCAACTTAAAACTATTTCTCTCCTTTTAAAGATGTGGTTCCTCAATCATATGCGGAGTACTGATGATAACTTGTTAAGGCCTAATTGGCAGCAATACCAGCAAATTAATTGAACAAATTTCAGATACAATGTGCAATGTTTACCTTGGAAAGGCTGGCTCCACCAATATTTCTTGCAAATATATTTATTTACTCTTTATTGCAATGGAGCATGCGGTTCTTTTGCTTTGCTTGTATATCAATATATCATGGAGTCCAGTATGGACTGCTTGATTGCATCTTTGTATAAACTACTTGTCATCTTGCAAGGATGACTCATTATGTACTTGGTGGCCTTTCACTGCATTCTGCTATTGTTGGAGAGCATCAATTATACTGCTGTATTTGAGTCTTTTTGTGGGCTGTGGTGAGGCTGAACGTGGAAGCAGCATGAGGTTGTTGCCATCATATTTGATGGTGTTTTGACAGTTGCAGAAGATCCCCAAGTAAGCTTTATATGCTATTCAATGTTTGAGGTGATGATAGTATAGTCTATAAATACTAGCATTTTTGAACCTTTTCATTTAGTTTTGATCTGTCATGTATACCTACGGTCATTGTAGCCGGTACGACCATTGGCAATTTGCTTTGCATCCTTTCTAATGATACAAATACAGCAGTCTATTCATTCAACTTCTTCAATCTATTCATTATAAAGTGACATGGTTAATTCTGGGAATACAGTTGGTTGTAGGTACTTTCAATTTCTTGGTCTTCAGTTTTGATCTATTATTATATATCTTTTACGGCCATTATAGCACTTATATTATTGGCAATTTGTACCTTTTCTTATGGTTTATAGTAATCTTTTACAGCCATTATAGCCGTCATATAACAACTACCATTGGCAATTTGTATCTTTTACAGCCATTATAACCCTTATATGACTACCATAACATTTTTTTAATTTTATCAATTTATAATTGTAATTATGTTGAAATATAATTCTTTTGTTATAACTTATAAGCTTTTGTTGATCCATTGGTCTTTAGTTTCAATCTATTATGTATCTTTTACAGCCATTTTAGCTGTTATGACTACTGTGACATTTTTTTTTATCAATTTATAATTGCAGTTTTGTTGTAAACTAGGTTTTTTGTTATAACTTATAAGCTTTTGTTGATCCACTATTCTTCCTCAGTACTTATATTTCTTACCAGTATCTTTTTCTTGTGCGAACTATTGAAAAAGTTTTCGTTTGGGAAAAACTTATTTAGCGTTTTGCTGAAAGTGTGTTTGCATACCTGTACTAAAAAGCTTACAACTCTAGCCAAACAGACGTGAAAGTATTAATCTCATTCTATTTTTGTGTTGAAATTTTTATTTTTTGCTTCAGCACTGTTATTTAATGATTTAAAAAACAAACTATTTTAAGCTAAAGTTTGTATTTTTATTTTTTCATTGGTGCCATTGGATGAATGTTTCACTAATAAAAAATATGCATGAAGGCACAAGACTGCAAAGGGCAAATGGTTTCAATTAAAAAAAAAATCTATTTGAATTCAATCACTGTAAAGTAGTTTGTGATAGGTGATTGAGATTTCATAAGAATCTTTTAATTTTATAAATATTTTTTATAATTAGATTTCATGTGAATAGTAGTTTGTGATAGATGATATTTTCAATTTTAAATCGGATTATTATGTTCTGTTTGTCAAGATGGGATGTAATTATACCTTGTAAAGACTTGTTTGCTACCTTTCAAGTAGCATGAAAGGCTAATGAATATATTAGCTGCTAACACATGGCTGGTTGTTTTCTGGTTTTTTGAAGTTTTCATTTGGTGGAGTAAAGTTGGATTGGTGGTACCTTTCACTTTTTTTGCTCCAGGGGAGGAAAATAGATTGCAGTTTCTGCTGAAAGCAGTCATGTAATCATATAATTTATGGGTTAACAGAGTTTTGTTTTGAGAATTCTCATTTTGCTTCTATGTAGTTGTGATGAAAGTTTGGAGGGGGAGGGGATGAATGTGGGGAGTAAGAATGGCTGTCTTTTGCAATGTATTTATTTGAAGGTGGGTTGAAAGAGTCAGGAATACATTGCAGTCTGCCTCTTTATTTAATTACCTTCAGCCTTTCATATGGTTTCCTTCCCTTGGATAAAAAATTGGTGTCTCCCACAATGTTTTTTGGTTGGGAGTTCTTTCAAATTTATAACTTGGAGTTAGTTGCCAACGGAGGCTAGGCTCAGTTGGTAAGGACCCAGTTAGGTTCGAGTCTAGCTGCCAACAGGAGTCTGTTGGTGGGCATCCACACAGGTTGGCCCTTGAGGTTTTAACCTTAGCGCCTTGCCTAGGGGTTAGCAAGGTTAATTTACCAAAAAAAAAAATATTGGAGTTAGTTACTCAGAAGACATTGCGAACCCCAAAATCTAAAACATATTTGTTTTCAACACACCCTTCATTCCAAAATGCCTTCTTGCCACCACTCTCCCCATTTAATTCTCTCCAATTCAGTCCATGCCTACTTGATAGCATGTTTTGTGAACCGTCGGTAATTAGGACTCATGGAACTTTAGAATTGAGGCGCCACGACCATGACCATAACCATTCTCCCCATCACACATAAATAGAAAAATACACATGTTGGTATTGTCTTCAACATCGATTATTTTTGGATTTGGGTTGAGGAGTTGACTGAAGAAGGATCTTGAAGCTAACACCAGACTGAAGGAAAATAGAACAATTTTTGGCAAATTGGAGGAGATAATCCTATGGTGGGGGTCAAATTAAAACAATTATTGTGCTTAAAATTGACTAGGTAAATTTTGTTGTTGGTGGTGGTTTTTGGTGGCTAAGTGTAGGGGTGGTAATTCGTGTTCACGCGTCGGGTTCGTGTCGTGTCAACTCTTATGTATCCGACTATATGTGTCAACACTAACCCGACCTGTTTATTAAATGGGTCAAGATTCCTCGATCCTAACACGACCCATTTATTAAACGGGTCAATCGTGTCGATCTGTTTGTCTAATTTTATCAAAAAAAAAAAAAACAATTATGAAAAAACAAATAAATAAATATTTTAAATATAAAACTCAAAATTAATGAGTAAATGCATCACAAATAATCATTCAAAACTAAAGCATATCTCAATATTATAAATAATCAATCACAATATGTCAAAGAAAATAAACTACAACAACTAATAAGTTTATATACCTAGGGTTTGAATGGTATATTGGTAAAATTTTATTTAATTAAACGGGTCAGACGGGTTAAACGGGTTCTATTGGTTGAACCCTAACCCAACCCGTTTATCAAACGGGTCCGTCGTGTCAACCTGAATATGACACGAACCCATTAAGCCTCAACCCATAACCTGCTAATTTCGTGTCGTGGCGGGTTCGCGGGTCGTGTCCACTTTTGCCACCCCTAGCTAAGTGCGCATTTCATGGGCTGATGGGTAGCCGTAGGTAGTGGGTAGGTTTGGGTGGGAAAACACTTCAGCTGCGACTTGACTTTGAATTGCTATAATAGGGACTTTCTACAACGGGAGAGGGAACCTTGGACGTATCTTTTGAAAACACCTAGAGGTGAGTTAATTGTGATGTAAGCCTGACTCTTTTTTCACATTTTAAGTTTTTAAACAAAGGAAATGATTAGTTTTGGAATTAATGGTTTCGCCTTTTCACTCATAGCAAATTGTAAGTGTTAGGTTGTTACGAATTGTTATTGGTAAGCAAAAAAAGTAATTTTAGTAATACAATTATATTTAGACCAATGACAATTATCTCCTATGATTTGTTTTGAAAATGTTATTGAAGTATCACTTTCGTGGTTATTAAATAATTTAATGGTGAATAAGGCTCTTTGGCTCAGTTTTCACATTTAAGTTTGTAAAAAGGAATGATTTATGTTAGGAATTTATGTTTTAGCTTTTACACATTAAAAAAAACCTAGCTCTGGTAGAGTTTGATGACTGAACATGAGAATGGGGGTGGGGGTTCAATCCTTGCCTACACCTTATGGTGGAGCCAAAACATTTTTTCGGGGGTCAAGCTAAATTTAAAAAATTTATTTAGTAGCCATGAAGGGATCAAGCTAAATATAAAAAAAGTTATTTAGTAGCTATCTACACCCAATGCTAGAGCCAAAAATATTTTTGGGGGTCAAGCTAAATATAAAAAAATTATTTAGGAGCTATCTAATACCCAAATAATTACACAATGTATAAAACTTATGCTAAGGACTAATTCAAAAGGAATGGGGAATTAAAGGTCTAAATTCTAAAATTTTTGGGGGCTAATAATTATATTTTTTTATAATTTGTGCTTTTTTTATCATTTGAAAACTATATATACAGGCAAGTTATTATTTGTGAATAGTTTCAGCAGCGTCCTTTCCAAAATTATAGTTTGCTTTCGGTGGAAAAGGGTTTTTACTTTTGGTAAAAGCATTTCACCATTTGTGGGACAAGTTACTATTCAAGTTACTATTTGTGAATAGTTTCAGAAGTGTCCTTTCCAAAATTATAGCTTGCTCTCGGCAGTAAAGAGTTTTCACTTTCAGTAAAAGCATTTCACCATCCGTGAGACAAGTTACTGTTTATGAATAGTTTCAGTAGTGTCCTTTTCAGGATTCTCAAACAGTAACTGTTGGAACTTTTCATGAATAGTAACTTATATATAAATAAAGGATGGTGAAATGCTTTTGCTGTAGATGAAAACTCTTTTCCACCGAAAGCAAACAGAATTCTTGAAAAGGACACTGCTGAAATTGAATAGTAACTTGTATATATATATATATATATATATATATAAACAAGTTACTAAAAGCATTTCACCATTTATTATATATGGACAAGTTATTATATATGAATAGTAAAAGCATTTTAACCTTCGTTATATATATTATATATAGACAAGTTACTATTCATAAATAGTTCATGTAGTGTCCATTTTAGGATTCTTGTTTGCTTTTAGTGGAAAAATGTTTTCACCTTCCGTAAAAGCATTTCACCATCAGTGATTATTGGCAATCTTAGAAGGATCCAAAGCTCTCCCCTTTCTATTTAAGAAAGAAAAAGCTCCATTTTGAAGTAGGTCCTTAAGAGAGCCCACTCCTCATAAATTACAAGAGTTTTTCCCATTCTTATAGAATCCCTTTGTAATCTTGTATTAGGAACATACTTATTCTTGTAGTTAGATGGCCTCACCCACTCCTCAAAAATTACAAGAGCTTTTCCTTGACCTAATAGAAAAGGTGGAAGACCCAGTTGTTAAGGCTGAGTACCTTAGCAAGTTTCAGAAAACCTTAGTCAGAGAGACCAAGGAACCCAAACCCAAGTCCTCTAAAAATCCAGTCAACTTTGGGGAAATCCTCAATAGGTTTACCAAAGTTGAGAAGGAAGTTACGATTAACGACCTTCAACATGAAATCAAGGAAATTAAATCTAAGGTTAGAACCCTTAAAGAAGAAGTTAGGAAACTTGGCCAAGCCTTAACCATTCTCAAGATTGATCATTACTTCCTTGATCAGAAAGAGAAGCATCAAGATAATGCTTCTCATCAGGGCAATGATGAGGCAGGTCCCTCATACCAAAATCCTTCAGATGATGAAGTAGAAAACATCTTTGATGAGTCAACCAACCCTAGTCTTCGAACTAAGGACAAAACAGCTAGGATACATGACCAGTTATTTAACCTCAAGTGTCCTACCCTTAGTGACTTCAGATGGTATGAAGATGTCTTCACCACCAGAGTCATGCTTAGAGACGATTGTAACTCTTCATTTTGGAAGGAGAAGTTTATCAATGGTCTACCCAGGCTTTTCGCCTATAAGATTCTGCTAACCCTTAGCAATCCTTCAGGAGTCATAGATTATGACAACCTGACCTATGGAGATATATCCAGTGTCATCCGCAAGGAATGCCTAAAGATGTTCAATGATATGAAGATTAGCAGGGAAGCCAAGTACGACGCAAGAAGCTTTTGTACCCAAGACGATTTACCTCCCATAGCCCCATCAAAGAGAGAGTCTAGAAGGAAACCAAAACAACATTTCTGACTTCCTTACTCGTGAATTCTTGCAGAATCCCTAAACAGTTTTCCCCTAGCCTACCCAGTCAGGTAAAGAACCCTGGCTAGATAAATCCCAGTTTCCCCAGCCTCCCAAGTAAATTGTTTTGCGGTTTCTAGTTCAATTCCTAAACCCAATTATGAAAGACCAACCCATGGCCAACCCAATTACAGCTTTATCCTAGCATCCTTGACCCCTAGGTCAATAACCCCATACACAAAGGATCCTTTTGGCCCCTTTCAGTCCCAAAGCACCTCCCAGTTCCATCCCAGAAAAGAAAGGTCTCCTTATGTTAAGAAGCCTTTTCTCGGTTTCATGTTTTATATCGAACCTCATATGGCTCACATAAAAGACCCTTTGGCGCTTGCAATGGAATATTTGCCCCCAAATTGGCATTATATTCCAGAGGATCCATCAAGTTCTACAAGAGTATCCTTACCCAGGAAAAGTCTGCTCGGATAGAGAACGTTCAGTCAAAAAAGGAACCCTCAGTCGTCCTTTACGACAAGTTAAGGGGGTGTTTGGTGAAGTAGTTTGAAAATTGTTGTTTGTAGTTTTTTGAAATATGTGTGGGTGAAAAATTGCGTGAAAATATGTGAAATGCTATTTAAAAACTGAAAATTGTTGTTTGAAAACACAAACCAAACAACCCCTAAATATTTGTAAATTCATCAATTGCAAGGAATGGGGACATCACCCTTCTATGCTCAGAATAATTGAAGGAACATTAATCCAGTATAGTTATTATGACTATATGGATGCCTTCGAAAGGGTATTATTTTACCAAAACAAGAATTTCGATTATTCATGGTTCATGATGTTTGACAAAAATTTCAACAACCAGATACCTATGTGGTTCTTCAAGTGGTGGAAAATGTTTGGATCAGTACCCTAGATTTTTCCAGAAGCCCTCCAATATGCCCTCAGGTATTTCGCTTTGAGATTTCAAGTCAACAACCATAATTTCCAATTTTTAGCAATCTTGCACATGACGGTAAAGTACAAGATCCACTGGATCAACATGTGGTCTTATGCCATCAACATGTTAACTAGGAGAGTTTTCAGTTAAATTGTGGGGATAGTCTCAAGATTGATTCAGTTATCAGTCAAATAAATAAATATTTTTCTCCTTCAGTACCAATACCCATTGCATAAAAGACCAGATCTCAATCAAGCTTAGAATTCATCTCAGTCAGATAAATAAGGATTTCCCTCTTTCAGTTCACAGGCCTATTACTCAAAAGTCATGGTAGGATAGCCTTAAGATTGATTCAGTTATCAATAAGATAAATAAGGATTTCCCTCCTTCTGTTCGCATGCCTATTACTCAAAAGTCAAGATCCCAGTCAACTCAAAAATCCATCTCAGTTATCGAAAAATCTAGCAAAGAGATAAAAGATCTTGCCAACCAGTTACTCCTCCAGGCTTCACAATTAGAGAAAGAAGAAAAGATTTCTCCTGTCTCTTCAAAAGCATCTATCAATCATCCTGCCCCTGATCCCGTCCAAGACTCATAGGACCCTTATGACGACTACAATCTATACAGTCCCTAGGTTTTCTGGATAGCACCAGTCATTTTCTATGATCAGTACCAGCCAACACAAGATGACAAAACAAGACCAGACAAGTCACTATTCATGAACAGCAACAATCACTATTCATGAACAGTACCGCCTCTGCTTTTCAGGATTTCTGTTTGCTTTCGTTGGAAAAGTATTCACTTTTAGTAAAAACAATTCACCTTCTGGAATTCTCGGCAATCACAAGAGGATCCTAAGCTCCATTCTGTTTATAAAAGGAAGCTTTAGTTCCAGTCCAAGGCAGTCTTGGTTCTGGTCATTCATAAAACCTCCTCTTACAAAATTCCTTAGTAATCATGTATTAGGAACATACCAAATATCATTTGGCATTTTCCTATTTTTGTAGTCACATGGCCTTAGTCGGCATTTTCTCAAATATGTAACTTACCCCCTTTGTGGTGTATATATATATATATATATATATATATATATATAGTTGAAATTTGCAAAAAGTTAAGGTTGTTGTTGTGACCTCTTTAACTTTCATCAAAATTCAATTGGTGTTTTAGTCTGATGATTAAAGGTTATCAACAAAAATTATGAAACTTTCTTAAAAAAAAATATTGATTAATTTTATTTTTTTATAGGTCTAACTATTTATTTTTGAAAACTGTTTATATTTGAAAAGCCTATTAAAAAAGTTTTTTATTTTTTCATTAAAAAAAAATTCTTTAAATGGTTTTCAAGGACATATATTAGAAACCTTATTTTATTTATTTAGATTGATTTATTTTTTGGCTAAACATTTATGTAGATTGATTTGATGATAGATATAGATAGAGCTGGTGCGGGCTTTATCTGGCGGGCCCAGGGGATGGAGTGCCGTGTTTCACGAGGTCAGTTGTCAATTTTGGAATAATTTTCCAAATTGCGTAGGAACAACGCACATTGACGTGTCAAGATCCACCACCTAACTTTGAATTTGAATGGTAGCCAGCTCATAGGTCCTTGTCATGTGCAAGAAGTTGTCGATATTATCTAAACATCCACCGACAGCACAGCATCACGAAAAGTAAGGCGATGCCTTTCCCACGTATCTTCTATTATAGCCGTTGCTCTCCTTTAAAGTCGTTCATCTCAACCGTCCATCCTTCAATCCCCATCTATAAAGTTAGGTTTCTCCTCTCATTCTTCCTCTCACCCCAGCCTCCTCTCTCTCTCATTTCTATAGCTTATTGTGTCTTCAGCCCCTAGATTCTTCAATTCATTTCGATCTATAAAAGCCCGTTGATTCCTCCGCCTTGCAGATTTCTACAAAGCTGTATTTAAGGTAAGGTTATTGCTTATGATTCTTCACTCTCTCATGATCTGTAGATCTATTCGTTTCTGAGCTATGAAGCTTATTCATGTTCGATTCGATTCTTCTAGCCTTAGATATTCACCGGAAGCCTGCGATTACGACTGACTGCCATGGGAATCACGGATTGCACGAGGAGAAGGAGCTCATCTATGGCTGGCTGTTCGTTCTGTACTAGATCTACACATCCGGCTGAGATCTAGAGGCTAATCAATCTACTCTATGGAGCATAAGATATTGAACTCTACTCTTTGTATGCGATGATGATGATGATGATGATGATTAAGCAAGGCTTTGTGATGTAGTAATCGCTAAGTGGAAAGTCCCTATACTATGTGTAAGTAATCAGGGAAGGCCTAACTTCAGGGGGCCTGAGTCCCTGATTGATCGATAGATTTATAGTTGTTTCGACCTTTGCCATGACGGGTGCGCTTGCATGGCAGGTCAACCCAATCTCTTAATAAAAATCTTGATTTTTGTGTTTTGAGAGAGAGATCGCACGGGGATTTGCCCGGGGTCTCTTTCTCTCTCTGTGGTGCGCTGAGTCTTTATTGTTTTTTATTCTGCTCTTCCAACGTTCCATCCATTTTGATCGTGCATATCTGAATATGATACACAGACTATACGAGCCATAACACCGTCTTGATCTGCATCGGGCTGGCTTAACCTGCCAGGTTTAAAGGTACACTACTTTTACACAGACTATTCTTTCATTCAATTTCACATGTTACTAATTTTTTCTTCCAAGTTTCCACTGACAAATATTACTACGTTATCTTGGCTTAATATCAAAAACTTAAGCGTACTTTATGAACCTATCAGGGGCTCTGTAATTTTTGCGGAATAGCCATCAGTATATATGTTTAATTGTTAAAAGGAATTAAGTTGGATTACCATATTCTATAAAGTGCTTTGGGTCCGGTACCAAAACTTGAATTTGAATGATTATTAGTGGATGAATCTATTTTTGAACAGTTGAAAGTTAATATCATTTTCTATTAAGGGCTTTGTGTCCCGCGCTATAATTTATCATAATTGTCCAAGGAAGCCCTGACACCATTTATGCCCAGAAATGGTCCGTCCAAGCCATTTGCACTGCCTTTTTACTTAGTAATATCTGATTTTGTGTCAAATAGCAGTTAATTTTATAATACCAGAGTTGGATGCAATTGTTGTGTTGTTTCAAGTGGCAGACGATAATGTTAAATTTGATAGAAAAATTCATTGCTGCAAAGTATCCAATGGTCTGTAATTATTCTGATATATTTTTGGAAATGTTTGTTCCATTATTTGCACAATTCTTCACTTTTTATTTTTTCTGTAGCTTCAAATCAGTTCGATTGTGCAAACAGACTAGTTTGTATATTTGTGGTGGTGTTAGTGAGATTGTACCCGGTATGTTATTAACTGGGATGGCAATAGAAATGGATATTGTAGTCTAATAATGTTAAGCTAAGCTACGATTAAAACTTTGGCACTATTCTTTAGGAATTGTGCCCAAGTTTTATTCTTAGCTTACTCATGGTATGTTGGGGTGGGTGGTTTCTTCATTTGGTTGATCAAGACATTGCAGCACACGCCCCCTGCTGTTTGGGGAGGATTAGTGTTTACAGGCGGTTCATTCGGCATTTCTGGTGCAGAAAGGTTTACTGAAGATCCATATCCAGTTATCTGAGGTGACTCAATTGTGATTAATGGTCAAATTATTTCATCTATACGTTTTCTGTGTTCATGCTCTATTTTTTCTTCATTACCATGTACTTAACAAGCTGAACAATGGTATTATAGCTGAAGTCGTTTATTTATATTCCTTTAATAGTTTTTACATAGTTATCTTTCATTGTTGAAATATCTCAATATCTGTGTATTTTGTATATATTTGTGGATGTGGTTCAGGAACGGTTCAAGTTAATTTTCCCCCACCCGTGGTTTTAGGATGGTATACATCACAACTGAAATTTGTAAATACTTGTAGCAAAATAATTTCTTTTTTCTAAATGTCTTGATAGGGTTGATGGATTTATTTTTAATGAAAAAGTTATTGAAAAGTGAGGGTTGTGGCACTAGTGCACGGGACCTTTTATGCAGAAAAGTTTACTGCCGAAAAAAATAAAAAATAAAAGCTGAAGTGCATCGTTTGCATTTTTTTAGCTGTGATTGTTTATTTTTATTTTTTGCGTGAGGTTGGTTCTGTGTTCTGTTTATGAGACTTGTAAACTGCATTTTCAGTAATATTTTCATTAACAATTGGTCTATTATTTACACATTTAGAAAAATTATTTTGTTAACAGTATTTATAGTTAGTTTGAAAAGCAATGATAGTAGAAAACATATCAAAATATATTGAAGCGTATAGAAAGTTTACTTAATTTGTTATGGGTATTATTGACGCTAAATAGAACGCAACATAATTATTAAATAAAACAAATCAAGTATGTTTTTTTACAAAGAAAATATTTCATTTATTCTCACTTCCATAAAATATTAAGCACTTAGATCCGATCCAACCGACTTTAAAAAGTCTTTGGGCTTCACTGCTCTTGGTTTTGGCGATAGTTATATTGGAGTGGAGACCATAGATTTGAAAAATTATATATATTTCTATTTATGTACGTGTGTCAAAGTTAACCGGTAAATACTGTAGAATTAATTATCAAAAAAAAAAAAGGAACAGCTGAGTGAAATACTTTATGATGCTGCTACAAATTAAATTTTGTAGTTTTACAAGTTAGGCAATCAAATGTGTGGGTGAAACAGTTTTAGAAAGGAAGAAAATTATTAAGTTTTTGTTTGGAAACAACTTACTTTGCTAAAATTGAAAAAGTTATTGTAAAGTGAAGATTGTGGATTTCATAAACGGTATGTGTACTCTTTATAAAAGAATCGGTTAACAACTGCGGCTGGAAAAAAAAAAAAAAGAATTTTTTTTTTTTCAGTCGCATTTGTGGACTCTTTTTTTATAAATAATTCGTATGTGTATTGTTTACATGCTCTCAAATTTTACTCAGTAATTTTTTTATTAAATATGAGTCTTAAATTATTATTTATACACTTAAAATTTATTTTGTTACAGTATTTTTAGTTTTCAATTTTTAGTAAAATAAGATATCTAAAAAAAGGCCTTATTGTTGTGGTGAGTAAAATCGTTTTTAACTAATGTTGCTACTTTAAAAAATTGGTATCTAGAAAGGTTCTCACATGACTTCTGTTTTTACATTTAAGATGAATCTGACTTATAGGTATGATTTTACAGAATATTAACTACTAAATATAAATATTTGAAAAATAAATTGGTTATTGATTCAGAAATGGAATCTAGGATAATTTTCAGACTTTGGGCTCTCAAAAATAATGTACCACAAAATCAATTCATTGGTATGCTATTATTTGAAATTATACCAGACTCTACTGACTTAGTTTTTTTTTTTTTCCGTTCATTGACATTTTGATAATTTTGAATCAAAAGATTTTAATCTCTTTTATTCGTTTCTTTGTTTTTTTAAAGTTTTAGGATTGACTTGTGAAAAACCGTATGATGTGGTTTGAGGTCATTATATTTTGAAATGAAAAATTTAAGATGTAATATTTAACTTTATGGTTTTAAACCTGCGTTATCTGTACAACTTGGAAGTACTATGTAATATGGTTTGCAATTTTACTTCACCAACACTCTGTACAAATGGTAGAATTGTATGTAAGATCGTGGGGGATCAATGTTACTAAAAACATGAATTTTTTGTAAACATGAATTTTTTGTTTTGATGAAGTTTTAAGGTTTTTTTTTTTTTAATATATATACTAACTTGTGTTCTAATGTTACTAAAAGATTTTTTATATATATAATTTTATTAGTTATAATTGTATTTTTATATTGATTGATTGATTTTTTTTTTAGCATGTTTCTTTAATTGTATTTTTTGCAGTTTTAGTATATAAATATGTAATGTTTACATAGATGATGAAATGGATGATGTTTAGAAATTTAGGATGGTGGTTTTAAGAACATTAAAATAGAAAATTAAATGTTCACTTTACTTTATTGAACTTTTTAAATATATTAGGTCAAAACTTAAATATATATGTTTCATTAGTATAGACTTAACGATGTATAACATGCAAATTATTTCATATGATACAAATCTTAATTCTTTTTATTAATGAATTTATAATTGACATAATTATTCAACATACATCATCATTATTAATGTATTTTTTGCTTTAAATTTTAAAATTCGTAGGATTGTACAATCTACAATTCTATATAAAACCTTGTTTTGACTAACTTTTAGAAGTCTTGTTCCCTCAAACGTGCCCCTAAGTACTTAAG
Source organism: Lithocarpus polystachyus (assembly GCA_033629205.1). Lineage (NCBI taxonomy): Eukaryota > Viridiplantae > Streptophyta > Magnoliopsida > Fagales > Fagaceae > Lithocarpus > Lithocarpus polystachyus. The sequence continues at coordinate 54,070,482 of CM066167.1, forward strand.
TTCCTTCCTAATTAATCTGTATAAATTTTTATGGTATATTGTTTAAATTAAATTAAATTCATCTACAAAATGGAATTGCACAGAATATCTGAAATCTTTAGGGCGAAATTGGTTAAATTTAAATGTAGAATTAGGTAAATTTTCGAAGTTACGTGTAGGGAAGGGGGCGCCTCTTCTGTTTTAATACCTCTTTTTATTAAAGAAAAAAGATATGTTCTTTTACAAGTAACGATATTTGGGTATTTTAAGATTTAAAAGAAAATATTAATAAAAGAAATGGGTGTTGTGTTGGCATTCAGTCAAATATTTTCTAGATCTGTAGCTCAAAACGGTAGAGCGCTCAGCCATTGGCTTCGAGCAGATGGTGGTTCGAGTCCACCCGGATCTGTTGTATCAAGAAACATTGTTAAATGTAGCTCAGTTTGTGTTAGTTTTCAATCGTTTTGAAAACAAATTTGGATCTCCCTTAAAAACGTCCGACTTTGTTATTTGTTGTTCTGCTATGCAGGTTCAAAGTTCTCTGTATAATTTTATTGTGTGAAAAGTCTTATCCGTCTCGTTAAAGATGAGTTGATTAATGTGATCAATGTATTTTTTTTAAAATAACATGATCAAATATTATTTTTAAAAACATTAGAATAATTAAGTTTTGATAATTAGTGAATTTAATTTTTGAAATCATAAAATCTTGTGAATGTGTAACTCCTTTATAATAAAAAATTAATGTTATTTTAAGAATTCTATAGTAAGGGTATGTTTGGTAACTGTTTTTTCTCTTTATTTTTTGTTTTCAAAAATAACTTTCTATTTTTTAGACTAAAAAACTTCTTTGGCAACCCAAAATAGACAGTAAACAAAAACTGTTTTTAAAACTCAATTTGTAAAAAAAAAAAAACTAAAAACACGCAAAATGCTGGTTTCAGTTTCTAATTTTTAAAAGTCAATGAAAACACACATTTAATTTAATGAATCTATCTCATATAATGAATTAACATTAGAGTTCAAATCCTTGTTGTAAGGTCACAGATTTGGTTCCCAAGCCCAAATGATGGATGGACCAGCTCAAAAGATCCACAACAATGAATTTGTAGAGAGTAGGTTGAGAAAATTGGGCTAGGATGAGTTCAACAATAGAAAAATAGATAGGATGGATTTATGTGACAATTAAAAATAACAAAGACAAGTACAACTTCAGAGAATAGTTCTCGGCAATGGTCCGAGGAGACTAATTCTTGTATATGGTTCTTACTTTTACTACAAATTTGGTTTTTGACAACTACAGTATTTCTCTCTTTCCTTTCCGATCCCACTTTGTGTTGGACTTCTTTACATTATATAGTTCTTTTTAGACCATTTTGATCTTATACTTGTCGATCATCTGAGTCCTCACTTGAGTGTTCGTCCCATCAGATTCCTTCTTTAGTTTTCTCTGAGTTGCGGCAGCTAAGACAACACTATTCAGGGGTCTTCTCCACATAAATGCGGTCAGAAGAGTAGCTGTAGTGCATTTAATACGTGTTGGGGCTCATTTTTTTTAAAGCCCAGCAAGGGGGGTAAACCCATAACATCATAAAGAAGTAATCAAAGAATAAATGAAAAAACCCAACTAAACCTGAGCGGCAGGAATAGGTCCGTAAAGCAAACGAACGGGTCTTGAAGAGGTAAATGGGTCTGAAAAGGCCCGAAAAGATAGAAATAGCAAACTATGGGCCGCGGATGTAGAAAAGTGAGTATGGGCCGCACCCATTGTGGCAGGCCCAAAGTAAGGCAAGTATGAAGAACCACTGAAAGGCTATGGGCTCTGAAGAAAATGAAAGATAGTTGGGCCGCGGAAGCCCAGCAAGGTAATAAAGGCTCATGATAAGCACGAAGTTGTAAGGGACCAAGGACGCTCCTAAAGAAGGATGAGTGGGACATGAGAGCCCGCGGACATACATGGTAATGAAAGCCCTGTGGGCTTACTAAGCCATTGAGAAAAAGGAGAAACTAGTGAACCCAAAGAAGGCCCAATCTTGCTGTATAACCGTCTCATCAAAATGGCACGGCAGGAGACAAATGGAAAGGTCACATATGCGAAGGCCCACAACTAAGGGCGAGCCAAAACCGCAAATAGAAGGCCAATAAAGAGATAATCCATGCCACAAAGAAAACAGATGCCTAAGCCGCGGCAAATGCCTGACTGGTAGACGAAGTTTGGACGGACGTGGGCACGCTCAAGGCTCAGGGTTCACCAGTCTGTACCCAACCAATACAGGTGAAGGTGGGCCACGGGTCAGAGGTAAAGAGGGTGTGGTTTGGTGGAGGAGAGAGGGAGGAACCCATTTCGGGGCTTCCACTCAGGCCACTTTCAGGTGAGTGTCCTGCTGGGATGACATGGCACCCAAAAATGGCAAAGCTGAGTTGGAGCCTTTTAGTGCATGCCATGAGAGAGAGAGAGAGTGCTCTGCTGTGACAGGTGAGAATGCCACGGCAAGCTAACAAACAAAGCATCCTTGTCTTTGTTCGAAAACGTAGTGCGCCGCGGCCAGCACAGGAACGTGGCGCTGGCCGAGTGCCTGAACAATCAGTAATGGTCAAGCGAGTACACGCATCAGACAAAGACGGTTACAGGGGTAAAAAGGTAAAGGTAATACACCAGAAAACACTATATAAGAGTGCTCCCTATGCACGAAAGAGGGGGGAGGCGGACTAAGAAAAATAGAGGAGAAAGAAAGAAAAAACATAGTGAGAAAGAAAGAAAACAGAGTAAGGAAGAAAACAAAGTAAAAAGGAAGAAGAAAACGGGCATGCACCAAAGTGGGTTGTTGACTCCTCTCTCCCTCTCGAAAAATCACATTCTTTATTTGCCTACATTCGGAACAAAGGTCTTCAAGGGCCATTTCTTCAAAGCCATTAATTTTCCCTTTGAGAAATTAATCGCATTGAGGAAGTGTTGTCTTCTTTTTGGCTTAGATTCCCCCAACGCACTACAGCAGACTGAGAATCTTACCAGCTTGCCGATACCCATTACCTTTTTCTTTCTTCATATGCATTCCTTTAGGTTTATTTTATTGCTATCTTTATGTATTCATCTCGATATCCCTTCATTCAAAGTATGACAGACGTGTTTTATTCCTTATACTCATAATATACTTGCCTGCGGCAACTGTTTAGAAAGGATTCGCCTGCCACAGTTACACGACATAAGTGGTGTCACGGCAAGGCATAGCTTGCGCACAAGCCGGGCCAGGGTGAGTTGCAACTAGGCCGGTCCCGACTTCCAACCCAGAACATATTGGGCTTATTGTGGCAGGATGAGATAATCCAGTCCATTACCAACAGAATCAGCCCAAAACACCCCCCTTACAATACGGTGGTAGCAGCTTTTACTTAGATATTTTTGGAGGCTTCCTTCCCTTTAAATGGTCATAAGACACATCTCCATAGTTAGGGTTATGCGAGGATCACTCCATCCTGGGATTCTTCGTATTTATTTAGCTCTCCTCGGACTTTACACAATTTTCAGATAAAGCTTAACGCTCAATACATGATTTTGGACCTTTATCCCCACACTAGTAACAACATATTTTAGTATTTTCTTTTTTTTTTTTCAAAAAATATCTTTTTAATTTCAACTAATCAAATATGTTTTTGAATTCAAATATATAAGAAAATTGTTTTTTCTTTATATTCTAAAAAACAAGTTTTTGAAAATAGAAAATAAAAGTTGTTACCAAACCTAACCTAAAATTTCCTAAAAAATCTAAATAAAATTTTATTCTTGAATACTGCAACATTACAAAAATGTGGAGTGCACATTGTCTTTGTGGTTAGATTATAAATTCAATTTGAATGTTGGTATCTGTATTCTTTAGTACCTTATTTGCTGAAAGGTGAGATAAAGAAAGGAATTTTAAAGCAAATAATTTGGCTTTTTCAACGAAGTTAATTTATTTGCTTATCTATATATATATATATATATATATATATATATAACAATAGGTAAAATAGAGAAAAAATTCAATTAAATTTTCAATTAGAATTCAATTAGCGTCTAATTTTACACCATGTGTCTTACTTAATTGAAATTTTAGAATTTTGTGCCAAGTGAGTTAATTTAGGTAAAAATTGAATTTCAATTAGAGTTTAATTTTGTGACACATATCCCATCTAATCTAAATTTTTAAATTTTTGAGTCAAATTAGTTAATTTAATGTAGAAAATGAGGAGTCCAATATAATAAACCATAAAAAACATAATCATATATATAATATGTTATTGTGATTGTTTTTAAATGTACTCATGCATATACACGAAATTACACACTAGTTTACTACGAAGAAGCGAGATAAAAAAAAAAAAATTGAGCAAAATAAGCTATCTAGTCATTATTAACATTATGACGGGGAACGTGAACTTCAATTTGTTACTCCGTTCACGAGGCAATTCAAATTAAATGCTCAGTTTGTAAACCTTTACATGTGATCCCGCCATCTTGAGCGGCAACTCAGAATCATTGAAGGATGGTTTGAACTTTGAAGCTTTGTCGATTGCCATTTACAGAGGAGGATTTTTTTATGGGAAAGCTTTTTGAAGAAGCGTAATGGGTTTTATAAATGTGTACCCTTAAGGCATACATTTTTAAACTATTTTAAGAAATTTTTTTATGGAAAAGTGATTAACTGTTTTGACAGTATTTTCAATTCTCTATAAAAATTTTCTAAAATTGATGATTAATGTATGCCTTGATTAGACTCTTTGAAGAATGGGGAAAGAAACTCAGAATCATTGAAGAATAGTTTGAAGCTTTGTTGATGATTGTTAGGATTTGTTTATGGGAAGGCTTTAGCATTTTTTGAAGAAAGTAGAAATAAACAAAGGTAAGACCCTAAAAAAATTAGTTTTTTTTTTTTTTTTCAAATTGGTTGTAGTGATTTACTCTGTTATTTGTTGGTCAATTAATTGTTATTTATTTAGATACCTTGTGTATTCTATTAATTTGTTAGTTGTAAATAAACTAATTCTTCCTTTTTTTCTTTTTCTTTTTTGAAGTAAAATTCAAATGCTTAAAAGCTAAACAGTTTCACTAAAACAAAATTATCTCATAACACATAAATAAAACTAAAGGTATATTACAAATACAACATAAATGCCCAATATTCTATAATTTTAGTTTTGTTATCTCACACAAAATATAAAAACTTTGCTCAACTTTTCGAGCAAAACATAACTATGTATGAATGAATCAACTTGTATGTGTGTGCGCGAATGTATTCATTTGTGATATGAGTTCATATAATATCATTTTATTGTACGGTTGGCCCTCAGGAGAAGATTTATGACTGCACATCATAGGTGACTAGGGATGGCAATTTATATCCGATCCGTGGATACCCGGTCCGGCCCGACCCTAATGGGTCAGATTTTACCCGACCCCGATATATTATAGGGTCGGGAGTGGGTTTTTTTTTTTAAATCCTAAGCGGGTCCGAGTCGGGTCGGGGTTTATGCATACCCGGCCAGAACCCGACCCGTATACACATAATATTAAAAAAAAAAAAAGTTTAAAACCCTAGTACTATAAGTACCCTCTTTTCCTTTAAGATTTCATTTTCTAAAAACTAACCTAACCCTCACCTCTCAGCCGCCCCCTCTCTCTCTCTCTCTCCCAAGCTCTCATCGCCGGCCACCCTCCTTCATCCTCAGACGCTCCCCTCACGGCCACGGCCACGGCCACGGCCTCACTCAGCTTCACAACCCCACGACCTCGTTTTACCTCACCCTCCACTCATGGCATCACTCCGCGTCACCGCCCCTTAACTCTCTCAGCCACTCCTCACCTAGTCACCTCACTCTCATTCACTCACCAACGCACCCTAACTCTTATCACGTGGTGGTTGTTGTTTTTCACGGAGGAGCGCGGATCTTGTGGTGGTTGAAGTTTGTGATGGAGGAGCTCGGGATTGTTAGATCGGAGCATAGAATTGTTAGATCGGAGAGAGATTTGTATTTTCTGTTTATGATTTGTGTTTTTTATTTTATTTTTTTGATGAGTGAAAAATCTGTATTAACAAAGAAGAGCAAAAGAAAAGAAAAGAAGAAGCTGATTTGTGTTTCTATTTAGATCGGAGCATAGGATTGTTAGAACGGAGAGAGATTTGTATTTTTTGTTTATGATTTGTGTTTTTTTTTTTTTTTTTTTTTTTATGAGTGAAAAATCTGTATTAACAAAGAAAAGCCAAAAAAAAAGAAAAGAAAAAGAAGAAGCTTATTTGTGTTTCTATTTATGTTTGGGTTTATGATTTGTGTGTGTGTGTGTGTGCGTGTTTTTTTTTTTTTTTTTTTTTTTTATGAATGAAGAGTCTGTATTAACAAAGAAGATAAAAAAAAAAAGTTGATTTGAGTTTATGTTTGGGTTTGTGATTTGTGTTTTTGAATCTGTGGTTGTGATTCCTGGATGTAAAATTGATTTTTTATTTTTTATGATTGGGTCGTATTGGGCCACAGCTTTTGATTAGGCTCAGAAACGATTGGACGAGGTCTGTGAGACCCGTGGAGCCCAACAGGGCGGGTTCTGATTTAAATAAAAAAAAAACCCGTTTATTAAATGGGCTGGGTTCGGGTAACAGGTAAGACCCGCAAGTCGGGTTCATGTATTAAAAAACCCTGCTCGAATTAGACCTGTTGTCATTCCTATTGGTGACTAGCTTCCTGAACTTGAGAGGAAGAATATATCTTTTGGATTAATTTTCTGTTTCACCTCTCATTAATTTTTCAACATACTTATATAGCAAAAGATGAAGTCGTCCTCAATCTAACTGCTCCTAAAAAAAATAGGAACCGACTCCCATTCAAATTACAAGCAAATTATAATTTGAAACAAAGCAAATCCTAATCCTATGCTATTATCCCAATCCATTATACATTTAATTTAACTTCAAATATTTATTTGTTTTATCATTATTTTTAAACTTCAAAACTAAGTGCTTGGTCTTATCCCTTGCAAGAAGGATGCAGTTGCACGGTCCCTTCTTGTCTTGGTCTTGACTTTTACGGTCCCAAGTCCCAACACGTAACCTGTGGTGGATTGGAATATGTGCATTAACAATGCAATTGTATTATACATGTGGCAATAATGTGGTAGAGCGCTTGCCTTGTAATTACCAAGTCGTTACTTGTCTGGAATAATATAAAATCACTAGAATTGCTCTTGTTTGCTATGTGTGAACTTGTAACACCCTTATCGTTGAGCTTGATGCTCTGAGTGTAGTGCTGCTCATGACTAACAATGGAACCTCTATTGACCGGGAAGCTAACCAAGCTAACCTGGTGAGGGAAATCCCCAATAAACAGTTTGTTCATGCCTACTGTTAAATGAAATATTAGCAACGCAATGTGATATACCATGTCGTATATGCTATAGTGAATGCGGAAGGGGAAGCATAGAATAGGAACACTGAGAACACAAGGGTTACGTGGTTCAGCCTTGTCGACCTACATCCACGGAAGAATCTCTTAAGGGCTACATCTTTATTATGTAAAAATGTAGTACAAAAACCTGTGTTACAATGAACCCTAGCATGAGTATATATAGGCGACTAAACCCTAGACTACTAGTACAAGTAAGAGTGGGCTTGGGCCAATTACATTGGGTCAATATGTCTAATTTATATCTCTAACACCTACCAAGAAGTTAACTAATGTGCTGATGCATTGGCAAAATTGGGAGCTACTTCTATGTCTTCTTTTGTTGTCTTTTTGAGCCCATCGCATGTGGTGGATAGTATATTAGATTATAATAAAGTGAATATGTTTTGTAACAGACTGGTTAATTCCTAAGTTTAATGCATTGTCCTTGGTTTGCCAAATAAATAAAAAAAACTTGTAACACCCCATCAAGTCTTCAATGCCCATGTCGGGAGGACCGTAGCACAAATGATACCCTCCTCAACTGCCTTTGCTTCAATATCTAGAGTGCACTACTATCGCACACCCTTGGTGTAATGGTTACTCCATAAGTATAAGTGCTTGTGAAGTATTGGGAGTAAGGGGCCGGAGTTCAAGTCTTCAAGAGGGAGTTTCACACATATGACATATATACACTTAAATTATTCTAGAGTAGAATTCTATCTTATATCAAATATAATGCACCCAGTGCAGCTTTGATTTACTTACTCATAACTCCTAAGTCATAATTACTACCACTCTTTCTTCCAATAGATTATGATAAATAGTTCAACACCAGTATGTTTAGATCTGGTTTTTCCTCAAAGGGCGTGACCGGTGTCCGTTAGCCTTTTGCCATTCCGTGGCTTCCATTTATCTCGTGAAACCTATATAATTGTAAATGACACGAAAGCAAATGTATTGGTCCCGTAGCTCAGTTGGTTAGAGCGTTGGTCTTATGAGCCGAAGGTCGCGGGTTCGAGCCCCGCCGGGACCAATCAGAGAATCTCAAGATGTGTTTTTAATTTTATTTTGTTTTCCATTAAATAAATTTGTGCTAAAGTAGAAAAACCGGTATTTACTATTTAAACGGCAACAAAATTTCTAATAATACTATAGAAGAATTGGTAGTTACTACTTTTCTTTTATGGGGTAGTTAATATTTAAAAGTCCAAAAAAAATATATAATAATAATAATAATAATAATATTGCACAAACCTTTTGGGATTTTAGTAATAATATTGCTAATTTATTAAATTCTTTTAAAATTGGTTTAGGGAATGCTTATTAATTTCTAACTAGCCTCGTCACATGCGCTCCGCCCGGGCCATGAAGCTTTTTTTTTTTTTTTTTTTGAGTTTAATATAATTTTTCAATTTGAATTTATTTATTGTTAATGAGGTTACAAGAATGGATTTTTATAAGACTAAATTTTAAGATTTGAAATGGAGTAAATTACTATATTTAGTGTGCGCTAGTTTTTAGGGGAAAAAATGTATTAAATCTACGTGAGATATCTTTAGATAGAGAGTGCGCTAATTTTTAGGAAAAAAAAAATTTATTTGGTAGTTTTTTTTTTTTTTTGAATTACAATTTTAATCATTTTTTTTTTAAGATTATCTGATCAGATTAAAGGTATTTTTGACAATTTTTTAAGTCATAATTAATTTTCTGAAACCTCTTAATATATATAGATAAACCAAATATATACTTCAACACAAACAAAATAATATTTAGAAAAAATAATCAATAATTATATGTTAGAGAAAAAATTACTATAAATAATAAAGGGCCTCCACAAGATCCATCACATTTCTCACCATATAAAATAGTTGGCTTGAATCAATACACGTATTTCCAAAGGTAATGTCCAAAGGCAAGTCTAAAAGGCCAACAAATTCCCATCTTTAAAAAAAAAATTAATAATAATAATAATAATAATAATAATAATAATAATAATTTACAACCTGTTCCTTTCTGGCCTGCACTAGAGTTGGCGAACTTGATTTCGAAGAAGAAGTCGGTGCTTTCTGCTAGAAAAGATTTGTTAATTAAAGAAGTTGGTATTAGTGTACAAGTTGGAATAAATCAATAGTTTAAACAATCAAACAAAAAACAATAACAAGTAATTAAACATATCAATGAATGCTAATCCTATTGTGTACAAATTCTTAAAACCACCGACTAATCAGCAAGGATAGCTCATAATAATTTTAATACAATTGATTCTTCCTCACAATGCGGCTTACGCGTGTAATCCCCACGTTGACAACTTCCTCACGATGTCTCAACCCTGTGTACTTTGCAAATCAAATTTACCCTTTTAACCTCTTCCTCTTCATGTTATTACAATTCACCATCCCTGCACAGGCCACCGCTTTTGTGAATCAGGAAGCCACGAAGACCACTTGCTCTTCGTCTTCTTTTTCATCTTCGTCTCTTTCTTCACCTTCTCGGCCTCATCGTCTCTTTTTCTTGAGCTGAAAACCCTTCTCAGAATCCCCCATGTGTTCTTGTTATTACGTGTAGTAGTGTCATCAATGGTATCGTACTCGTTGTCGTTGATGCTTGCCCGCATAGACTGCGAGAGCCTCTTGTAGCCAGTGATTCTGTTGCAGTCTGAAGTTATACTCTCTGGTAGGAGGGCCGAGCTGTATGACCTTCCAAGCCTAATGGAGGAGCCTCTCTCCAACCTGAAACTCCTTGTGGGTTCCATTTTTTTGGACTTTGGTTGGTACTACTATCACTTTTTAAGGCTTCAAAGGAGGGATAGGTTAGTGTTCTTCGTAGCGTGAGCAGTCGTTTTTTTTTGTGGGAATAAATGGATATTGTTAACGTGAATGAATTTGAAAATTGAGAGTCAAGATAAGAGAGTCATCAGCCTGGCTGGGTCACCTTTTTTTTTTGGAGTATTTTGCCATTTTTTTAACTTAAAACGAAATTTCGCATGATTGAAGGTTTTGAAGTTTGACGGTTCCTTTAACCAAAAAAAAAAAGAAGTTTGACGGTTCCACTACTTTTACTGTCGCTATAACATTAGTTATGCAGAAGATTACAGAAACGAAAAGAGAAGAATCATCTGTGGTCGAGGGAATATAATTTTTGTTGAAATTTGACAAATATTCATAGAAATATTAATTGCTTCCCTTTCAATGGACGACTTTGAGTACAATATGGAAAATTTTGTATATAATTGTCTAGAATCTAGAGTCTAGACCATTAATTACAAGGAAGTGGTATATGTTATTTCTGTTATATGGGGTTAACCCTACAAGTGTGTGGGCTTTACCTCATGTGAGGGGAAGATACATGTAACGAGTTGTAGGATTTACTCTCATGTGAGAGAGAGGATACATGCAATAAAAATCGCATATGTTTTCTCCATTACAAGAGGACCTAGTGGATTTATTCTTTTAAATAAAAATAATCAAAATTTGTTCAATTTGCATAATAAGCTCAAATAGGATTGATAGAAATTGTTGGTTAAATCTATTATTGCATATGGACGTAGGTATAGACGTATAGTGATACAATATTTTCTGAGAAGGAAACATAAAATAAATCATGCTAATTATTATTTAGGAATAATAATATTGATCTATGCTACTAATAATAGGATTCTCTTGTTTGGGTAGGGATGACAATTCGTGTTCGTGTGTCGGGTTTGTGTTGGGTCAACTCATACGTATCCGACTATATGAGTTAACACTAACTCGACATGTTTATTAAACGGGTCAAGATTCTTCAACCCTAACACGATCCATTTATTAAACAGGTCAATCATGTCGACCTATTTATCTGATTTTATCAAAATGAAGAAAAACATTTATGAAAAAACAAGCAAATAAATATTTTAAATATAAAATTCAGAATTAATCAGTAACTCTATCACAAATAATCATTCAAAACTAAAGCATATCTCAATATCATAAATAATTAATCATAATATGTCAAAGAAAATAAATTACAACAACTAATAAGTTTATATACCTAGGGTTTGAATGGTATATTGGTAAAATTTCATTTAATTAAACGGGTCAGATGGGTCAAATGGGTTTCATAGGTTAAATCCTAACCCAACTCGTTTGTCAAACAGGTTTGTCGTGTCAACCCAAATATGACATAAACCCATTAAGCCTCAACCCATAACCTGCTAATTTCGTTTCGTGTCGTGTCTTTCGGGCTCGCTAGTCGTGTCCAATTTTGCCACTCCTATGCTTGGGTTTCATCATTTTGTGTATAAAAATACTCTTAAATTCAAATGTTTAGAAAGTTTAAATGGTAGGGTTTAGATATGTAATCTATACTACTAAAAACTATATTTCCCTATTTGAGTTTCATTATTTTTATATACCAAAATACCCTCAAATTCATATGTAAATAGTAGGGTTAGATATGTAAAAGTACTAATTTAAACACTCTTAAATTTTAGATAAATTTAAAAAAGTAGGACAAAATTTAGTTATAAAATTGGTTGTCGCTTATGGTTACAAACTCACTCAATAAAATAAATATTACAACATATTTTGAAAATTTAATCGCTGAATTGCATATTCTTTACGCTCTTAATACATATGTTAAATTTTATGTCAACTGGATATTATTTATTATATGATCTATAAGCTTATATTTTATTCATAATTTTAAATTACAAAAACTTACAATTTAAAAAATTTATTGATAACTGTAAGGACACAAATTTCGAAATCCGGCCCAAAGGTGGGTGGATCTGCCTAAAAGGCCCAACAACAATGAATTTGTAGAGAGTAGGTTATGAAGGACTGGGCTAGTGAAAATTAGATTACCAACTAGATGGGCTAGGATCACAGATTGGGATAAAACGCAAGTTTCTGGCTTAATGGACCGTTCTCGGCCTACGTCCGACGATAGTTGTCTGGTGTGAGTATTATTTAGCAATGGGTGCCAATCTCTCTCTCCTTTTTCCTTCTTTTTGGGTTCCTTCTTCCTTATATATTACCTCCTTCCTTTCTCTGAACCCTCCACGTATAGATGTCATGATTTCTTTGTTGACACCTGTCCTTTCTAATTTTTACAGAATCCTCTACATAAGAACGACAAGACTGGAAATCACTATTCAGATGTCTTTTCCACATAAATGCGGCCAGGAGGTTAGTTGTGGAACATTCAATGCGGGGTTGGCAGCCTTCTCCCTTGATATTTTGGGATCTTTTCTTGGTACATGCTTCCACAACATTCACCCTGTTCAATGGAATCTTCTGGGGGGGCTTTCCTGACCAGCGGAGCTCCGGGTCTTACCTCGGCTCTAATTACCCGAGGCGGTGCGCATCCTCGGCGGAACCTTTGGATCGCTAAGCTCACATTCAACTCTCCCGACTGCCAGTGCGAACCGCCTAAGCCGAGTTGAATTGTTCTCGAACTAGCCTCAGTCCTCGGCTTGGGCTTGGGGACGTGCTACGTAAGTGGATGAGGGGTTCAAGGCCCATTATTCCCACTGGCGTGTCGTTCATACCGGCCCATTACTCCTACCGGCACATTGCCCCTACAATAATATAGCTATTGGTCTTTAATTATCTTGAAATTTTGCGAGCATTGAGAATATAAGAAGAAGATGTAATCCAATATGGTGGATTTGTCAAAAATCTCTTTTTTAAAAAAGATATTAAGTAAGTTTGTAGCCTTCTTGTAACTAAATTTTGTCCAAAAAAGTTTCTCTCTCTCTCTCTCTCTCTCTCGCGTAAATTTAGCTAATTTATTTTAATTCAATCCCTTTATCCATATCCCTTAAAATTAGGCATTTCCATCTCTCTTTATTCCTTTTGAAAGGCAAGTTAGGTTACTAAAATCAAACGATGCCTCTCTTCCTCTGATTATTATTATTATTATTATTATTATTATTATTATTTATTTTTTAAAACCTCTTTCATTTTTCTCTTAGAGGAATGAGTAGTCTTTTCTTATAAGGATTTTCTTTTAATTAGTACATTTTTTTATCATTTTGTTGCTTATATGATTTTGATTGTTCTATATAGAGGCAAAGGAGGCTATGTGGCCGACACATTAGAGCAAGCTCTATTGCTCCCCGGAGATATGACTGAGCCCCAGTCCCTAAGGAGGCATGAAGTCTTCCTCGACTTGAAGAGGCATCTGGGCATGGTAAGTTTTCTCTGACTTTGTCTCTTTTCTTTGCTAATTGGCCATTGTTTATTTTATTTTTATTCCTAACCACGTTTCTTTCCTTGTTAGGCCGTTCAAGCCTCCTTCCAAGCAGAGGAGATGCTCAACTATTGCCATAGGCAAATGAAGGAGGAGGAGGTGAAACGCAACGACACCGTGGACTCCTTGAAGGTGGTTGAAAGGAGTATGCAAGAGCTGAAGAAGAAGCTCCTGGAGGAGGAGAGGGGGAGGAAGAGTGCAGCCGCCGCGCTTGACAGCGCCGAAAGGCAGGCGGAGGGTCAGAGGGTGCTCCTGCGCAGTGCTGAGGATCAACTAGCCGCCTCCAAAGCGCAAGTGGTTGCACTTAAGAAGAAGTAGGAAGAAACCGAGGTGGCTAGGGTGGAAGCCAAGAAGGCCCGCGATCAAGCTGAGTAGAAGGGCTACGATGTCGGGGTAGGGAAAACCGAAGAAGCCCTCAGGGCTGAGGTTTCCGGGGTGTGCAGAACTTACTGCCGAGAAGTGTGGATTGAGACTCTCAACCAGGCCAGGGTTAAGGCCTCATCTGTACTTCGAAAGGCAGAAAGTGTGTATTACCCAGCTGCCATTCGACCATCTCTCCCTTCCCTTCCTCGGCTTGATCCCATCCCTAAGAAGACAGAGGCAGGCGATGGAAAGGCAGCCAAAACATCTGCACCAGCCAAGAAGGGGTCCGAGGTAGTGGAGCAAGCTACACAGGAAGTGGCTCCAGATGTCCCGAGTCTTTCTATCGTGATCCTAGACAATCCCGTTGAAGAGGAAGTGAGTAAGGGGATGGAGATCGTTTTGTCTAGTCTTCCTATGCTTGCTCCAGTTGATCCAGTAGGCAAGGGGCAAGCAAGCAAAGGACAGGAGCCCTCAGAAGTTGTAGCTGCCCAGAACAATCCTCCTCCTCCTAAGGACAAAATTATACTCAAGAAGAAATAGGCTTTTGTTTAGTTTGCCTTGTATTTATTTATTTATTTTTTTTTTTTTGTTTTTTTTTTTTTCAACTCTGTTCTTCTTGTACTTAACTTGCCTTATTATGGGGCTTCTCATTAATGAAGAATTCGCAGAATTTTCTTTTTACTACAATGTTCATATCCATGCAAATGTGATGTTTATTTTCACTTGTACATGAGCCAAACTTCTACGGTCAATTCCCATAAGATGAGAATTTACTAACTTGGGATGATTTATGGGAAGCCAACTCAAATCTGTTTGACACTCCATCCAAGTGAAAAATAACGTGAGCTTTAAGAGCTATGTGTCTAAGCATAAATAGATACATGTGGAGTATCAAATGCTTTAAGTGATGCTCATGAGCATCTATTTAGACTGATTCATTAAGACAGGAATTTCTTTGCCGTTCAGAGTGATGAATCACCCTCGTTATTCAGGTGAGCAGTAAGGGGTACTCAATTGCTATGGGATAATGTCAGTGAGGGTGAATTTCTCCTTAGGATCTGTGTAAGACTTAGGATAACGCTAGAGAGTATTAATTTTCCCAAAGCAGGTGGTCTGAGAAACCAGGCATAGCTTGGGGTCTATTTAATACTTAGGACAGTCATATGTAGTATTAATTTTTCCAAAGCAGATGGTCCGAGGAACCAGGCATAACTTTGGATCTGTTTAATACTTAGAACAATCATATGTAGTATTAATTTTTCTAAAGCAGATGGTCCGAAGAACCAGACATAGCTTTGGATCTGTTTAATACTTAAAACAATCATATGTAGTATTAATTTTTCTAAAGCAAATGGTCCGAGGAACCAGGCATAGCTTTGGATCTGTTTAATACTTAAAACAATCATATGTAATATTAATTTTTCCGAAGCAGGTGGTCCGAGGAACTAGGCATAGCTTTAGATCTGTTTAATATTTAGAACAATCATGTGTAGTATTAATTTTTCCAAAGCAGATGGTCCGAGGAACCAGGCATAGTTTTGGATCTGTTAAATACTTAAAACAATCATAGAGAGATGTCAATTTTCCCAAGGTATGTGGTTCAGGGAACCAGGGATGACCAAAGTTCTATTTGACTCTTAGAATTTAAAGAGACTAAACATCATATGCAATGTAATAAATAGGAACATGATAAATAGCGTTCTTATTAATAATTATACATTTTTAGGCTATTTACATTCCATGGATGTGGCAGCGTCTTACTTTCTAAATCTTCTAAGTAGTACACACATATTCTAGCCACAGAGGTAATTCGGTATGGGCCTTCCCAATTGGGTCCCAATTTTCCCCAAGAAGGGTTCTTTGCAGAGCCGACCACCTTTCTTAATACTAGATCTCCAGACGCCAAAGGTCTTAACTTTACATTGGCATCATATCCACATTTGAGTTTATGCTGATAGTAGGCCAATTGGACCATGGCACTTTCCCTTCGTTCTTCAATTAAGTCCAGATTTCTCTCCAATAAGTTGCATTGTTGCTCGGAGTAAAGGAGCTTGTTCTTAGGGTAGGAAATCCTGTTTCCAATGGAATAACAGCCACGGCTCCATATGTCAAGGAAAAGGGGGTTTCACTAGTGGACTTTTGAAGAGTAGTCCGGTAGGTCCACAGCACATGTGGTAGTTCTTCGACCCATTTTCCTTTGGAATCGTCTAATCTCTTCTTGAGCCCGCTTACTATAACCTTGTTTACAGCCTTGGCTTGTCCATTCCCTTGAGGGTAGGCTGGAGTAGAATACCGATTAGTAATCCCTAGTCCGCAGCAGTATCTCCGGAAAGAATTGCTATCGAACTAAAGCTCGTTATCCGAGATGAGGGTGTGGGGAACCTCGAATCGGGTGACAATGTTCTTCCAAATGAATTTCTTCATATCTGCATCCCGGATATTGGCCAATGGCTCGGCCTCAACCATTTGGTGAAATAATCTGTGCCGACCATCAAAAATTTCTTATTTCCAGCTGCTTTGGGGAAAGGACCCACAATATCCAAGCCCCACTGAGCAAAGGGCCAAGGGCTGGATAAAGGATTAAGCTCCCCTCTTGGTTGATGGATACTCGGAGCGAATCTTTGGCAATGATCACATTTCTTCGGGTATTCCTGGGACTCTCTATGCATATTGGGCCACCAATATCCTTGAGTGAGGGCTCGATGAGATAAGGATCTCCCTCCAGTGTGGCTTCCACAAATTCACTCATGTAGCTATTCTAAAAGGATCTCAACCGCCTCGGGATGGATGCATAGCAAATATGGTCCGGAAAAAGACCTCTTGTACAATTTCTGGTTCTCAGATAGCCAAAACTGGGGAGCTTTCTTCCTTATCTTATCTACTTCCAACTTACTCTCGGGCAGGGTATCATCCTTGACAAATTGAATGACAGGGTCCATCCAGTTAGGGTCCATCCTTATCTGATGAATGGTTGACACCTCTTTTCCCAACCCAAAAGGTTCCATGAGATCTTCAACAAGGATTACTCTCGGTAGACTCCGTGCCGAGGAGGTTGCCAGCGTTGCAAACGAATCTACGTGCACATTTCTACTCCTACGAATTTGCACCAAATTGAAAGATTCAAATCCGGTCTGCAAATGTTTTACCTGGCTCAGATACTTTTGCATTCTTGGGTCCCTAGCCTCTAACTCTCCTCGGACCTGGCCTACTACTAATCTGGAGTCCGAGAATATGTCCACGGTCTTTTCTCCCATCTTTTGGATCATGGTCATCTCCACCAGTAGTGCTTCATACTCCGTTTCATTGTTTGTGGCGGAGAATCTAAGTCTCAGTGA
The DNA here is from genome assembly GCA_033629205.1 of Lithocarpus polystachyus. Lineage (NCBI taxonomy): Eukaryota > Viridiplantae > Streptophyta > Magnoliopsida > Fagales > Fagaceae > Lithocarpus > Lithocarpus polystachyus. The sequence goes on from CM066167.1 coordinate 54,087,800, forward strand.
TTTTTCAATCGTGATGTTCTCGGGTGAAATTAGAACTAGTTCCACCCCATATCCCTTGAGGTTTGAGGCGCCATCAACATATACCTTCCATGACGATGCTCGTTCTATAGAGATTACTCCAACTGAGTTTTCATCCATGTGCTGTTTATTTCCATCTTCTTCTCCTGGGGCCTCGGCAAATTCAGCTAAAAGGTCGACGAGGACCTGATCCTTCATAGAGGTACGGGGCATGTACTTGATGTCATTGGCCCCCAATTTCGTTCTCCACTTCGCGATCCTCCCCGTATAATCAGCACTTCGAAGTAAGGCTTTGAGTAGTAATTGGGTTAAGAAAACAACTGTATGCGCCTGAAAATAATGTGGCAGTTTGCGTGTGGCGTGCACCACGGCTAGGATAGCTTTCTCCAATGGCAAGTATCTGACCTCAGCTTTATGTAGGGATTTGCTTACATAATAAACGGGCCTCTGCACCCCTTTGTCAACCCTTAATAGCACCAGGCTTACTGCATAGGCGGCCACTGCGATATAAGCAAATAAGACTTCATCAGCTTTAGGTCTGGACATGATGGGTGGCCAAGAAAGATAGTCTTTCAACTGCTGGAATGCTAAGGAACATTCCTCTGTTCATTCAAAACCCCTCCATTTATTCAGTAACTGGTAGAAAGGTCTATACCAATCTACGGATCGGGATATAAAACGATTTAAGGCCGCGGTCATCCCTGTGAGTCTCTATACTTCCTTGGGGATCCGAGGTGGCTGTAATTTATTAATGGCCTCGACCTGGTTTGGGTTGACTTCGATTCCACGGTTAGTAACCATGTAGCCCAGAAATTTTCCTGACTCCACTCCGAAAGAACACTTGGAAGCGTTGAGCCGTAACCCGTGCCCTCTCAAGACTTTAAAAATGTTTCTGAGGTCACCAATATGCTTGGCCTCCTTCCTGTTCTTGACAACCATATCATCGATGTAAATCTCGATGTTCTTTCCTAGCTATGGCTCGAACATCCGTGTTATCATTCTTTGATAGGTAGACCCCGCGTTCATGAGCCTAAATGGCATTACCTTGTAATGGTAGTTGCCTATAGGGGTGACAAAAGCTGTTTTCTCCTGGTCTACCAAGGCCAGAGGTATCTGGTGATAGCCTTGGAAGGCGTCTAGAAAGCTCATCCGAGGATGTCCTACTGTTGCGTCCACCAGGTGGTTAATCCGAGGCATGGGGTAGGGGTCCTTTGGGCAGGCCTTGTTCAGGTTTGTGTAGTCCACGCACACCCGCCATTTGCCGTTCTTTTTCTTCACCACCACAATGTTGGCCAGCCAATCGGGGTAGAACACCTCCTTAATAGCCCCAGCTCGTTTAAGTTTTGCCACCTCTTCCTTGACTGCATCAGAATGCTCTTTTGAAGAGCGCCGAGGAGGTTGTCTTTTGGGGGCAGCAGATGGATTAATATTCAGATGATGGCAGATGAAATTCGGATCTACTCCCAGGGCTTCGTAAGCACTCCAAGCGAATACGTCAATATTCTGCCTCAGGAATTGCACTAATTCTTCCCTCTCCTGAGGAGGCAATTGAGTGCCGACTTGAAAAAATTTCTCCAGATCAACGTCAACAAGGACTTTCTCCTACTCCTCACATTTTACCTCCTTGGCCTCGCCACCAGATGCTGAGGCTGTGGACTTTAATTGCTAGAACTCTTTATCAGGTGTGGCCGAGGATTCTAATTCTGATCGGTGCGTGATAGCGGCCACCAAACACTGCCTGGCCACTGCCTGACTTCCAATCAACTCCTCAACCCAGTCTCCAGACGGGTATTTAACCTTGAGGTGAAGGGTGGAAGAAACGGCCCCAAAGGCGTGGAGCCAAGGTCGCGCTACATAGCTATGTATGGGGAGAAGGCATCCACCACTATGAAGTCTACGTCCACCACCTCCGAGCCGGCTTGAACTGGCAACCTGATTTGTCCCCTTGGAACAACTACTTTCCCATCAAAGCCAACTAGAGGTGAATCATAACTGGTCAGATCCTCCTGTTTTAGATTGAGCCCCTTGTACAGATCTGGATACATAATCTCAGCCCCACTGCCATGGTCTACTAGTACCCTTTTCACATCATAGCCACCAATCCTAAGAGTTATAACTAGGGCATTATCGTGGGGCTGTATGATCCCGGCTTTGTCCTCATCCGAGAAGCTTAGTACTAGATGAGCCCCTATCTTGGCCCTCTTCGACTCATGACCAGAATCTTCGATATACGGCCCAGCTATAGTCATTATCCCTGGAGGGGCATGATCCTGTTCCGCCTGGCGCGGCGAGGATGACATGAATTGTTCCTATAGGGGGTCTTGAAGAATTACTACTTTGAATCCCCGAACCTGCCTGGCCTCCTTGCTCGTTAGGCTGATTCAAGAATTGCTTCAACCTGCATTTTCAGATCAACTACTGCAGATGGCTCCATAAGGTCCTGCAGTCCTCGATCGTATGCCCGCGCTCTCTATGATACTGGCAATGCAGACTTTGGTTACGTTTTGTGGGGTCTCCACTCATCTTGCTCGGCCACCTGAAGTATGGCTCATTCTTAATCTTATCCAAGATTTGGTGTATTGGTTCTCGGAACATGGCATTAATGGTTTAGGCGGCCTTGGGTCCAGATTCTCCTCCAAACTCTCGCCGTGGTCGGTTATTGCCATAGCGATCCGACCTGAAATCCCTCCTCTCTTGAGGGATAACCTTACCCTTCCCTTTCTCCTGCTGTTGGTCTTCTTCAACTCTCTTGTACTTGTCAATCCAATCCATGAACTGGCGTACACTGGTGACTAGCTTCCCTGTCAGGGACTTCTGCAACCCGTGCTCGGTTGGCAGGCCAACCTTAAAGGTTCTAACAGCCACATCATCAAAATCACCTTATATCTCGTTGAACATCTCCCAATATCGGTCCGAGTATGTTTTCAAAGTTTCCCCTTCTCTCATGGACAAGGACAGCAAGGAATCTAGAGGCCGAGGAACCCTGCTGCATGTGATAAAACGGGACCCAAATGCTTGAGTAAGCTCTTTGAAAGAGTTAATAGAACCTGTCTCAAATTGTCGAACCATCTCATCGCTACCTGTCCCAAGCTAGATGGGATCATTTTGCACATCAAGGTCTCATTATTTGAGTACACCGCCATTCTCTAGTTGAAATAACTAACATGCTCAACTGGGTTTGTGCGTCCGTTATAGAGAGTGAACGTGGGCTGAGTGAATCGCCTGGGAAGTCATCCCTCATCAATCTTGTGTGTAAAAGGAGATTTAGATATTCGATTGAGGGCTTTGCTCATGGCATCATTTCCCAGGCCTCTCGAAGATGAAACTCTGCCCTGGTGCTCCCGACGATGGTCCTGCTCATACGAGAAGGTTTCGCTTGGGGGTGTTCTTGATCTGTGCCTATATTCATCATCCTTCTAGCTGTCTGACGAGAGGTCAAAGACTGAGGGACTCCGCCTCCTCCGTTCTTGGTGCAACCTCTTCTTCAAGTAGTCAATCTCCTTTTGCATGGCCTTGGCACGTTTATCCTAAGAAACATGGCTATCGCCTCTAGACTGACTTTTGCCAGAGTGGATAGTATGCACGCTTCCTTCCCGGCCCTCTCGAAGGTGTCCTTCTCATTGAGATCTCGTAGATTCCAAGTGGTATGGACCTGAACCTACCATGATTAAGAACCTAAAACTCTAACCAATCAGCCCTTCCCACAGACGGCGCCAATTGTAAGGACACAAATTTCGAAATCCGGCCCAAAGGTGGGTGGATCTGCCTAAAAGGTCCAACAGCAATGAATTTGCAGAGAGTAGGTTATGAAGGACTGGGCTAGTGAAGATTAGATTACCAACTAGATGGGTTAGGATCACAAATTAGGATAAAACGCAGGTTTCTAGCTTAAAGGACTATTCTCGGCCTACATCCGAGGATAGTTGTCTGGTGTGAGTATTGTTTAGCAATGGGTGCCAATCTCTCTCTCCTTTTTCCTTCTTTTTGGGTTCCTTATTTCTTATATATTACCTCCCTCCTTTCTCTGAACCCTCCACGTATAGATGTCATGATTTCTTTGTTGACACCTGTCCTTTCTAATTGTTCCAGAACCCTTTACATAAGAACGGCGAAACTGGAAATCACTGTTCAGATTTCTTCTCTACATAAATGCAGCCAAGGGGTTAGTTGTGGAACATTCAATGCGGGGTTAGCAGCCTTCTCCCTTGATATTTTGGGATCTTTTCTTGGTACATGCTTCCACAACATTCACCCTGTTCAGTGGAATCTTCTGAGGGGGCTTTCCTGACCGGCGGAGCTCTGGGTCTTACCTCGGCTCTAATTACCCGAGGTGGTAAGGGTCCTCGCCAAAACCTTTGGATCGCTAAGCTCACATTCAACTCTCCCAACTGCCAGTGCGGACCACTTAGGCCGAGTTGAATCGTCCTCGGACTAGCCTCAGTCCTCGGCTTGGGCTTGGGGACATGCTACGTAAGTGGATGAGGGGTTCAAGGCCCATTATTCCCACTAGCGTGTTGTTCATACCGGCTCATTACTCCTACCGGCACATTGCCCCTACAATAACATAACTATTGGTCTTTAATTATCTTGAAATTTTGCGAGCATTGAGAATATAAGAAGAAGATGTAATTCAATATGGTGGATTTGTCAAAATTCACTTTTTTTAAAAAGATATTAAGTAAGTTCGTAGCCTTATTGTAACTAAATTTTTTCCAAAAAAGTTTCTCTCTCTCTCTCTCTCTCTCTCTCTCTCTCTCTCTCTCTCTCTCGTAAATTTAGCTAATTTATTTTAATTCAATCGCCTTATCCATATCCCTTAAAATTAGGAATTTTCATCTCTCTTTATTCCTTTTGAAAGGCAAGTTAGGTTACTAAAATCAAACGATGCCTCTCTTCCTCTGATTATTATTATTACTATTATTATTATTATTATTATTATTATTTATATATTTATTTATTTTTAAATCCTCTTTCATTTTTCTCTTAGAGGAATGAGTAGTCTTTTCCTATAAGGCAATTCTTTTAATTAGTACTTTTTTTTTTTTTTCATTTTGTTGCTCATATGATTTTGATTGTTCTATATGATTTTTAGTCGCTTCTTCCTTTTTTTATTTTTCTTGAAATTTTTGACACTAAACCAAAAAAAAAAAAAAACTCATCATTTAACGATAATAGTAAGGAAAATACTAACAAAAGCCCTTACGACAATGGTTACCAATCTAGTTAAAGAAAATTTTTATGGAGAAAGAAAAAAAATGTTTTGACAGTTTTTTCCATAAAAGTGGTGTCAAAACATTTTTAAAATGAATTGTTAACAATTGCCCTAAAGATACCCTTTAACATGACCCTAATAGTAATACTCACTATGTTCCAAATTGTTGGTCCTCTTTAAAAAATTCAACTTTTGAAGGGAACACCATTTAATGTATTGACGGTCAAGTAAATGTGTGTAAATTTCCAAAATTACCCTCACTAATTTAAACTATAGAAGAAAAATAACATTGACTTTTTAAATAAAGTGACGATAATATAAAAATTTTATTTATTAATTTTGGAAAAAAATACTTCGTTTAGGGACATTTCAAAATGGAATAAAGTATCCACAGTTTAGAAATGGGGGAGTAATAATTGATGTTAAATTAGGTGTCTCGTGACCAACGTGGCAATAGAAATTCTAATTATGGAATACTTACAAGACACAAGAAAGAAAACATTGGTAGCAATGTTCTGCGACCTCTAATACTTAAATTAGCTACCTTATTAAAGAAAAATTTATTTGTGGTGTATAGATGGCTCATACCTGATTCTCAAAACAAAAAGATGGCTCATACCTCATTTTGGTGAGAAACCATGAATTTATAGATGTGATAGTGGCGTATATTACTCTTTCATTAGTTTATCAAAAGAAAATATTACTCTTTCATTATAACCATTACAAACTGACATAACAATGAATAAAATTAGTGTTAAATCAATAATATATAAATAAAGGTATTTTTTTATTATTAATTTATAAGATTTATATATTAAAGTGTGTATTATACTAATTAGCATCACTTTTTTTTTAATTCTTATTCGTTGGACTTTGAAAAAAAATTATTTGGTGGATGGCTTGCAAGGAAATTCTTGTTTCCCGATATTTGAGACAAGCAAACTTAAGATAGGTGAATATAAAAGTGTCAATCTTCAAAATATTTTAACGAGAAAATGCTAAAGTTATCTTGTTACAAAAATTTTATAAACTGACATGATAATGAATATAATTTGTGTTATATCAGTATTATAATATTAAAAAAATTTAATCAATTTATAAGATTGATATAATAAAATTTGTATTTTATCTAGCATCAAATAAGTTTATAAGAGGGAGTTTTAAATCTATGTCAATAGGAGTATTTTGAATTTAAATTTTTTTAGTGAGTTTTCCTTACATCAATCATTATGGAGTGCACCATAGATTTAATAATTTGATTTGGGAGAATTTAAATGTTGATTCTTTTCATAAAAGATAACATTTAATGCAAAAGTCTTGTAATTCAATTAACATTTCCTTATTTTCAACGAAAACATCTGGGTTCAAATCATTTTACCTCCATCTATAGATGTATTAAAAAAATAATAACACTTCTTTACTACAAGACTTTGGGCTAAACTTAAGATAATTAAGGAGCTTGCAAACTTACATCCTTATTCACTTCCCACCGACTTCAGACTTCAAACTCATGGGCCAGGTTCTTTCATTTGTTCTAGTATATAATAGGTTCATATTTGGTTGTTCCACAGCCCATTCAATAAACTCATGGGCCGGGTTTTTTCTTTTGTTATATTCTATAATGTATCAAAGCTGCTTGCTCAAGCAGCTCCACAGCCCACTCAATAAGACAAATATTCACAACATTTTTATAACAAATAATAAATAGTAAATTGTTATTGGTTATTATAGGTGGATAAATAAGTAATTTAAGTTGTTGATTTAAATTAGAACTAATAACAACTTAGCACCCATGATTTGTTGTGAAAATATTGTGAATGTAGCATTTCTTATTCAATTATAATACAAATCGGTGGTGACGGCCATAGTTGTTAAATCGTATTTTTTATTTTTCTGTATTATGTACATATTGAATCGTGTATCGTAAGATACACAAACATCTAATAAAATTATAAAATAATTATAAATATACATATATAAAAGGTATATTCATTATAAATTTGAAATATATTCAACTAATGACTAATTTAATCATTACTTATGTAATAAAATTTAACCAAGCTAACTAAATAAATCAAATTAACTTATGTTTATAACATGCACATTCAAATTTATTAAATTCAGACGTGATTATATATGATATATGAACCAAAATAATAATATCTTTACTTCATCTTGGCTAATCAACCCCATTTAAATCAATGTTATCGTCATGTTTAGCATCTTGCAAAATTATTATTTTATAGCCATTTTCTTCATTATTATCAACATTTACTATGTTTTTTTTTTCATTCTTATAATTTTTTCTTGGGATTCTAGCTTTTTAGACTCATACTAATAATAGCAAAATTAAAAACTTTTACATATTCATTTAATACATTATTAATAGCATAGAAAATAAAGTTGCACATATAAAAGTGAGTGTTATGAGTATAATCTAAATTTTGTAGAAGAAAGAGAATGGAGGAAAGAAAAACTCATAGACTTATTATTTTATTAGACTCAATTAAATTTTTCAATAATTTTATGTTAAAAAAGTCTAACAACTTGTTTAAAATAAATAAAATCACAAAATTTTTTTTTAAAAAGAAAACCTTATTTTAAACCTTCATGTCTGTATCATAGGTTTCGTACAATTTATATAATACACACTTATATATCAAATAATTTATGGACATTTATGATACCGAATTTTTTGTTTTTACATGATACATTACAGAGTTGTTGACAACTATAACGGGCGGCATTTAATTCTTTGGGCTTGATTACTTGAAAGGAATGGCTTTAAATAGTAAATACACGTGGATGGACAAACCGACGACGCATCATTCCCTTTTCGTGTCCACAAGCCGCAACAATATAATATTGTTGTTTGGGAATACTGTGAAAGTAGATGTACACGGAGTCTGATGTTATATCTGCATCAATATTGTTATTTTATAGTATTTGTTACCACGTTTGATTTGACCCCACAAGCTGCAACAATTATGACATATTGCTGTCGTCGTTAAAATTACGGGGAAGTGATCACATTCACCATTTTTTAATATTTTAACTTCTTGATACAATTGATAATTTAAGGTGATATTAGAATAAGAAATTTTGAGTTTAATCTCTATCTTCACTCTACTTCCTATTTAAAATGTTAAATTCTCATTTATTAGGCCCCTATTTATTAAGAAGAAGTTTAAGCCCACAAGTAAAAAGGAGTGTTAGAATTATTGTTAAGTGGTTAAACTCACAATTTCCTAACAGTTTTAAATTTTGGTACAATCTGTAATTTAATAGTTGTAGGAGTTGACAAAAAGGTGCCATGCTAAATGAGAGGCACTGCCTTTACAATTCTGGCATCCACTTTGTCAAGAGAAACAAATGTTCTGGTAAGTAGTAAGTACTAAGTAGCAATGCCTTTACAATTCTGGCAAGCTCTTTGTCAAAGAGAAACAAATGTTATGTTCCGGTAAGTACTAAGTGGCAATGCCTTTACAATTCTGGCAAGCTCTTTGTCAAAAAGAAACAAATGTTCTGGTAAGTGTTGGGGCAAATCTACTTTCACACTCAACTAATATTCAAAATGTGATTGCTGCCTAATAAATTTTGAGTATAACTGTATAAGTTATATTTAAGAGCAATCTTTTTCTTCCTCTAGCCATTGCATGACCCACAAAGCAAGCCAATCAATCCATGAGTGAGAACAAAAGCGTCAGCGGAAAGAGAGTGTGAGAGAGCAGAGATGGTGCCAGAGTGTAAAAAAAAGAAAAAGAAAAAGAAAAAAAAAGCCCAAATATAGTGCTTCGGTATACTTAGACATTCAATGTAGTTTGTAAATTTAAAGTATTTTTAACAATAATGCATGACTAGGTGTGGGAGCTTTTTTTTTTTTTTTTTTGTAATTTTTTACTTCAATATTGGCTAATTTAGCTCGAAAATTAAGTAAATGAGAATGCTTGGGTCTTGATACTATTTGACTAATTAAAATAAAGCGTTTTCCATATATATTTGAAATAGAATTCTATTCTGTCATAAATGTATATGTACGTGAAACTCTATTTTAAAGTGACTATTATATTAAAAGTGCACGGTAGTGAAAATAAATTATTTTGATGAAGAATGAATGATGTGCTAAGTTCATAAAAATAATTGATATAATTATTATTTTTTTTTAGAAGATTAGTACTCCCTCCGTCCCAATTTGTTTGTCCTATTTGAAAAGTTAAACTTTTTAAGGGAATATCATTTATTATCTTGTTTTCTTTATAAAAATGTATAAGTTTATAAAACTACCCTTAAATAAATTTATTAATTTTTTTTTAAAGAGTTATTCTTAATGAGACAACTAAAGAGGTGCCCCAATTAGATTGATTTTTTTAAAAATATTTGTTATTTTTCTTTTCAAATAGTTTTGAAAATAAAGTTTGGGTATAATAAAAACATTAGTAAATTAATGACTTTTATTTTTAAAAACAGAAAAATATTTTAGCACATCCCAAAATAGAATAGCTGACAAACAAATTGGAACGAAGGTAATACTATCATACTTGACATTGTATTTACTAGATGATAAACTTTGTCCTTTGTTTTCTTCCGCACGTTAGCACATATGAAATAAATTCTTTATGCTTATCACTGAAATAAATAAATGCCCATATTTTTCAATTATAATGGGTACTGGCTAAATTAATTACAACATAGTGGGATCCAATATTTATTTTACATCTATGTTGTCGGACGTCCACCTAGTGACTCATCTAAGTACGACGTTTATGCTATGTATGGAAGTTTGGAGGGAGAAGAGAGTAAAGAGGAATGGTTATCCTCCACATTATTTAGATGTTTTTAAATTAAGTAAAGGGGAGGGGAATAATAGCATTTTTATAATTTGTAATTTTGTTAATTTAGTAAGAGTAAAATTGATAATTTATTTGGTCAAGTATTTCTATACTCTATTCTCCCTCTAAATATCTCCAATTTTGAGAAATTAAAAATGAGGAGTTAAAAGTAGTTAGAACCCTTCTAAATCTTTATCCCTCATCCCTTAAAAAATATCTAAATAAGGTAATTTAACTTTACTCTCCTTCCATCCAAATAAGCTATTAAGATCATATAAGTACGACTTCAAGCTAATAATCATCATTATGTCATTATATAACCTTCTGTATGATCAATTTTAGAAATTTTTTTATAAAAAAAATTTAAAAAAATTGTAAAAAAAATTACTTTTTTATTTTCTCACAATTTTTTATATATAAAAAAAAAAGTATATTAATGTATGTCCTTAAAGAATTTATTAGTAAAACCTTTCATTAATTTAACGGAAATGGGTGGTATGAATCTGTTATATAATCAAACATCTAAAATTAGCTGGTAGTCCAGACTTTAGACAGATATGGATCCGATCCCTCTTCCTTTTTGTAATTCCTTGTTTTGCTCTTCAATAAAATATATATTCAGGGAAAAAATTAAAATAATGGCACAAAATTAATCATCAAATCTTTTTCTGTGATGCTTGTTTCTGACTTTAACCCATTTTCATTTGTCTCCTTAATTAGGGTGCACAGCAGACAGTCGTGACCTTGGACACCGTTTTGTTTATAAATGTGAATGGTAGGACCGAACCACCACCATTCGTTGTCTTAAGAAAACTTGAAAAGCATGGGAGATTTGACTTATATGCAGTTTGACAAATGGAAGTCAAGTCGCTTTCTTCTCATTGCACCGCGGGATTATAGTCAATATTTTATTTTTTCAAATAAACCAATTCAAAGTTCCAACTTCCAAAAAACCCTTTGTTCAACTGCGGAGGCCGTATCTTTTATAAATAATTTAAAATAGTCAATTTAAAGTGATTCATAATTTTTTTAAATTTTAGAAAACATAAAATCATCACCTTAAAAAAAAGGACGAAAAAAATGTTTGAAGTACTCTTATGCACTACTTAGTAGAAGTTACTAGCCTCGTCACACGTGCGAATGAGGCTTTTTATTTTTTATTTTTGGGGTTTGCATGTTTTACCCATGATAGTTTTATTTTATTTTATATTTTAAGAATAAGTTGTATTTGAACTTGGCTACTAATGTGAGATAAAAATATAGAGGTTGAAAAAAACAGTTTGGTGATAAAAAAAATGATATGTTTGTGGAAAAAAATAATTTTTTTTTTTTTTCAAAATGAAGAAGTTGTATTATGATTTATGATAAATTTAAGGGTATTTTGGGCATCTAAATTGAGGATCTTAAATAGAAAAAACTCCTTAAATAATAGTATAAATAACTAACTCTTATTGTTATTGTCAAAAAAAAAAAAAAAACTCCTATTGTTATTTTTCAATCAATTGTAGCATGCTAAAAAGAATTACCATACTTTAATGGAAACTCTATGTTGGTTTCTTTAGTTTTCTTCGGTCCTTAATATGTTTTTGGAGATCTCATGTGAAGTTTAGGATAATAAATGCAAATCCAAAATCGTTGTAGCCTTGTAGGTATCATTCAAAATTCCCTCTCTCTCTCTCTCTCTCTCTCTCTCTCTCTTAGTTTTTCCTTTTTAAATTGATTATCAACATCATTTACTTTTGCCACTACTGCGATCCAATCAATGTGGTGCTGAGGTTCCATTTTTTGTGTTTTATGATCAATTTGTAGCTGTGTCCAATATACTTTAGTTTAACAGTGTTATAAATTTATAATGCTCCTTTTTATTATTATTTTTTAAAGAAAGTATAAATATGCTCTTTGTTATCAGAATTATAGACATACGACATCCAATAATATTAAAATTATAATCAATAGACTATTGGAGAAAAACTACAATGTTGATGCATTTTGAAGCTGGTAGTTGTCGAGTGATGTTTGAGGGAAAAAAATTGCAAATCAAGCAAAGGAAAATGCTGATTCTCAAAAAAAAAAAAAAAAAAAAGCAAAGGAAAATGCTTGATAAATTGTTCTTTTAAGTGACTGATATTTTCATTAGGTCTCTTTTATATATGTGTGTGTGTGTGTGAGGACGCAATTTGAGTTCATGGATGGACTTAGGCTCAAGAAGCCCTAAACAATGAATTTGTAGAGAGTGGTTTAGAAAATTAGGCTCTAATGAGCTAGGGAACATATATAATGGATCCAGATTGTTGGCCTTTGTGGAGCCTAGTTATGTTTGATCTGGTTGACGATCCGACTCGACCCGAATAATGTATGAAAAACTGTCAGCAAACAACAAGGTGCATTTAATGAAAAAACTATTCAATCTGAAGATGGCAGAGAACGCATCAATAGCACAACATCTGAATGAATTTAACACTAATACACTATCACAAATCAATTGTCATATGTAGAAATTGATTTTGATGATGAGATTCGTGCGCTGATCGTTTTGGCTTCTTTGCCAAACAGTTGGGAGCCAATGAGGATGGCAGTAAGCAATTCTACAGGAAAGGAAAAGCTGAAGTACAATGACATACACGATTTAATTCTGACTGAGGAGATTCGCAGAAGAGATGCAGGTGATATTGGAAAAATAACATGTTTGTATTGCATACAGAACATACGCAGCGAAAAATTAACAAATCTACTTTATTCGCAATTGATAAAATGTGCAATGTAAATTTCAGAATATAAGATCAAGAGAGTGTACCTTGGTATGGTGAATTTCAAAACAAAGATTAGAAGTATTCGGGAACACTTTTAATCTTCACTCCAATTCCACTTGATGCCCAAATTGTGTGGTCTCTCAATCAATTCTATATGTTTGTTCTTAGGAGAATATGAAGGAGAGTATCTTTTTTTCCAACATACAATCTATTTCATCTTAATAAAAATTCTGTATGTTTCTCTCTACATAACTGATTATCTAATTGGGCTAACCTTTTGGACCTTCCCAATTGGGCTTTAGTGTGTGGCTTGGAGTGGGACCAAAAGGGAACAAATAAGACACTAGCTCTAACGGGCCGTGGGCTTTTTTGTCAACTCTTGACAAGTCCAAAGTTACCATTAATTATGTTTAATACCACTATATAAATATAATTGCACTCTAAGCCTTATTAATAAATTATATCCCAAGACTTTATTATATATGCAACCCCTTCATAAAATATTCGTAGTAATACAAAGTCATGAATATAGGCTGTCACTTTGTAAATTACTACATCTTAATCTTTGAATACCCAGTTTAATCCTTTTGAAGTTATTCATCATATATTTATGAAATCAAATTTCATAAATACATACTTTAGTAATTTCTTACCAAAGTGGTTAGGCCTAACTCTCTGAATAACTGAACCCATTAAACTTATCTCAAGGGAATATTTTGTATCTCTGTTAAGAAACTATGAATTCCATCTTGAGAATATATATTCCATCAACACTAAATGTGGCTGCCCAACATACTGAAGTTTTGACCGTTACTTTAAATCTCACTACTGATATATCAAAGCAACTTACACTTCATGATCTGGTCCATTATTCTCTCAGGATTAAGAGTTCATGTGAATAGAAGTCATGAGATTTATTATTCAATTGACAGTCGTTAGGAGAATAATAAATCTCATAGTGGTCCAGTTCAATATGTCTTAACTCTTAAAACATATCAACATATCAACTAGAAGTCTCCACTTCCGTGATCAAGACAAATCATCTTAATTAATATGTTATAGTCTTCGCAGATGAAATGTCCAATTTCATCACCGACTACGAACTATAATTTTGAGTTTACAAAAAACTTATGATTTATATCTTCTGTGACTTTTCACATAAATCACATACTATGCATCTTATGGACTATATGATGATGTCCAAATATTCATGTTACCATCATTTTAGATAAGAATAAAGAAACTTTATTAATCATAATATTAAGTCACACATCATTTAATACATAATGTTATACATAATATCATACATGACATATTACAATAGGATTTAAGGGCATTAATCCTAATAGGTGAAACCTCAGCATCTAGTTTTGCCCTAAACCTTGAGACAAGAGGCAGAGGTAACGACAGAAATTCAAATCGGGGCAGGTCAAAATCCAGAAATTCTAATCGGAATAGAAGTAAATCTAGATCAGGCCAACAAGTACAATGCTGGAACTGTGGGAAAACAGGTCACTTTAGGAGGCAATGTAAAAGTCCTAAAAAGAAGAATGAAGATGATTCTGCTAATGCTATAACAGAAGAGAGGTACAGGATGCATTACTTCTTGTAGTAGATAGTCCACTTGATGATTGGGTTTTGGACTTAGGAGCTTTATTTCATACCACTCCACACCGAGAAATCATACAGAATTATGTTGTAGGTGATTTTGGTAAAGTGTATTTGGCTGATGGTACAGCCTTGGATGTTGTAAATATGGGAGACGTTCGTATATTATTACCCAGTAGGTCTGTTTGGTTACTGGAGAAAGTTCGACATATTCCTAACCTGAGGAGGAATCTGATTTCTGTTGGACAACTTGATGATGAAGGGCATGCAATACTATTTGTTGGTGGTACTTGGAAGGTTACAAAGGGAGCCAGAGTATTGGCTCGTGAAAAGAAGACTGGTACTCTATATATGACCTTAAGTCCAAGAGACACAATTGCAGTTGCTGAAGCAAGTACTGATACAAGTCTATGGCACTGCAGACTTGGTCACATGAGTGAGAAAGGGATGAAGATGCTGCTGTCAAAAGGAAAACTACCAGAATTGAAGTCCATTTATTTTGATATGTGTGAAAGCTGCATCTTGGGAAAGCAGAAAAATGTGAGCTTCTTGAAAACTGACTGGACACCGAAGGCTGAAAAATTGGAGTTAGTACACATTGATTTGTAGGGGCCTTCTTCGGTTGCATCCCTTGGAGGTTCAAGGTACTACATCACTTTCATTGATGACTCAAGCAGAAAGGTATGAGTTTATTTTCTGAAAAATAAATCTGATGTATTTCAAACTTTTAAGAAGTAAAAGGCCATGGTTGAGACAAAAATAGATTTGAAAGTAAAATATTTGAGGTCAAATAATGGAGGAGAGTACATAGATGGAGGGTTTAGATAGTATTGTGCTGCATAGGGAATTAGGATGGAAAATACCATTCCTGGGACACCACAGCAGAAAGGTGTGGCTGAGCGTATGAACAGTACTCTCCATGAGCGTACTAGGAATATGAGGTTGCATGCTGGACTACCAAAAACTTTTTGAGCTAATGATGTTAGTACTGCAGCTTACTTGATAAACTGAGGGCCATTAGTTCCCATGGAGTTCAAACTTCTTGAGGAGGTTTGGAGTGGTAAGGAGGTAAAGTTTTCACTTTTAAAAGTTTTTGGTTGTGTTTCTTATGTTCATATTGATTCTGATGCTCGTAGTAAACTTGATGTAAAGTCTAAAATATGTTTTTTTATTGGCTATGGTGATGAGAAATTTGGCTATAGGTTTTGGGATGAACAAAACAGGAAAATCATCAGAAGTAGAAATGTGATATTTAATGAACAGGTTATATACAAAAACAGGTCAACTATAGTGTAAAATGTTACAGAGATAGATCAAAAGAAATTTGAGTTTGTCAACTTAGATTAATTGACTGAAAGTACTGTCCTGAAAAAGGGTGAAGAGGATAAGGAGAATGAAGATTCACAGGTAGATCAGAGTACACCTGTAGCTGAAGTCCGTAGATCTTCCAGGACCATTAGACCTCCACAACGTTATACACCCACTCTAAATTATCTCCTGTTAACTGATGGTGGTGAGCCAGAGTGTTATGAAGAAGCCTTGCAAGATGAAAATTCAAGCAAGTGGGAGTTAGCCATGAAGGATGAGATGGATTCCTTATTAGGGAATCAGACATGGGAATTAACTGAATTGCCAGTAGGAAAGAAGGCTTTGCACAACATGTGGGTATACAGAATAAAGAATGAGCATGATGACAGCAAGCGTTACAAGGCTAGATTAGTTGTCAAAGAGTTCCAGGAAAAGAAGGGCATTGACTACTAAAAAATATTTTTTCCAGTTGTGAAGATGTCAACAATCAGATTGGTACAGGGAGTGGTAGCTGTAGAAAACTTACATCTTGAGCAGTTAGATGTGAAGACGACATTCTTTCATGGTGACTTGGAGGAAGACATTTACATGATTCAGCCAGAAGGGATCATTGTTCAAGAACAAAAGAATCTAGTTTGCAAACTGAAAAAGAGCTTGTATGGTTTAAAACAAGCTCCTAGACAGTGGTATAAGAAATTTGACAGTTTTATGCATAAAATTAGGTTCAAGAGATGTGAAGCTGATCACTGTTGCTATGTTAAGTATTTTGACAATTCTTTCATCATTTTACTGTTGTATGTGGATGATATCCTCATTGCAGGGTCTAGCATTGAGGAGACAAGGCTAATGGTACATTGAAACTTTCACAGTTAGAGTATGTGAAGAAGTTCTCAACAGGTTCAACATGAATGAAGCTAAACCAGTGAGCACACCATTGAGTAGTCCTTTCAAACTAAGCAAAGAACAGTCACCGAAGACAGAAGTAGAAAAGGACCACATGAGCAAGGTGCCCAATGCCTCAGCTATTGGCAACTTGATGTATGCTATGGTGTGTACAAGGCCAGACATTGCACATGCAGTGGGAGTTGTGAGCAAATTCATGAGTAGGCCTGGAAAGCAGCATTAGGAGAGAGTTAAGTGGATTCTGAGATATTTGAGGGGTTCATCAGATACATGTCTTTGCTACACAGGTGCAAGTTTGAAACTGCAAGATTATGTAGATGCTGATTTTACTGGTGATATTGATAGTAGAAAGAGTACTACTGAATTTGTATTTACTCTGAGTGGTACAGCTATATCATGGGCTTTAAATCTACAAAATATTGTTACTTTGTCTACTACAGAAGCTGAGTATGTTGCAGCAACTGAAGCTGGAAAGGAGATGATTTGGCTACATGGGTTCTTAGATGAATTGGGTAAGAAGCAGGAGATGGGCATTTTACACAGTGACAATCAGAGTGCAATTTTTCTTGCTAAAAATTCGGTTTTTCATTCAAAGTCGAAGCATATATAGACAAAATACCACTCTATCTGTTACCTTGTTAAAGATAAGCTGGTAATACTTGAGAAGATTTGTGGATCTAAGAACCCGGCAGACATGTTGACTAAGGGTGTCACTATTGAAAATTTGAAGCTGTGTGCAGCTTCAGTTGGTCTTCTAGCTTGAGGGCAGGAGGATGAGTTGCAGGGTTCACGCCATTCCTCTGCTTCCTCTCTTCCTTCACACCGAACCTCCACCACCGCCACACAGATCGCCGGAGCAGAATGATTTCGAAGAAGAAGAGTTCGCCGGAGCTTGGAAACAAATTGAAGCCGCCGTGAGCCACGATCCAAAGGTTTGTTTTTCATGATTTTCCCTTTTCCCCAATTTGGACTTCTAATTGGGTGTTTGGATTTTTTGTTTGCTTCACTGGAAAGTTTCAAATTTTGAGCATTTCCTTTTTGATGAGAACGGAGGGTGAGTGTTTGTTCATATCTTGTATTGTTCTAATGAAAGATGCTGTGTTGGGTTTTGATATGATCTGGGGTTTGTTTGGTTTTTGAATTAGGGATGTTTGATTGATTTGATTAAGTTAGATAGATGGACTGTTAGATAAATTGGCTTTAGATGTACAATGTGATGAGATTGAGTTTGGAAATGATAATTGAATACTGAATTGGAACTTGCTGTGAAGAAGTTGACAATTGTGTTGAAAGTTTCAAAATTTGTTATGGGTTTTTGTTGGGTTGCTATAGCTGTATTATGCTTATAAGATTGATATTGTGCTTTTTCTGATTTCTTTTATTGTGGTTTGAACTGGGTAAATTTTGGTTTTTGAAGTTTATGTTGGGTTGCTGGAGTATTTTTTTGTATGTATATGCATATGTGTATGTGGGTTTTACTTGGTGCAATATTGATATGTGTATGTTGGGTTGCTGGAGCTTTTGTATATGTCATGGCAAAGGCATGCTCTCTCTATCTTTTCTTCACTTACCAATGAATGGGAATTATAGTGTCTTATTAATGGGAACTTTTATACGAATGCTGGCACCAAAATTCATAGCTTGTTAATGTACTCAAATTTCAGACTGTCCACTAAAAAAAATGTTCTGCAGATACAGAACATTGTTTTCTCTTAATAAAAATGAAATGTAATAGCTGATTTGATACCTAGGAGAGTTGATACCTACAAGGTTGTCATTTATTTTAATGAAGGTCTGGTTGTGAGTACATGTCTGGGTGGTGCCCTTGTTGGAGCGCTACTCAGTGGTTGGATTGCTGATGGGGTTGGTCGACGTAGAGCTTTTCAGTTGTGTGCTTTACCTATGATTGTTGGTGCTTCTATGAGGTATGCTTGCGCCATAAATATCATTGCATTTGAGTGCTTACTGGGTCTCTGTGTTGCAATTGGTTTGGTCTCTTTTGTTTTATATACTCTTCATTTAGATCTAATTTTAGTTTATGATAGACTAATAGTTGTCTCAGATTCCTTATATTTTCTGATATTGTAAGGGTAAAGTTATTTTCTAAAATTAAGGGGCTTACTGTTACATAGAAAAATTAATTGTTTCACACTCGAGTTTTATACTCGATTGTCTCACACTCGAGTTCCAAGTGTAATTTTAAAGAGCAAAATCGAGCCTAATAAACTCGATTTGTTAGATACCAAAATAGTTTCAAACCTTGCCTAACTAATGAAATTGTTGGAGGGATTTAATTATTTAAAAAAAAATCTGTTTGTTCATTCATCTTTGTTGACTGGTGGTTGGGCATAATAGGGACAAGGGACATTGTGACAGAAAAAAAAAAAGAAAAAAAAAAAGAAGGAAAGTAAAGTTAAGAAAAGTTGTTGTTAGTAGTGCAGAATAATTTTGTAGTATCAATAGTGCTGTAGTGGGATTGGGACCATTGGGTTAGTGGGTATTTGTCTTGGTTGATAGTTTATTAATACTATATAAATGCGTATTTGAAAAAAAAAATTTTGCTTATCTTCGGTCCCCCCCAACTTGAAATCCTGGGTCCATCCCTGTCCCCCTATCTATAGTGTTACTCTTGTATGGTTTATTTATTTGCCGTCTTCCGCAAGAAAGGAGCAGGAAAAGATCGCGAAGGACAAAACAATTACCAAAAAAAAAGTTGTGAAAGTGCTTTATCAAGAATTATTACGTGGTCCCCTCCCCCCCCCCCCCCCCCCCCCAAAAAAAGAAGAATTATTATGCAGCAAATAATATGTGAACCATTTTTTTTTTATAATCCAATAATTATCTTCAAATCAATTTTTTTAAAAACATCCTCAAGTTTATCCCAAAAAAAAAACTAAATAGATATATATTACAATTTATTTAAATTGTTTTTAACTTCTTTTTAAAAAGTAAAAACAAAAACCTAATGAAAAAAAAAAAAACCCACGATTCTATAATAATAATAATAAAAAAAACCCACTTGTGTTGTCGTTTTTTTTTCCTTTAAAAAAAAAAACCATCCTCACGTTTATCTTCAAATCATTTTTTTTTTATAAATCCTTAAGATTATCCAAAAAATAATCCTCAAGGCTCTCCAATTAATTGCTCCGTTCCTCACCCTTGAAAATGGGTCACACAAATCCATTGCAAAATTCAAAACGCACTATTATCCATATTGGCAAATGGCAAACTACATTTGATATTTTTCATTTAAAAAAAAAAAATAAACAATCACACAAAAACGTTTAATTAGTCCCCCACTCCAAAACTAAAACCTCCCTCTAACATAACCTCCTACTACTCTTAACTGATTATGCTTATCAGTTATCACACCACATCTAATGTGGCATTTGGTACGGAAAAATCCACATTACTCCTGGCATCCAGATTTCTAGGAATGTAATTCTTTGCAATCTGAATGCCTAGGAATGTAGCTATTCATATGTTTGGTTTCATTGGAAATCTCTTAAGATTCCTAGAAATGTGAAATGATAATGTTTAGTTTATTCCTAGGAATTTTAAATGAATTATCTAAACTTCTATACTATTATTTAAATGGCTTCCCCTATTTGGTTTCCTCATTTTTAATTAAAAAATGTCCCTACACTCTTATATTTAAGTAGAGACAAAACTAAGGACAATCTAGTAAAAATGCAATTATAACTCCCACTAAAACATTGCCTAAAAAACAAAATATAAACTATTAATAATTTGTTGAATAACACACACAATAGCAAAAGTGAATACCTAGCAATAATGGAGAGTTCCTTTCAAACTTTTTTTTTTCCACACGTGAAACTTAAATAGAACTCTGTTAAAGAATATATGAACAGATTTGTCTATCCTATTTATGTTATTTTGGCGGGAAAAGATAAAGGTAAGGGAAAAGATATTTGTCTATCCTGTTTATGTTATTTTGACACAAAAAGAAAAAAATAAGGTAAAAGATAAAGATAAGGGAAAAGATATTGATGATTTGTTTTATATTTTATCTTAATTACTTAAATGACAAGGAAAAATGGTTAATATTGTCAATTTATAAAAAATACAATTTCCTTTATACTTGGGAACCTGGATACCCACCTATAATCCACATTCCTACTGAGAGAGGTTTAAAAGGGGGAATCCAAATTCCCCTAAAATCTAATTCTCTAGCGTGATTTGCAACCGAACATAAGAATCTTTAAACATTTCTGGGAATCCTAAAACATTACCATGTACCAAACACCACATAAATGTTTCCAACCACCATGAGTCTTTTAAGTAAAAGCCTGTTTCTAGAACTATTTTCACATTTCAATTTGGTGATTGTGCTGCCCGAACCAAAGCAAAACAAAAACCAGCAAATGGAGCCATTGTTTGTAGTGGAAGCCCTTGACAAGTGTAGCAATAAAAAGTTGTTCAAGAATGGAGGTTGAAACCTACGTGAGTAACGCCCAATTTTCTTGATGAATTCTTTAGCCTTTTTTTTTCTTTTCTTTTCTTTTCTTTTTTTGTGTCTTCAAGGGAGTGTTAATCAAACATAGAAAGCTGTATTGTGTTATTAGTAGTTTAGCACCGATGTTAATTGGATGTAATTTTAGATGTTGAAATCTTTGGTAAAAAATTCTTCTTTCTGAAACCAAATTCAATAAGTTGTTGAAACCATCTTAATCTATAGACTACAAATCTATTTTGAAAAATGCTTTCGCAAATATTACAATTTTTATTAAAAATTTGTACTATGATTTTATGTAATTTTCATTTATATATTTTATATGCCCAATTAGCTTTTTGACTAAAAATGGCCACATTTTGTTGAATTCTCACTTGGCAACAAGTTTTTTTTAATCATAAAACATTAAAAAATTAATATGAAATTACTAATTCACTGCAGTCATATTAATTTGCAGCGTAAGGATCCGTCACCTAAGGCTATAGATTTCTTCTTCTTCTTCTTCTTTTGTGAAGACATCTAAGGCTATACACTGTACACAAGTTCGACTAAAAGGATTTGAGGCATGGAATAATATTTTAATTTTGCGAGTGTGTAGTGAGTAGTGAATAAGTATGTTGCTCTTCAAGATGCATGTACATGTTGTCTACTATGGCAAACTTATCCCTTGCTTCATGATATAGAAGTTAATTGCAGATGTACATTTTTTTGTATGATAAAAAGTAAGAAACACATGAGTTAAATTAGAGATAGAAATTTATATAGAAGGTGTTTAATTTAGACAAAAAAAAAAATATATATATATATATATATATATATATAGAAGATGTTTAATCAGATAGAGACTACCTTTCAATATACTTGCCTCATCACACATGCTTTGGCAATAAGGCTTTTATTTATTTTTTTAGTATTATAATTTTTCACTCATTCTAATTTGAGATTTACATTTTTTTTCCACAGAAATTGTGCATTTAAGACTACTAATATAGCTAGAAGGGTCACAAGGTTAGCTACAAAAAATGAATATCGAAATAACATTGAAATCATATGTTCATGTGTGGATTTGTTCATTTTTTGTAGCTAACCTTATGACCATTCTTGCTATATTAGTAGTCTTAAATGCACAATTTTTGTGGGAAGAAAAATGTAAATCTCGAATTAGAATGAGTGAAAAATTATAATACTAATAAAAAAAATAAATAAAAAAAGCCTCATCGCACGCGTGAAGCGGGTGTAATCAGGCTAGTAATAATAATTTTGTTTGAGAAACAATAATTATAATAATAAAGGAGAGATAATTTGAATTCGGAATATTTTTCCTAGATATAATATGAAAAAGAATTTGTATGTGTGTAAAAATAATTACCTACTGTTATGTTTCACATTTATTAGATTTTGATACCGCTAACATGATATCATTTGATATCAAATACCTTCTTTTAAATTACAAAACTCTTGACAAGATATGAACAACTGAACTCACGCCCTCACATGGGAAAAAAATATATATGTAAAAAAAAAAAAATAATAATAATAATATCTGAAGTAAGAACTTATTAATAGTGTAATTTGTATTATTTATCTTCTATTATGATTTTTAACTTATGATGAGAGTTTTGAGGCATCTTGTTTTTGTAAATTTATGAGGAAAAATACCCTAATGGGTGGAGTCTTTTGGCGGAATATTACAAAAAATTGAGTTTATTGGTAATATAGGTATTGTTCAAAGTTATTTAAGAAAATGAAGAAAGAGAGTGAATTTCGGCAATAGTGTTGCCGAAATTGCAAGAAAAAGTATGAGAGAAGGTAAAGATAAGTGATGTGATGGAGGAGGGAGAAAAAATTGAATTTTGGTAATGAGATTACCGAAATTCTTGCTGCCCGAAACTGCTGCCCAAGTGAGTGTGAAGAGTGAGTGTGAAGTGCCCGAAGTGCCCGTGCTAGGTGGAGTGCCCAAAGGGAAACCAATTGTGGCCACCAAGTTGCCGAAATTGTAGGGAAGGGAGGAGAGAGAAAATATGAATTGTGGCAACCAAGTTGCCGAAAATCAAAGAAAAAAAAAAAAAAGAATTGTGGCAACCAAGTTGCCGAAATCTTGGGGAGGAATTTAAAAAAAAAAACATTGTGGCAATTGACTTGTGACAATGATATTGCAAAAATGGAGGGGAAAAAAATTGTGGTTGATTTGTGGCATTTTATATAACTAAAATTGATTCCCTAATTATTATAACACATAATAAATAATTATTATAATGCATTTCACATGGCATGGGACATGGCTAGTAGTTAATAAATATATATTCATGCATGCCATCGGCTAGTAATTAAAAAATATATATTCGTTCACAAGAGAAGTCAGACTATTCTAAAGTTTATAATGGTCTAAGGCTTAGAAAGTAAGATAATATAGAAAAATAATAATTAACAAAATACATTTTTGTGCAACAACTTTTGCACAAATTTGCCGAAAATCAATTAAAGAAAAATTGTGGCAATTGATTACGGCAATGCCATTGCCGAAATCAATTGCCACAAATTTTTTTTTTTTTTAAATTCCTCCCTAAGATATGATTGCCACAATTCTTTTTTTTTTTTTTTCTTTTTTAGTCCCATTCTCGGCAACTTGGTTGCCACAATTCATATTTTCTCTCTCCTTTCTTCTCTACAATTTCAGCAACTTGGTTGTTACAATTGGTTTCCCTTTGGGCACTCCACCTAGCACTAGCACTTCGGACACTTCACACTCACTTGGGTAGCAACTTCGGGCAGCAAGAATTTCAGTAATCTCATTACCGAAATTCAATTTTTTCTCCCTCTTCCATCACATCACTTATCTTTACTTCTCTCTCTCATACTTTTTCTTGCAATTTCGACAACACTGTTACTGAAATTCACCGTCTTTCCTCAAATAATTTTGAACAGTACTTGTATCACTAATAAACTCAGTTTTTTTACAATATTCAATCAAAAGACTCCTAATGAATGGCCAGTACATCTAAACAATAATTTTTTTTTTTTTTTAAAGAAAATACAGCGTATGAAATGTGAAAGGCTCACGCATGTGTGCCTCATGGACATGGTGATGGAGGACACGCTTTTGGGCATTTAACTGTACATCGTTTCTATCTTTTCCTTAGTTGAAGTCTTGGCTGGCCACTGTCCATCTACAACAGTACAACCGGATTTCAAAAAGAGACAGGAAAGAGAAAAAGAAGTCCATCTATAAATTATTAAATCTAGAGAACAAAAGGAAAAAGAAGTGAATTGAAGTTATAGATTTGAATTTTTTTGAATTTTGATTTTTTTTAAACACAGTAACAAACATAACATTTTTCTTAATTTTTTAAATTATATATATGCTAGTCTTTAAGCACACACGTTGTGAGTGCTCAGAAACTCTTCTATTTTTTTTTTTTTTTTGTAAAAGTTAATAATTTTCATTTATTATAAAAAAAATTTTAAAAAGCTAAATTTTAGGGAATAAAAAGATGAATTTAAAGGAAAAAAAAATCCTAAATGAGTTATCTTTTTGAATTCAAAATAAAATTTGATATTTGATATTTTTTACCCTATTTTTAAAAGTAGTTACCCTTCATAATGTGGGAAATTTTAAATCATACAGAAGTCTAGTTCAAAGAGAAAAATCATCTTTTATATATATAAATTTATCTTTAACATCACTTTAATTTTTAATTTTTAAAACTGATACATGTAAATTATACACTTTTTCTTCTTAACTAGACTTACTATTTTTATTATTTTTTATGGAATGTGCTATTATATATTTATGAGAGCTATTATTACAAGGAAGGAAGAAATATAAATTTGCTATACTTCTAGATTATTGAATCAAAGAAAATTTATATACACAACTTTTGTGCCACAATTTTAATTTGGTAGTGATTGATGAGTCTATATACAAATAATAGGGCAGCCACTAACAATGTGTTATACCAAAAAAGTGGCACAAAATGTTGTGATCTAGGAGAACTTATTGGATAATTGATTCTAGAAAAAAAAAATAACGATTAGTGAATAATGCGAACTCTAGTAAAATATAATTACAAGTTAAAATCTAAGCATGTCGTGCAAGAAAAGTTATAAAATTTCTAGAAATATCATAAAACGAGTTTACTTTCCGTTATTATTGTGCACAGTACACAATGAGAAATAAATACCTGTTGTACTTAGATAGAATATTCTCTAATTACCCGCAGTGAAATTTGGTGTGGACTAATTAGGTGTCTAATAAATAACTAATGTTAAAGACACATAAAATGATCCGTAGTACAACTTGAACTACAATTTGACCTTATAAAAAATGTGTGAATGGTAAAGATTTGAGCAGTTGTAATGTTATTGTCTAAGTCTGACAGCGAGACCAGGCTACTCACACAGTTTCACCACTATATAAATAAAAAAAGAGAACCTACAAAATCCTCGACTTATAGCTCCTGTTCTCTCCACACCGAACACAAAGTTCGGCAAGAGAATCCTTTACATTAATTTCAACTCAATGCCATTCTCGTGACGTTGACGACTCACCGAGAAAACTTACAAAAACGCAAACAAACAACCAATCTAACGCATGCCCTCGCTTCTCTCACCCATCTCCTATCCTACGTTATTTTTCATTGCCAAAAACATCAGAAATATATATATATATATATATTTTTTGTAAAAATCTGAGCTTTTGAGGTTGAACTTTGAACTTTGAAGTTTGAAGCTTGTGGGAGCTTTCACTCTTTCCTCCAGGTACGTTGCTTTTATCACTGATCGGCTTTAATTTTATTTTTAGATTTAAAAAAAAGGCACAGATATAAGTTTTTTTCTTAAATTGCATGCACATCTTCTGTTTCTAAATTTGGAATCGATGTAGATCTGTCAGCAACTTCTCTGTTCTTTGCTTTATTGATTTAAAAGGTTAAGTATGGAGTTGTCTATTTATAGTTTAGATCTTTCTAGAATTATATCTTAATGAAACCTTCACTTCTTTTTTTTTTTTATTATATAACATGCACGTTGGGAAGTTTCTTAAGCCTGACTGTTATTTTCTAATTGGGTTTGAAAGAGTCAGTTTGAGTTTCTGATTATCCATTTGCCATTATTGCTAAATTTATGATTCAGAATTGCCAGGTCTCATTTGGAAAAATGATATGTGATCATTTATTTTTTTTTTCATTTTTTGGACCTTTTAAAAGAGACAGCATGCTTGAAAATGGCACTACTGCAATCTTCAAAATTTTCTAAACTTAAAAGCTGAGAGCAATAGATGGATTAGATGAACATGTTAAAATAGAGTTAGTTGATCAAGTAAATTAGTAAAGGAACTAGTATCTTTTTTTTGGGGGGGTGGAGGATCCAAAGAAAGAAGGAAAAAAGAAGGGTTGACCAAAACAATCTTCTATTAAAATTATCACAGCCGTTGGTTGCTATTGTGAGTATGGCTAGCACTAATAGAATGACTTTTCAAGAGAGAGGGTTGGTAGGTCTTGAACATCTTGCATCATTTCTTCTTCTTCTTCTTCTTCTTCTTCTTCTTCTTCTTCCTTTTTTTTTTTTTAATTTTTTATTAACTCTTTGTAATTTTGTTATTAAAGTAAAAAAATTTCGAATACTTCCTTAACCACGGTTGATTATTTGCGTACTCGATTACTTCTGTTAATTAATTAAACTGATTACTAATCCAAAAAAAAAAAAAAAACCTTTTTAATAGATATAAACATTGTGGACTTTTCACAAGTTTGTTAATTGTTAGTACCTACCTACCGATTCAAGCAATGCGGCATTGAATTTCTGATTCTGAAAAATAAATCTCATCTGAATTAAGTATTGCTACAGGCTATGGTTGGTGAAAATTTAGAATTTCATTGGATAAAACCTTTTAAGTGTTTGGGTAAAGTCAATTGCCATTCTTAAAGATTTTTCCTTTTTTTTGGGGGAGCAGTTGTTTTCAGATAGTGGTTTGTTTATTGATGTGCTTTACAGGTTTAGCACTCCATCTATTTTAATATGTCTAATGCATTATTGCAAAAACAAAGTCAAAGATTGTATTGGAGCTTTTATGCTTGTCTTACTTGAATGATATTTCCTGTAGGGGTGAACTTATTTGGCAATCAACATGTTTCTTTTGAGAAGGAATACTCAGACTCAAAGTCATCCAGAGGATCTCAATTTGGAGAAAGATGCAAAGGTAAAAAACAACTATGTGGACAGGCATTCTAGGGCAGAGAGAATTTTCTTTAGGACAAAATATGTGATATTTGCTCTCAATTTTATTGGTTGCAACCAACCTTGCAGTCTATTTTGATGCTTCTATTCATAATAGAGTGCAAAGTTTTCAGAACACATTGAAAAAAGACATTTAATGAGCAAATGTCTTTAAACAGGTCAGTGAACTCAGGGCTGCTCTTGGACCTCTATCAGGACGTTGTTTAAAGTACTGCAATGATGCATGCCTGAGGAGATATTTAGAAGCTCGAACCTGGAATGTTGACAAGGCAAAGAAAATGTTGGAAGAAACACTCAAGTGGAGGGCCACTTATAAGCCTGAAGAAATTCGTTGGGTGAGTATGTGATAAATCATTGATTCGTGTTATCAACAACATGCAAAATAAGTACCACATATGCCTCACTTTTATGATATTTTTTATATATATTGATTAATTTTTCTTGGATTTGTTGGGATCTTTTTCCTTGTCTAATTGATAATCAATGCTAGGGTGTCCTAGCATATACATTCTTGTCCTCTGTTTTCCATCATATATTTGGCATACAGAATTGCATTTCGAACATAAGTTTGCACAAGTTATTCATCACTTGTGTGCACTAGACATAGCTGTTTTTCCAATTGAGGTGTATTAATTTTGTTCTAGGACCAATCCCAGTACCTTTTCAGGTCTAATTCAAACCCTAATGCTTTGTTAAATTATTAGAAGCATTTGATTACTTGTTCAACAATGTTAGAAATGTCAATTTCAAAATGACCAATTTCAGATGAGGAAATAGTTTGGAGTTTTAAATTGTTGTAACCAGGCCAATAGATTACTATTCACATTTTGCATGACATGTATGCAATGACTGAGGCTATGAAATGTGGTACTCACTGATGTTAATAGTTTTCTTTTTGATTTGGAATTAGTAATTACATACACACCAATCTTGAATCCATAATCTCATCTTCCACCTTGTTTTTACAAGAAGATAAGGTTTCATTTGACCTAGAGTTCATCGGCCTGGTTGATGTTAATATTTTTAATAGGATTGCTTTATTTAAGCCTTTCCTTACTCTAGAAAGATGTCATTGTCCAGCATGAAATAGCCCATGAAGGTGAGACTGGGAAAGCGTTCAGATCAAACTTTCATGATATGTTTGGAAGGACCGTGCTTATAATGAGGCCAGGGATGCAGGTTGGTACTAGGATTTTCTTTCATAAGGTGTATTACTTTCACCATGCTTTTGTGCATTAACCTATTATCCATCTTCTTCTTCTTTTTTTCAATTGTCAGAACACCAATTCGCCAGAAGATAATGTTCGTCATACCGTCTATCTTTTAGAAAATTCTATCCTTAACCTTCCTGAAGGACAAGAACAAATGTCCTGGTTGATAGACTTCACTGGGTACTCATTGAGCACCAACATCTCAATCAAAGCAGCCCGTGATATTATTAACATTTTACAAAACCACTACCCTGAAAGGCTTGCTATCGCATTACTTTACAATCCACCAAAAATTTTTCAGGCATTCTATAAGGTTTGATATCTTCAATTTGCTTTATCTTTACATGGATATTGTTGTTTCTTTGTTTAGATTGAACTTTGACAATCACTGGTTCTTTCTTTCAATAAAATACATAAATTACTCATTTAATCATGCAATGGAAGCAAGTTCATATAGAAAATTTCTTAATCAGGATTGGGGATAATCATACTCAAATTCATTAGCTTGTGTGTTAATTTTGTTGCTTTAGCTTGGCCTTGATTGCTCGACCTATGCACTTAGTCCGACAAAAGAGTTGTTTTACCAAAGATATCTGTTAAGCAATTATTTTCACTACTCTGTTCTCTCTCTCTCTCTCTCTCTCATGCTGTCCAACAACTTACCACAACCCTCCTCCTTTTTCCCATCTCCGTTTGTTGACTCATTTAGTCTGGACTAGATATAATTCTGGATGTGAATCTGATAATTCATTTGATTTAAGATTTCCATGGCATATACTGTTGCAGCTTTAAGTACCTTATATTTTAGCAGCTAGATCTATCATTGAAGAACTTTGTGGTGTTTTCAATTTTTTAGGCTGTCAAGTACTTCCTTGATCCAAAAACTGCTCAGAAGGTGAAATTTGTCTACCCCAATAGTAAAAGTAGTGAGAACTTCATGAAGACACTCTTCGATTTAGAAAATCTTCCATGTGAGTTTGGGGGAAAAGCCACTCTAAAATACGACCATGAGGAGTCCTCACGAATGATGGCTGAGGATGATGTAAAAACTGCCAAGCTCTGGGGATTTGATGAGAGGCCCCACCACATTATGAATGGGCACTTGGGAGCAGCAGTGGTGCAGGAGCCAATGCCTGTTTCACCACCAGCTAGCTGATTGAACATATCTAGTTCTAGTATTTGAGAAATTAAGATATGTATAATACGGCCTGACTAACTGAAGACGTGCAAACTTCAGTACCAAATTCAGAGACCCTAGTTCAGTTCCTCGTTGGGGTTAATAAACATTCATTTCTTCTACTTATTGCTAATTGTGAGGGAACTCTTTGTCAGTTCCTCTCCATATCCTTGCCTCCCTACTTTATGAGCAAACGATATTCAAGTCACATATATAATTTTCTCTTTTGGTAAATAAGGGCTTTAATTAACAATGCATTAAGCATTAAAACTGTGGAAATGATAATATTTGAGAGATCCAAATAACTTGAAAAGTTCCACTTCAAATAGGCCAAAACATTGCTAACAAAATCCATTGGAGGCAACCCCTTGGGAATAACAGGTTCCTGTAATATCCAGTTTTGCTGGAAGGTACTTAACACCAGGTTCCTACACCCGGTAAGCATGTATATTCTTTTCCTAGATCCATGTTAAATGATCGATTGTCCAAAAAGCTTATGAGCCTGTTTAGTACGTGTTTTAACATATGTTTTTAGTTTTTAAACAATATTACACGTATTTTTATACATTTTTTCACCCACACATTTTTAAAAAAATACAAACAACATAACTAGAACAACATTACAAAATGAGCTCTAAATTCTTGAGATATTAAGTAAATCTAATTATTTAACCATGTAATTCTAACACTCTCTCCATGTGTGGGCTCAAATTACCTTTTAGTAGGTGAGGCTCACGCGGGATTTTAAATGGACTTCAGAGGTATGCTCACAGTGATGTGCCAATTGAGAAACCTCTCGGTATTTGATGTTGTGCCTCACTTGGCTTTTCTCATTTCAGTTGAACTGTTGAAGAGTATAATCTGTTTAAAGCTAGATCATGTTTTGGCCATGAAGGAGAAGAATTCAGTGGTTTTCTTAAGTTAAAAAAACAAACCAAATCTCAGAAAGATTTTGGTCAATCTCACCATCTTGGATTACTCGTTTGACAATATGCACAAGATATCTCTGGAGATCCTCCATCGGATGGGACATATCTGAGACTCATTGACATGCCCCCACAATGTAGTTTCCCGAGCCACGAAAGGCCCCTGAAAAAGTGTAGGCCTTTTAAGATTTTATTTGTTAATTTATAGCACTAAATATAGTGAGCAGTGAGCACCACTATGTGCCAGAATTCAGGTTAGCATTGATGCATAGGAAGTGCCAATTATCATGTTGGCCACTTTCAATGCATGTGATGTGATACACGAAATGCCAATTATCAAATTGTCAATCATTGAGGTGCATAGTGGTCCCATATTTTGACTGTAAAATGTGGTTTTCAAAATTCACATTGGTGATATTTGAAAATTTAGGCTTCGCAAAACTTGGATTACACGAGATGGTAGGTAAACTAAAGAATATGGGATAGTTTATTGAGACTCTATTCAGCTGGGGTGATTCAACTCTCCACCAGATCAATATTGAAAAAAGATTGACACGCAATATTGCTTACCGGATTCTAGTGCAACCCCACTTTTCAAGGTTCTCTAAAATTGGTTTTAAATGCTGACTACTTTTACAAGTGACAAATGCCTAACACCAGCTTGGTGGTGTAGTGAGTATTGACCAATCAAGAGATGGTTCGCAAAGATTAAATTCTGCAGGACCAAAATTTGGGGCAGTGTTTGTATTATCATTGTGCACAAATCTGCGTTAGCATAATAGAGAATTGGGCTTTGCCCAAGACAACAAGATCAACAATATGACATACTTTGAACTATAGGCTTGTTCTACGACTAGGAGATTTTAAAATGATACAATGAGCAATTTGAAGTTACAATATCGGTAATGAAGATGGCCTAACGATTTAAAAACGTACAACTCTTACAAGTGCATTGTGCATTATGACAACCAACAATAGCAAGGACATCCACAAGGAGAATTATAGCATCCAGTAGATAAAATTCATAACACAAAAAGCCGGTTCTTATTACTTGATAACTAGTGATGTTTTCCCTGTACAGTGGCTATTGAGCAGGAAACTATACTTGCTCAAAGTTCACTTGAGTAGAGACACTCATCCACAAGTTGGCGAAGGTTGGGATTCTCCAACGCAGCAGCAACTCTTTCCTTATCATTTAACTGCTTATTAACTACCAAAAGGAAAAATTACATTATATCTGAATTAGTTTGGAGTGAATTAAAATTGGAATAATACAAGAGATCATAAGAATACTCATGCTTGAATATTGAATCTAGAGAACTAGAAATACTCAATGAGAATATTGCTCCATAGACAACATTAGTCTCCTATATACACCTTATTTATTAATGAAGATTAGCGTATGTCCTTGATGTGTCTGACCAATGATATCTTCAGATATAATAACTAGTTTTAAAAGAAACAAGTATTTATATGAATCTACAAATTTCTCTCTTCTTTAAGAGTCTTCCAATTGTCAGTTTTCCGAAAAGATACTAGGCAGAGTGAAGGGATGAAATCCCAACTCTAAAAAATTATTGGTTCAATGATGCCCTAGCATGGTAATTGGTAAATTAGTGACACATTCACATTCATGCATGGATGCCACATGATGGCCAAGATTGGATTGCTAAATTCTAGCGTCCCATCCTTGTAGAAAATTTGGTCTAAATATGTAGTTTGTAGGCCATTGTGTAATCTTCATATTTAGAATAGGAAAGAAAAAAAATTCTACAGTTGGAAGAAAATTTGTTTGACTTCACCTGATTCTTCATTTGCATGAGATCCGGGAGATACTTTGATGTCAACCTGAAAATATGTATCAAGAAACATATGGATGATAAAATGGTTAGACAAATATCAAATAATGATAGTGCAATGCAGAAATGAAGAGTCTATGCGATTATGTTATTTATATTATCATCACAAACTATTCTCTCAAAATTTCCTATTGCTAAAGATATATGCAGATAATCCCCTAGTAATTCCTATTATTTCTTTGTCTACTATTTGGGGAGGGGAGTTATACTGCAATGCTGAAGTGTGGTCATACGATAAAACTTCAAACAAGGTAATCAACATTTTGTCCACAAATAGGATAAGATAAAAGGTAGAGAATAAATTAAGGTGGACAAAAACATACTCACATATACAGAGTCACACAGACTTGCATTCAAACAAGGTCTACAGATTCCAGGTAATATCCTAATATATTTTATGATATACACATTTATGGTAATATATTCAAACATTATCAAGAGTGAGGTGATGTGTGATAGTGTGTGCAATGCTGAAATGTCAATCATGAGAGGATCTAGATGCACATTTGAGGAGTCTAGATTTAGATAGGATCCCTATGGATCTAGATCTCAGGTGTGGACTCTTATGTCAATAGCAAAAGCAACAATGAAGGTTGATGAAGAAAAATTTTGTGACTTTTGTACCATGTTAAAACAGAAAGGAGAAAAATAAAATAATATATAGAATGAAAGTGAAAGTAAGAAAATATTAACATTGCTTGGCCTTGTGGGCCATGCCCACATCATAAAACTCCAAACAACTACGTCTTCGCTATATTGAATTGTATGTTGTAAGGAACACAATGTAGGAATACATTAGGCTTTGTATGATAACCTTCAAACCACAGTAACCCATGGTATTCTACAAAAGCATGGTCTACACATTTATGGCAATATCCTTATATATTCAATCACTTGAAAAATTATAAGATACTTCAGGAACACGAACATGATAGTCCATCCTCCCATATGAATGGTAAATTCTACCATAAATTTAATTAGTAGGACACACTATTATGTAGGAAGGAGTCTCACACTACCATGTCATTGTAACCTTCGAGTATTGAATAATTATTCCAATAGCTACACATTTATGATACTATTAACTATCCTATTTCTTTTTTTTTCTTTTTTTTCTTTTTTTTTCTTTTTTTTAACAAATACTAGGAAACCACCTACTTCTTTTGAAACTTAGGTATGAGAGAGTTTCCACTTTAGAGTTGCAATCAATTTGCTCATGCTAATGAGGATATATATTTCAAAAAGCGCCTTTAATTACTTTCCCTCACACTATCATTTCGTAAAGAAGTACTTCCCTAAGAACTTTGAAGTAGGCGACTCAATTTTGATCATGCATATTCTAGCACCATGAATCAATCCACTAAAATATTAGCTTCTGGGTATAATGTGAAAAGGACAAAGTTTGGCTCCAAACATTTTTTGGAGCTATTTTTTCCAACCCATTACGTGACAAATTATAAGACTATCCATGCGTATTATTTAAACAAGTCACGTAACTCATCATAACAGTCAAGCACTCATCAAAAGAGTCACGCGAACTAAAATTACACATGAATGGTCTCTTGCATAACTAGGTTCGAGCCCGTTTGGAGCCAAACTTTTTCCACGTGCAAATGGGTTTGCCAACGAGTTTGCCAGTCGGTGTTTAAAATATAACATTGGTAAAACAGTACCCTAAAAAAAACCCAACAAAAGCAACAGAGAAATTGAGTTTGAATGAAGAATTTAATTCAGAAACTGACCTTATAATGAGGAGGAAAACAATGTTTTAATTTCACTCTCAGGCACAGACCAATCACCGTTGCCATACTGCAGTGCTGGATGGTTGGCGTGAAAGTTATCCTATTAAGAAAATATATCAAATTTTAGTACTGCAAAATGAAAAATATAATATTCCTAATAAACATTAAAAATAATAATAATAATAATAAAAAATTGAATACCGGATCATGATTCATGCATCTGAATACTAAACGACAAGTTAGTCAATTTCAATTGTACTGAAACTGATTAAGAAGCTAAAGGAATGAAATCGGGGGTGATGGATTAGAACTACTCTACTCACAGAATACGACCGAGCTTTTCATCGACGGTGATTGATTCCTCGGAAAGTACACTGAGCTGTTCCAGAGAGTAAGGATGCTCCGGATCTCTTATATCCCTCACGAAATTTACCAATACGAGTCAAAGATACCAATTTCTTTTATAATATATAAAAATAATAATCAGCACCAAAATACTAAACTGATCTCAAAATACGAAGTGTAAATAGCTTAGTTTAGCTGAGGTATAGAAAGAAAGGAACCTAGATAGATAGAAGATTATAGTATGGTATTATTGAAAACAAGAAAAAATAAAAATAAAAATAAAAAGAAGAAGAAGGATATCATAGATTTCTAGTGGATCAACGGCGTCGTCGCCGTGAGGATCTTCGGTGCGAGCGACTCTTTCTTTCTTAGCGTGAACCACGGGGTTCGCATTGATCAGACCCAGCGTCATATTTTCTCTCTCTTTCTCTCACCGTCTGTCAATTGATTTTGCCTAAACACTGATTAGTTCACGGAGCAGCTGGGGAACAGGCGAGTTCGCAAGTGGTAATTATCTATGGGAATGTTAACAAGCATTGCAAGAATGCGAGTTATTGTGGGCCAGTTAGCAAAAAAGAATTAAAAAAAATTGATATAAAATAATTAAAATGACTTGAAAATACTGTTGAAGACGTGAAGCGATAAAAAAATAAATAATTGGGATTAGTAACAAATTAGAAGTGCTAAATTGTTATTGACTGTTATGAGTAGACAAAAAAATAATATGGATATAATACTTGTAGGTGTTTGTGAGGGGGGGGGGGTGTGGAGATAATAGCCTGAGTTCAAATTCACATTTATACACTTAAATTAGGTTAGATTGAAATTTATTTTTATATAAAAATAATAAAGACAAAACTTAGGTACAATACTTTAAATGTTGTTCTTTAAGTTTTCCCACTTAAGATTGAGCCATGTGAATACTTAACTAAAAAATACACTTTAATCCTATGAGAAAAAATTCACATGATAAATATTAAGAAGGAATATAAAGAACAGCACTTAAATATTGTACTTTAATCATGGTCAAATAATAATAATAAAATAATCCCTTCATCAGCATCAGCATGCCACGTATATATATCCTTTTCGAGATTGCCACAGACAACACTCCATGTGTCGCTTGTATACCAGTACGGTGCGGGCATTTTTCTGTGATTACCAAAACTGTTTTTATGGGCTGCACATTTGCATTTTGTTTTTTTCCTAAACACTTGCACATGTTTGAGTTTGATGGTAGACGGAAAAAAAAAAAAGAGAGAAGAAAATATTTCTCTTGAAAGGTGTGTTTGAATATAAGAAACGAGAGAAGAAAATGTGAAAATTATGAGGGGGGCATATTAGTAATTTCCTGATATAAATGTCAAAAGTCCTATGTCATCTCTCTCTCTTTCCCTCACTTTCCACCTAATTTTGTCTAATAGCAAACAACTGGGCCCCACGAAAATATTTTTCACTCCGATTTTGCTTCTTTTCCCTTCTATCATGCAACCAAACAAAGGAAAAGACATTCCTTCCCTCCATATTTTTTGTCTACCCTCTCTTTCTTTGTAATCCAAACATACGAGCTTACTATCATTACCTCATCTTCTATATAGTATTATTAATAATTTTAAAAAAAATGTATTTTATATTAATTGAATGATTTATTTTAGATTTTGAGATTTATTTTGAATTAGTTAGTTTTATTATTTTGGTTTTTGAAAATTAATTTTGATGAAATTGGAATACCATACCAAATTTTAAATTGTAATCATTTTTTGAATAATCAAATTAAATTACTTATGTGAAATTTGTGGTAAGCCTTAACTCCTTTTTAAGATTGAGTTAGCAAGCACGACAAGTTTTAAAATAAAAAATGCTCGAGTTCACCACATGAAATTGCACATAAAATTGTGCATTCTTCACAGTTTGCATCTCAAATCCCCTTCACAAAGAGAGTGAGAGAAAGAAGTTATATGAACAAAGTTTCTCTCCAAACTAGTTTGGAGAGAAACTCTACAAACTCTTTATATATCTCTATATTAAGTATGAATTTTAAAAATCTAACCGTTAGATTGCATGTTTTTAATATATTCTTCATGCATGTAAAATTTCAAGAAGATCAAAGTTCAATTGCTATCTCATCAAACAAATGTTAAAATTTTAAATTTTTACAATCTAAAATTGTGTATAAAAAATAAGTTTATTGATCGAATAGTAAATAATATATAATTTGAATGAAATTTAATATACATGTTAAGAACATAAGAAACATGAAATTCAATAGTTAGATTTTCAAAATTCACACCAAAAATAGAAACATATGAGAAATTTGAAAAGTTTCTCTCTAAACTAGTTTGGAGAAAAACTTTGTTCATAAAATATTCTCATTCATATTTTAGTTTACAAATGGTACGTGCAAGTGAAACTTACCACCCAATTTCTCTCTCCTTAAAAACAAAAAGTACCACCCAGATTGAGCTCGATCAATTTCTAATTTTCTACTACATTCGAATTTTATCTAAATATATTTTTTTTTAATTCCCAATGTCGTTTTGCAAAATTTTCATGGGTACATCAGCATAACTGAGTATTATATGATCTAGTTTCATTATGTTTTTTGTATTGTATGTAACTTAATAGTATGATTTATCTAATAATTTTATCACTATGCATACTGTCTACTCTGTAGTGTAGAGTGAAATTCTTGTAAAGGTGAGTTGATTAATTTTGCCACTCAGCCATGAAACATGCCAGTTTGCAAGCTTGAAAATTGTCCGCAAATGGTAAATCCAAACAAAATTTTGAATGATTACCATGATATATCAAGTTTCAGCCTTTCGTTTTTTCTTACCAAATTTTAACTTAAGTTTGATTTTAGTCATTCTGGCCACTCTATTCTTTAATTTGATTATTAAAAGCCAATTTTCCAAACTTATGCTACCGAAGTCCACAATTTGGATTAAGATGCTGACTCAGGCTGACTATTTGGTGTTGCCGTGGTAAAATAGAAGCATTTTTTTTTTTTTTGGATTCTATAGTAAAATTCAGATACAAAAGCAAAAGGGAAAAAGGAGGTTGTACATAATTCAAAAAGTAGAAAATAATAAAACTAACAGGCTACCAGGAAATGTAGAGATATTTCTATAGCTAGGTATCATTGCTGAAGTTAGATAAATTGTTCCTAACGGATACTTAGTTTAGCTATAAACAAGTTCCAAGTCCCAACTGCCCTGCTTAACACTTCTCAGCAATTGGCAACCTCCTTACTACTTGTGAGTAGTGACAATGATCACAACAATTAACCCAAATGATTTAAGCAAAAAGAGAACTTCATGAATGGCAATGCATATGTAGTGCTTTTAGACATCACTTGCTAGCTAAATATTACACCCCTTTTATTCTTAAATTGAAATGCAGTTCCCCACCCTTTCAAAAAAAGAAAAAAAGAAAAGAAAAAAGAAATGCAGTTCCCCTCCATCTTATTTAATTTGTTGCCTTTGCTGCCTTCAATCAACAAAGATTGTTTGCTAGGCCCCATCAAGTCTTCAACGCCCATGTCCGTAGCAAAAATGATACCCTCGATAGCCTTTGCTTCAATATCTAGAGTGCACCCAGTGGAGCTTTGATTTTCTTACTCATAAGTAATAATTGCTACCACTCTTCTCCCAATTGATTATGATTTATTAATTCTACTTTAGTATATTTATATTTAGTTTTTCCTCAAGGGGAGTGATCGATTGTCCGTTCGCCTTCTGCTATTCCGTGGCTTCCATTTGTCTTGTGAAAGCGATATAGAGGTAAATGATACCATTGCGAGTGTATTGGTCCCGTAGCTCAGTTGGTTAGAGCGTTGGTCTTATGAGCCGAAGGTCGCGGGTTCGAGCCCCGCCGGGACCAATCATCAAAATATCAAGACGTGGATTTAATTTTATTTTGTTTTCCATTAAATAAGTTTGTGCTAAATTAGAAAAACTGGTATTTACTATTCAAACGACAACAAAATTCAATCAAAAAAAAAAAAAAAAAACAACAAAACTTCTAATAATACTATAGAAAAATTGGTAGTTATTATTTAAAAGACAAAAAAAAAAAAAATCTAATAATAATATTGCACAAACCTTTTTGGGTTTTTACCCTATTTTGTAAGACAATTTGAGAAAACACATAACAGTGAAGAAGTTAGTTAGAAAGTAGTAATAATATTGGTGAATTCTTAATTTTTTTTTTAAATTGGTTTATGGAATGCTTATTAATTTCTAATAACTATATTAGAAATTAGCTATATTAGGAATAGAATGGTTAGCTTTTAAACATTTTGGTGAGTCCATCTTATACGCACCGATTGGTGTGGTGAGGTTGGTTTAAAACACAGTGTTTGGCTCGAAAATGTCAAAGCTTGAAGCATGGGTTTGGCTAAGAGCATTAGCAGTGGGGAATGCTAATGCCATATCTAAGGAAAATTTGGCATTTTAAGCCTCAAAATGCTTCACATCAGGGAATGCTAAACTCAAGTATTGCAAATTTTTTTGCAATACTGCTACAGTAGAATTCTACATTTAGAATTTACTGTAGCAGTATTGTAAACCCAAATAATATATTTTATTCCTCTCTCCGACTTCTCTCTTTCAACTCATCTCTCCCTCTCAGTCAATCAGACCCAGAATACTTCTCTCTTTCAACTCATCTCTCTCTCTCAGTCAATCAGACCCAGAAACAACAACAGAAGAACAACAAAAAAACTCATCTCTCTCGTTCCTCAAAAAAAAAAAAAAAAAAAAACTCATCTCTATACAGAGCCTCCGTGGGTAGGTGGTGCCGCGGCGTGGTGCCCATCTCTAGATCATACGGTGTGGTGCCGCGGCGTGGGCGTGGGTAGGTGGTGCTGCGGCGTGCAGATGGTCGCGGCGGCGTGGGCGTGTTCTGGTCACTCTCGTTCATCGGCGCTCTGGGTAATTTTTTGTGGTTTCTGGATGTGGAGATCGGCGGGTGGGCGTTGGTCAGGTGTAGATCGGCGAGTGGGTTTGTGACTGATGTGGGTGTCGGCGAGGCGGCTCCTCCTCGGATCTGCAGCGGCGGCGACGACGTTGGTGTGGCCGCCTTCTTCCCCATCAATGGCCGCCTTCTTCCCCATCAATTTTGCTCAAACAGAGAGAGAGAGAGAGACAGCAAACAGAGAGAGAGAGAGCCGTTGGTGTTTTGGGTTGAAAATGAGAGAGAGGAGAGAGATGGGAGAGAAAATATATATTTTTAGAATATATTATTTTATTATGTAGATATATTATTTTAATGAGTAGAAGAGGAAAATAGAAGTTTGGGATGCTAGAAGTATTGTAAAATGAGATTGTATAATAATAAAGTGACTTTTAGAATGGTAAAATAGAGTAGCATTAGCATTTTCCAATGCTAATGCTCTAAGAAAGTGATTTGCATTCCCAGTCAAAACAAAGTACAAAGAGTCAGTTTTTAGAACCAGTGCGTGGGGAAGAGTGGTGAGTCAGTCATAGAGGCTATTGAAATAATGGGAGCAGTAGAGATTATGGCCTTTTTTTTTTTTTTTTTTTTTTTTTTTTTTTTTTTTCGATATCAGAGATTATGGCCTTCTACTTGCTTAGTATGGGCACTTTGTCTTGAGAGATTAACACTCCGTTTGTTTCAATGTAAAATATTTTCAAATGTAAAATGTTTTACATTAAAAATATTTTACGGAAAATATTTTCACTTTAGAGTGTTTGGTAGTGTATGTGAAAATGTTCAAGAAATCATTTTGTAAAAATTTCCCAATCTCACTATCCACCTGATCACTGCAAAGTCCAAGAGCAAATCCAACCAAATCAAAGGAAATTTTTGTCTAGTTGGAGCTATTGAAGCATCACTAGTAAATCCAAAAGCACAACCCAGGAAAAAAATAAAAAATAAAAAATTTGCAACAATCATTAGATCCACCTCACCAAGCTACGCACAAAACCATCAAACAACCTAAGTCATTTGTGCAGCCACCGTCAATCCACCACCATGACAAACGAAACCCATACCTGTAATCCATCAAACAACCCACACCGTTGTCAAGCCACCATCGCCTTGCCTTTACCACTGTCGAGAAACGCAAACCATACCCAAAATCCATTAACGCAAAAATCATTTACTCACCATATCCACCGCAATCCGACCCACCAAAAGCAGCTCCGCCACAATACGACCTCCAGAAACTCAACTCGACAATCTTAGAGCAGGTGGAGATCTATTCGATGAATGGTTCTAATCTCTTCAATCTTTGTCTTAAAGGGTGATTTTTGAAGATGAAGAATTGGGTCAAATTTGATAGGGAGTGGCGCCACCGGTGGTCTGTCACTGGTGGGTGTTGTCATTGGTCTCACTGGTTTGGCTTGGGAGAGTGTGAGAAAGGGAGAGAAGAAGTGTGAGAGAGGAACTGAGGAGAAGAGGGAGAAAGGATCGGAAGAGAGGGAGTGAGAATTCTGTAAAATGTTTTACAATTGATTTTTTGGTAAAATATTTTACAAGTTTTTACGCACAAACTTTGGTCAAACTGAATATATTTTACAACTTTAACTTTATTTTACATGCAAACAAACACTTGAAAATAGAAAAATATTTTACGGAAAATATTTTACATTGAAACAAACGGAGCGGTAAAAAGGGACATGCTTGCTTCATTTGGTCTCACTTAAAAAAAAAAAAACTTGTCTTGAGAGATTAAAGCAAATACTTGTAGATTTTGTACAAAATTTTAGTAAATGCCACTCAACATTATTTTTCGTTCTCTTACTTTTCATTTTCTTTCAAATCTTGTACAATTTTCCATGTGGCAATTTGTGAGGGTCACATGAACCCATCACCGAGACTGTATTTGTTTCATATTTGTGTGTTTGGTGTGGCTAACTCAGTGCAGTGGCAAGCGACTTGCTTTCTGAATTTCACATTTGTCATTTAACAACAAATAAAAAAATCGAAAACTTTTTTACTTTGACCGTAAAATAACCACTATTGGGAAAATTAGTTTACACACACTCTCTCTCTCTCTCTCTCTCTCTCTCTCTCTCTCTATTTGAATGATAGCAACTCTAAGGAGCTCATGACAACATCATGGAAGTTGTTTAGGTGTTGTAGGTGACTTAGCCATCACATATGATGGTCAAGATGAGAGATCGGGTTTGTAAGTTTTCGAAGAATCCATTTAGTGATGTCATGGGTTTGATTTGAGTTGGTTTGTGATTTCTTTGATTTGAATTGATTATTGTGCTTGTTTTGAGATGATTTGGTTATTTCTTGGGTTTGGTTTGATCATTGGGATTTGATTTAAGTTGATGGTTTTTGTGATCATGGGTTGGTTTGATCTTGGAGCAAAAGTGTTTTTTTAAATAAGCCAAATCATTGAAAATTTATTATTTGAAAAATTGTTTGACACATAATTAATTCATGAATATTTTATAAAAAATATCTTACATTAAAACAAAAACCTTACTCAGCACCACTTTTTTTTTTTTTTTTTTTTTCATCATTCATAACATATCATTTCAATAAATTGTGTCACTAGACTTGTGCAATTGTTTGGATTGTTCCCTCCTCATTTCCAAACTTGTGTCTTATTAGAGGGGTAATATTTGACACAAGATTGTTTTCTTCTCATTATTTTTTGGAAAAAGTTAAATAATGGATAATATCTTAAGGACTTTATTTACAAAATATATTAAAAAAATTAGTATGAAAAAAGAAAAAGAGCAACTAAATTTTATCATAAAAGTTGTTTTAAAAATAATTTATCAACTCGTCAACGGGTCCAATTTTTTAAATTTTGTTGTTTAAGGTGTTTTCAAAAAAAAAAAAAAAAAGAAAATTTTTTTTTTGGTTGTTTTAAGGTAAATTTTGACACATTAAAATGTGATACTAAATTGAGCTATGAAGCGGTGTCGTAAACTCATGATAGCAAGGGATTAACAACGACGACGACAACATGGTACACAGTGCCTACGATTCCTTCCAGCTCCTCAGCGACTGCCCCACCAAAATCGATGCCGTCGAATCGTACGGCTCAAAGCTACTCCTCGGCTGCTCCGATGGATCCCTTAAAATCTACGCCCCAGACCCCTCCGGCTCCGACCGCTCTCCACCGTCCGATTACCTCCCTCAGGCCCAAGATCTGCACAGGGAGCCGTACGTACTGGAGAGAAACGTGGCTGGGTTCTCGAGAAGGCCTCTAATCTCAATGGAAGTGTTGGAGTCGAGAGAGCTCCTTCTATCGCTCTCGGAATCGATCGCTTTCCATAGACTCCCAAGTTTGGAGACCAACGCTGTGATCACCAAAGCCAAGGGCGCCAATGTGTACTCTTGGGACGATCGGAGAGGCTTTTTGTGCTTCGCGAGGCAAAAGAAAGTCTGTATTTTCAGACATGACGGTAATTCCTTGAATTCCTCGTTATCCAGAATTAAAAGCGCATAAGCCGTTGGAATACTGTGTTTTGAGTTTAAAACTAGCATTTGTGAGTTGGGGTTGTAAAATAGAGTTTTGGGTTTTAAAAACGCTATTTTAATCTCCCAAAACGCCTAAAACGGACCGATACCTGACTTAATCTAATTAAATGTGAAAAACAAGTTGCTCTATCTTGGAGTTTTTTTCTAACTGGTTGCTAAATGTGCTTTTACATATTTGTTGTATGGATAATGTCTTTTTTGTAATTTGGCTAAGGATGTCTGAATTTGGGAATTGTATGAACTTGGGGTTGTAGAAAATGGCATGTTCAGATCACAAAAACAACACAATTTGGCATTTTATAACTGATTCCTAAATGTAAAACTGTGTATTTTACATGGTATGGATTAGTTTATGTGTTTTTGTGGTTTGGATGAGGATTGCTGAAATTGTTGTTAGTGAATGGTACTTTTACAGTACTACTAATATTGTTGTGCATTTCTACTGGGACTGACAAGTTTTTTAGAGCGGGTGTTTTCTGTGTGTTTTGTTTAGGGGGTCGGGGATTTGTGGACATGAAAGAATATGGTGTTCCAGATGTGGTGAAGTCAATGTCTTGGTGTGGTGAGAATATATGTTTGGGTATCAGAAAAGAATACATGATACTGAATGCTACAAATGGTGCGTTGTCTGAAGTATTTCCTTCTGGGAGGCTAGCCCCGCCTTTAGTGATTTCTCTTCCTTCAGGGGAGCTTCTTCTTGGGAAGGTATTCTTCTCTTTGTCGGCTGTTGATATTCTATTTTCCTGAACAGACATAGATAATTGATTGTATATTTTGTAGCTGTTACTTGTTACGTACAAACATGCTAACAGAATGGCCAATGAGCTATAGCTCAACTGGCACTTCTTTCTCCCATAAAAATGGGTTGGACAGTAAGATTGTAGATTCATGGCCCATTGGATGCGTGTGTAACGTATTAATAAAAAGCTGCTAACAGAATGCTAAACACAATTTAAAATTTTCATAGAATGCCGACATGTCATTCCTTCTATTGTGTATGCAGCATTTATGTTGGGGTATGGTCCAATCCTATATTCTGATTGTCAAATGCTACAAATGTTTCTTGCTGCTTATAGGAGAATATTGGTGTCTTTGTGGATCAAAATGGAAAGCTTCTTCACGAAGGTAGGATTTGTTGGTCAGAGGCCCCTGCACAAGTTGTCATTCAGAACCCATACGGAATAGCTTTATTACCAAGATATGTTGAGGTAGCCTGACCGTTTGCTAAGTAAGAGTAACTTGCTTTTCTGTATTTAGTTGTACAGATATTCATTTTCTGCTACTTGTCTTTTCCAGATTCGGTCTCTTCGAGATCCTTATCCACTCATACAGACTGTTGTTCTCAGAAATGCTCGTCATCTTGGCCAAAGCAACAATGCTGTAATTGTTGCACTGGATAATTCTGTTTATGGGCTCTTTCCAGTTCCTGTTGGTGCACAGGTATAAATGTCGCATCTATGGCATGATTAGATACAAAACATCATCTTTGGAAGCTTAAGACTAGAACAGGACCTAGAAAGAAGTCTTTTTGGTCCAATAGTAATTAATTAGGTCATTAAATTTTTTTTTAATTATAAATATTTTTTTGGTACTAGTAATATGCCCATGTGATGTATGGATTGATAAAAAAGCAGATG
Organism: Lithocarpus polystachyus; assembly: GCA_033629205.1. Classification (NCBI taxonomy): domain Eukaryota; kingdom Viridiplantae; phylum Streptophyta; class Magnoliopsida; order Fagales; family Fagaceae; genus Lithocarpus; species Lithocarpus polystachyus. The sequence goes on from CM066167.1 coordinate 54,132,505, forward strand.
TGAATTAAAGAAAATATTTCATTAATATAATTGAAATTGAACAATAAAATAGATTATGTAATAAAAGAACAAAAATAACTTTAAGTTGCATGGCATGTAGGACTGAGTTTTATCAAAACCAAGAATTATAATGCATTATTAAAACAATTTAAAATAGATAATGAAACTCCTTTTAAACTTTGTAAAACTTTTATTAATTGAGTTTTAATTAGAGTAGTATTTTGAATTTCTTCAAATTTCGGTAATAGAGTTTTGCTTACGGTAAACTATATATGTTAATAGTTTTATCTACTTATAAAGGCATGAGGAAAAGGGGTATTTTGCGTCCTTGTGATTTGACACAATTGCAATTTTTTCCACAAACTTTCAATTACTACATTTGATTCCTTAAGGTTTGGACTAAAATGAAATCATTAGGGTTCCTCCAAAAAACCTCTCATGATTTCATTTTTGTCCAGACCTTAGGGAGTCAAAATGTAACAATCGAAAAGGCTTGTGGGACTAAATTGTAATTGTGTCAAACCACATGGGGTTTTTCCAAAAAATGCAAAATTTGTTAATTGGACAGAACCTAACAGTTTCATTTTATTCTAAACTTTAGGGGTCAAATGTAACAATTGAAAATTTGTGGACTGAGTAAATTGTAACATACTCTCCCCCCATTGGCGCAACTACAATATGTAGGATGAACTTTTATTATGTAGTATATATATGATTTGATTTTTCTAGGGTTGGGTATTTATGTAATTCTGTAATTACTGGTGGTGCTTAATATTTCTAGGCCATGGGGCTTATTTCATTGATAAGTGAGTCTTATATTTGTTTATGATTGTTTACTGCCTTTATGAGTAGCCTTTCTTCCTGTCTAGTTATGGGTTTGTTTATTAGTCAATTTAAGAGTATTAGTCTTATTAGGAAAGGTTAAGATCTAGATTGTGTGCATATGTATTAAACTATCGTACTCAAATAATCCAGGTTTTTTTTGTGCCCAAACAAAATAATTCAGAATTGAATAATAGAAATTGAGCACTTTGGCTTATGGAAGCGATTTTTTCTTTTTATTCTTTCTTGGGTGCTTTCCATGTTACCATTCACAACCTTTCTTTTCGCTTCTTTGTGACCCTAACTCAAGGCCTTTCCCTTGCCCTATAAAAAGCCTACAACTTGATAGCAGTCAATTACACTGCTAAAGAACCATCTTAGCTCTGCTGTCTAAAATCCCCTGCGCCCTAATTCTCAATTCTTGGAACTTTTCAGCCACCAGTTTGATGTCTTTTAATTTCTTAACTGGAACTACAAATCTGAAATACCAATTATACGGCCTAAAGCCACAACCTTTAACCCTGAAGCACACCATAATCATCCACAGACAGATTTCTAATATGTTCAGGTATTCCTAGTGCGCTTATGAGAACTTCCAATGGTATCTATTGGTAGCTTGAAAATGCATCACCTTCTTCTGAAGTGCATGGATGAGTTAGATGCCCTTATACAAGATTTATCTGTTCTTAAGATTTAAATGAATCTTTTGAATTCATTCATTCTCGAGTAGCTTTCTTTGTTTGGACTGCTGCTTTAGGGAAATGTTTGACGACTGATAATTTACGAAAAAGGAAGGTATGGATTTTGGATTGGTGCTACATGTGCAAGAGTAATGGTGAATCAGTTGACCATTTCTTCTTTCATTGTTCCGTTGCTATGGATTTGTGGTCTATGGTTATGCTGCATACTGTTTTGGGGCTGCTAGGGTGTTGGCAAGGTAGGTTTGGTTGTCATCGAAATGGTTATATATGGTCAATTATTCCTCATTGCTTAATGTGGTGTCTTTGGAGGGAGATAAATAGTAGATGTTTTGAAGATATTGAGAGATCCATTCCAGACCTCAAGCTACTTTTTTTTAGAACTTTATTGGATTGGTTGTTTGCTTTGCAAAAACAATCATTCCCTTCTTTTATTGATTTTCTAAATACTTGCAATTTTTGTATATGATTTGTTGACCCCTTGCACACTCCTTGTGTACTAGGGTGTTCCTTTTTGATATCAATAAAACATATTACTTATAAAAAAAAAAAAAAACTTTTGAATTCATTATATCTCCTGTTTCTGTTTGTTATTACATCATACCTACAGTTGCAATTGCATAATGCTTTTGGTGATGACATACTTGGCCTAACTAAAAAACCACATAATGTTTTTTCTTTGAAAAGTGCAATAAGATTTTGAACTGCATTGCAGATTGTACAATTAACGGCATCTGGCAATTTTGATGAAGCTTTGGCCTTGTGTAAGCTGCTTCCACCAGAAGATGCAAGCCATAGAGCTGCAAAGGAGGGTTCAATTCATATAAGGTGGATATTTTCCATTAAATAATATACTTTTCTAGTAACTTTTATGATGACGTTAATTTTTGACCAGAATTTCTATAGAGTTGATTACATATGTTGCATCTAACGATATACTTAAAACTGATTCAAATTGTCATATTTTATATCATAAATTCAAAATTCTTTAGATACTGAGAGCATCAGCATTGGTGGTGCCAAAAATTTTAGCTTTATTTATTTTACCACCTTACTTTACAAAACACCCAACATTAATGGTTTTATTTTAGCATTCAACACATTAAAATAATATAATCAACACAATAAAATAATATATCCATTGCAATATACAAAAGCCAGAACCACAACCACAACCACAACCACAACCACAACCACAACCACAACCACCACCACAGCCATGGAAGCCACCGCCAAAACCCACACCACACAATCAACACAACCCGACCACACAAACCCACACCCAACCCTGACTGCACAGTGCACACACATACAGTTAGCACAACAACGTCAATGGAAATTTCAATGGGACTTGGGGCTTGGGTTGGTGATGGGGCTTGGGTCGGTGATGGGGCTTGGTTCATGTTGCTCATTGGTGTTTCAAATTCATCTACTGCAAACCGACTTGGAATGCAAGTCCCTTTACCAACAAATCCAAGATTTTGAAGAGGTCCTTGATCAAGCACTTCACCTGTTTTTCAACCATAGGAACCCTGAATATCTTGCCCATTAGGAACAAATCCAGGCTGTCTGGAATTACCAAATGGAATGGTCGAGCTTTGAAACTTCCAGAGCAAGACGATACGGAAGGAGAAATAGAACCTGAACCTGAGTGGATCGGGAAGAGGAAAAAAAAGGAAAAGAATAAAATGAAATAAACATTATTTTAATTGGAGGGAGAATAAAATATTTTATGTTGGTTTAACATTTGAGCTACAGTGCACAGTTATAGATGGCTATGCACTGTAGCTGATGAGTTAAATTTTTTACATATACCACCACCAATGTAGCACACTTTTTGTATATTGTGGTGCTAAAAATAGCATTTTAGTAATTTGACACCACCAATGTGTCAAATTGCTAAAAACTTTTAGCTTTTAGCTTTTTGTCTCAGTTTTGTTTTGTTTTTACTTTTATTTTTTATCTTTCAAATTTAACAAAACTAGCTTTTTAGCTTTTTGTCACACATTTAACATAAAAGCTACCAAAAACTATATCTTTTGATAATTACTATGAATGCCATGTACTATTCATTACTTGATAGAGCTGAAGTAATTTAACTAGCAGTTTCTTAAAGTCACATTTATTTATTTATTAATATGATGCATTGACTTATAAGTACCAACTCTAGACAGTATATATGCCATACACTAACCATTACTTAACAAATGAAGGAACTTGGTAAACTTAAGTATTAATAATGATGTTTATTTCTGGTTTACTTTGTGAATTCTTTTGCAATATTAACTAGTCAGTGGATTTAAAGAATTCATCAATGACTTTAGATCAATCTTGCCTCTTATACATATTTTGATCAAACATCTGAATTGAATGAGTTTGTTTCTCTGTATTCCAGATATGCTCACTACCTCTTTGATAATGGAAGCTATGAGGAAGCCATGGTGCATTTTTTGGCATCTCAAATAGATATAACCTATGTACTTTCTTTGTATCCATCTATTATCCTTCCTAAAACAACTCTAATTCCTGAGCCAGAGAAGCTTATGGACATCTCTTTGGATGCTTCATATCTCTCAAGAGCTTCATCTGGTTTATCAGATGATATGGAAATCTCACCATTACCACAGCTTTTGGAATCTGATGAGAATGCAGCACTTGAGTCAAAGAAAATGAGCCATAATACTCTCATGGCTCTTATTAAGTTTTTACAGAAGAAGAGATACAGTGTAATTGAAAAGGCCACTGCGGAGGGAACAGAAGAGGTGGTTTTAGATGTTGTTGGAGATAATTTTGCCTCATTTGACTCTAGTAGGTTCAAGAAATCAACCAAGGTAGACAGATTTTTTTTTTTTTTGGATAAGTAGACAGATTATTTTATTTTTGTAGGTATTCCAACAAATTCGTATGATTTACGATTCATGGATATTTAACATATTTTTACATGATTGTAAGGAAGGTATATAATAGGGAATTTAAACTTGCTAGTTCTTCTATGTTTGTTGGAATAAATATGTTATATAATTAGAATATCCTTCGTTAGTTCTCTTTATGAGTGGTCCTCTGTGTCGAGTCTCAGATAGCAACTCTATTCATTCTTTCATAGATTTGATCCATATTTAGATTGTTCTCCTTTTGTAATTCTTTAGGCTACTTTGTGACTATTTTCATGAGGTAGTCTTGTTTCAATAAAATTATTTTTACCTATCAAAAAAAAAAAAAAAAAAATCTGGAAAATACTTAATGCATGAATTAAATAATTTGTTATTGCGAAATAGTTGTTAAACATGACTACAGATTTTAATGTCATCCTAATTTTTTTTTTCTAAAATTATTTTTATAGCAATCGGAGCTTAGTGTGATGGCAACTGCCTCTTTTAATTGAAATATTAGAATATACTTGATGTAGTTAAAAAGATAAGTTCGGTAGTTTAGTAAATATATTAAAATATTGGTGTCATTGATGTGACAATGTTTGGTAGTTTAGTAAGTATATTAAATGTATTGGGTCTCAGACTGTTAAAGTCTTTTGTCTGTGTTCTTATTTGATTTGTCCAAAAATGTCCACTACAATGTTTTTCTCAGATTTAATATTATTGGTCCTCAGGGGCGTGGCAATATTTCCATTGGCTCTGGTGCTCGGGAGATGGCAGCAATACTTGACACAGCACTACTCCAAGCTCTGCTTCTGACTGGACAGTCTTCAGCAGTTTTAGACTTACTGAAAGGTCTCAATTACTGTGATATGAAAATATGTGAGGAAATTCTTCAGAAAGGGAATCATTATGCTGCTTTGTTAGAACTTTACAAGTGCAATTCAATGCACCGTGAAGCTCTTAAACTTCTTTATCAATTGATAGAAGAGTCAAAATCAAACCAATCAATAGCTGAACTTACCCAAAAGTTTAAGCCTGAGTCAATTATTGAATATCTCAAGGTAAATTTTCTTACTTGGTAGGGAACCCTTTTTCTTAATTTCATATGCTTGTTTTGCAAAATTCTATATTATGTTAGTGGCAGGGAAGCATTAAAACTGGCTGATTTTTCCTCATACTAAAATTTGGATGAACCAGATACTAGCTTTACAGCAATCTCCTGTATATCTATGTACTTGCTTAGGGAGGTTCCCTTCTCTTTTATTCCACCTCTGTCTTCCTCCAAATGAATTCAAGTCATTCAACTTTTCAAATTGTCTATGTCATGACCTGAGAAAAGTGCTGCCGCAGTTGCACTTACCCAACAAGGACTAGTCACAATTGTTACTCCTTGTAATTGCTTATATAGTCTAGATTGACCTAGTAAACACTCTATATGGGAATCAGCACATACACGCACAACACCTTTACAATCCAAATCCATACAATTTAGGGTATTATTGTTACAGTCAAAGAAAAACTTTTTTAAGTCTCTAAGTTATGACAATGATTTCTGCCATGGTTCATACTAAGGGTCCGTTCGTTTGGAGTGAAAATAGGGAGGATGGAAAATAGAGGAAGGAAAATAGGATGGAAAATACTGTTTTCCACTGTTCGTTTGGGGAAGGAAAATAGGGAGGATGGAAAACCGGAGAGAAAATTTTCTCTCCTGTCTTAACAATTTTTTTCCTCCCAAATTGGGAGGAAAACTTGAGAGGAAAAGTGCTACAGTAGCTATTTTACTAATATACCCTCTTTCTACTTTTTTTTTTTTTTTTTTTTTTTTTTTTTTTTTTTTTTTTTCTCAACTTACCTGAACATTTTTTTTTTTTTTTTTCTGTTCAACGTTACTTTCAGTAACGTTACAGTAGCTATTTTTTTTTTCTGTTCAACTTCAGTAATGTTGTTAATGTTGTTGTTGTTGATGTTCAACGTTACTCTATTTTTATTTTTATTTTATTCTTTTCAACGTTACAGTAACGTTACTGTTTTTCTTTCCTTTTTTTTTTTTTTTTTTCCTTTGTTCAACGTTACTTTCAGTAACGTTCTTTTTTTTTTTTTTTTTTAATTCTTTTCAACTTACTTAACAGTAACATTGTTTTTTATTTTATTTTATAATGTGATCTAATCTAATTTTTACATTATAATAATATAAATTTATATATATGATGTGATAAATTTTATATTATTTAATAATTAGAAATAAATCTATTTATTATATATTATATAATAAGGGTATAATAGTCAATTTATATAAATGACATTTTCCATCCTTTCCTTTTTCTCTCCAACCGAACACAAGAATTTTCCATCCTCCCACTTTTCTACTCCTCAAACCGAACACACAAGAGGAAAAACTAAATATTTTCCATTCTCTCACTTTTCCATCCTCCCACAATTTTCCATCCTCTCACTTTTCCACTCCTCCAACCGAACGGACCCTAAGTTTACCTTTCTTGGCATTCATTACCGAATTTTTGTACATGTGCTTGGGAACAAAAATTTCTTCCTATAACCGAGAAGGTGATTTAGGGTTTTTCTCTCTAAATGATAATTCCTGAAATTCCGAAATTTTTCATCAGCTGGTTAGATAAAGCACTACTTTTTAGCATCCAATGTAGAAGTTACTTGTCTTCTGGTGGCAATTTATTTTTGAAAACTTGAGAGCTTAATAACAAGTTAATTTATAGCTGGCATATGTTATATACCTAATAAGGTTTGATGGATTTTCCTATGCAGCCTCTGTGTGGGACTGATCCCATGCTTGTTCTGGAGTGCTCAATGCTTGTTCTTGAAAGCTGTCCAACCCAAACTATTGAGTTGTATTTGTCTGGAAATATTCCAGCGGACTTGGTCAACTCTTATTTGAAGCAACATGCTCCAAGCATGCAGGCCAAGTACTTAGAACTCATGCTTGCAATGAATGAGAATGGGATCTCAGGAAATCTGCAGAACGAAATGGTGAAGACCTCTTGCATTTAGTTCTATAATTTTAAAGGAATTAATATTTTTCATTTGAGAGTCATTGCAATTATCAAAATTAAAGGGAAAAAAAAGTACAGACAGAGAACAGACCTGTGTTCAAACACAGCTACTTGGCTGGGGTCATGGTTAGTGTAGGTGGTGATAGTAGTTTGGCTGATCATGCTAATCCAAATTATCTTTGCATGTCATTTTTATGCATGGTAGGTGCAAATATATCTCTCGGAAGTACTTGATTGGTATGCAGATTTAAATGCTCAAGAGCAATGGGATGAGAAAGCATATTCCTCAACAAGGAAGAAGTTGTTGTCTGCTTTAGGGAGTATCTCTGGATATAACCCAGAGGCTTTGTTGAAACGTCTTCCTCCAGAAGCTTTATATGAAGAGCGTGCACTATTGTTGGGTAAAATGAACCAACATGAGCTTGCCTTATCTCTTTATGTTCATAAGGTACTTTCCAACATAAATTAACATGCTTCCTTCTTTATTAGATAGTCCATTGCCAAGGGGACATGAAATAAACCTGGAAAATTGTTGAGTACCTGTAGATACCCAAATTGCACATGCTAATGATGTTCTTAATAAGAAAGTATGAAATTTAGTCGTGCCTTGTAATTTGGAAATTCTATCAATTGGGTGGCCTTTTTAATTTACATTGGCTATTCGACAGGTTATTTGTGTGATTTTTATGTGGAAAACCTTGATAGAGTCATCACCTTACCATTACTTTAAAGGGAATATTCTGTATTTGAACCCATTTTTATCAGAAGGGCTGGGTTGAGTTTCCTCTTATGTGAGTTACACATAAATTTGGCGAACTTTTGTTGAACATTCATCCTTCATACTCATTTTAACTAGGCCTTAATCCTGCTATTTAATTTGGGCTTGTCTATATTAAAATTTTATAGCCTCGCTACTATTATTTATTAACTATTCATTTTAGCATTCATGTAATGATCAGAAAGGCTTTTATGGGCCTTCACTTTGCACCATTTTTTGAATTATTTCTTAATTTGTTTGTGGCAGATGTTTTTGGACATTGATGGTTCTCTGAAATGAATTTCATGCATTTTTTTTTAATTAATTGATTAACAAGAAAATATTAATTTTTTATGGGCTTTGTATGTCCATGTTTGTGCTATTTGCCTATTGCTTCTTATATTTGAGTTCCCTTGCATTTGTAGCTTCATGTTCCTGAGCTGGCGCTGGCCTATTGTGATCGGGTATATGAGTCTGTAGTTCATCAACCATCTGTAAAATCTTCTGGCAATATATACCTCACTCTTCTGCAAATTTATCTGAATCCTCGGAGGACAACCAAGAACTTTGAAAAGCGAATTACAAATATAGTATCACCTTTGAATACAAGCATTCCAAAGGTTGTTCCAGGGACTTCAGTTAAAGCTAAAGTAGGGCGTGCAAATAAGAAAATTGCTTCTATAGAGGGTGCAGAGGAAATGCGAGTCAGTCAGAGTAGTACCGACAGTAGTAGGAGTGATGGTGATGTGGATGAATCTAGTGAGGAAGGAGGTTCTGCTATTATGCTTGATGAGATCCTTGATCTGTTGAGCCGAAGGTGGGATAGACTAAATGGAGCTCAAGCACTCAAACTTTTACCAAGGGAAACTAAACTACAGGTATCAATTATATTGATAGAGGACTAGTCTCTAGGGTTTCTCAGTCACCCTTTTCCTTGTTGAATTCTCTCTTAAAATTTCATATTTCTTGCTTTTTCTGGGTCATGAAGTTTCTATAATCTGTAAGCACAGCCCTTAAGACCGCCTTTCCTCAGTTACCATGGAAGCGTTTTGAGTCATAGCTGTGCAAAATCAAAATCACCTCTTTTAGTTTGGGGTTTCTCTTTAGGGTTTTCCTTTTGAGTTCTCCTATCGTCCCACTTAGTTTTTTTTTTTCATGAGGCAAGTCTCTTTGCCAATGGATCTGTAAATTTTCTGATCTTTTTGGAACGTCATACAGTTTCAATTAATGGGTCTTATTTTCAGCTCCAATTTGGTACATTTTTAGTTCGTCTCATTTTAAGGTGGGGGAACATTTTAATTTTTAATTGTAATTATTATTATTATTATTATTATTATTGATAGAGGACTAAAAACAAAAAAACTAGTTATATTTGATATGTTGATAAACGTGGACCAGACAAGGCATCTTGAGTGCCTTGCTTGTTGTACCTATCCTTGTTTTACTTGAGCTAGATTTTGTGTGTGATTCACTTATTGGGTTATACTTGTTCAAACTTTGTCTTTCTCCATGTTATGTGAGAGTAGGGAATTGTGTTGAATTAGTCTTATCTTATGCTTGTTCTTGATTTCATGCTAATTCGTCATCATCATCATTGTGTGTGTGTGTGTGTGTTTTTTGACAAATTTGCTTTGTTAGGCATCAGAATATTAAATGTAAGCTTCATGATTAAAGTTTGTTATTTTCTGTTATCTGCAGAACTTGCTTCCATTTCTTGGACCTCTTCTGCGAAAATCCAGTGAAGCATACAGAAATCTTTCAGTAATCAAAAGTTTGAGACAGTGTGAGAACCTGCAGGTATGCATTTATCGTGCATGGGAATTCATGTAAGGAAGGAGTTGAATATTTTTGGATAAAAACTAATTGATCTTTCGATCTTGAATGGTGTAGCTGTTCATTGCACTTTGAGTTTCTTGGACAAATGTCCTCACACACATTCATTCTCTATCTTCCCACTCAATAATTTCTGTGTGTAATCTGCTCTCATTATTCTTCATTATGAGAGGTTATGTTCAGTGCAAGTACCCCTTTATCTACTTCTAACAAATCATTTTGTGAAACAGGTGAAGGATGAGCTCTACAACCAAAGGAAGACGGTGGTGAAGATCACCGGTGATAGTTTGTGCTCTCTTTGCAATAAGAAGATAGGGACAAGCGTTTTTGCAGTCTACCCCAATGGGAAGACACTTGTGCACTTTGTTTGCTTTAGAGACTCGCAGAGTATGAAAGCCGTGGCCAAAGGCTTCCCGCTAAGGAGGCGATGATATTCAGTAATCATAGTGGATGAAAGAAATCTGTACTCAAAATTAGCAAATGATGATTTTTTTCGTCAGATTCTGTAAATACAGTTGCAGAAGGAATGTAAAAATCTGTGCCTCTGCTTTGAAGTGTAAAACTACAGTCTACCACATAAATATGAAAATGAGAGCATATTGGGTTGTAATTAGTCCAAGGATCATTCTGTGTTGATTTGTAGATTGTGTGAATGTGAGATCAGAAGTTTTAAGGCTTTTGAGTGTATTTCTATTTTTAGTTATAGGGTATTAATGAGTGAATTTGAGTGTGAGAAAGTGCTTTGCAATTGTTTAAAATTATGATGATCTAATTGTTGACAGATTCATTTACTTTGGAATGATAATTGATGACCTTATTGATAATAGTCTGTTTGGTTAGACATTTTGGCAGATTAAAAGAGCGATTTTAAAAACTCAAAACTTTGTTTCATAATTACAACTCGTAATTTTTGTACAAACGCTGTTTTAAAAACTCAAAACACAGATTTTCAGAGTACTCCAAATTTCTTCAACAAACAAACCAAAAATGAAAGTTCCTACAATGAGTCATCAAGTCAAGCTAACGTTAGCCAATGCAGAATTCAAACTTTGAGGCTTCCTAGCAAAACGGTAAACAACAACTCCAACCCTAGAACCCTGGCTAGGACGATCCACATGAAGAACCTCAACGTGAAAGAGCTTCCTTGCCTTCTTGAAGAACACCGAGTCCTTTTTCCACCGCCTCAAATGTGCCATAACAAACACAGTTTTTGTTTCTTTCTTTTCAGTTTGACTTTGACTTTGACCCTCGCAGTGAACGAGCAACAACAACCGCAGCGTTTCGAGCAAAGGCTCGTAGAGGTGATCGTGATACACTACATCCGAGGCCAGTACAAGATCGAAGTCTCGCCCAATCAAATTCACATCATCGGCCTCTCCCCACCTCAGCGGCGCCACGTGGACGGTCCCACCGTTCGCGGCCAAAACGGCGGCGTTCGCTTCAGCGTTGAACTGGAGGTTCGTGATGACGTGTGGGAGGTCGGTGACCGTGACATTAGCACCGAGAGCAGCGGCTGCGGCGATTCCAACTAGGCCGGTTCCGGATCCAAGCTCGAGGATATTGAGACTGCGACGTTGATCGAGGAGTGTGGAAGACAAGGGACTGTTGCTAGGGTCACGGCGGTGGTGATCAAGGAGGGTGACGAGAGTGGTTGCTGCGGGCCAGAGCTGGAACGAGAGGCCTTGCGATGGGAGCTGCCTGATCACCACCGTTGAGTCGATCGAACGGACGTAATGCTGCTGTGGTTGTTGAACCGTAGAGAATCTCTTAGCATCGTTGTCGTTTTGGTCATCTGGTAGGATCATTGTGACTGGGTTTATGTCGTCTTCGTCGTCGTCGTCGTTTTCATGAGTAGTAGTAGTAGCCATGTCTACTCCTTTGTATACATAAAAGCCGCCGCTGTCTCAGGCAATTTTAGGGCTTGTTTGGCGCAGCTTTTATATCATTTTATCCGTCCAGGTTAATACAAAACGACACCGCCTTGAGTTTTTAAACATTTTTTTTGTTTGTATATTTCTATTTGCTAAGCAACGGCATACCGTTTAGACAAGTAAATGGCTAGTCGTTAACTACAAAATATAAAGGGATGGGTTAGTAATAGTATTAAGACCTTGAAATAGAGGTTGCGTTTTTGGGAAGAGAGGGCAAAAAATGATACGATCGGTGATGGTAATGAACACTCAGGGCAAGCCTCGCCTTGCCAAATTCTACGATTTCCAGGTTTCTCTCTCTGCCTCTCAATTTTTACCTTCATCATTTCCAATTTGGGAAGATCATCAAGTTATAATTCCGCTATAAATAATCAGATTGAGTTTCATTCTTTGATTTCAGACTGTCGAGAAGCAACAGGAGCTTATCCGCAGCGTTTTTGGAGGTTCTCTCTCTCTCTCTCTCTCTCACACACACACACACACGCACATACGCGCACACAACATTTTTGCGATTAATTATCGAATTGCTGCATTAAGCGGCGTCGGATCTCGGTATAACGTTATGCTTTGGTTGGACCGCACAGTTATAACTAATTTTTAATTTAATTTGCTTGGTATAATCTGCCATTTCGAGTGAGTTTCTAGGGTTTCATTTTTTTTATTTATTTCACTCGTAAATGTTGATTGTGATACAGTCTTATGCAGTAGAGCTGAGAATGTAAGCAATTTCTTAGATGCCACCTCTATTTTTGGTCCGGTAATTTTTTAATATTCACTTCTTTTTTGGGTTCTTAGTTACAATATTTCATAGTAAAACTCTGTAATTTTATCCTTTTATTTTATTTTATTTCTACAGGATAGCTGTCTTGTATACAAGCACTATGCAACACTTTACTTCGTTTTAGTTTTTGATAGTTCTGAAAATGAGCTGGCCATGCTCGACTTGATACAAGGTAATTTTTTTTTTTTTTTTTTTTTTTGGGAATTATTCACTCTCCATTGACTATCATGCGTTGGCGATACTATCTCTGTCAATAGAATGTTAATGTAGAACATATAAATTGTTTGAGAAGCAAGGTAGTGGTGAATGAATGTTGCAAAACTTTATCCTGAATCAGTTATTGCAAAAATAGACTTTAGGACTGTCTATTGGAAAGTATAAGTATTGCCAAAGCATCTGAGGCGGAATCAAAATGGTATTAATTACCTGACGAAGCATGCTAGATTGTGAATCCCCCATATAGTATTAATGAAGATGCAAGCAAGCTATCATAGTTTCTTTTTCCATCTTCAAAATTTCCTTCCATCAAAATAGAGGGAGTAATAATTAATAATTTCCTTTCATTTTGGAAGCAAGCTATCATAGTTTCTTACTCCAATCAAAATTTTATGCAGTATTAACGAGGATGCAGGCAAGCCAGATAGTGAATCCCCCATATAGTTTCTTTTTCCTTAAGTTTATGTAGGCAAAGCTAAATTTTTGATTTGACGCAAGCTTCTCCAATTGATAATGCTAAATCCCATTGAGAAATTTTTTTTCCTTCATGCATTATGCATGTGAAAGTATTTAATTTGCCCCCAGTTTATTCAAGAAAGTATTTATCCATGGCTTGCGGTCCACGGTTAATTCAATTGACTTAGGTTTGAATCCTACTTGTGGAGATTCGATTCATTTCAAATTAATAATAATTTTTTATATTTATTTATTTTATTTTTATAAAAGTGAACCTGTTCCCTGTGTTTTTGTTTCTAGAATGGTTTGAAATTTCATGTTTGAGGAAAAGCATATGCTAAATACATACATTATCTGCAGAAAATAAGGATTTGGTTCTGTGTCTAATCCCTAATGTCTCTGAATTAAATTTTTATGTTTAGTATTCTACCTGGGAAAAACGTTAGAAGAGCGATACCATTGATTGAGCTATAGTATCTGTAGTGCTATGAGATTTCTTTCTGATTAGATTGGACAATCCTTCATTTTCCCAAGTGAATTTCTTTCTGATTAGATTGGACAATCCTTCATTTTCCCAAGTGAATTTCTTTTTATATCAATTAGAAGCAATTGAAATTTTCACCTTAATTACATTAAAAGGTTAAGCAGTTTGAAGGATTCTTTGGTATCCTCTTGTATGAATTTGATTATGATGGAATCAATATTCATCTTTGTTAGCTTGCCTAATTTTTTAGCTATTCTGTAACTTCAGTTAAGATTTACTGCTCTTTAAGGCTATCACCTTGAAGGTGTGTTATGTCATAATATAAATGTGATCCATGTTGAAGTTTATCATAGCTTATGCCGACAGACTTCCTTGTTATGTGTGTCACTATATATTGAATAAGCTGAATGTGTTGGTGAATAGCCTATTTATTAGTGTAAAACCTATACTTGTTTCTCTTGAATTGCTTCTTTTATCGGATGATTGGATTATATGCTTACTTATGCCTTAATGCTTTACAGTGTTTGTGGAAACGCTGGACAAGTGCTTTAAAAATGTATGTGAGCTTGACATTGTGTTCAACTATAGCAAGGTTTGTATCTCTTTTAAGTATTTGAAATAAATGTGTCTATCTCAGTTCTTCTGAAATATGAAATTGTAGAAACAACTGCTATGCACATTTTTTGTATTATGAACTTGACAAACACTATCTTATCTGTCAGCTTCGGACTATGCTCTCTAGAAGATTGGATATTTAATTTAATCACTCTGCTTCTAAGGATGCAGTTGGATCGTTGGATATTATGTTTTGGGGAAAGTCCAAAAAGAGGAAACCCAGAGTTTACCCCCTTGTGATAAATTACACCGTGACCTTTGAATTTTGGCATTTTTTTTTTATAAGTAATAAAATGATTTTTCCATATTAAACCGTAGAGTTCATAAACCATGATAATCTAAACACTTTCTCCATATATGTTAAAAACCACTAACGAAGCAACCTATCTTGTGGGAGTAAAATTTTGATTGGAGTCTTTTTTACCAAAATGGCGCTGATTTGCTTGGTGGTTGACTTCTTCTCCACATTTGAGAGAGAAACTTTGAGAGAGTGAGGAGGTGCAGAACACTATAGAGGGAGGGCCAGCATAAATAGAGAGAGAAAAACTTCAAATATAAATAAGGAGTGAAAATGATATATAAGAAAAGAAGGGATTGAAGTAATGAGTCCCGAAACAGGTTTTCCATTAGTGATCTTTAACAGATATAGACAGAATATTTAGATTGTCATGACTTATAAAGTCTGGAGTTTAAATTGTCAAAGTTTAATTTGTCATTAGGGGCAAACTTTAGGTTTTTTTGAGCTCTAATACTATGTAATGTTTGCTCAGACCATGTTTAAGTCAATCATTTCCTTTCAACATTGACTCAACCAGTTTGTTGTTTTCTTGTGGTTCCCATTTGAACTTCCAGTGCCAATGTTTATTTCTTATGATTTATATCATTAGGCATTAGCTTTAAAGCATTTGCTACTCGAAAATTAAGTTAAACTGAGTTAGATTCTGATTGTTAAAATGAATTCAATCAATTGCTTTTATGTGTTAGTCTTATGTTTCCCAAGATAAATACTTGTTAAATCTCCATTGGAATAGGCTTCAATTGTTTTTCTTGTGTTTTTATCAGATACATACTATTTTAGATGAAATGATTTTTGGAGGCCAAGTGCTGGAAACAAGTTCTACAGAACTCGTGAAGGCTGTTGAAGAAATATCAAGGTGCCCTCTGCGTGTGTGTGTGTGTGTGTTTGTGAGGGGGAGGTTTGCATACGTGTCTGCTTCCGTTCATGCATAACAATTACTGATAGAAGCTCTGTTTACACATGATGCAGGTTAGAATCTGCCTCCAATTCCATCACCCTTGTCCCTAAGTCTGTTTCTGGCTGGTGGAATCGATAGCATCTGGTTTTTAAGTGAGCTATTAAATGATCAACAATATTTCCTGCGAATGTTATCATACATAGCCTCCAAAAGTTTGTTCCTATCTTTCTTGGGCTTTGTCTTATATATATATATATATATATATATATATATATATATATATATTCTTTTTTGGAGGTGAAGGAGGGGTGGTTCATAGCGCATACAATTTCTTGCCATTCGTTGCATTCCCCCAGTTGATCCAGATTGCTCTTTGGATCTGATCTCTTTTAGCATGTGGTTTTTCGAACTTCAAATGTTGTTTGATTAATAAGTATGAAAAAAGGATACAGATTATTTTTCTGGTTTAGAATATCACATATTTTTAACCTGGCAGCACATATTTGTAACTGAAAAGTACAATTTTTCATAGAAAATCTAGTTCGTGTGGGTTTGAATTAACTATTTTATGTTCATTTACTTTCATGTACAGCTTTTTAAAACTTAACTATTTTTAATTTTAAAGCTACAATTGTACTTGTGCCAGAGTTTAGCAAATAAATTAATCCAAATCACAAACAGTTATCTTCCAAAAAAAAAAAAAAAAAAAAAAAAAAACACTTAAGTTGTTGTGCTTGATTTGTCCTTTTGACTATAAAACCCGTTCGCTTGGGCCCTGATATAGCCTATCCTATTTTGGGTGGACTTTTATTTCAGGCCTTACAAGTTGAGCCCTCTTAAAATTAGGCCCGTTATGTTTTTGGGCTGGATGGGTTTAGTGTTTAAAAGTCCGGGCTGGGAAAAATCTTGAGAATTATGTGTGGTTCAGTCACAGAATGTATCATAGAAGTTGTGGGAAAAATTTGACAATTTGGATTTTTCTAGTGAAAAATGAAAATAGAATATGAGATTTATAAGTGTTAGTCTCCAATCATTTTAACAAAATATGGTCATACAATTTTTGTTTAACAAAACCAACTCCAGGTTACCCAATTAACTCAAGAAATACAATCAATCAATCAATCAAAATATGTAATAAGGTGCTCAATTGCACTCATGGAGGATTTGAGCAAGTCCCATTACATTGAAAAGTAACCAAAGCAAGTAAGCAAATACCCCTTTAATTGAATATTAAGCAACTCCCACTTCAGCATTCGTTAATGGACAAAATCAACTATTGCTTTCGAAAAACCAACTTTTATAAGTTAGCTTTGTAGAAGCTCCAATCTATTTGTCTACATGTGAGGGGAAACAGAAAGCCTGGGTGGTCTGACGTTTATAAAGATAGCAAGTGCAAGATAGTGCTGATTCATAACATAACTAATAGTAAAGCAAATCCTACTAAAGGAATAAAAGGAAATAGGAACTTTTAAAAGCCTTCAATTTTTATTTTTTGTTTTTTTATAAGCTCAGTTCAGACCATATGGCTAGGAATTTTCATATATCAATTTTATGATTTGTTGACATCTTGAAGAACTAGCTGTGCAGCATTACGCCCAGGTGCGCCCATCACACCACCACCAGGATGGGCCCCGCTTCCACACAAGTACAGCCCTGGGAGTGGAGTCCTATAATTTGACCTTCGCTCCCAAAATCACAAATCAAGTTAGATTTCAATACTTCCCCATGTAACTATCAAACCATGTAAGAAAGATGGCAAGAAAAAGACAAATTTCTATGATGATTCTAATTGGAGAGGTGCTACGTCTACAACATTTTCACAACATATTATAGGTGGTTATTTGTTATTGGTTCAAATTTGAACTTAATACTAAAATTACTTTTTTGCCCCAACAATAACAATTAGTAACAAGCTGCCATTTAGAATTTGTTGTAAAAATGTTGTGAAAATATTGTGGACATATTATTTCTCTTCTAATTGTAAACATCTATATGCTTTTATGAATTACCATCCTTTTACAGGCCGCATGAGAAAGAGAGAATCCAAACCCATAGCACCATGGAAGATATTCCCTCCTGTTAAATATCATTTTAGATTAGAATGGTTTAAGAAACAGCATCTTTATAAAATTGTATGAAAAACAGCTTGGTTAATTTATGAGAATAGTCACAAAGTAAACAAATTATCAAGATTTCTGTCGCAACAATAACAACAAAGTCTTATAAACTTATATTTCTGTGGACTAAATTTTTGCTGATTTAGTGCTAGTACTTTTTAACATTATTTAGATGGTTCAAATGACCATGCATGTGTATTTTGTTTAGATGATTAAGTTAATCATCTAAACAAGTCACATGGCTTTTTAAATAGGCCATGTAACAAAAAGTATTCATGAATGCTTATTTAAGTTGCCCCATAATAGTTTGGAGGTTTGGAGCAAAACTCTGTCAACTTGGTTTAGGATTCCAACTCTGCAACCAAATTTGTGTAACCCTAACAGAGTTTGTGTTTTGGTTTAGTATTATTTGGTTGTAGAGTGCCAATCAGACCCTAAATTGCCCGAACATCCTGTCTAAACTCCTAGGTCAATATTTGTGGTTATGAAGTACCTGTCAGACCAATTTCCCTTTCAAGATCTGGTGGAGTCAACATGTCATAGCCAATGACTGATGAGCTAAATGCAGGGGCATATTCATCAATCAAGGCAAAACATTTTTGTGCGAATGATTCCTGTAAAGAAGATAATTTGCCAGTTTTCCAAGGATTAGTCAGAACAATGAAGAATTGCTACCCACAAACAAATTAGATCATAATTAGAGTGAAAATTTTCTAATTGGGACAACAAAAGAACATGTGACTGCTGAAAGATAAAAGACATTATATGTATTAAGCAAGAGGAAGCAATTGCAGTACAATGTCAATGCACCAATTTCTAAAATATAACTTACTCTGTAAGCAGGATCTCCCCAGCTACCATCCGATGGATTATATGGTGTGTATTGAATGAACAGGTTGATCACATGCTTACCTATGAAAAACAAAAAGATTCTGACAGATGTGCTATTGAAAAATGAGCAAGCAGAGGATACTTGAGAATAAAAACATCTCTAGATCATGCCCAACTTCTAGATCATCACATGAAAGAATATCAGTACTGAAAAAAAATATGTAGAAACATCATTGAAAACGAAGCAAATACAGATGGCTGTGTCACACACTAATGGTTCTCCAGAGTGGTTTTAACACAAAAGCTTATAGGGACCATCCTACTTACTCAATCCAATCCCTTCTTCCATTTTTATTTAAGAACATTTAGGGTTAATTCTAGCACATCTTATTTTGGATAACTCTGTAAGAGAAAAAGATTCATAATTAGCTTGAACAACAAACAACCGCTGATCTCTTCTCCTTCCCCTCCCCCACCCCCCCAAAAACAAAACACACACACAAAACAACTAACAGCTGACAGAAAGTTTTAAGTCAAAATTACATCTAGAAATAAAAACATAAATTAAGCATATAAAGAATTTGAGATATGCATTTTGCACACCAATGAAATACATGCTGAACAGAAAGATGTGTGTGTGTGTGTGTGTGAGCGCTAATTACTGATAGGGTAAGAATGTAAAATATAAGTTGATGGACATCTTTTTCATAAGTTTGCCACAATACGAGAGTGAATTCAGAATTGAGGTTCCACTCCAATTTCTTTGATTTTGGTAAAGAAAATACAGAAGGTGTGCAAAACCCATCAATTTAACAACATACAGGAAAATGCTAAGAGGAAAAAGATATCACAATTGCCTCAAAGACAAAGTTAAGTACCTGGTGGAGATATAGTCTTGTCAAGTACAGAGGGAATTGTCATCTCAATGACTGGTCTTTGTGACGGTATTCCATTGGCAGAATCTTGACAGGCTGAGTGAATTTCCTCCATACTTAAAAGATAGGCAGAACAGATATAAGAAAGTTTGGAAATGCACTCAATTATTAGATGTCCAAAACAGAGGTAAAGGGCGCAGAATTGAAATCTAAAATTAAAGGTGGGAACATTTGCCAGGATCACTCAACTTTTGAAGGCAGTCCACTATTAAATGATATAACTAAATGTTTCAAATAATCTGTTCATTATAGTGAAAGGTTTACAATTCACTCTCATGATGTTAGAGTTGTTTGGGAAGGGAAACAACATGTTAGGAATGTTAACTAAACTGGTCAACAAAAGTTTATTCCACAACTGCAACAATCACCATGTCTATCAGCATCCTCTGAGCTCAACTCCTACAGTTATTGAGTTTGCTACATAAAACCCCCTCTGCAGTTCCGCCTTGCTTGATGTTGCTGGTAAGAGAACCAGCAGAATTTTGACCCAATTGTCCACTGGACACTTCCCCCTCTTATAAGGTCTAAAAATTAACTCAACGTGAAAAGCATTAGACAAGTTTAGTGTAATGAAATAACAGGTTAGACGTGCATCTAAACATTGTCATCAAATATTTTTTGTCAGCTGTGCCTTTCACCCTATTCAAATCAAATTACCAAAGGATTAGCATAATCTTGGATGCCCGAAATTAGTGATCAACAATTTTGTAACATCTTTTTAGTCAACTGTCTCAGAGAACATATGAGAAATAGCTCATGGATCCAAAACCAATATATTATTATTGCTGAGATAACGCCATACCTTTCAGACCCAATATGAACGGTGCCAACATGCTGAGGACCAGCATCAGGATGACCTATCTTGCAGCATTGAAACTGCGGCAATTTATCAACTGCTAAGTTTATTTTTGTAGTTGCCTGTATCAGTAGATGATAGCCACATACAGAGAAAGGAAGTAACTTTAAGTACTGGGAAATAAGTCCTGCTACAACTTGCAATTGGTCCTACAGGCTCATTTGGTAATTTCCATGTACTAGAACTGGTGCTACTATAGTTACAAAGTGCCATAAACTTTCTGCAGACATAAAACTTTTTAATACTTCCCAGAATCATAGAAGATTAAAGCATTTTGACTTTCAAGTTCATGAAGTGATATGGGATCTTATCATTAGATTCTTTTACACAGCATAACAAAGTGCTAAGGAACACAGAGTCTCGGAGGATTTTGTTCACGTGCTTCTTTGGACTTTTATGTATCCACCATAATTTCATTTATTACACAGTCCTAGTTTCTGTCAAATTATATTTTTCTATATCCTTCAGGCCAATAGATTGCTAATATCTTTTCTTATTGCAAAGTAACATAAACCGAATGACTTCAAATAATGACAGGATTCGAATATATGAGCACCAAAATCTTAGTCAACTGAAAGGCTCATAATAGACTTATCCCACAATTGGTCATAGATTACATTTAGACCAAGTTTCATGCAATCATCTGATCCTAATTATTACAGAATGTTAGAACATTCTTATTCAATAGCTTATAGTACACAAGAAGCTGTTATATATCTAATAGAATTATCCCACAATTGGTCATAGATTACATTTAGACCAAGTTTCATGCAATCATATAATCCTAATTATTACAGAATGTTAGAACATTCTTCTTCAATAGCTAATAGACTTATCCCACAATTGGTCATTGATTACATTTAGACCAAGTTTCATGCAATCATCTAATCCTAATTATTACAGAATGTTAGAACATTCTTCTTCAATAGCTTATTCTACACAAGAAGCTGTTATATGTCTGCCTCCTAGCCTAAGCATTCCAATATAACAGAAAGTGACACAAAAAAGAAGGTATGCACTTGACTGTCAAAGTAAATACAGTTGAACAGGGAGCTTACGGAACTATAGTCAGAGTACTTAATGGCTCGGATGAATTCATCAGGAAGAACATCTCTAGGCACTAAATCCTGTCACATGAGCAAAACCTATAATCACAATAAAATCCAAGCAGGACAGAGGGTTAAGAAATTTGACCTAAACACCTTTCTCATGATTACAACATCAATTGTGCATGCTTTTAGTAAATTCAAAATAAATCAGTAGTGTCAATAAAATACCATGTAAGTTTTATAAGGGGTTGCATTCGATAAAACAACTGAAGAACGCACTGGTGTACCATCAGCCAGCAATACCTAAATGATATTAGCCATTTATAGAATAATTAGTTTGACCACGCTTTAAATCTGCTCCATTGAGGGAAGCCACCCAACAAAACTAACCCCATTCACTGCACCAGAGTCTTCAACCAACAATTGTGAAACCTAAATGTCAAAAATGAAAAATCAAGGGTAGCAAAAGACAACTACATAAAGTATAACTGCGTCAGCTGAAGAATATTAAAGAAACCAATGAAGAAAAAAAGTTTGCGGCGAATTACACCAATTCTATTTTATGGGGATCCCTAAATCAAAGATAATTAAGAGAATATTTCCCTTAAACTCAGCATTTACATCACTATCATCTAAAATATTCGGGTGTTCAGTGTACTGTTGTCTAAATTATTTTAATCAGAAGCAATATGGGACATGCTTGAAGGTTAAACCGTCCCTTCTAAACTGCTTGATCCAACTACAGTAACTATTTAGTAAAGTTTCCCAAGCTCTAGGTCTTTCCCTCTGTAGGAACTCACAGAATTAAAGGGCAATTGGACCAGGGCTCTGCATGCTGAAATACCAAATAAGGCATCAAGTAATGCAACTCTCAACATATTTAAAAGTACAAATTCAAAATTTTAATTCTGAACAGTATTTCCATGATGTTGTAAATATCTGACCAACTCAATACATTCCATTGTCACAAATGATTTGAACCTTCCATTAAAATCTTTTAGAATTTAATTAAATTTCTAGAATCTAACATTTCCATGCCTATCCTGGTTGTGTCTGACTACAAAATTGCACAGATGCAACCGAATAATATCAAATTGTAATTTATAGAATAATGTTTAAAAGTACTTATAAGAGGGAGGTGCATTACTGAAAGCTATTGGAGTGATTCCAGACACATATACCTCTGCACTTGTGACAATATGAGCCCCAGCTTCCTTAGCAGCATTACTGATAGCCAAGGATACTGAGCCCATCCCACCTTCTACATACCTACAGGAAATATTAAGATTCAAGCACTCTAATAGGGAGCTTAAAGCAACAGCTCATACTTGTATTCGTACATGATGACTAATTATATAACTACCAAGTTTAACAAGAAAAGGAGAGAAATCTTGGTTTTCAAGTACACCAGTTCTCTAAGAGGGAGCTTAAAGCAAGAACTCATACTTGTATAAATTTAAACATGATGGCTAATTGCCCAATTCAATAACTACCAACATTAGAAAGAAAAGGGGAGAGCATTAATTTGTGGATTTTGTAAAGGTACTAATTAATCTTGACCAACAAATGGGCACATCAGTGGGTGATAATGACAGAGTGGGGAGTTTAAGATTTTATAGGGAATTCAATGATTGGGAGTTAGCGGCTTTCTACTTACTTCATTTCATCCAAACCCGAATTCCTAGGGGTGAAGGGTGTGGCAGGCTTTGTTGGGATCTTAATGGAAGTGGAAAGTTCGATATTCGGTCTTTTTATCATAAGATTCGAAATACAGCTCCTTCCACTTTCCCTTGAAAGGGCATTTGGAAAGCTAAGGTTTCTAAAAGGGTGGCTTTTTTCACGTGGATAGTAGCTCATGGTCAGATTCTTACCTTTGATAATCTTATGCTTCGTGGTTGCCTTTTGGCGAATTGTTGTTGTAATGCGGAATCTGTGAATCATTTGTTACTTTTTTGTTCGATAGTTCATTCTTTGTGGATGTATATGCTTCGTCTGTTTGGGATCGATTGGGTCATGCCAGGTTCAGTTGTGGACTTATTAATTTGTTGGTATAATTGGCTTGGGAAGCATAGTTCTGATATTTGGAATTTGGTTCCAAGCTGTTTATTGTGGATCATTTGGACCGGAATCGGCGGTCTTTTGAGGATGAGGGGAAAACTGTGGTTTAGTTATTAGAGCTTTGCCAACGGACCCTCTTTGATTGGTCTCGTTGTTGGGGTTTCTCGGATTGTTCTACCCTTATGGTTTTTTTTTTTTTTTTTTTGTCTATTAGAATAGATTAGGGGCTGCTTTTGTCTTTTCGTTCCTTTTTCCTTCGTTCACTACCATGAACTCCTTGTATTTTTCTTGCTTTTCTTTTATTAATAATATTCTCTTCTTACTTATCAAAAAAAGATTTAAAGATGTAGAAGGGTCCATTGTTTCTGCAAATATCTCTAAACGTAAAGCTTTTTGAAGTCAATGTAAGTCACAAACACAAAATATTACACATTTTTAGTATTTACCAAATTGATAAAGTTTCTTTGTCATCAAGGACCAAATTGATCCTTTATTCTGATTTCCAAAGCTAATGGTGACATTTCTACTCCATGATAGGCCATATTTTCTTGTCCTCTAACTATCCTCATACAGTTACACTAGAATTACCATATATCACTGCTTCATTTTTCTATTCAATTATACAAAATATACTTAGCTTTTTTCTTTTTTCTTTTTTTCAGACATATTTGGCTATTAACAATCAATGAAATCTAGATTTCTTTTAAATAGGAAAAGGATCAAAGGCAATTTACAATGCTGTTTTTGTGATGAACAAATTACACGTCAAGCCATTGTTAGAGATACATACGACCAAATTCCACGATCACCATCAGTTTCTCCCATCACATGATGAAGTAGAACATATCCACTCCCAGGTGTATGGACACTCCCCTATTGTACAGATTATAGGAGGTCAATTGTATATTAATACTTATAATGCAGCAGAAAGTGTACCAAATAGTTTTTCAGGTTGTTCACATGCCCATTTATGTTATATAGAATGATTCAATGCTCAAAAAAATGCTTTTCCATGTTTTTCAATAACAACTCTTACCGTGCTTCCTATTACAGCATCTGTCGCAAGCGTTGCCTTCAGAACATCTGTCTGTAAATATCAAAGTCAGTAATAGATATTCATTGAACAAATAGACTTACAACCTTATAAGGTTTAAACCCCGTCAGAAAACTATCATAGTCAATTATGCCCCCAACAAGACTATATTCAAAATCACTACGAGAACACTTTGATGAGTAAAGGTGAACAATAACATGAATATATCATATCGCATAATTTAAGCAAGAATCCTTTAGTTACTTTACAGATGAGGAATGACACAAAATGAAAAGATCTACTATGTCAATGAATGGTTAAAAATTAATTTAAACAATCCAAATGATCAAAATTCCTTCCCAAGTGAGATTTCTATATGCCTAGACTTGAAACTAGTTAATGAAGTAAATTTGAACATCATCTTTGAGTTTTGTTATAAGCAGAAACAATATATCTTAATAAAAAAAATCGACAACTTTAAAGGATAAAATTGCAAAGAAATCAAGACTATAATGACAACCTCAAACCAGTTATTCAAAACCTTCGATGCTGGGGACAATAAAAGGTCCATAAAATCCCTGTCAAAAATCAAGAAGTACATATCATAAAAAGGCTGAGACTGTAATTCAAATTTTTACATAAATCAAGCAGCCATGGAATCCACATGAACTTTCAAGAGATTGGACCCTAGAACCAAATGAATTAGGATTCTCTCCATTTTACGAGTCCATTTTGGGATTAAGATTTTATTTCTTGTATATCTAACCATGTACTGTGTATATGATGCCGTGTCATATAAAATTTTAAATTACGAGGCACTAGCTATTACTTTAGATATGCAATATTTAATCCGAACCATAAAATTAATCAATTTGAAAGAACATTGGCGGAATCCATATACACTTGACCAAAACAAATAACTGTATTTGTAAAAATAACCAGAAAGCAATTCGTTAACACTACAAGGAAATGATTATGCATCAAGAACAAGAACTCTTACACCATATCCTTTTGGCCCAAGGCGATAGCCTGCCGCAAACAATGAGCCCAAAACGATGAATTTTGTATTCCATTCTTGAAACGATCCTTGAAAGATGAAACGCCTTGCAAAGATTCAGGAGGTGCTGAATCCAAAAGCGGATCCATAAATTTACAGAAGTTCTCTAGCTGATTTTCATATCTGTAAATCACAACAACAAAACTACGGCATTAGCTATAGCTCCTTGATAAACTAATCATAGTCATTCGTATGTATTCTTCTGTGAGAATTATGGTTAAATGATTAAATACAATCGCTAATTTAACATGCTATCAGAGCTAGAGATTCTGAGTTCGATTCACCATTCATTACACAAGAAATTAATAAACAAATAACGTAGAGGAAAGAGAAAATTGCATAGAAGGACCTTGGATAAGCATCTGCGTCTTGTTTGGAGAACTTGGAAATCTCAGAATGATTAAGGTCCTTATCAGGGCCCAACAGAAGATAGCGTCCATCCAAACAAGGCGTAAACGAAGATGGACTCCTCTTTAAGAGCTTCAATCCATGTCGCCGTAACTCTAACTCTCTTTTCCATTGCCATAAAAAAAAAAAAAGCAAATAAACACAATCGCTTAATTAACTAAAACATAAAATTTGGAGAGAGAGAGATGCGAAATAAGATGAACCTGATGATGGAGGGGCGGAGGAGGCTCTGGAGGTAGCTGCAGCGGGAGAATTTGAAGCCAGGGATGAGTTCTTCGGTCACGGCGGCGCCGCCGATGACGTGGCGACGCTCGAGGACGGCGACGGAGAGGCCGGCGCGTGCTAAGTACGCGGCGGATGTTAGGCCGTTATGGCCGCCGCCGATGACCAGAGCGTCCCATTTCTTGTCCTTCAACGCGCTCGTTGCGGTTGCGCTGCTGCTAAAGCTCCTTCGCCACATTCTCTCAGAAGAGTACTAAAAGTGGAAGTTAAGGGAGAGAGTGTTTTATTTGTTTGATATGTGTTCTCTCTTCTCTGATCAACGATTTTAAATTTAGAGAATGAGTGAGAGACGGTTGGTGCTTTTGAACAAAAAGGAGGCTAAAAGACAACTGACAAAAACCAAGCTTTGACACGTGGGATGGGACTTGGGAGTAATAAACAACTATTTATACTTGATATCGGCTTACAGCATAGCACATACTACGACCAGTCGTATTTTGAAATCGATTGGCCTATGCGATTTCTATTCCAGATAAAAAAATGTTCAATAAATTTTTTTTTTTTTTACGAGGCAAATATAATAACATTAATCAAGCATTAGTACAAGAGTAGAGATTAGAGAACAGATTTAATGTGCAATTGCTTTCGATGGCTAAAACTTAACACTTTGTTTGGAAACGGAGGATGTGAAGTGAAAAAATAGAAAATTGTACTGACATGACAATGTTTTCAGTTTGGTTGAGGTTATAGGATAGAAAAAAAGAGAAATGGGAAGGATGGAGCATCCATCGGGGTCCACTTTTCTCATCCGCTCAAATTGGGCAGAAATGAGAAGAAAGACAAGTAACAAAATCTGCAATTTTAAGGGGCCCATTGCTAATGGCTTCTAAAATTTCAATTTTATCCCTCACCAAAACGAATATTGTAACTTTTATTAGAGGTATTTAGGCAAAAACATATGTCTAAATTAAATATATTATTTTCTTTTCTTTTTCTCTTCCCACACTCTTTCCAAACATGTAAAAAGGAAACATATTCTTTTTAATTTCTTTCCCTATCTTTCCCCTCTCCCTTCTCTTCTTTTCACTTCCCCTCATTTACAACCAAACACAAAAAGATTGACAATTAAAAAACCAACTTTCAATTCCTACTCTTGGTTTACATTGGAAAGAGGAATGAGGGACCGTCAATGCAAGGGGGATGTTTACATTGGATTCAATTCCTAGCGTGATGCAAACGATAGGAGTCAAATTGGTTAAAATGGTACTTGTAGTCACAAAATATCATAACACCACGCTATGTGCCAACCACATTTCACCAGAAATTAGCTTTATCTCTGGTCAAGGTGCACGTAACAACTTTATCACACATGGAATTTACACTCCCATTATACAAAAAAGAAAAAGAAAAAGTAAGTGTTCCACACACTCGTTACATAAGATACCACATTCTATTTTACATAGTAAAATTAAACTTGAACAGCAGGGTTACGTTTCAGACTTTCAGTTGCAATTGCGGTCAAAAATGTCCCTGCGAGCATATCTCACAGCAATGAGCAAACTATGGTGAAAGTCTTGGTAATTCAAAGCTTTACCATACGTACGTCTTATATATCTAGACACCAGTGATATGGACAAATAAGTTCTTTTCTTCTTTTTCCCCACTTTCTCTTATTTATAAAATAGAACAGCATAGAACATTTTATGCCTAATTAACTCATTTTTTTAAGATTGGTATTTTACGTTTAAATAAGGAGAGTTAAGTTACAGATTCTTCAGCCTATTATGCAGAGAAAGCACGCAGCTGGAGGCATCGTTTGTGTTACAAAGAGCTGAAGCTAGGAGCTCAAAGTTGGCTACAAAGAATTGTTACCAAGTGAAACTAACTGCAGCAAAAAACACATACTATGCTGTACAAAGGTTCAAGGAAAAAACCATGAAATTTTCATTCTAACTGAAGGTTTTGTTAAGAATAACAGCAAGCAACCATAACCATAGAGAGTTCAGTAGAACTTCTAACGAGAATGCTTCTTAACATCCTGAAGAACAACATGTGCAGCATTACGGCCAGGTGCACCCATGACGCCACCTCCAGGATGTGATCCACTTCCACAAATATATAGCCCTCTAATTGGCGTCCTATGATTTGACCTGTATCCAGAAGAAAAGCAATTATTCTTTGCATGACATATTATATAAGATGCATACATATCTCGAATTGAATTATTCTTGATCACCCACTAAAGTAGCTTCCAGAGGTTGTGAGAATTACCATCCTTTAATGGGTCGCATCAAGAAGAGTGAATCCAGACCCATAGCACCATGAAAAATATTCCCCCCTGTTACATATTTAAAGTGTAGTAAATAACATTCAAAATGCAAAAACATTCATTTTATGTCACATGTTGTCATAGTCTAGCAAGAAAACAAAAGCATAAATTTTATCGACTCAACCACAATTCCTGTAATTTGTTTCCACTGGCCAAAGAAAAGATGTAAGTTTTTTGCCAAATAAACTTACATATTCATAATGTCAGTAGTCAACATAAAATTGCACAGACCTGTCAGACTGAATTCTCTTTCAAGATCTGGTGGTGTTAGCATGTCATAGCCGATGACTGATGAGCTGAAGCCAGGAGCATATTCATCAATCAAGTTGAAGCATCTTTGTGCATATGATTCCTATCAGGATTTATCATATAGCAATCAATGAATCTGTACAGAACCACTTAGAATGATTTAAACATTGCACAGGGGAAAAAAATTAATAACAGGATCAGTAATTTAACTGATAAATACTGCCAATTCATGTAATCCTGTAGGTAGAATAGCAACTTACTCTATATATGGGATCTTCCCAGCTACCATCCGAGGGTTTATAAGGTGTGTATTGTGTAAACAAACTGACGACATGCTTACCTACAAAAAGAAATGCAGAGTTGATTATTTTACAAGTAAATGGAGACAGTACATCAAACTGCAACATCTGAAGTGTAAGAATGTAAGAAAAGGAATTAATTACTTTGAGATCCCATATAATTTTGAGAAAATATGCCCTTGACACAAAAGAAGACTATCAATTTCATCAGAGTCCAGAGTAAACAATACTTCTGTAAAAGTATTTGTTAGCTTTATAGCAAATAATTTCTAGGGACTTCAGCTTCCAACACAAACTGCATGCATTCAATTCTCACCATAAATAGTGAAAGTTCTAGTTTCATTAAGAAAAAAATTAACAAGATAGAAGAAATTTTAATCAGCATCACTAAAACATCACATAAGATATTGCTGCTTTGACAGGGACAATCGTTCCTTTAATCTCTCTTCAGTCAAGTTTGTATGAAAATCTATTGCAAGAGAATCTGCATGTTTCTGGATTTTATTTTTATCTGTTACAAAAAACTAAGATGGCATGGAGATCAAACCAACATCACTGAATTAAACAATACAATTTCTAAAGAACTTCAGAAGTTTTCCCTTTTTACTTACCAGGCGGGGATAAGGTCTTGTCCAATGAAGAAGGAATTGTCATTTCCATTACAGGCCTTCGTGATGGTAAACCATTCCAAGCATCTTGACATGCTGAACCAATCTCCTCCATACTATATTGACCCGAAATAAGAGGAAAAAGGTAAGAAGGTATGCATAAGATCCAGTCCAGATATCACAATAGACCTAGGAGTAAAACCTGGGAAATGATTCAAATCTACCATTGATACATACAAATAGAAAATTGGTACTAATTACTTACTAAAAGAAAAGGTACTAATTACACAAGCAGATCAGTGGATGAGTAAGATTAACCATATGGAACCATGTAGAATGGACATAAGCTTTAAAATGACTTTTACACACGTGTGTGTATCTTGTACATTCTAGAATACCTTTCTGAACCAATGCGAATGGTGGCTGTATGCTGAGGACCCACCTCTGGAAAACTCAATCTGCAAGATTTGAACTGAGGCAATTTTTCAACGGCTACGTTAATTTTTGTTGTTCCCTGTAGCAGTCAACGACAACCAAAATCAACTCATTAAATACCATTATCTCCAAAGACAAACTGTTCCAAACATAGAAAAAAAAGAAGGAAGTCCCTCCAAGAGGAAAAAAAAAGGACATTTTAAGTTAAGTCACATCATAGAACTAAAACTCATGGAAGTACTACACATGCAACACTACTGATGACAATTCATTTCATACATCAAACACCACAAGACTTTATCCTTTCCATTTACACTACATTCCCTTTTTATTATAATGCAGATTATCTTCATAAAAGTCTACTAGCTTGGGAAGACTAGCATGGAGAACTTTCATTTGTTTAAATTGGACTCCCTACCCAAAGGGCCACAACTTTCATGACATAGAAAAGACCACTTTTTGTAGGTTGGTTTCTTTTCTTTTCCCTTTCTATTTACCTAAAGAATAATCCAGAAAAAGTAGAAAATTAAGGATTTTACAGCCCTATAAAACATAACGAACTAATTAAATTTAGTGATCTAGAAATATGAGAGACATATGTTCAATAGTTTTCCATGTGTGCATGATTGATGTTATGAATGAAGGAATCTTACAGAACTATAATCAGAGTTCTTGATAGCTCGTACAAAATCATCAGGAAGAATATTTTGAGGGACCAACTCCTGTATCAGAAAAGCTTAATCTTAAAGTGGGAGAAAAATTAATGAGAGAAAGTTGACAAGCTGACTTAAATCTGCCACCATTTTTAGTGAATACATTTGTTTACATCTTTCTTTAATAATCATTTGGTGTCAATGACTTAATGCTTCACCCAGTCATGAAGTTGAAATAGCACTTTTAATTTTCTTACCATGAAAGTCTTGTAAGGGGTTGCATTTGACAAAATAATTGAAGAACAAAATTGTTCCCCATCAGTCAGCAATACCTAGATTATGAAAGTGACATGGAACTCAGAACAGTTTAATGAATGCTTTGAGATTGCTCAGTTGAGGCAATGTAGGAATTCAAACTAACCCCATTTACTATGCCGGAGTCTTCAATCATCAATTTCGAAACCTGAAAAGAGATGAATTTTCAAAGTCAAGGGCCAATAATTTTCATAGTTGAGGAGAGCAAATTATTGCATGCGCAGAAGCAATGTAGAAAGAGATGAAAACTAACCCAGATTATTGAACATAAGCTATTTCTGAAAAAGGCTAAACTAGAAGTATGTTCCTTTTTTTTTTTAAATTTGTAATTTACACATGCACCAAAGGGTTCTTTAACTTATAACCCCACCCTCCACCCCATTCTTATGGGGGGAGAGGAGAAACCATTTCAATTAGAGCTTGTTGGCTTAACTAGAAGTATGATACATTTTAAATAAGCATTAATATCATGTCTCTGTATTAATCAAAATAAGAACTTAAAAGAGTATAATACTCCACTAATGAAAGTTAGAAGTATGATACATTTTAAATAAGCATTAATATCATGTCTCTGTATTAATCAAAATAAAAACTTAAAAGAGTATAATACTCCACTAATGAAAGTTAGAAATATGGACAATAAAAGGTTAAAACACACACACACACACGCACAATGAGGAAAAATTATAGTTGAACTAAAGGATTATGCATCATTACATTTCTAATAAACATACCTCTGCATTGGTTATAATATGAACACCAGCTTCTTTAGCAGCCTTACTAATGGCCAAAGACACAGAACCCATCCCACCTTCAACGTGCCTACAAAGAATGTCAACCATACATGTAAATGGAATTTGATAAACAGTAAGATGCATGCAATAGGAGACATTTCAACAATGTGAAAATCAAAATAAAAAAGTAAAATCAACCAAGATACCACAACTACCAATATAATTTCTTTTTTTAAAATGTAAAGGCAACAGAGAGAGAAAACAACACGCTATTTAAGATGGATATGTGGACCACAAGGCCAAAAATTTCCAATCAAAATAATTTGGGAATTTTCAAACAAAATAATACAAAAATATATGCATACCTAGGTTGAGCTTGCTATTTTACAATGTACAAATGACAAAATTGATTGTCCCATAAATAACCTTCACACGTGAGATACTTACGACCAAATATTTCGTTCACCATCGGTTTCACCCATAACATGATGTAGCAGAACATATCCACTCCCAGGTGTATGGATACTTGCCTATGAAACAAAACTAAGAAGGCCATCTTATTAATGCTGAAAAATAGAAATACCATTTCTTTTATTCAATCAAAAGACCACTCCTGTTTTTGTAATAATTAAAACAGATCTGAGCTGCACAAAATAATGGAAATGAAAATATGAATCACCTTGAGACGTCAATATTGTTTTAGAAGGGAATATGGACAATGGTAAGTCCATGACAATGGTATGAATTAAATAGTTCTTGCAACTCTTTAAAGTTTATGTCATTATGGCCAACCGAAAATGCCATCGAACCAGCAAATAGATGATAATTTTAACCCAATCCAAAGCAAGAGTAAATTTTAGGCAATATATGCTTAAACTTTAAAAGTTCACATAAATTGCCAGAAAGAAATACGAACAGCTTGCTCCTTTGAAAACTCATTTTTTGATAAATGAAATACCCTGTGTAAAAAAAAAAAAAACTAAAATTAAAAATTAAAAAAAAGGGTGAAAAGTAACCTGCAGTGAATTTTGCTTTCTATTATTTAGAATGGTATTTAACTTCAAATAGCCCTCTTTAAATGGGGATAGAACAATAGATTGATGCAGAACAATGATGCTCTGATACTAAATTTGATGCAGCACAAAATTCAAAGGAAAATTGGGGAAAATAAAAATAATAGAAAAAGAAGGATAAACCTAGCATTCAACACCAAGCAGGAAAACCTAGGATTTAGCACCCAGCCAGCAATCAACACTATTAAACCACCAGCAATTCCACCTCAGTCAAAGCCCAGCCCCGGTAGTTGTCAATTAGTAAAGATGAAAAGGGAAGAGGGATGGGTAGTGAACCCTCAATCTGAACTAGTCTCAAGTCAAATGTTTTAAATGTGGCTTTGGTCATGTTGCTACCAGGTGCCCTAATATAGCCCTCTTAATTGATGGAAAAAAAGAAGAGTGTAATGAGGAAAGTCTAGAAGAACTAGTCTATGAACCTAAAATCAATGACATCCAAGGCATAGATGAAAAGTTCGAGGGGGATCCTAACTACCTAGGTTGCATTTTATCGCCTCAAGCCGAACTCCCTGAGAATAGTCTTGATACACCTAATGTGAGTGAAGTGTATGTTAGTACAACCTAAAAAGACAACTGAGAAAAAAGGGCTTAAGAATCATAAGCCTAGAAACGATTGAAAGGGCAATGAGCAAAGATTGCCAGTCAATTTACATATGAAAATTGCACCACTAGGTCTATAAGCATGAGTTGGTTTGAAGTAAAATGTAGGAAGCCTTTCAATCTTCTCCCACTATCATCACATGTTAACGTATCTAAATTAGCAGAAACATATACACATCATGTTCTTGAAAAGAATCATGAGGTCAGTAAGCAATCTGAAACAAATGATAATCAATATAAAGTTCAGGTTGATTCATGTTATAATATTTCCAGAAGATGATTATTTCTTCCACTTAGACTTGAATGATTTCCCTACAAATAGTGTCAAACGACTCAAACTGTTCAAAGTGTATTTGGAAGAAAATTCAAAGGTCCAGTAGTTATCCCAGACGATCCATTTGATGAGCTTCTCATGATCCCAGTACAAACCTTGTGATTAATTCACTGAAGCTTCTATCAGTATGTCAAGGACATATTGATACTATTTTGGATGTTGAAAGGGAGGACCAGACTCAAATTCACTTGGATCCTTGACCTTAATTTGCTATAGCACTACATGGGCTGTGGGAGCTCATTTGAAGGGGTCAAGGACTCAAGGCTCTCCCAACTCGAGAGAGTTGATGCAGACACTAGTGATTACTTCATTGAACCAAAATTGTTGCTGATTTGATGTTGAACTATTTCTGGGAATTGCTTTTATTTGAGTTCAAGGATTTTATGGGATTTGGTTGTCATTTAATTATGAGTTGATTTTCTTTCCTTATTTGATGCAATTTGGGAGTGTATTTAAAGGCCCCCATGAAAAGAGTTTTAGGGGAGGCTTGTTGAATGAAGTTTTATGTTGGAATTTTCTAATGTCTAGGTGCTAATTCCTAGCAACCTACGTGTTAATTCCTAGGTTTTTTGCTTGGACCTAATTCCTAAAGACATTTCCTAAACATTTTAAGGAAACACTTATTAGTGACTAAATGTCATGATGAATTAAACTGAAGAGCATCAAAAGAGTAAAAAGTAACATTTATGTGAGGTTTTAAGGGGGGGCGGAGGAGGGAAGAGCTCAATGAAAAATCATGGTATCACTGTTTCTTTTAAATAAAATTTTAATTTGTATGACCCAGTGTTCAAATAGAAAATCACAACTAAATATCTACACCATGCACCAAGAATAGAAGTATTACCATAGTTCCAATAATAGAATCTGCTGCAAGTGTTGCCTTCACCACATCTGACTGAAGATACCCAAATTAATGACAAACATCATTAGAGGTTAAGGTCTTTGCACAAGTGAATACTAAACAAGCTTTCACACAAGGATCAAAATGCTTGTGAAAATAATATAAAAACATAAACTGGTAGCTCTAATGACTAATAACCCTTAGAGAAGAAAGTTTGATATTGACAAAGACATTTAATGCTCTTTTCTGCAGCTGAAACTTCAAGATTATGCATATTTATTTGACACATAAGAATTTTAGTCCTGTACAAAAAAACACGCATATATTTTTTTTATAAACTATTTCAAACATAGTAATACATCATATTTGAGGAGAATAACCTTCTGCTTAAGTGCTCATCAAAAGAACATGTTATTAAATGTTTTAAGCTTTTTATCCAAACTAACAATTGATATGGAAACATATCTAAAATCATTTAGTTCTAAAGCTTGGAGAGCGGTGATTGCATTCACCATCAAACTACAGTATGGAAATCTCTAACAGTATGGAAATCTCTCAGTACTCAATAATCATCACAAATTCATTTAATATGCATTTTTACCTAATGAACATAATGAAGCAATTTTTGAAAGCCCTTCGTGGTCAAATAGCTGAAACATGTCATATTTCTTATTTTCCTAGTAACTTGGAATTAACAAGGTTGGTTAATTATAAAACTCCATAGCATCATCCAATATCTCAGACATGCTAAACAAATAACAATGACTTCAGTGTTACTCAAAGTAATGATGACAACCTCAAACCACATATTCAGAACCTTTGACGTTGGGGAAAGTAAAAGGTCCATAAGGTCCCTGTCAAAATCATATAAAATGCATTATAAACCTAAAAGATATTCAAGTTGTGAGTTATAGTGGATTTATGTTTACTAATTCAAGCTGGTTTTACAATGTGAATCCCATATAAACAGAAGCAATAAGAAAAAAAAATATGATACTTGTCAGTAGAAAAGGTAACACTTACACCATATCTTTTTGCCCCAAGGAATGAGCATGCTGTAGACAACGGGTCCAGAAAACTGATTTGTGCAACTTATCCCTCAGCCAATCAATCAAATATGAATCCCCATGAACAGTTTCAGGGGTATGTGATTCCAAAAGAAAATCCATGAATTTACAGAACTTATGCAGTTGACTTTCATATCTATAAATCAGTAAGGAAAGAAAAAAGAAAGAAAGATGATTTAGAGTACAGAAAACAAATAAGCACTATTATTCACTGCATGGGACATAAAATGCTAGGCAGAAATATTTTTCTTGCATATTACATCATTTAAAGAAGTGAAAAAAAAAATACAATGTTATGGTAGTCCCATGAAGTTTGAATGGCTCTACGCACATTCTGTATAAAATCTCAAGCCAAATCCATCAGTTTAAACAGTACATTATGAGGAAAGCAGCCTTCATCATATAAATTCAAAACAAGCACCTTCAAAGAATCCAAAAGATGATTCTACTCCGTCCAATATGATGATTATTATTAGTAAGAGAATAAGGTGGATAAGAAAGGAGAATGATTGATGAATCCATCAGTGGCTCCAACTTTTTCTGATTGCCTCAATTCTGTATATATATATAGTCATTCATATATCATGGGATGGGAGAACCACAGTCAAAGCTAGGATGCACGGACACTTCATTTGGGGTGCCGTACCCGTGTGTCGTATTTGTATCATAACGATTTCCGATTTACATGTTATAATTTTTCAAAAATGGTTCATATTGCCGTATCGTAACTGTACCCGTACCAGTACCCAAGTCCGTGGCCTTGCATCCTAGAGTCAAAGACTCCCAGTAATGATATATTACTTATCTATAAATTCTTAGCTGCGTCAACTTAGAGCATTTAAATAAATAGATTTAAGCATATTCAGAGGCCTTGAACTCTACTTTCTACTAAAACTGATCACAGTTTACAGCGTCCAAAATGATATACATGCTCTGGTCTATCAGGTTACAGACATAGTGCACAGACATGATGCACAATGCTAGTGTGGCTAAATGAGGTGAGGAAATAGCACCTGGGATAAGCATCCGCGTCTCGTTTAGAAAACTTTGAAATTTCCAAATAATTCTGGTCGTCGTTTGGCCACAGCAGAAGATAGCGCCCATCAAGACAGGGTGTAAACGATGTACACGTTGGCTTCAACAACTTCAGCCCATGTTTCACCAACTCTAATTCTCTTCAGTTCCAAAACACACACAGACACACACAATAAACAAAATCAAATGTCTGGGAAACCACACATAACAACTTGTCAGCTTAACAAATTGTAAGAAAAGGATGTGTATGTAGCGTGGGCACCAAGCTAAAAGTCAGAAAAACCTTGAGTTCCCAAAACTAAGAAATGAATCTGTGTAATCTGGATAACGTTAAGCTAAGTTGAATTGAAAGTAGAAATAGAACAGTAAAAGTAAAGACGGAGAAAAGGGAAGGAGCTAGCAAGGGGAGGCACCTAACGATGGAGGGGCGAAGGAGGCTGTGGAGGTAGCTGCAGCGAGAGAACTTGAAGCCAGGGATGATCTCCTCCGTCACGGCTGCGCCGCCGATGACGTGGCGTCGCTCGAGAACAGCCACCGTTAGGCCGCCGCGCGCCAGGTAAGTGGCGGCTATCAAGCCGTTGTGGCCGGCGCCGATGACCAGCGCGTCCCATTTCTTCTTCTCCTTGACGAGAACGCTGCGGAAGCCTCTTAGCCACATCTTCCCAAAGCTTGTTGCTAGTTTTCAACTTTCGGTTTCATGGATCATATAATAATACTATTAGGAAGTTTTTGCAAGTTGCTAGCAAAAAGCAAGCAATTGAATATATTTTTTTTTTTATATAGGTGGGGCCAACCTGTGTAACTTGACGTTTTGTCTTACTTCTGTGCACGCACCGAGAATATTTCTACTAATATAAAAAAGTAACCACTTAGTCATCGACGGTCCCATGGTCTAGTGGTCAGGACATTGGACTCTGAATCCAGTAACCCGAGTTCAAATCTCGGTGGGACCTTTTTTTGGCTTTTCATACCTCTATTAAATCTCTCTTCAAAACCCTAGTTGAACTCAACTTCCAAAGAGAAATCTAGTCATATTTTGAAAATAATAAAGTTTAACTATAGAATTGATTGTAGTCTTAATAAAATAAATATTATTATATATTTTGAAAAGCTAACTGTTAAATTATATGTTCTTTGTATTTTTAATACACATGTCAAATCTTGTATCAATTGGATATTATTTACGGGATAATTACACATAACCCACTTGTGGTTTGAGCCAAAATCACTTTGTCTACCTGTGATTTAAAAAGTTGCACTTAGCCAACCTGAGGTATGTTTCCGTCAATCTCCGTAATCCACCTCAGTCCCAGCAGTTACAAAAACACTCTTTAACCCTAAAACACAACATAACGCGAATCAAAACATCCAAAACTTAGAAACTGTTCGAGAGAGAGACCTGTGGTGAGATCAACGTGTTCTTCGTGGTTTGGAGTGTTTGGAGGGGTAGAAAGCACAAGTTTCGCAACATCAAAGCTAGGGGAAGGTATGTGTGACTACTGTTGATCTGCAATTGGGTTCTTGATAGCATTTTTTACCACAACCTACCCATGTAGTTAGGGTTTGTAAATTTTTCTTAAAATTGATGTATGTTAAATATGTATTTTGCTATTTATATGTAAAATCGCTTAGGATGTAGCTAATGTACAACTATGGTTGTTTATATAATGGTTATTTGTCAGTGATTACACTTGTTTGTGAACTGTGGGTAGTGTGTTCCCTATCAATTTGTTGGGAATCTGGTTTTGCATGTGCTATATGTGGTCCTTTGGCCGTGTGTTATCTCTTTTGGCTTGTTGTCGTTTTCAACATGTCAGTACGTAAATAAACTACTTATTTTAAACAAATTACTAAATTTAAACAAACTACTTATTTTAAACAAACTACTAAATTTAAACAAACTACTTATTTTAAACAAACTACTTATTTTAATTGCAGATGGTTGACTTCACATTTAACATTGAAATTCATGTTGGGGGATGTTTTGTGGAGGACCCAACCCTTAAATATGTGGGTGGGTCTGTACATATATTGACAAAGATTGACCCTGATAAGTTGAGTTTCTTTAAAAGTCGAGATTTATGTCATCTAGTTGGTGCTCCTAAAGAACACAGTAGATATAGGTATTTACTTCCTGAAGGTAATGTAGAGGATGATATAAAGGACATAGAAACAAATGCAGATGTGGTGAACATGACTACCCTTCATAGGGCATGGCCAGCCAACAAAATTATAATTTATATTGGCATAGATGTGGAGCCACTAGCAGCTGAGCATCTTGATGTAGGTGGTGTAAGTGGTGATGGAGGGGTGGATGAAATAGATGTGGAGAGTGATTATAATGAAGATGTATCGGAGGAAGAAGAAGATGATGAGAATGTTGAGGATGCTGAGGTTGGTGCAAGGGTTGAAGAACAAAATGTTGAAGGAGATGATGATGATGATTGGCTATACGAAGGCCTAGAGGGGGATGACTTTGGTGATGACATATTTGCTATTCCAAACTCAGCTCCACAAGGTTCTACTCCAAAATCAAGTGATGCTTCCAATACAGCCCCAGAATCAAGCAATGCACCCTATGCAGACCCTGAGTGAGCTGAGCCAGCTCTTGAGGATGACCTAGTAAGCATGGATGGGTCCGATGATGGCAGGTACCTGAGCAGCCAGAGTTTAATGCTAAGAGTGACATGAGAAATGTTGTACTAAAGAAGGAGATGAAGTTTCCTAATGCAAAGGTGTTCAGAGCTGCTTTGAGGGAGTATGCAATTAAAAAACCTATTGATATCAAATTCAAGCTTAATAAGATGACCAAGATATCAGTTCACTGTAAGAATGAGTGTGGGTGGAGATGTTATGCATCTCAAATAAGTGGAGAGTTAACATTTCAGATTAAGACCTTCACTGATGACTGTACTTGCCCCAAGTCTTTTAAAAATAGCCAAGCAACGTCAGCTTATGTTGCTAAGAGGTTCATTGAGGATTTTAGCAAAAATCCAAATTGGGAGGTAAGTGGTGTACACAACCATGTGATGCAAAATTTATCTGTTGACCTAGGTGTAAACCAAGTGTATAGGTCAAAGAGAAAGGCAAAGGATTTGATCAATGGAGATGAGCAATTGCAGTATGGTGTCCTTAGGGACTATGCACAAATGATAAACACTGTAGACAAGGGGAGTAGGGTTATACTACAGACAGAATTGGCTGATGAGACTTCTTAGTCAAAATTTAAGAGGATATATGTTAGGTTCAATGCTTAGAAGGTAGGATTTTTAGATGGATGCAGGCCATTTATAGGTTTAGATGGTTGTTACATAAAGCACAGATTTGGAGGACAAATCTTATCTGTCACTGTCAATGATGCAAATGACAATATTTTTCCAGTAGCCATGGCAGTTGTGGAACAAGAAAACAAGGAGTCTTGGATAAGGTTTTTGGAAATTTTTGCTGATGATATAGGGAGGCCAGAGGAGCTTCAATTGGTCTTCATTTCTGATAAGTAAAAGGTATGCAAGTTTTTTTCAGTTACACTTAAACTAACATGTTTTGTTTGTTTGTTTGGTTATTTGCAAGGGGCTATACCTACAATAGAGACAATATTCCCTACTGTAGAGCATAGGTACTGTGTGAAACACATCTACAACAATTTCAAAGTAGATCAAAAGGGATTGGAGCTGAAGGATGCACTGTGGAGGTGTGCTGCTACCACAACAGTGAGGGACTTTGAGAGATGCATGCAGTACATAAAAGATTTGGATGAAAAGACATATGAGTATCTTGCAAACATTGCACCTGAACAGTGGTCAAGGTCACACTTTACTCCTAAGGCCTTAACAGATTGTTTGGTAAATAACTTGAATGAGTCTTTTAACTCAATGATATTGAAGTCTAGGGACAAGCCTATCTTAGCAATGTTGGAGTGGATTAGGTTTAGACTTATAACTAGGCTTTACACAAAAAGGGAAGGGATACAGAAGTATGCTGGAAAATTGTGTTCAAGCATACAAGATAAATTGGAGAAATTGAAGATTGAAAGCAAGCCATTTAGTGCTACCCCAGCTGGCAGTTTCCTTTATGAGGTAGCTAGTCAATATGAGAGGCATGTAGTTGATCTTGTCAAGAAGACATGCAGCTGTAGGTATTGGGATTTAAATGGCATTCTTTGCAAACATGCCATAACAGCCACTTATGCAAACATGCCATAACAGCCATTTATACAAACATTGAGACACCAGAAACCTACACCCACCCATGCTACCACAAAGAAACTTACATAGAGATAAACAAGGAGGTACTTCCTCCTGTGCTTGGCTAGTCAGAATGGGCTGAGACTGGACAGCCTGCTCCCGTAGCACCTTACATATACAAGTCACTAGGCAGACCACCCAACCAAAGAAAGAGGGTTGCTGATGAGCTTAGGAACCCTTACAAAGCAAGTAGGATGAACAGACCTGTAAGGTGTGGGAAATGCAAAAAGGAAGGGCATAACTCAAGAGGGTGCAAGGCTGGCATCACTGGGGAGACACCATGGCAGAGGAGACAGAGGCTTGAAAGAGAAAAAGCTATAAGTAATTGAGATTTAAATGGGAAAAAAAATTGTTTTTAAACTTAC
The DNA here is from genome assembly GCA_033629205.1 of Lithocarpus polystachyus. Taxonomy (NCBI): domain Eukaryota; kingdom Viridiplantae; phylum Streptophyta; class Magnoliopsida; order Fagales; family Fagaceae; genus Lithocarpus; species Lithocarpus polystachyus. The sequence continues at coordinate 54,173,937 of CM066167.1, forward strand.
AAAGGTATTACTGTACTGAAACTAGGTTTTGTTGCAGGCAAGGGGAGGGGTGCATGCACTTAGTACCAGATCTGGATTTGCACTTCAGGCTGCACCCCAGCCACCATCCCAACAGCCTACCCAGACTTACAACATGAGGTCTGCCACTCAGCCTTCATCCTTACAGCAAGGAAATCAAGCTTCATAGCAAGGAAATTAAGCTAGGCCATCTCACATGAGAGCAGGATGGTTTTCTTCTTAGCCAAAGTTGTACACACCTAGAAAGACCTGGGATACCTTACCAAGTTCTTCACAGGTAACTTAGTTGAGTTATCTCTTTCCTAAATGGTTGTGTAGACTGAGATATTTTTTAACAAGTGGATCTATTCTTTATTTTGTAGCCTTCACCTGCATACAGGAGCACTGGTGGTGTGAGGAGTAAAGGACAGCTTGCTGTACAAAGGCCACTAAAAATGAATTTAGTGGGTGGAAAGAGTAAAGGTAAGAAATGAAGCTAGTGGGTATGCATGTCGACATTGGGAGTAAAGCTAGTGGGAATATGTGGGCCTACAGCTAGTGTTTTTTGCGAAGACCACTGTTTGTTTTTTGTAATTATCAAGTAGTTTGTATGGAACAATCACCTTTTTGTAATTATCATACATATATATATATATATATATATATATGTATATGTAGCTGACATTGGAATATGCTTTTTTGTAATTTACTGGAAGTTAAGGTACAATACACTCCAGGTTGTTATTATACACTCCAGGTTGTTATGTAGGTATGAAATTTTGTGGTATTATATGGAAGTTGTGGTATTATGATACGAAAGTTGTGGTATTTATTCAATTCAGTTTGTATGGAACATTATTTGTCCAAAACAATTTGTATGGAACATAATTTGTCAAAACCAGATTATATGGAAGTTTATTATTGCTGCTACAGATTGTGTCCAAGTATTTCCAATACAGTATATGGAAGTTGTTATTGTGAAATGGTTGTTATGGTATGTGTAGGTAACTGTATGGAACATTATTTGTCCAAACCGAATTATATGAAAGTTTATTTATTTCTACTACAGATTGTGTCCAAGTAGATTTTTTCAATACGGAGTGTATGGATGTTGTAATTTTAGAATGGTTGTTATGATATGCGCAAGTCATTGATAATTGATCAATACTTCTTTCATTATATGCCCAGAGACTAGTGGTATGACCAATACTTCTTTCATTGAATGGTTGATATGGTATGCTCAAAACAATATTTAATAATTGACCAATTCTTTGTTCATTGACACATCAAAACAGTAGGCTAGTGCTATTACAATGCAAATTCATTAACAACATTACCATAACTATCTCTACTAACTAATTAACTACTTCAGGGCAACAACCTAGGTCTATTCACTCCAGAGAACTCAATTAAGCCAATACACAACAACAACATAACAATAACAAAAAAGATCCATGACAAAATGCATGCAAACTTCCACATTCTTTGCTTCTCTTCAGCAAACATGGCATTTTCCTTAGCTTTTGCACATACAGCTCGAGCTTTTCTCTCCCTCTCCTTGGCTTTGGCTTCATCTTCAAGAGCCTTTTCTGCCATTTGCCTAGCTTCTTCTGCCATTTCCAAAACTGTCCTTTCCCTCTCATTGGTAAGTTGGAGAGCACTCTGAAGCCTAGACATCCTCTCTAGAGCCAAAGATGCAGTTTCACTCTCACGAGGACAAGTTGGGTTATCAAGCCAAACAAAGAAAGGACACTTAGGACCAACCTTATAACGACTACAACCCAAGAACCTCCTCCCAAAATTATACAAACTTAAACTTGTTCTCAAAACACAAGTCTACTCATTGCATATATGCCCACATGAGCTCGAGAAATTACCACTTGATGAAGACATATCAACAAAACACGATTCCTGGGAAGCCTAAATTTAGAGTTTCACACAGTAAGTTGGCACTTAAAAGCAAAATCTGAAACCCTAAATCGAGAACAGACACAAATACCTTGATTTTCTTTACCAAAACTACCTCCCCCAGCTTCGATGTTGCGAAACTTGTGCTTTCTCACCTTCCAGACACTCCAAACCACGAAGAACACGTTGATCTCACCACAGGTCTCTGTCTCGAACAGTTTCTGAGTTTTGGGTGTTTTGATTCGCATTATGTTGTGTTTAGGGGTTAAGGGATGTTTTTGTAACGGCTGGGACTGAGGTGGGTTACGGAGATTGACGGAAACATACCTCAGGTGGGTTAAGTGAAACTTTTTAAACCACAGATAGGCAAAGGTAGGCAAAGTGATTTTCGCCCAAACCACAGGTGGGTTATGTGCAATTACCCCTATTATTTACTATATGATTATAAATTTATATTTTATGCATAATTTGAAACTACAAAAACTTGTAATATAAACAATTTATTGATGACATAACTATTAATCTTTAATTTTCTAAAAATTTTGCAAGCATGGAGGACATAAAATGAAGATGTATTCCAATTGTGGATTTGTCAAAATTCACCTTCAATAAAAAGATATTAAGTAAGGAGCCTTAGGCTGCAACTAATTTTGTAACTAAATTTTGTCCTTTTAAAATCTAACTGATGAATTACATGTTTTTTACGTTTTTAATACACATTTCAAATTTTGTGTCAGTCGGATATTATTTACTATATGATCTATAAGTTTATATTTTATGCGTAATTTTAAACTACAAAAATTTGCAATATAAATAATTTATTGATGACATAGCTATTGATCTTTAATTTTCTAGAAATTTTGCAAGTATGGAGGATATAAGAAGAATATGTAATTCAATGATGGATTTGTCAAAATTCACATCCAATAAAAAGATATTGAATAAGGTTGTAGTCTAAGGTTACAACTAATTTTGTAGCTAAATTTTATTCTTCTACCAATACCCTAATGAATAATTTGTTCACTTTATCTATCATTAAGGTTGTAAGTGAAGAGTTAGGTAATAAAAGTTAAGGATTGTTCACTTAATTTTATTTTGAATTTGAGCCAACCTTGAGTTCATTATCAAACTATATTATATGTTCAAGGTTGATTCATTTTTATATTAAACAAAATCAAGCTATTTGAATTAATTAGATAGAATGATTTTTGTTCATGAATTTATTAAAAAAAAAAGATTCACTGCCCTTATTATTAAACATTATATATAATTTATTCTTCTACCAATACCCTAATGAATAATTTGTTCACTTTGTCTATCATTAAGGTTGTAAGTGAAGAGTTAGGTAATAAAAGTTATGGATTGTTCACTTAATTTTATTTTGAATTTGAGCCAACCTTGATTCATTTTTATATTAAACAAACTCAAGCTATTTGAATTAATTAGATAGAATGATTTTTGTTCATGAATTTATAATTAAAAAAATGATTCACTGCCCTTATTATTAAACATTATATATAATTTTTGGTACAAATAGACTATTTATATTATCAATAAATTAAAAATAATAATTTCACATATTATGAACTTATTTACAAATTACACAATATAACCTCAAGTTTATATAATTAAGTATATATTTTTATACATGTATACACATAACATATATTATTATATAACTTATATTGAGACTCTGTTTGAATACCGCTTATTTTGCTGAAAACTGAAAACTTATTACTGAAAACGCTGTAGTAAAATAATTTTTAAAACAAAAACATTGTAGCAAAATTTTTTTTTTGACTGGAAAAAGGTAGAAAAGGTATATTTTAATGAACAAAAGTACAAAAGGTGTAGGCCAACTGTATCGCTCAGGACACTATAGCAAATTTTAAAAGTGCGTTTTTCACAAGTTGCGGCTCCGTGAACTCCGTGGGGGCCACTAAAAAACGCAAACGGAGACTTGGGGGAGAAACGCTGTATCCAAACGAATACTGAGTCTCATGATCATGAGTTTGTTTATAAGCACATTATTATATTTGAGCTTGACTTGTTTAGTAGTCAGTTGAGGCTAAAGTTAGGCTTGAATTTAGCTCATTTACTAAATAATCAAATATCGTTTTTTTTTTTTTTTTTTAATTGAGCCTTAGTGTTATCAAGGCCTAGGACGTGCTTGGAAAGGACGCCACCAATTCTTGTGACGCTTACACAGAAGTTAAATTTTGATACTATTAGGGTTTGAGAAGAATTTGAATCCAAAGTATGTTTGCTTTCTTGATGAATCACCTTCAATCTTCGGTATTTGTTGTTATACTGTGAAGGATAGGATGATATTATGGATGAGTTGAGATTGATCGGAATAAGATTCAGAAATGGGTTTCTTGGAATTATCATTGGCACCACAATAATATAAGCTTGAAGGATGCACGAGAGAAAAGGTTGTGGGAGAGTTCATGTTCACTAAGCAATATGATGCGAAAGAAAGTATTATTTTAGCTTATATATCACACATTATCACTTTTGAGTTTGACAAATTTAAACGCGGATGCTATTGATATAGTTTAATTTGATTTATTAGTTAGTTTTGTTAAATAGTAGTATTGCGTAAGTGATGAGTATTTACGATACAACAAAATGAAAAAACCAATTTAGGATTCAATTCATGTTTTGAGTCTTTTGACAAGCATGATTTTTTGCTTTTCCTTTTTGGGTTATCAAGAAATAGCAACAAATGACTGGGTTGGCTAAGCGCATCTGTCCGTACAGATTCTAAAACTTGCAATGAGAACGACGTACAGGAAAGTAAGAACAAATCAAAGGCACAAATTATATTAAATCTGATTACAGGTTGGTGGGTTCATCATTTTCAAGAATGTTGAATGAATTTTCTACTTGTTAAACCCCACATGCTTATAAATTATTCCTAGGAATAGGAACATAGTTGATGCTTGATGGTACTCAAAAGATTATATTAACAAAACTTGAAAAGTAAGCGATTGACTATCCTAGTATCCTTGGAAAACATTGACTCTACCTCTCTCTCTCTCTCAGGCTCTCCCCTGGAACTATAACCATTTTATAACGTGCACTATGCAATTATGCAAGGTTGCAAGCAATTTTTTTTTTAATGCCTACTTGCCCCACCCGTGTTTCTAGTTTTCTACAGTGTTTTCATGGATATGGAAGATTCTTTCCTCCTCTTCCCTTGACTTAAGAGTCTTCAGTCTTCAATCATATATCACGCTTTCCCACCCATTAATCTTCTCTGCCTTTGGTTTTTCCTTGCAATTGCTTCTTTCATTTTTTGTCACGCTTTCCCATTAATCTTCTCTGCCTACTTTTCCTTTCGATTGCTTGCTTCTATCATTTTTGTCACACAAAAATCCATCATCCTCAACCTCAACTAGTCTTTTCATTTGCAACACATTTAAATTTAGCTCCGAAACCCGGTCAAGAAAAAAAAAAAGATGGAATCTTGGCCTCTTTCTTTCCCCAACTCCAATTCAACTTGGACAGCCAAGCAAAACAAACTGTTCGAAAATGCTTTGGCAATATATTACAAGGAAACCCCAGACCGTTGGCACAACATAGCCAAGGTTATTGGAGGTAAAACTGAAGAGGAAGTGAAGAGGCAGTATGAGATTTTATTAGAGGACATCAAGTGCATTGAGTCAGGGAAGGTGCCTCTTCCTAATTACAGGAAAATTGGAGGAAGCAGTGGATTAAACAACGTTGGCAATCAAGAAGAAAGGTAACACAATTTTTCTCCTCTAAAAACTAAAATACTAGTCTTATAAACAATTCAATACACTCCAACCAGAAATATATTTTTTGTTCATGACTTATCCTCAATATGTACAATTCAATACACTCCAACCAGCAAAGTGTTCACTTTTCAGTGTCTTATAAACAATTTTGAGTTAGGACTCGCTAAAGGACTATCTATTTGCTCCCCTTGATTTTTTTTTTTATCCCCCTGCAGGCTGAAGAACTTAAAGCTCGAATGAGGAACTATAGGCATCAGTTGAGACCTCAGACCAGTACTACTTTCCTCTCAAAGTAGATCTAGCATTTACCACGTACTATTCATTGACAATTCTCTTCCTAATATTTTTTCTTGAGTGTAATAGGCTTTGTTCTCTACTACATGTACAAGGATAATCCATCACATTTGTGCTTGCATATATACTCTCTTTTCTTACTCAATTAGTCATCAAACTAAAGTATGCATGATTTATATCACTATAACATATCAATCTTTCTTGTTTTTCTGAATTAGTCCTTCAAATAAAAATTGTAATGACTAAGAATTCACCAGGAAATTAACTTTGTCAGATCATATAAATAAATTAAACAATCTCAGCTAATATTAATCCACATCCAACTGATAACACCCGCAAATACTCATAAAAATCAAATGCACCCACATGCTACTAATCAAATAATAAACTCATTCCAGTCTTATATTCTAAAATCATGCCGAAAACATAATCTCTCCAGATGCTAAGTTGAAAACTAAATTTACATATCTGGTTCAGGACAAAAAAACAAAGGCTTATTTGTCAGTAATTAAATACTAATAATCCAGATGTGAATACAAAATGTCCATGTCGCCTCAGTTTCTTGAAGGGAATTGGAAGGAACTTCAAACTGCACTTGAGTCAGGAGTCTTTGCTCCGAGAATTGTTGTCATTCCAGTTATCTGTTTTGGGACAAAACAAATAGAAGTTAGCTTAAAAGTCACAACAATATACAAATCATTGACAAATAAATTTTGGATAACAGTTATATATATGTCAAAGTTAGCTCCCTCTCTCTCTCTCTCTCTCTCTCTCCTTTTCTTATACACACGAACTTACCTTCTCAATGTACTTGTTGAAGCAAGCCTTGTGTTCATCCTTGGAAGCGTGGATAAATTTGTGAAATCGATCCTTCATACTAGCCAGATAGCTGCCACTCTCACGATTCTCTCCTTGACAATAAGTCCCGGTTGGAGCTGGTAACTCAACCGAGATGGGTAGTGGAGATGGTATCTGTTGAGCATGGCTGTTTTTTGATCCCATCCTTGCTAACACCTTATAGGAAGATATAAACAGTTATTTTCTAGCAACAAAAATATTCAATGGAAATATTATTTTCATGAAGAGAATGATTCTTATTAAGAATCACAAATCATACCACAATGTCATAAAAAAACAAAACCTAATTGTACTCCACAGTATGACAGTTGACAGGTACAACTTATCATCTATATTTGTTTTTCTTTTTTAAGCTTATCACCTAATGGTTGTTAAATTTGTAAGACACTGTTTTATACTATCCGCAGAATCAGACTTAAGGCATAAGCCTAGCAAGCAAAGCTACTGAAAATTTGGTCACAAACAAATCACCTAAGAGGTCACAACTGAGGCTAATAATTTTTGACACGAACACCTAGTACATAGTGGAACATATGTCCCAAAGTAATCTGAATCCGTGTAGATGAAACAAAAGAAATACTTTGCAAAATTTGTATAGTAATACTAAAAATTAGCAATAAATAAGGTGACAAATTCAAGATCCAATGAAGGTAAGCATAGGTAGCTTACCTTGATAGACTCGAAGCAACACAGGCACAAGAAAATTGAAAAAGAAAATATTGATCAAAACTGTTTAGTACACTAGGTTATTTTTATACCGGAGGAAGTGCCTTGCTCTACAAGAAGGGTTTGAAAAAATTTTCTTTGAGTGGGGAGGAAGGTAGCAGTTAACACTTGGGGAGGAAGGTAAGCTGCAACCGTTTTATTTTACCGTACGAAAAAAAAAGAAAAAGAAAACGACGCGTCGTCGTAAAAAACAAAAAAAGAAAAACGACATGGTATCCCACTCAAATCGTGATTCTTGGGTGTTGGGCCCAGCCCAAGGCCCAATACTTTACATAGAAAACGCCGTTAGAGTATTACGTATTTGCACAAGTATATGAACCATTTAAAAAAAAAAAAAAAAAAACTCCTTTACTCTTTTTTAACGGGTGACTGTAGAGTACTCACAGCTCATCTACAACTACAACTACAAGCGTAGCGTGAAAGCAAAAAGAGAGGAATGGCTACTACAAACAGTTCCACATTTAAGGTACATTATTACATGCAATATTTTTTGCTAATTGTTGCTCAGCTCTATTTCTCTTCTCTACTTATTGAATTATTTTAGTTATCATACAAAAATATAAGAATAGGAAAAAAAAAAAAAAAACCCATTGCAAAAAGTTGAATACTGTTTCTGTTGCAAAAAGTTATATACCTTCTGTAATGATGATACATAGTATTCTTTTTCTTTTTTGAGATCGATACATAGTACATAGTATTCTTAAAATGGCTATAATGAGCAACAGTATTTATCACAATCAGCATTTTTTTTTTTTTCACTTGGTTTGTTACTAGTAATGTAAACTTGTGCCATGAAAAAGTGGATGTGATGTGTTTTTTTTGGACAGATAATATTGGGTTCATCATCCATGGCCCGCAGACAAATTTTGGCCGAGATGGGATATGAGTTTACAGTGATGGTAGAGTTATATTTGTGAAAACACTAGCTTTTTGTTATTTGTGATTAGAATGGAGCTTTAAAGGATTATTATATTGGCTTGAATTAGATTGCAGACATAGATGAGAAAGAGATTAGGAGGGAAAAGCCAGAAGATTTGGTAGTGGCTCTAGCTGAAGCAAAGGTATTACTTATCAATTGTTAGCTATCTTTCAAAGTTGAATATTTGATGGATGCACTGTAAGCTAAGAAGCATGGACACGGACATGGACACGGACACAGACATGACTTGGACACGTCATGTGACATAGACATATGAAATTCTTGAAAAAATAGGACACGGCATAGTAGGAATACAATAATTAATTAATTAGTATCTTTAAATATATTTTAAATTTTCAAAATAAATAACAATTATAAATTTTTTTAAAAACATCTCTAAAAATCAAATGAATTTAAATATATAAAAAAAAATCCTCCCAGCAACATTGAGGAAACACATGCAGGAGTGTCCCCGGCGTGTCCAACATGGACACATGTTTGACACTGACACACTAGGGATGTTAGAGTGTCTGTACTTCTTAGACTGCAAGTAACACATGCTTCACTAGTGATTATTTTGATATACTTGATTCTTTTGGGTGAGCTTGTAGCGCATAACTAGGATTTGTAAACTTTACACATTGCAAACATTTACCTTGATATTAATTTGATGCATCAGTTTGCATACTTAATGATAAAACTATGTAAGACAGGCCATAGGTCACTTGTATCCATGGGGATATCTATATGTCAGTCCAAGGTCTTAATTGGCCTTTGAACTATGGTTGAGGATTTTAAATTATATCATTCGCAGACATGCTCTAAGGAATGATAATATTAACTGTAAGAAGCAAGATCCTTGATTCAAACTTGTATGAGAATAAGAATACTAGCATTGCAATTCAACTAGCTTAAACTTATAATTAAAGTTCAGCATTTTTGTTTGGGAGCAACTTAAAAAATAGAATAACTTCAAATAGAAATTGGAATAAATTCTGGTGGGTTGTACAAAAGAGCAGAGAAAAACTTCTTTGGCGTCTTTCAGCACTAAAACATCAACTCTGAGAGAGAGAGCAACTAGTCATTTTGACCCTAAGTGTTTGAAGTCAGCTTTTGTATACGTGATTACTTGCTTGCTTCTGTAATTCTGTTTACATTTCTGTCCCATAGTTTCATCTTGGAAACATTATGTGTTCCCTATGATTCTTTGATTTTGATTATATGGTTTGCCTTTTGAACTTCTATGATAAAACATCTTGTTGAACCTTCTATCTTGAATTTCTTCTTAGGCAGATGCCATTTTATCAAGGCTCCAACATACTAGTCAATTTGAAGAGGATGCTCATGCAACACTGTTAATTACTGCAGATACAGTATTCTTTGATCCCTATTTATTTACCGCAGATACTGGATATTAGATTATAAAAATTACAGTCTGAAACTATCAGAGGAGATTAATTATCATTGATGATTTAACACGTGCAACATTTTATTTTCCAAACAGTTTAGGGTTTCAATTGGGTTGTGTTTCTATTGGTCTTGTATTTTGAAGGCCTTGTTAGATATTAGAAAATGAAAATGCAAAAGCTATTACAAATATTACTAAAAAATTTTCACAAATTGATGTGGCAATGACATGAACTTCAACAACCTAAATAATATATGTTTAATTTCTTTTTCTTTTTTTATTGGTGATAGTCAGTTTGTAAGCCTTTAGTAAAAGTTCTAATATCTCTAACATCACTAATGAGAAAAAAGTGTGCAACCATTTTAAATTTTTTTTGGCCTTTTATAATGGGGGATGAGGCTTTTTTTATGAAGGGGTAGAAGCTTTTGTAGTGGGGGACTTAGGTCTAGGCTTAAGTGACCTAGGCCTTGGGCTGGCCCTGCTGAGAAGAAAAAATGTTTCCAACCTGTTCTCCCTTGGTATTCATGTAGTTTTTCCAAACCGCAAATTTACAGGTTCTTCATAGAATATCTTGGTAAATATTTGACGATTGCATGATCCTAATTGCTAACCACCCAATCAATTAATAGTCAAACATAGCGGTCACTTTTAGTGATTATAATCTTCTTATAAACACGATCCAGTAGACCATCTTCTCAAAGTTCAATATGTGATGACTTCCAAGTTATGAGGATCAGAGGATGTACAACAATTCAGGCAGTTAATTGTTCCTAGACACCATGCACAAGTGCTCCTCGCTTTTGTATATATTTTTCCATACTTGATATAGGCATTAGCTTGCTGGGTTTTGGGCGTGCATGTTCTCATTTCTTACAGCTTATACATCCTTTGCATTTATGATTACGAAGTGTAGCCCACTATTAATAGAACATTTTTCCCTTTTCTATTGGTTGGTATGTAGAGCTTATTGAAGGTTGTTTCTTACTGCTCCATCTAATTGATTTTGAGGTGGTGGTGTATGAAGGGATAATCCGGGAAAAACCATCCAGCAAGGAAGAAGCACGGGAGTTTATCAAAGGTTTGCTTAATGGGCTTCACTCTCACCTTTTCTCTAAACTTAAGCTGGATTTGACAGTCACCTCCCTCTGGGTTGCAGGATATTCTGGCGGTCAAGCAGCAGTGGTAGGATCTGTTCTTGTAACCAATCTTAAGACTGGAAAAAGAAAAGGTGGATGGGAAAGAGCAGAGGTATTGCTTGCTAGCACTTATATTTTTGGTTGCTCTTCCTGATTAGTGACACTTAGATGATTTCAAGCCCACCTGTTCTTGGGACATGTTAAAAGTGCATTTATTTTAAATATGAAAATACCATTGCCATTGGTTGATAAATAATAAAATTTTATTGAAAGAGAAGATTACTTCATTGCCATGGTACTCCTTACAATAAAATTTTTTGAACAGGAAGTATTTGAAAAATTCCATTGCCATTGGTACTCCTTACAATATTTTGTTCCCATTATTTTCATCCTATCTACCTAGATACATGTTCAAACTAAAGAGGTTAAGCATATGTGATCAGTCTCCTTCATCTAGGGGAATAGGAAGTGTCACTTACCCTTGGAGGAGAGAGAGTGAGAGAGAGGGGGGCTCAAGAAGAAAAATAATCGTTAATTTTTTTTTTTTAAAGTTCTGACATCATAATGCTTCCTTCTTTTTTTTGTTAATTAGAGGATCTGAATTGAGTATTTTTGTTACCTTGAGAAGATAGCTCTGTAATTAGCCCTGGAAGACTGATATTTGTGTTTGTGGTGGTACAGGTTTATTTTTATAGCATACCAGATGACATAATTGATATCCTGGTATAATTCTTAATATCCACATTGTCTTTGCTATCAGATTTTTTTGCCAGACAGCTTTTTTTGCTGATATTATTATCTTAATGGATGAGGTGTCCTCAGATTGAGGAGGCAATTACACTCAATGCTGCTGGGGGTTTGATGCTGGAACATCCACTGACATCACCTTTTGTGGAAGCAGTGGTCAGCTGAGCTCTTTCTCTGTCTCTATCTCTCCTTTAAACACACACTCACTTGCACATGCATGCACAGACGTCATTCAGAATATCTGTTTTTGGGCATCGTACAACTATGGATGCCAAGTGACTCATGAACCAGGCTATTCTATTCTTTTTGGCACCTAAGCCACTCCTAAGAACATACCAGACTAGTGGTTCCTATCCCCAGTTAAAAACCTTCTTCCTTTTACTCTGTCAAAGATTTTTAAAAATGTATTTTTTATTTGTCGTGTTCTTCTCAAGTCAACAAACAAATGGAGTTTTTGCTATGCTCTCTCGTTTATCATGCATTGGCACCTCTATCTAGCGTTCTTGGTTTGCTCTATCAGGAGGCTTAAACTTTTGAATTTCTGAGTTGATTATAATATGCAACTATGCAAGGGGTTTGATGCCTTAAATTATTTCCCCTTGCCAAATGCTAGGAATTGAGACTTGCCTTTCTGCAATTCTTCTGAGATTAACTCAGGATTGATGTTTGGCAGGTAGGGACAACAGATACCGTGATGGGACTTCCTAAAGCTCTCACAGAAAAAGTCATACTGGAAGCCTTATAGCTTGGGGTGGTTGTAGCAATGTAGTTCTATACTAACTTTCTTGCGTGCTGGAGCTGAATCTATTACATGTACAACCATCATTTCAAACTTCAAAGTTGTGGGCTTCAATCACATTCTTCTAGTCAACTGCATGTCGTTTGGCCATCAATTTTTAGCTAGAGTTCTATTTAAATTTTCAACTGGAAGTCTGGAACACATTGGCTTTACTATCACCCCATTATAAACCCTTCATATCATGTATACTTACTGCATAGTAAAAGTTGGGTTTTTAAGTCATAACTTTGTTGAGTGGATAGCATCACTAATTGTCATGTGTATTGTAACTTTTACTTCTGTTGTAGATTTGTAGTCCTACAACTAAAAGATTTCTAAAAAGACTTCTAAAAAGAAAAATAGTTCTCACTTCTCAATTAAAAAGAAATCATTGGATAATGGATACAACTTAATTATAAGGAATATCCTCAAGGTATGTTATCTCTTTGTCCTAATCATATCTAAAATATAGTCCATTCCATCCAAAAAAAAAAAAAAATTAGTCCACTACTAAAAATTTCTAAAAAAAAGTTCATGATAAATACAAATTGATTACCTATAAGATATATCATTTTTTTTTAAATAGTGAAAAAAGTTTTTTTTTTTTTTCTTTTTCTTTTGGTTATAAACGGAGGATGACCGAAAAAAAAGTTAAACTTTTTAACTTTTGTTCCCGGTCTTAGATAGGTATTACATCTTGTGCAATAACCTAGCGATTGCATGAGATTTAAATCTTGATTTTTTCATATGACACGAACCACACTTAACTCATGTGGGATTGATTTATGTGTAAACCGTTAATTGTGTCATATTTCATTCATTGAAGCTTTTGAGTGTAATATAAAATTTTTTGTGATTTTGTTTTATATGGAATTTAAAATTGTATTTTCCCATAAAACAAAACAAAAGAGAGGATTTGTATTATACTAAAAAATCTTAAAAGGTTACGTGTGAATATCCTCAAGGTATGTTTCCTCTTTGTCCTAATCATATCTAAAATTTAGTCCATTCCATTCAAAAAAAAAAAAAAAATAGTCCACTACTAAAAATTTCTAAAAAAAGTTCATGATGGATACAAATTAATTACCTATAAGATATATCATTTTTTTTAAAAACAGTGAAAAAAGTTTTTTTTTTTTTTTTTTTTGGTTATAAACGAAGGATGATCGGAAAAAAAAAGTTAAACATTTTAACTTTTGTTCCTGGTCTTAGATAGATATTACATCTTGTGCAATAACCTAGCGATTGCATGAGATTTAAATCTTGATTTTTTCATATGACACGAACCACACTTAACTCATGTGGGATTGATTTATGTGTAAACCGTTAATTGTGTCATATTTCATTCATTGAAGCTTTTGAGTGTAATATAAAATTTTTTGTGATTTTGTTTTATATGGAATTTAAAATTGTATTTTCCCATAAAACAAAACAAAAGAGAGGATTTGTATTATACTAAAAAATCTTAAAAGGTTACGTGTGAATATCCTCAAGGTATGTTTCCTCTTTGTCCTAATCATATCTAAAATTTAGTCCATTCCATTCAAAAAAAAAAAAAAATAGTCCACTACTAAAAATTTCTAAAAAAAGTTCATGATGGATACAAATTAATTACCTATAAGATATATCATTTTTTTAAAAAACAGTGAAAAAAGTTTTTTTTTTTTTTTTTTTTTTTTGGTTATAAACGAAGGATGATTGGAAAAAAAAAGTTAAACATTTTAACTTTTGTTCCCGGTCTTAGATAGATATTACATCTTGTGCAATAAACTAGCTATTGCATGAGATTTAAATCTTGATTTCTCCATATGACACGAACCATGTAAAGTTTTGAATATAACATTTAACTCATGTGGGGTTGATTTATGTGTAAATCATTAATTGTGTTATATTTCATTCATTAAAACTTTTGAGTGTAATATAAAATTTTTGGTGGTTTTGTTTTAAATGGAATTTAAAATTGTATTTGCTCATAAAACAAAACAAAGGAGAGAATTTGTATCGTACTAAAAAATCTTAAAAGGTTACTTGTGACACAATTAACGATTTGCACATAAAATTATACCACAGGAACGATGGAGGAGCCAAGGAGGGAACAAGAGAGGCAGTTGCCCCCCTTCACCCTGCCAAAAAAAATCCTTATATCTAGTATTAGAATTATATTTCTACTAAAAAAAAAGAATTATTGAATTTCTTCTTAGCTCTTTGCACTCCTCTACAACATGATCGCTCAAAATTTTCATAAATTGATTTGCTTCGAAGAAAACATTATAAAATTAAAATGTTAAATAATATTTAAACAATTATGATAAAAGTACAATATCTCAAGGTATTTAGAATTTTTTTTTGGTTCAACAAGGTATCTAGAATAACCTTGTTCAATTTCTATAGCCCTAAAATTAGGTAGGGACTTACTTTATTACCACTTACTAATAGGCTTGTAGTTCAGTTATTAGTAGCATTGTTTATTATCCTTCATAACAAAAAGTCGGAAATCATGGTTTAAATCTCCCATGCTCCATATTGTAAAAATTAAAAACAGGTGCTACATCCATAACATTTTCACAATATTTTCATAACAAATAATAGGTGATTAGTTGTTATTAGTTCAAATTTAAAACTATCATTGAAATTACTTTTTTGCCCAATAATAACAATCAATAATAACCTGTTTCACTTAAGATGTGTTGTGAAAATATTGTGAATATATTATTTTTTTAATTATAAAATTTAAATAAATAAATAGAAGAAGTAGATAGTTATTCCAAAAAAAAAAAAAAAAAAGAGGATAGTTATTCAGACCCTAGAACCAAACAGGTGGACTAATATATTTGACACGGGGAATGAATGAAAACATAGTAAAAACAACAGTAGCGGGTCGTAATTTTCATTTCCGGTGAACGACGACGTACTCGGCTCTGATCTGGTGCGTTGAAGACTACTCAGGTGTGCCTTAACCCTTCTCTCTCTTCTCCTTTTTGTGCTCTCTCTCTCTCTCTCTCTACTTTCAATTGCTTATCCTATGAAATCATGGCCGTTTGATCCGAACGAGGAGCTACATAATTGTCTTCTGATTTTTAGTTCATGACTAGGCTGATTTGATAACCAACTACAGTTTTAGGAACATAATTTTTAAAACAAGCCTAATACAAATTTCTTTTTGGTATAAAGAGTATTATTCACATTACATAAATCTCCCAGAATTTTAGAGTGATATAAAAATCAACATAATATCTAAAGTTTCTCAATGGAAGTGCTTATGTTTATAGATTGATGGGTAAGGAGTAATCTAATAGAATGAAAGTTGATAATGCAATTTTTTGGATTATGAGGGATTCAGTTCTAATAAAGGTGTGTGGTGGATTGTTGGGAAGTCGTTTTTGCTTTTTTTTTTTTTTTTTTTTTTTTTTTTTTTTTTTTTTTGGCTAAAGAATTGGGTGTGGATGAAGCCGAAACAGATGGGAAATGGCTTGAAGTCTGGGGCTTGTTGCTGTTTATGTTGGGGATGTATGTGATTTTTACTTTTTAAGAATTTTGGACTTGAATTGTTAACTTCAATGTTGGTTGTTTTAGTGTGAATTATGATGGGGTTTTGAGTGGATTAGGAACTAAGGCATGTATAAGCGCGTGGCCGCGAAGGCTGAATGAATCAATGCACATACTCACCCTAAGTAAAATTTTTTTGCTGTGGCTGAGTTGAGTACATCATGGTTATTAAATCTGTGTGTAAATTTTTGTTGTTGAGAATACATGGGAAAGGAAATGGAAATTTAGGATTTCCTTCTTTTTTTCATAAAAGGTTTTTTTTGGGGGGGAGGGGTTGTTTCTTTCTACAAATTTTGGGTGCTCAAACAGGGCATTAAATATTTGGTGTTGGAGTGATGCTAAATTGGATGCTAAGATACAGTAATAGAAGAGATATCAAAAAATAAAAAATAAAAGAGATGAAATCAATTTTGATTAACTTCCAACATTTTTGTGATGTGAGACTGAAATTTTCTTGGAAAGTAAATGAATTTTATCATTTTAGCTATTAAACAGAGCAATACAGCTTTAAACATGTATAAATGGAAGTCAAAGACCTTGAAGAAAGGTCTTGAAGAAAGGTTCAAAACAGCTCTGTTTGTTTTCTGAGGAAGAGTTGGGAAAAGATATTGGGTTTTATACATGGTGTTTTCATAATAATAGAAATCTAAATCAGTTTCTACATTTTGAAATGAAATTATGCTCACCGGCTTTAGTAGTGATAGAAGATAAAAAAAAAGAAGGCTTTGAAAGCTTAATGATTACTTCCTCTTTTAGAAAGAAAAGATATGTTCCTTCAAGATTCGAACTTATTTTTTCTTAATAAAGATTTTTTAAATGCTAAAACATAAATATTGCTTCTTAGGCTATAGTTTGTGGTTCCTTTGGCTAATGCTTTTTGTTTAAATTTTCTTTACAACTGCCTCTTGTTTATCTCTCAGAATTCAGGTGATCATTTCACTTTAATCTTAATGGAAGCCAAATTTTTTCGCTTTCTTAAGATTGTGGGTGTTGGGTATAAAGCCAGAGCTGAAGCCGAAGGACGCCTCTTATTTCTCAAATTGGGATAC
Organism: Lithocarpus polystachyus; assembly: GCA_033629205.1. Classification (NCBI taxonomy): domain Eukaryota; kingdom Viridiplantae; phylum Streptophyta; class Magnoliopsida; order Fagales; family Fagaceae; genus Lithocarpus; species Lithocarpus polystachyus. The sequence goes on from CM066167.1 coordinate 54,191,067, forward strand.
AGCCATGAGGTTGAACTGACTGTTCCTCCAGCAGTACGTGTGTTCTGCTTCAAAAACAATGTAATTTGTTGCACTGGAATTGACAAGCATAGAGTACACCAGTTTGCTGCTGCTGTTCGTAGCTGTAAGCCGCCTGAAGTGTACAAAGGCAAGGGTATAATGTACGTTGACGAAGTTATCAAGAAGAAGCAAGGAAAGAAATCAAAATGATCGCAAAGAGAATGATAGTGTTGGAGAATGTTTGATAGTAACCATGGTAGGACATAATATTGCCTCATTTTGCAAAGATGGGTTTGGCCCCAGTTCAAATCAAAGAATTGAGAATTCTTCCCGCCTGGTGCTTCTTGAACTAGTTTAAGAGCTTTGCATTATTGGATCCGACATTCTCTGAATCAGTTCGGAGACTTTGCTTCAATTCAAGACGTTATTGTTACTGTATTTGTTGTTATTAGATAATAAAACATCTCCATGTAATATCGTGGGAAGAGTTTTCAAACTAATTCTTGATCATATTGTCATTTAGGAGAGTAAAGAAACCCGTCAATGACGAGCAAGAATGGCCAAACCATGAACCATCTCTCTGGTTGTCTCCATGTGGAAAATTGGAAATGGGGAACCCATTTAGAAGTTTATCAAAACCGAGGGAAGTTAAAACCAGAGCATCAGCTAACCATATTGAATTGAAAAAAATATCAAGATTGAGTATTCAAGCGTAAACATCATTCAAGATTCACCGGGAAAATATTAGTTTTATTTTTTTGGTAAAAATAACATTTTTTGATATATGGTTTGCTCTGGATTTGTTGCCCTTCTGGAGGAATGACTAAACCTATAGACGTTTTCTCATCTCACGAGTAGTTAGTCAAATTCATTTATATACCCATCTTCATACTTTAATTTGATAAGCTGAGCCCTTTGTGTTAACATTCTGGTGCTGTGCCATGACTCTTAAACAACATTCTGATGTTATTAGGGCAAAGCAGTAGAAAATGCATGCTTGTTTTTATGAATTGAAATCTGGAAATTTTCCCCAAATTCCACGTGCGTTTGTAGATTGCCAATGTAATGTCTCTCTGAAGAAGGCGCCAAAATTCTAGTTTGCTGCCATAGTCACATTTGGAAATTTCTCATGCATTGAATGATGATTTGGGTAAATAAAGATATACATGCTCTCATTAGACAGAAAATATGCTAAGAATAAATCCATTTTAGCTTCCATGAATGCTTTGATGATATTGTTGTACAACGAAAAATGACTCCCAAGTACGCATTAGTCAAGCACATAAATTCGCGAGGCTACATCCTGGACCAACCAATCAAATCCTTCAAGCAGCCCCTCACCAGTATATGCACTACAGCCCACAATTTGCCAGTGTCGGGTTTTGTCCATGGCTTCCAAGTTCAATACCTGTTAAAGTACAATAATAACCATTTTAGATTCTACCAAAAAAAGAAACCATTATAGAATATTAGAATAACATTCTTCTTTTGAAAATCAAATATAAAAGCATCGATACATGTGTTACATGGAATAATGCACCAAATGCAGACATCTATGTAAAGATTTCCAGCATAAATGTGTTTATATGTGAAGTTCAAGCTCAGATTCCAAACTTGGATTCACACTAAAATGAGTTATGAATCCAAGTGTATGCAAAGTTTTCCACACAGATTTTTTGACAGAGAAAAAGAACTCATACGACAGAACCAGTTTCACCGGGGACATAGCATCTGTACAGGAAATTTGTGAATAGCTAGAAGACAATCTACGGCTATAAAAAACAAACAAAAAACAAATTTGAGGATTTAAGATGACAAACAAATGTACTTTAGTCATTGAGAAATCAAATGTCAAGTTTACAATATTTAATTTGCATTCTAACAAGGGCCATATTTGACAATATAAGCAAGAAGTTGTTTTCAGCTAGCAGCCTTACTTTTGCAATCTCCTCTGGGGTAAGGGCACCTTTTATGTCCTGCTTATTTGCCAGTATTAGTAAAGATGCTCCTGAAAGTCTCTGTCAAATGAATAAACATGTTAGCTTTTTTAAACAAATTCAAAAAATGAACAAGAATTAAAGGCCAGAAGTCCAAGAGAACTGTCTTTTTCTAATTTTCGCCAAAAAGGTTTTACCATTCAAATTTTAATTTCAGCATTCCAAAAAAGCAAAAAAATTAGAAAGAATTGTTTTTAGGACAAATTCTTCCACCAAACTGAGTTGAAGGAACCTCCGACAATCCATTACATGGCAAGTCATAAGATCATCCACGTGTACTAAATCACATTATTCATTAAAAAGGTCACATGACTATTAAATCAGTCATGTAACTAGAATACTTGTGGATGCTCATTTCAGTTGCCAATTGTAGGTTGGAGGAACTTTCCTCCAAAATCATCGGTTTATGCAGTAGAAAGACAAATTACATAAAATAACTTAACCACTCCCTTCGAGTATAGACACTTTAAGGTAAGCGCCCTAATGTTAATGCTTGGTTCATGGTTTATAAACCAACAAAAAAAGATCTTAAGACAAATTTAGTGGCTCACTATTAGCAGTTCAATCTCTCAAATTAAGAGGCATCGAGAGAGTGAGAGAGAGAGAGCTTCTATTCAATCTAGTGTAAATGAATGAATGAACAAACATTCAACTGAGAAACAAACAAAAGTAACATAAGTAACCACACAGGATAAAATATGCTCCAAATGACTCGCCTTTTATGCATGCGAATAGACAATTTGATATGGGATACATACCTCTTCCTTCAAAAGATTATCCAGTTCCATTTTGCAGTCATCTAACCGTCTAAGATCTGAACTGTCAACCACCCATACCAAACCATCAGTTTGCTCAAAGTAGTTCCTCCAGTAAGATCTTATAGTTTTTTGGCCCCCAACATCCCATATATTTAAAGTATACCTGCCAAAAGTCACATTACCTGGAATTTCAATATTCTAAATATTGATGCAAGCTTTTATCAACTCAAAAGAATAACACAATACCCAATAAAGTCCTAGAACTTGATGAATTAGAGTTTTTTTTTTTTTTTTTTAAATGAAATTTCTTCAGATTTCATGTGAAAAAGTTAACCACCACATTAAATTTAAGATGAATATGGCTTTTCCAAGAGATTTAGACATACCCAATTAAATTATAAACAAGATAACAAGGTATAAAACCTGTCTTAAAAATCAAATATCATTTCCATGCATTTGGCTGAGATTTTTAAGCAACGAAAGGGAGCAGAGAAAGCATTATAATGAGATCCCCATTACCTGTATGAAAAATTGCCCCTTGCCCAATTTATAATTATTGTATCTTCGCAACGATATCAGGCACAAGACACACAGAGACACGAAATATATATTATTAAATAAAGCTGTTGAGAAAGATTTACTTTTGGTAGGTGATGGTCTTGATGTTGAAGCCCAGAGTAGGACTGATAACGCTGGTGTCCTCTCCATTGATCTTCAAGACAATTGTAGTCTTCCCTGAATTATCAAGCCCACTGCCAAGTATTCAACATTTTAGTATATATTAAATACATATGAATGAGAGCAAGAGTTTGGAGGTATGCAATACATACACCATAAGTATGCGCATTTCTTTCTCTTTCTTCTTGATTTTTCGGATTATACTGAGTAGCCCCATTGTTGTCTTAGCTCACTCCCAGACTCCAATCAAGCCAAATACTGAAATTAGATCCAAACCTCCTTATAGTGCGCTTTTGGAGGATACTGCTTAACCAAAAGAAGATATGTTTAATTACCATTTTGGTCCCTAACCTTTATCCCATGTTTCAAAAGGGTCCTTAATGGTTTCAAATGTATCAATTTAGTCCCTAACCTTTTGGTATTGTGTCAAAATAGTCCCTGTCATTAAATGGTGCATGAAAAAATCTAACATGGCTAATGCTGATATTAAAAAATGAGCAATGTTATAGCCACAAACTATTTTGTAACATTTTTACAAACTATTGATGTGACAAATTCTTATTGGTTCTCATTTGAACTAGCCACTAACATCACTTTTTTACTTACCAATAACCACTCATCACATCAGCCGTTTGTAAAATAGTTTGTGAGTTTAGCATTTTCCTTAAAATATTAATTTTGATGCTACCTAGGATGCCACACGGCCTTAGTTAGAAAAAACAAAAACTGGGTTAAGTCTTGAAAACAAGAATCAACTGGTTCATCAAGCATAAAAGAATTTGTTCCCAACAAAGAAGAACCACAAAGGTAAACGAGAAGGCAACACTTCTCCTCTAAAAGCTAAATGTCATGATTACAGCTTTGATATAGGGAACTAATAATGTGTACCAAGTTTACAGAAATTCATTTGAGTTCAAAGAGGCAAATCATCGAGCAGTTGGTGGGAACAAATTTTCTCAGCTAAAGCAAAGCAGAAAATAAAACAAAGCAATTTCTCAACCGCTAATAAAATTTTCTCAGCTAACAAAGATTTGTACAACCTTAAATCACACACAATGTTGGAACAAACTTTGTAAAACTAATCAGTACTTGGAAAACCTAGGCATGTGAATGTGGTAGTGATTGACAGGATTTTCAGTTTCAACTTTATGCTCGTTTTGAACACTGTGAATGTGGGGTTGTTCATCCACTATTCCGATCTAAGGTTTAGAAATTGCACACAGAGATTTCTCAGATTGCAATGAGCCAATTTAAAAGTTCAAAATAAGCAATTTAAAACTAACTTCAGCACCAGCAATAATACTAATAATATGGGGTTTGATTAAATACCATAATGAGAGTAATGTGGATGTACCTGAACTTGAGATCGACACAGATTTAAGATTCTTTTCGTTTTTTGCCGATAGCTGAATGAGAGGGTTTCAGATTCAGATCAGAAGAGTAGTGCTTCTTCTTTGGGAACCATCCCAGGTTTCGATCGACGATCTGAGTGTTTCAGAGTTTTTATTATTATCTATATATATATATATATATATATATATTTAAAACCGAACCCTTTGAAAGTCCCACAATTTTTCATATCATTATTTTAATTTATAATTTTTTTTAATTTTTAAAACTAGATTGTGAGAGAGCCTCTCTTTTTTTTCCTAATCATTTTAATTTATAAAAAAATTTAATTTTTTAAACTAAACAGTGAGAGAGTCCTGATAAGAGTTTCTTTCTCTTTTTTCCTTAATCCTAAAGTGTTTTTTTTAACCGAAAGTGAAAAAAAAAAAAAAAAAAATCTAACGTGAGGTCTAATTAAATTTTTTATTTATTTTTTTAATTCTAATTATAACGTAAATCTTTCAAAAAGTTAAAATTTTCGATTTTACATTATATATAGATAATAACAATGATATGGCAAGCTCTAAGAATATGAGAATGCAATTTGTAGATCTACTATCAAGATAACATAGATTAGATTGGTAGTGGATAGTAGATTTAATTGCAGTTGAGTATTATGTGAAGTTATCATCATAGAATAACCCACGTCGGAATGTGTTATGTGAAACCAATGATACGAGAGAAATAGAATTTTTCTAAATCATTATATTGAATAAATTAGTTATTTTCATTCATTTTCAAATTATACATTTTTAAAATTTAAGTCATATACCTTTAACTAAAATAAGTACTTTTAATTTTTATTTAACTATCCCGTGCATAGCACGGGTTAGCGACTAGTTATTTTTTAATTAAGATCACATGGCAACTCACTTGACATGTGTCATCCAATTGGCATAAAAATTATATATATATATATATACACACACACATATATATAGAGGTTAAAAGGAGATATAATTAAACAACAACTAGGAAGCAAAAATGGCTAAGTTCGCAGCTGAAAGCCTACAATAACCCCATTAACATCATAGTAGAACAACTCCTTAACAACGTTTGGGGCTGAATCAAAAACACAAAAATCTTCCTCCATCATGCTACCCATCCTTGCAAGTGCATCTGCATTATGGTTTGCTTCCCGAAACACATGGCTCACCCTGGCATGAGGAATTTTGCTTAGCAGCAACCTGTAATCCACCACAAGAGTTGTAAAAGCTACATTAGTTTGAGAGGTAGAGTTAATAAAGTCCACAACAACTCTCGCATCCAATTTAACTTCTAGATTTTGGATGCCGAGTTGGATAGCTAGAGATAGCCCATCCCTAAGAGCCCAACACTCTGCTAACATGTTGGTACCAATTCCTAAGGATCTTGAGAAACCTTTAACCCAATTTCTAGCACTATCTCTAATGAAGCCCCATCAGTATTTAGCTTGAACCATCCAATAAGGAGCTTATTCCACCTAACATTCACAACCACCCTACTTCTCTGCGCTCTTATTTTCCCCACACAATAAAAATATTCCACCACTTGATTTAAGCATTGTTTCCGCAGGTTGGGGTTAAGAGCAACATTATCAAAAACCACCTGGTTCCTATGCTTCCAAAGACACCACAAGGCAATAGGAAAGACGTAAGACTAGGGAATTTGAGAGTGGTGATTAACCTTAATAATACAATTGGCCCTAAGCCAGTCCAAAAGATCACTATTAAAAGAACCAATCAGATTTGCAGGGGCATAAATTTTATGCCAGAAATCACGAGCAAAAACACACTCCCTCACTAAGTGATTGATTAACTCAGAATGATTCTTGCACAGAGGGCATTTTCTATCACAATCAATCCCTCTTGAGGGTAGCACATCCCTCACAGGCATGCTGTTATGCAGAATAAGCCACAAGAAGTTAGCAATCTTTGGGAGCATATCCAACTTCCAAATCCATTGCCCTTGAAATGAAGGATTCTACTCCTAATCAAGGTTGTAAGGTTGAAATTTATCAACCATTTTGTTAGCTTTATTCCATGCCAATTTGCTTGTAATTCAGCACTTAGAAACCCTGTTTTTAGGTGGGAATCATGTAAGGGTGGTGTGTGAGAGAGTGTGAAGAAATGCTCAAGACTGTACAGTGAAGTAAAGACTCGCGACTAGATCTCGCGAGTGGCTTGCGACTGGATCTCGCGAGTGACTCGCGACTGGTAAGCCGCCAGAAGATGCACACGAGTGAAGTGTGCAGAGAAGCTGAACCGTCTACCAGCTGTTGCACTACACGACAAAAAGTCTAACTTGGCCATTCAGTTAGCTCGCGGTTTGAACTTGCGACTCAGTCAAGTCGCGAGGCCAAGTTGCCAACCAGCTCTGTTTTAAAAAAACTGACTCTTCGCATTCCATTCTCACTCCAGTATAAATACCCCTTATACCCACGAAATGTAGAGAGCTTCCAGAGAGAATTTTGAGAGAGAAACCCTAGAGGAAAAAAAAAAAGATTGACTCATTCACAATCTTTGCATAGTGACTCTTTAAATTCCTCTACTCTTACCCTCTTTATTGTTAGATCCTTGAGATGTTCTTTTGCCAAATCCTTTTTTCACCATACCCATATCTATGAGAAGGCTTTTTGGTGCTTTAGGAAGCAATTAGGAAGGGATTAATTTCATATTGGTTGATGCTATGGGCTATAACGGAATCCAGTAAGCTAAAGAAAAAATAGGTTCGGCGTAACCTCGTTGGGGTAGGAGTTTGGAGGGCTTAGGTATACTAGGTAGATTAGGTTTGGAGGATCTTTTTCTATTCATGTATCTCAATTACATTCTTAAGTGGATTATTGACTGCTTGGAGGGCGGAGGAGAAGTTTTACGCCGAGGGTTTCGGTTTCCTTTTCGATAACACATCGTTGTGTTGTCTTTGTGTTTGCATCTCTCTTCCCTTAATCTTTGCCATTTAATTTCTGCTGTGGATGTGATTTTATTTGGTTTAGATTGTTTATCAATTGTGTTATAAGCTTATGTTCATTTTCCACACATAATTTATTTGATATTAAGTTCGAATTGGTAATTTGTTGTTTGGGGGTCTAAACGTTCATAATGTTTTATACGCTATTTGAACATTCAAAGGTTAGCAAGATCATAAGCTGACTTTGTGGAGAAGTTGCCATCCTTCAAGAATTTCCAGATTATAATATCTTCTGCATTCCCAACTTGTTGACAAGGAATGGCTCGTATCTTGTCTCTAACAACTTGAGGGAGGTCAAAAGAGATAGCTTCCCAATTCTACCCTTGTCCTCCACTATACATAAAGTCAGCAACCACCATACCACTCTCTAGCCGTGTCAGTGGGCCTTGCACTAGCTCCCTTAGAGATTGCCCCTTGATCCAACAATCAATCCAAACTTTAATTCTCTCACCATTACCTACACCCCAGCAGATACCTTTTTCAAAGGTTTTAAAGCCCAGTTTCACAGTTGCCCAGTTAGGAGATGTTGGCAGCTTATCCGAGTCCCTCACCCTTCTCCTATCTGCAGAACAATACTTTCCCAATATCACCTTAGACCATAAAGCCTCATTTTCTTGATTCATTCTCCAGTTCAGCCTAGCTAAAAGGGCAATATTCCTTACCCTTGCTGCTTGGATTCCTAACCCTACATTCTCCTTTTTTGTTATGATCTTACTTCAACCAACCAAATGTAACTTCCTTTTTTCACTGGTGCTACCCCAAAGAAAATCTCTATTAATCTTGTCCAATTTATCACATAAATGGACCAGTAGAGCCCTTCCCTGCCTCACATGATTAGGAATCGCAGCCATAACTGATTTTACCAACATCGCTCTTCCAGCAAAAGACAAGAACTGGGTTTTCCACCCTGCAAGTTTGTTCATCACTTTCTCAACAATGAAGTTTAGCTGATTCCATGGTGCTCCTCTATGCTTGATTGGAAATCCGAGATATTTGCCAATGTTTGTTGTGGCTTGGATGCACAATCTTTCACACACTTCCTCCCTCACTTCCAAATCAACATTCAGAGAGAAAAATATTCTTGATTTCTCAAGGCTTATCTTTTGGCTAGATTCCTTACAAAAATTGCACAAGACTTCTGATATGGCCTTACAAGATTCTTTGTCTACCTTAGCAAACATGATAATGGATGCTTATTTAGAATTTCATAATGTTTTTTTTTTAATACTTTCATCTACTTTAACTCCAAGTTCTGGCTCTATCCCTACATACATCTGTGAATAAAGATTATAAGCTAATCCTAAGATGTTAGGTTTTAGTTGGCGAATTCCATGTATGAAACGTATACACATTTATTTTTTCTTCTTTTGTGAAATTATTAGACAATTAGTTGGCTACATATTTCGAATTATTAGACAATTAAAGATAAAACAAAGTTTGGTTATAAACTTGGTTGTAGCATAAGGTTACAACTTCATTAAATATCTTTTTATTAAATGTAAATTTTGACAAATCTGCCAGTGGATTATATTATCTTTTTATATCTCCATGCTTACAAAATTTTCAGGAGATCAAAGATCAATAGCTATGTCATCAATCACTTATTTAAATTGAAAGTTTTTGTAGTCTAAAATTATGTATAAAAAAAGTTTATAGATTTTATAGTAAATAATATCTAATTGACACAAAATTTGACATGTTTGGTAAGAGCTTAAAGAGCATGCAATCCAATGGTTAGATTTTCAAAATATGTAGCAATGTTAAATTTAAAAAAGAAAAAAAGAAAAAGAAAAAGAAAGTGTAGCTTTGGGCTACAACTAAGAGACATAACTTTATGTAAAGCTTGTCTAGGACTAACCCCAGACCTTATAACTCCTATATACCCTACTAAAGTAGAATTAAGATAGCTTAAAAAAGTAGAAAGGAATGAATGAATTAATGTGTAATGAAAAAGAAAAGAAAGGAATCAAATGATCTCTTTCTTTTTTTGGATGTTAAATGTAAAGAGAATGAATATTAGGAAAGGAAAAAATTATTATGGAACTTCAATATCATTATATATAACTTACTTATTCTTTACTTTGTGATTTAATCTAATAGGGTAAAAATCTATTTTTTGACTTTGTGAAAAAAAAAAAAAAGGAAAAGTTTGGTTACATGATCGCTACAACTCTCATTAAAAAAATTAACATAATTACATATTTTGAAAATCTAATTATTAAATTACATGTTCTTTATTTTTTTAACACATATTCAATTTGTGTCAATTGGCTGTTATTTACTATTCTATTCTTTAAACTTATTTTTTATACATAATTTTAGATTACAAAAACTTGAAATTTGAACGTTTGATTAACGACATAACTATTAATCTTTAGGACTAACCCTAGACCTTATAACTCCTATATACCCTACTAAAGTAGAATTAAGATAGCTTAAAAAAGTAGAAAGGAATGAATGAATTAATGTGTAATGAAAAAAAAAAAAGAAAGGAATCAAATGATCTCTTTCTTTTTTTGGATGTTAAATGTAAAGAGAATGAATATTAGGAAAGGAAAAAATTATTATGGAACTTCAATATCATTATATATACCTTACTTATTCTTTACTTTGTGATTTAATCTAATAGGGTAAAAATCTATTTTTTGACTTTGTGAAAAAAAAAAGGAAAAGTTTGGTTACATGATTGCTACAACTCTCATTAAAAAAATTAAAATAATTACATATTTTGAAAATCTAACTATTAAATTACATGTTCTTTATTTTTTTAACACATATTCAATTTGTGTCAATTGGCTGTTATTTACTATTCTATTCTTTAAACTTATTTTTTATACATAATTTTAGATTACAAAAACTTGAAATTTGAACGTTTGATTAACGACATAACTATTAATCTTTGATCTTTTGGAAATTTTGCTAGTATAAAAGATATAAGAAAAAAAAAATATAAACTAATGGTGAATTTGTCAAAATTCACATCCAAAATGTGTAAATGTAAGCGGCTTTCTTCTACAATTAAGCAATTTTGGGGGATTAACTGTGTTGATTCATTAATTTTTTAGTAAGCCACCAACAATTTTGACATTTTTTGCACTTGCAAATAGTTTTTCTCTTTTGGTGGAAGATCGAGTTAATTTTATCTGTAGTGGTGGTGGTGACTAAACAGGTCTTACTGGTTGCAATCATGTAATAGTGGAAAGTGTTAGTACGGACAAGCAAGCAAAAAGAAAGGAAATGTAAATGGCAGTAAGAATTCTGGACATAGATCAAAAAATGATTAAATAAAAGAGAATATATAAATTTTTTGCTTTGTCTGGACATAGTAAGAATTCTGGACATAGAAAGGAAATTTTTTGCTTTGTCTACTTCTCTCTTTTTGGCACAGTGGCATAATAATCCTCTATGGATAGTAGAAATTCTAAATGAGTTCTACAAATTTGGCTTTCTCAAAACTATAATTAAGGCTAACTTGGAACCTTTCTTAAGGTGTTTTGAAGCCAAAATATGGGTCCAATTATTGTAAGTATTGATATTTACTTTTACAAATTTGTTCATATATATATATATATATGTGTGTGTGTGTATTTGTATGTTTTTTTTTCTATTGTTATTCAGAAATAATAGAGTGCTTTGCTTGCTTAAAATTTGTCATATAGATGTCAAATGTGGTAAAATTTCATTGCCTTGAAATTGACACTATTTGTGCGAGATATATTATTGCTAAGGACAAAACTTAAATGCGATACCTTAAATACTGTTCTTTCGGTTCTCTTTTTAAAATTTTGACATCTATCTAATTTAAAAACTCAGTCAAATGGGAATAACGCCTCTATCTTACTGTTAACTTTTGTTTTGTTCTCTCCCTGGCAGACATTAGGCGAAAATGGGGCTTTAGCCCCATTTTCGTAACTATTTAGTTAGTAGTTTGATTTTACAAACTATATTGGTTACTAACATCTCGAGTCTCAAAGACTCGATTTTGGGCCTATAAATCGAGTCTTTGAGGCTCGATTTCCATGTTCTGATTTGTCTGATGTGGCATTTTGCCTAGGTGGCGTCCACCTGGAAATCGAGTCTCTAAGACTCGATTTCAAAGCCAAAAAATAAACAAAAAATTATCTAAGTTCAGTGTTCAAAACCTTCTTCCTTTTTCAAGAAACCCAGAAATACACGTAGGAGAAGATCTGATCGGCCAGAGGAGAAGATCAGGCCGCGCGATCCTTTCCGATCTGCTCTTCTTCTCCTCTGATCTTCATTTCTTTTTTTTTTCCTACCTCTTTCTGCTCTTCTTCTCCTCCGATCTTCATTTCTTTCCGGAACGAAGCGGAAGAGGAAGACCCGCGCGCAGCCGGGGCTCGCGCGCGGCCGGAGCTCGAGCGCCGCCGGAGCTCGCGCGCGGCCCCGCGGCCTGGGTGCTGTGTAGTTTTGTTTTAGCGAACGTACCCTTGCTGAGATTTTGTTTCTGGTTTCTTGTTTTTTTTTTTTTTTTTTTGGGTTTGGAAATCGAGTCTTAGAGACTCGATTTTTATGTGTTCGCCACGTCAGACTAAATGCCATGTCAGACTCAGCGGAGCATGGAAATCGAGCATCAAAAACTCGATTTATAAGCCCAAAATCGAGGCTCTTACACTCGAGATGCTAGTAAAAAATATAGTTTGAAAATTGTGACTACTAACTAAATAGATCTAAAAATGATGCTAATTGCCCATTTTCGCCCAGACATTATTCCACTTAAATTTAAGAAGTAGAAAATCTTAAATTTCAGCCGCTAACTCTTTGAAGAAGAAAACTAGATGGTTTAGTAGATCTCTATGACTTCTCCCAATCTCAGAAGAAGAAATCTAGATTCCGTGAAACTAAAATCTACAATCCTTCAACATTTTTTTCCCCTTCGTTTTCTAGGGAACCAAACATAGTTTTGAACCAGAATTGATTTGCAAATAAATCAAAGCTTGAGACAAAAGAAGATCAAATGGAAATCGCAAATTCAGAAAATTACTTAGAAGATCTTAAATTTCATCCACTAAATCTTTGAAAAAGAAAGCCAGATGGCTCCAGTTGATCTCTCTAACTTCTCCCATTAAATCTCATAAGAATAAATCTAGATTCAGTGAAATTAAAAACTACAATCCTTGAATTGTTTTTTTTTTCCCTTTGTTTTCTTGGGAACCAAACAAAGTTTTGAGCTAGAGGTTGTTGTACCAGAGCGTGAACGATTGTTCTTGGAGATGGTAAAAAAGAAACAGCAATAAGAAGGAGAATTTAGAGAGAGAGAGAGAGAGAGAGAGAGAGAGAGAGAGAGAGAGAGAGAGAGAGAACATGTGGGATTGGGAGAGGTTGGAGATATCTTAATTGAAGAAAAGACCTCTCTTTTCTCACGAGCCAAGGGAAGAAAAAAATAATATTAAAACATAAAGGGATGGAATTTTGTTAACGCCATTTGCTGAGCTATTAAAATGGACAAATGTCAAATATTTAAGAGAGAAACATAAAGAACAGTATCTAAGGTAATATGTCTAAGTTTTGCCTTATTGCTAAATGGTTTAGTTTATGTTACATTTAATATACATTGGGTAAAATGTATATCACTTAAATAACTTATTTCTTTCGAGTTCAAATCTTCTATCACACTCTTCCTGCTCCACTATATACTCTACAAATAAAAACATATCACATGTTCATCTATTTTATTAAATTTTAAATTTATACCTTCTATTATTTTAATTACCTAAATATGATGGGTTATTTATTTATTTATTTTAGAAAATTGAAATAATAGAAGATATAAATTTAGTATTTAATAAAAAAGATGGACATGTGACATGTTTTTATTTGTAGAGTATATTGTAGAGCAGGAAAAATGGGACGGAAGATTTAGACTCATTTCATGAATCTAAGTTTTTATTTAATATCTATAATAGGTTAATTAAAAGCAATATTTGAAAATAATTAGTTGTCATTTACTATTAAATTTATAAGATTAGTCATTTGTTATATTATAATACACACCAAAAAAAAAAAAAAACCTATAAGAACTCTTCATAGATCAGTAAGTTTTATATGCCTAATTACCTTTATATTTGAAAAAAATAATAATAAAAAATCACCTTAGCAAGATGGTTGTAGAAAAGAAATTTATTCCACAGTGGGTTTAGCAAACTATTGTTATTAAAAAAGAAAAAGTTTTGAGGAGTATAATTTTTGTAAAAGTTACCCAAAGTCTAACTTGAATCCATTTCTTATCAAATATTCATTTTGTCTCATATCAATAGTAAGATAGTTTACATTCCTTCGCAAACGTTAACAACTCATTTTTTCCCCCTCTATTTATCATATGTGGGGAAGAGAGTTTTTGAACCTAAATTTTCTTCATCAAGAACATCCGGCAATGTTATTCAGCTTTAAAACTCTTGTCAAAATATTGAAAGACATAAAGATTAAGGGAGTGATAGATTGAACAACCAAAAAAAAAAAATTAAAAAAAAGATTAAGAGAATGATCTAATGGGAAAAAAAAAAAAGGCATAGCTTTCATTCAAGTAGAAACTATACAATTACAAATAAGAAATTACCTTGTTGCATTTCTAATGGTAAAATTAGAGTAACATTGAACCATGTTCGTGTAAGCTTTATGTGAAATTCTAAACAATTTCACTCTTTTATTTTTGTATATCCAAATAAAATTTCTAGCTAAAATTTCTCCCGAAGGTTTTGTTGGATTAGCTTTGTTGTTTTGAGTTATATTAGTTGATCTGAATTAAGTAAAAACTTGCCTAAAAAATAAACTATATCAAATATAGAGGCAAACTTAGCTTCACTTTTTACTTGATATATTGAACAAAGACAAACTTAAAATTGGGTTAGACATTTTCATGAATGATGACAATTGTCATAAAATAGGAAGAATAAAGTAAAAAATGACAATTGACATAATATTTATTTTTAAGGTGCATTGCCTTTAATTAATAAAATTATCATTTTATTGTTAGTTAAAAGACTTCCTATATATGTGAATACAATAGTATTTACATTTTGAGAAATGATATATCCACAACATTTTTACAACAAATCTTAAGTGACAGGTTATTATTGGTTATTATTGTTGGGTTAAAAAAGTAATCTCAATGCTAAATTCAAATTTGAGCTAATAACAACTAACCACCTATAATTTGTTATGAAAATGTTGTAAAAATATAGTGGACGTAACACTTCTCTTAAGTTTTTCACTTTTAAGCATTGCCACCCACCATTTTTTACATTATAGAATTGAAAATACCCACCCGGCCCAACCCATGCTTCAAAATTTTAAGTATAAACAATTAGGTCCAAATTTCCTAATTTCATTGTAAATCCAATTTCCTTACTTACTTTTATTAGACCCACTCAATCCCCAAAAAACCCAGCCTTATTACTAGTCACGCTGAAAATCCTTCTCCATATACTCTCTCTGTAAGTAACGGTATGAACCCGAACCAAAAGCTTTGAGTCTTTTTGTTATTAAAATCCTATATATGTATAATCACCTCAATATCTCTATGTCTCGCTACCAAACTCCAAATCGGTCATTTTACGTCGAAATTTAAGAAAATGGTGTGTTGTTAGATAGATTCGAAACCAATTGTCACGCATCACAATCTCTTTCTCTCTCTGTTTCTTTTCGTATGTGAATGTCAATACCATCCATCTTTCTATCTACGTTTTGATTCACCCACCCAACCCCCTTTGTGTCTCATCTAAATCTGATGCCCTTTTCTTTCTTTTTCTCTTAACTAATTTGATGATTATGTCTGTGATTGTTACTGTGACTGTGCATATCATAAAACTAGATACCGCCACCACCCTCGCAGCAGCTTCCACAATTTTGCGATTCAAAGCATCCCTTGGTCTTCCATCAAGACTACAGAGATGGAGATACTTGTTATGGGTGCCAAGAATCAGTTTATGGTCCTACCTACTAGTGGAAATGGGAATCATGTGCAAGATACGACTTTCACGTTCATAAATCATGTGCGGAAGTACCCCTAAGGTTGCACCATCCCTTACACCCAATCCATCCTCTCATTCTCTTTGATGAAAAGACACATTATCCTGAACAAGAAGAAGAACACAAACAAAAGACCAAATGCCAACTCTGCAATGAATCTCGCCGAAAATACACTTATTGTTGTTACCGCTGCGACTTTAACCTTCACGCCACATGTGCTTCCTTACCGCCCACCATCAAATCTTCTCAAGTCCACCACCACCCATTAACCCCCTTTTGGAAGTGGATTACGCTCACTTGTGACCTTTGTGGCAAAGAAGTCAAGGGTATACCTAATTAGTGTGCCCTATGTAGTTTATGGTTTCATAATAGTTGTGCTTCTTTGCCACGCAAACTCAAAGTTATTCGTCACAAGCACCCCCTCCACCTCAGCCATTCTTCTCTTGAAGTTGAACTCCATCAATCCGACTCCCAATTTTGTCAAATCTGTGCTCAAAAAGTGAACACAAACTATGGGTTTTACTATTACTCTAAATGCGATTTCGTTGCCCACCTCGATTGTGCTGCAGACTACAGAAATAGGGAGAACATAAATTTGCTGGAACTTAAAAAGGGGGAAAATGAAGATTCAAAGCTCGATCAATCTGTTCACTCAGCACCTTATAAAGTAAAAAATATCAAAGTGGGGGAGGATGGAACTGAAATAGCAACAGAAATTGAACACTTCAGTCATGAGCATGACTTAAAGCTTTCAGGTGATGAGGTTCTAAATTATGAAAAATGCAACGGGTGCGTACAAGCAATTTTCCCTCCCTTTTATAGTTGTGTAAATTGTAGCTTCTTTCTACATGAATCTTGTGCAAAATTACCTAGAAAAAAATGACAACCACTTCATCAACACCCACTCACCCTCTTTCCAAAGCCATGCTTCCCATGGCCACACTATTTGAATCGGAGTACATTTATGTGTGGAGCCTGTAGGTGTGAAGGCAATGGATTCGACTATAGGTGTGAGACATGCCCGTGGTTTAGGGCTTTTAGTCTCGATGTTTCATGTAGTTTAATCTCAGACATCCTTACCCACCATGGTCATGAGCATTCACTTCTTCTCTCAAGCATAGAATCTAAACAGAATTGTAGTTGTTGTGATTCTAAAATTTACCCAATATTCCGTTGTACCACTTGCGAATTTGCTTTGGACTTCAAATGTGCTACTCTACCACAAACCGCAAGGTAAAAACAACATAAGCATCTTTTCACTCTCTCCTATAATGCTGAAGATGATTCCGGTGAATATTATTGTGATATTTGTGAAGAAGAACGAGACCCAAAACATTGGTTTTACTATAGTGCAAATTGCGATTATCCTATACATCCCAAATGTATTCTTGGGAAAAATCCAAATCTCAAGTAACACATATAATGGTCACCTATTTGGAGGTGTTTAAACATTTAATTATCACCCACACACCCTTACTTTCATTGAGGAAATTATAGACTACCCTCGATGTAATAGATGTAATAGTTCTCGCAAAGAGTTGATCTATCAATGTGCCCAATGTAATTGCCATGTGCACTATTATTGTTCTATTGTTGTTTATAGAAAAAACAAATGTTGTTTTAATTTTTATTCTATACTATATTTAGTCCATGAAATTTTCTCAAATTGCTTAAATAAGAGTGTGTTATGTGTAATATAACTTATCCCACCATCCCGTAAAAGCTACCATACCTTTTGAGTGGAGTTGAAGTGCAGTAATTCTTTTTAATGCTGTTTTTGGCATCATGGTTTAGATAGGACATAAATGGCCAAAACAATTAACATGTCATCACATTTATCAAATTTATATTTCAATTCTACAAACAAGTGAAACAACTTATTAAATTCTTCATTGAACCTACCTACAATCTTGATGCTGCCAAAAACCTTGAGGTGAGTTTTTTCTCTATTTGTTTTAATATGTTTGGGTATCTTGAACAAAATTGAACTGGTTGTTGGTGTGTATGTATGTATAGGTGTTGGGATATTGGTGAATTGCCAATGATGTGACCATTTTGGAGCTATGGCTGGTGTTTGGGGTGTATCTCACCTTTTTGGACAAAATGTCTTAGAAACCCCAAGTGTAATTAAATTTTATCAACTACATAATATACAAGTAGCTTAGGCTCATAAGTTTAAAAGTGCAGCATTTTTTTGGTAAATTTGCTTGGTATTTTGTTGCAACTATAATTAATAGTTATTCCTAAATACAAATTCACTGAAGGTATATGGAATTTCTTAGAAGTACTTGTTAGTAAAATGTGAAGCTAGACTTTTCTTCTAAAAGATGTCTACCATTTTGCTTAAATAATACCTGATATGCCAAAAATATCAAGTTCGCTGCATTCCAAGTATGGGGAAATCGTCTTTACATAGAGGGGAAAGTTGTGGCCTTCAAAATAGTATATGAGGGCAACTATGCAATCTTATGGCTTGTTTGGAAGTTTAGAGAGGGAGGAGAGTAGAGGGAAGGAGAGTAGTGGGGAGGAGAGTAGAGGAGAATGATTTCCCTCTACATTGTTTGGATGTTTTTAAAATTAGGGAGGGGGAAGGGGGTAATTAGGCATTTAGAAAGGGTAATTTTGTTAATTTAGAAAGGGTAAATTAGGGAATTCATTTGGCCAATAACTTATTTATTCTCCTCTCCCTCCAAATCTCTCCAATTTGGAGGGATTAAAAATGAGGGGTAAGAGGGAGTTGAAACCCCTCCAAATCCCTCCCCCTCCTTCGTTAAAAAACTTCCAAACAAGGTAATTGAATTACTCTCCCTCCCTCTACTCTACTCCCCCTCCTTTTTTATATCCTTTGAACAACTATACTTTTAGAATATGGGGTATATGTCTGTAAGAGTGGGATTTATTACAGTCACATCTTTTGTGAAAATATTCTACTTGATGTCAAACATTCACAGAGGAATAAATAGTATGTACTATTTATTCATTTGAATTGCATATAGTTTTTATGAAAAGCATATGAAGGCAACAAATTTCTTTAATCTGAATGGGGGAAAAGGTTGTGAACAATTCTGTAATGGTGAAATATCTATATAACCTTTGATAGTTTGTTACATATGTAACTCAGCATTTCTTTTATTGTTGCAAATGATGAATAGCATTCATTAGTGTTACCTTTTAGTTTTCCACTTTCTGACTGATTAGTGAGCTCTGAAGATGTCAAAGCCAATTAAAATTGAAATAGTAGAGCATTAACTCAAGAATTCATTTTATAACCCTGTTTATGGATAACAGTGATTGGTTATGCATATTTTTGGCGAAGATGTTGGCACTTACAAGAAGGGTGGGTTTATCTTTGTCTCAAGTATGTCTACTTGGCAGAGTCACTTTTATAGCCATATATCCCTCCTTCCCTTTTTTCTTGTCTAAAGTAAAGAACAATTCTTGCGCAATCATCACATTATCAATGCCCTTTCTGCTTGGGACAAAAGCCGCTTGAACAGGAGAAATCAGCTTGCTTATAAGGGATCTAATCCTTCCCACTATAATCTTCAACACTATTTTGTACACCGTATTGCAAAGGCTAATGGACCTGTAATTGTTCAGGGATTCAGGATACTGACATTTTGGGATAAGAGTGACCAGTGTTTCATTGAGATATTCAGGAATAACTCCACTGTTAAAGGCAAAAATTACCACCGAACAAACTGATCTCCTAACATCAGACCAGAATTGCTGAAAGAATCCAGCATGCAACCCATCTAGTCTGGGAGCCTTGAAAGGTTTTAAAGCCCATAGACCATCTCTAACATCCTCCTTATTGACTGCCCTGCCAATCCATGCTCGATCCTTCTTAGTGAAAAAACAGCAAGAAAATTGTGAAATTGAGGAACATATTAGGGCCATGTCTAACTCAGTGGTGTAGAGTGACTCATACTCGGAGCGAATGTGATTCTTGACCCCCACCTCATCATCAATCCAGTCCCCTCTCCTATTCTTAATACACCTAATTTTATTTGATTCCTCCTTACCACAGTGGAGATATGAAAATAAGAAGTATTTTGATCCCCATAAGTAACTGCATTCAGTCTTGATTTTAAAGCCCAATATTCTTCCTCCTGCAGCAAAATTAGAGCATATTCATCCAGTAATTGTTTCTCCAAACAAACCAAAAAATCACTCTGCCTATCAGCTAATGCCTTTTGGGCTCCATTTAACCTGGACAACACCCTTCTCTTCTTAGCAAAAATGTTTCCAAAAACCTCACAGTTCCATTTCTTAGTTTTCGTCGTGAAATTAGAAATGGGCAATGGTAAGGAATTATTCTTGTAGGGGCGCGATTTGAGGCCTAACCCCAAGATAAGTGGAAGGTTGACCTAATAGGCCCAATTCAATAAATTTGTAGAGAGTGGGTTGAAGAACTAGGTCTTAACGAATTGGACAATGGCTAGTATGGATTAAAAGATGACCAAACCAAGACAGTAAACGTAGATGTGAATGAACTCACTGTCCGAGAAGACAATTTCTTCTATAAATCAACTAAACCGGATACAAGAATAATTTTGATGGCTACAGTGTTCCCTTCTGATTTTTCCGATCCCCCCTTTTTACGGAGGGTCTCTTACATTATATATATCTCTCTTTGGACCACCTTGATCGTACACTTGTTGATCATCTAAACCTTTACTGGAGTACTTGTCCCATCAAACACCCTCTTTGGCTTTCTGTGAGTTGTGGTAGCCAAGATAACACTGTTCAGGGGTCTTCTCCACATAAATGCGGCCTGAAAAGCAAGTGTAGTGCATTCAACGCTGTGGTAGGAGCTTTCCTCAAGATATTTTTGGATTCCCCTCCTTCTCGTATGTCCATGATGCACGTCCTGTCATTGGGGCTCGTTGGAAGGTCACCTTGATTGTTGAAATACATATGTGAGCTGAATGTATCATACCCGAGGGGATATTCCTCCTCGGACCACCTTCTCATTTGTACTTCAATTATTAAGTTCTGAGTCTGAACCATTCATCACCATTCATTCGTCCTCAGACTACTCACACTTTCGGCCAAGGCCCAAGGCCCAATATATGATTTTGGGCCCTTAACCCTACAATTGTCAAGCCATACCTCTTTAACAATTCTAGGAAAATCTTGGTGCATGAGCCACATGGATTGGAATCGAAATGGCTTATTCAGAGAATGTGAACTCAGCCTGCATAACTCAATTAGAACAGGGTGATGGTACGAAAAAGTTCTAGGCAAGTGATGACAATAGCCTCCAAGTACAGCATTCTCCATAACGGGTTGGCAAAACACCTATCAATCCTCTCGAGAATTAAGTTCTTTATTTGTCTCTTATTAGACCAAGGGTGCGTTTGGTTCAATGTAAATTGAATTCCGAGTGTAAAATGAATGCAGGGGAAAGTAAATTCCCGTAAGGAAAATGAAATCCGAGTGTTTGGTTGTGCAATGAAAAATAATCCGAAAAACGATTTTCGGTGTTTGGTAACATTTTAAAAATGCAATTTTTTTACAAATTTTTCACATTTTCTCAACTATTTTCTCAGCTCCCAAACAAATTTTATAACAGAAAAATTCAAAAAATACACTTATAACAATCAACGAACCAAAAATCAAAAAAAAAAAAAATCAAAATCAAGAGACCAATCGTGAGAGAGGGACAGAGAGAGAGATCGGTTCGTGGGTGACTCGGTGGTGGCGACGATGGGTCGATCTAAAGGTGGCGGTGGGTCGATCGGTTTGTGGGTTGCTCATGGCGATCCGATTGGCTCAGGGGTGGGTCGTTCACTGGTCCGATCTAGGAGTGGGTTGCTCAACCGGTGGACAAATCGGCGGGTGGGTTGCTCATGGCGGTCCGATTGGCTTAGGGGTGGGTCGTTCACTGGTCCGATCTATTTTCCGGTGCCTACCCTGAGAACGGAGGACGGATTGGCGGAGGACAGATCGGTGGAGGACGAGGACAAGGGATGGGTCGGCGGAGTACCCTCTCCTTGCTCGGCTTGAGGGATGGGTCTTCTTTCTCTGGGTTGAGTCCGGCGGAGTGCGATCTGGGATGAGGGATGGGTCGGCTTGGGGTGCTCTTTCTCTTTCTCTCTCTCTTTTATTTTCCAAGTCCGGAATTCATTTGAAGGTAAAAAAGAAGATGAAATGGTTTTACAGGGTATTGAGCTTATTTTACAGTCAACGGGGAATTCAATTTCCGTTTGACTCAATTTTCTGTTGCTACCAAACACTAAGGCTGGTGTAAAATGATTTCCTGAAATCATTTTCAGGCGAAACAAACGCAGCCCAAGTAAACTTTGGCCCAGCAAAACCCAAATCCACAAAATTACAGGAATCTAGGCAAGTCTTAAAAGCCATTGTCCTGTTGATGTTAATTTGACTACCCCCAAATTTATCCTCCACACACAATACCTCATTAAAATCTCCCACCATCAGCCAAGGAAGACTATGAAGCTGCCCTACTTCTTCAATGTTTGACCAAAGAATTTTCCTTTCCACTAAGTGCGAACTAGCATAAATAGCAGTAAACAGCCAAGAAAGGTTCATAGAACATACCTTTACATAGCGTGAATCTACTGTTCAATTGAGGCTAAGTGCACCACTTCAGCATCCTCCTTCTTCTAGAGAATCCAAAGACCACTCGCATATCCTATGGTTTCAGTAGTAAGAAAACCATCAAAAGGAAGCCCCTCAATTATTCTTTTTGCTCTCTCCCCCCCAACTCTGGTCTCAGTAATGACCATGATTGAAGGATGGTAGTTAACAACCATTTCAAAAATTCGTCTCCTAAAATCTGGGTTTAAAGCACCCATGCAATTCCACATTAGAATATTCATTTGAACAAATTGACCCACCGAAACCTCCACCTAACTAGGATTCATCATGGCAGCTTCTACCATACTCCATCCCACCCTCCTCAGCAAGTCCTTGGAGGTTGACCAATTCGCTTTCCATATCATCATGTATTTCAGGATCCCTCCAATGTCCTCCCTGCAACACACCAGTACATCACAGGTTCGGAGCGATTCTAGAAATTGGATTAGCTTCAGCATTGGATGATTGCCCATGCGCATCGCTGCCATCCCCCTGAAATCCACAAGTCTCCTCTCTTGAATAATCCACCCCAATTCGTCGTAATGTGGAATTATGGATGGCCTTCGTTGCCTGTTCAACATTTTGGTCCTAAATTTTATTCTATATTTTAATGTCACCATTAGTAACATCACTTTATTTTGAAACAAAAAAAAAAAAAAAATATATATATATATATATATATGAAACATTAAGAATCATTTTAAAATATAGAATAAAAGCTAGGGATCAAAATGTTAATTAAATACGTAATATTAGAGATACAAAAATTTTTTATAAAAATTTTTATAAATTGCTAATGTGGTGAGTGACTATTGATAAATAAAAAAGTGATGGTAATTGTGAGCTTAGATGTAAATCAATAAAAAGCTGACCACATCAATAATTTGTAAAAATGTTGTAAAATAGTTTGTGACTATAACATTACTCTAATTAAATACTAAGATTAAGGAACAAAAGGCTAGTGATCATTTTGGCTCAAACTCAGACTACGCACTTTTGAAATAAATTTTTGGACCAAAATTATGGTATAAAGTTTAATTTGTTGTTTGTTAAATATTATTTGTGTTTCTTCTCAAAAAAAAAAAAAAAGATTTGTGTTCTTTCTATAAAAAAAATATATATATATATATATATATATTTGTGTTTTGGACATTCAACTTTTAAAATTAAAAACTTCTAAAAAAATTAAAATTAAATCAATTTCATTTTTAGGTCTTTCCTTCATTTAAATTTTACCAAAATTGACAAATATGACACAGTTGAAATACACATCAAAAGCTTATATGAAATTCATAAGATGTTGATAATCAAGTTAATTTCAAGGAGTAATGTTATAATTGTATAAGATATTGAAAATCAAGTTAATTTCAACTAGTAATGCTATGTGTAAGTGACTTGATTTTAAAAGTTCAACAACCACGTTGATACAATTAATTGTTGAGAGATAAAACTAATCATTGCCCAATAATTGGAAAACCAAATTAGTAATTTAACCAATGGTTGAGGTACGCTTTCTTTTTTCTTTTTTCTTTTTGGATAGTTCAATAATTTGGAAAATGAGGATTTGAACCCAGATGTCTTCGTTGGAAATACCGAAAGATACCAATTAAGTTATAATGCTTTTGACTACTTAAATGTTAATAACTCTATCACCAATGATAGCTTATTAACTATTAGCTTATAATATGATTTTGAAAAAAAAATAACAAAATATAACAAGTAACAATTTCCCGAAGTTCTCATTTTTCTTATTCCATTTCTCTACCATCATGAAATTCTCCATTTAATTTAAATCATCTTTAAAACACCAAAATCTTAAGAAATTACCACATATCATATTCTCGACCATTTTTTCGCAATATTCCCTAATTTTATAGCTCATATATTTTTTTTTTTATTGAATATCGTCGCTTCTTGAAAATCCTCATTGTTGATCAACAACCACATTAGCCAATAACCCTAATTAACCAACATGGTCGAAACACCACTGGCCAATAAAATACCGATGGTACATCTACACCCAATCCACCTCTAAAAACACCTTCCACTTCTAAAAAATAACCACCTCCAAATTGATTTATTACAAAACATCTCTAATCAACCCTTCAAAACTACCAAATCAAGTCATCCATTAAAAACACAATCTAACCTGTCATCCATTAAAAACACAATCTAACCTTACCAACCACCAAGTTTGGCCACCCATCACCATTATTGTCAAGGGTAAAAACACACACAAATGTCAACCCATTGTCTTCTCTTCACTACGAGAACATTCACTATGTATTCATATTCTCACATAACGTAAGGGTGTACCCACAACCTTTAAAATAACTCTAAGCATCTAAATATAGAGAAAACATTATCCAAATAGTACTTTATGCTAAAAGAGACAGCACCCAAATTATAAAAGTATAATTGAGTATGCAGGACCCAAATTATAAAAAAAGTATAATTGAGTATGCATCTTGCTCGACACAGAATAAACCAACTCTTACAAAATGATACCCACCTCTCTTAGCTCCTGATGTGGAGAATTGGTCCACATGGACATTAACTAAACCACATGAGTACGATTTACTCAAGTTAACACTCTAGACTTAATTTCTGAACCATTTTTTTTCCTGTTAATTTATATATATAATAATAGGTGAAGCAGAGAGAAACTCAAATAGAATTTCAAATTAGAGTTTCAATTTTGTGCCATGTGTCTAGATTTTGATTCTCAATTTTGCGCCACTTGTCCTAATCAAAACTCAAAAAAAAAAAATCTAATTAGATTATAAATTAGACTCCAATTTTGTATCATGTATTTTATTTAAATTTTCTAACTTTTATGCCTAAATAAATGATGCATTAACATTTAACACGGAAGCCAAGAAAACCACAATGATAATGCTCATTGGCCTAAGTAAGAACATCTCACCTGTACACTTTTATGGGTGAATATCTCACCTACCCACTACTAGAACCAAAGAGTCCAACGAGAAAGCCTATAAAAGTAAAACATCATCCCCTCCTAATGGCATATCGTCATCCCTTGTCTCCTCCTTCTCTCTCAACCTTTACTAATTAGATCCACACACTACCCTCTCCTCCTCCTTTCGGATTTCTAAAAACAAGGCCGGGTTCAAACATAATATTCTATTCCACTCTTCCTTACTTCACACTTTCATACATTACTGCTTCATTAGCGCTTCCAAGAAGATTCCAAACTCAATGTGAAAACTGAATCTACCAAGATGAACATCTTATCATCACAATTGTTAATATTTCCGTGCGTAAGTACAAACTAAATGTTAGTTCATATAATGAATTTGATTTCTTTTCAATTCAATTCTTTAGGTTTTTTAATTTTAGCATCTTTCACTTTTCAAAATGACATCATTTTAATAGACTCTACAATTTAGATGGCATAGAAGCGAATAAACTTGACAGAGAGCCAATATTGTAAACCAATGAAAGTTAAAGGAATAAAATAGAAAATATATAAAGGAATGAATTGATTATATATAAAGTGTAGTTTATAATTTAAGTTTTCTTTTTTTGAGGAATATTATGTTTACAATATTTTTGCAACAAATCTTAAGTGACAAATTGTTATTGATTGTTATTTGTTGGCAAAAAAAAAAAAAAAAAAAAGAAATCAGTAATGAGTTCAAATTAAAACCAGTAACAACTTACCATTTAAGATTTATTATGAAAGTGTTATGAATTCTCTTCTTTTTGTAACGAAACTACAGAGTTTTGATCATATCCTAGTGCAGGTATTTGGTCACAGCCCCATAGTAATGCATTCTGCAAGATATCTCCATGCATTATTGCTAAGAAGATATCAATACTACAAATCAAATTATTTCTTTTATAAGGCAAACATACAGGTAACCTTGTACACCCCACCCCCCCACTCTCTCCCCCCCTTTTCTTTTTTCCCTTCCTTTATTTCTTACTTCTTTAACCAACCAAAAACTATAAACAAGAAACAAAAATCACAACACAATGCTCCTCAAAACTATTTTATCAATTGGATGGGGAATACTATTCCCCTATAAATAAATAAATAAATATTTATATAAAACAAAAAACTTATAACATGCTATTTGTGATTTCTTTACTATTACACATTTCAGTACAGGGTTAATTCATAAGCCTGGAGACTTCAGGGAATAAACACTCCTCACAAATCCTTAGCCGAATTGACCAGCAGATTTTAATACATCAACTGGATCTTTTCCTTCCTCTACCACTTCCTCTCGACCCTGTTTCTGGAATAATGTATAAATTCAGGGCAGGGGATTCAAGTTGATAAGATCAGTACACTATAAACATTGCATCACATCATGTTTATCATTAGAACTTAAGGAAAGATATTCAACTATACCCTGGAAGAAAATCTGTCCCGCATTATGCCAATAGCATCTCCTTCCAGAGAATCATACCACACCTTGAACATGTTGGAAAACTCCTTCTGCATGTGTCAAAAAGAATTTGTAAATAATAAGGAGAGCAATGATTTCAAGATTAACATCGAACCAGTGAAAATGCTTGCCCTAAATCTCCAACAAAGCACCTCAGTGGATCAAAGTTTACCAATAGCTTATTTTTCAGTTCCTCTAAGCTACCCTTAAAGTCTCCAGGCAACATGAAGGGTTGGCAAACCTTGCTAGCATTCCCCCGAGCCATGTGCTTCCCTGCCCAGGATGTGCATGTTATGGAACTTACTTTACTAAAAAGTTCAGCAATGCTAGTAAAAAAGGCTGCAAAAGTTTACCTTGGTTTAGTTTAGAAGGAAAGAAAAGATGTCGGGGGTATGGTAATTTGTCCCTGTGGAGAAGAATGACAGCATCATAGTTGTTCAAAGGAGTTCGGAGAAGGCACTGCAAGAAAAAAAAAATGATGCTGTAACAACTCATGTACATAGAAATTAAAAAACCATAACCCTCTAAAACCTGACAAATGTTTCAGACTCACCTCCCATTTATAGGAATCAATCTGGTCCTGCAAGATAAGTTTGTTCAACAAGTTTGCACTGCTTCTAGCATAAGCCACCAACCTTTTAAGTTCCTTTTAAGTCAAACAGTTTCCATGTGTCAATAAAGAATAGGACACAATCCATACAAAATCTAACACTATTTGCACATATAAAAACAAGAACTGGATGCAGGCAAATAGATGTTGAGAGTGTTTCCACTGAGCAAAATCTAGATGATACCAAAGAATTTCCTCTTGGCCAAGTCAATGTTTGTAGGAAATCTACCAAGATACTCTCACAATACAACTCACAAGAAATGTTTTAATGGAAAAGGAATATCCATTGGAAAGGTAACAATATTGTCAAATAAGCACAAGCAAATTCAATTTAAAGGAACTACCAACCGATGCCATAAATTAGCAAGCATGAATATATGAGAGGATGCTTCAGCTTTTAAACATTTAGGCAACCAAATTGAATTTAAAGGAACTACCAACTGATACGTTTGGAGAGAATCTGGTCCAAGCCTCAGATGCCTTGTCATAAGCTGTAGCCAGGAACATTGCTGCACTTACATTTTGTTTGTTTTCTTTGTAAGCTTTTCTAGTCAAAATAAAGTTATTCTGGAAAAATGATAATGAACATCTAGTGAAAAATAAGATCACAAATTTAAGTAAGCATGATTAATGTTCAAAAATTATCGTATAATATTCAATAATAATTCACTCAATACAGAACTTACGCTTATCTCTTTCTCGTCTTTTGGGCTCGAATCTTCATTTATGTCAACAACCAAAGCAGAAAAGGGCCAGTCATACTCTGATAGTAATCGGAGGAACCTATTAATGAAGTTGGCATGCATATGACAGAATACCATCAGGCCCAAGGAGACTAACTAGTTTGCAGATATAATAGTCTGAGCAACCCGTATATTAAATAAGCCCACATATGGAGCCATCATAGTTTATAATAACCAAAATTGAATTCAGAAATTTTAGTTTTAGCTGTTTCTAATTAAATAGAGTTACATGTTAGAAAGTCCTGGAAGAAAGGTTCCTTGAAAATCTATTTCTTCATAATGTTTTAAGTTAATATCTATGATTTAAGATGCAAAATCAATCATGTAATTTACACAGTTACTAATCAGTTAAAATTCCTTATAAGCAGGAACAGATAACTGACCTTAGAAATCCAGTGATACAGGAGCAAGGAGCATTAAATGGCAAAGGTTTTAAAAAGAGAAGAGCGACCAATAGCTCGACTGCCTCTTCTACCAAGCAAGATGAAAATAGATGCGAAGCAACCCATCGTTTTGCAATCCTTCACAAATAACAAAAGGAAGTTATTCAGAGTTGGGGGTTGAACCAGAAAGATAATTTAGCATGCAAAATAAAAGCTCACCTAACTACTGGTCCATATAGCGGATTACAACCCTGTAATCCATTAATCATGCTAGAATGCTGACTGCGACCAAAAAGTTCTTTGTCTACAGAGCTGACCCACTTAAATTGGTCACTTCCATCTGTACATTAATCGGTTTAATCAAGTCAACGTCATAAAAGTCTGAGAGAAGACCCATATATATGTAGCCATATGTCAGACTTGAGAGTTCTTATCTTCCCTTTTCAACAAACTCAGGCCCCTCTCATCCCAAATTTTAAGACAAAATACATATCCAGACATATGAAAACATCAACATCATCCTCAGTAGCAGTAGCTGTCATCCCCCAAGAATTATGGAGACTCTGTATCATTAGATAAACCTTTCAAAAAGAATATAGCCATTATTGTGAATAAAGAATCTCAGTATGACCTACCTCTCTCCAATTTTAAGAAGGAAAGCAGTTTTAGTTTTCTCAATCGCTATGTCATCCATTGGCCAGTTCCCAGAGCCTTCCAACTGGATCAGAGAAAATTATAACTTTCAGAAATTAAATAACAAGAATAAATAAGTAAAGCATGACAGATAAACAAGATATCATGCCTGAATCATAACTTCCAGAGGCTGAATGCAGGATGGCATGAGCTTTTGTAGCCTTGGAACATCACCCTTGTCATTAGCCAGTGGAAGAGGTTCGGGAGGGAAGACAGAAGTAAACCTGAAAGCTGCAATTTATGATATGTGCACAGGACAATAATTCTTGGTTGAGGAGGGTTAATTGACTTTGAAAGATAAGCCAAATCAAGATTTTTCCTTAATTACAAAATAAATTTTGTATAAGAACAATCCAAACCCAAATTCTTGACAAGGTTTTATGAGTTAAGCTACCATTATAACTTCTATAAGCCACAAACAAATCTTTTAAACAAAGATAACAAAACATGAACAAAGATTTCCAGCTATGAAAAGGTACCTGGATCTAAGGGCTGCACACTAGATACCTTCAATGGGATGTCTTGGATAAGACGCAGGCGCTTTGATAAAACTTCAAGTGCCTCAAGCAAGCTTCCAGAAAATGACATAGGATCTAATGAAATTACCACTTTCTTATTACAAAGCATTGAACAATTCCAAGAGAAAAGAACAATAAAAAGAATTGGCAAAATTTAAAAGTACTCAGTGGCCAATTCATTACCACGAACACCATGAAAGTAGAGAGAAATCAAGTTGATCCACAATATGAACAATTTTCTCCTTTGATATAGAAAGATAACGCAAAAGTACATATTCAGCGATTCTTTTCAAAATGAGATGCCTATTTCAGTGCTCACTTTCCCATACTACGAAAAATGGGAAAAAAAACCCATCAGGTTTATCATCTTGACACTTGATCTTAGCCAAAAGAGTAAAAGGCATGCAAAACCTCCAGAATCAACTAAACTTGATTACCAGCAGCCAAAGGAAGCATGAAGGAATACCTCACCTGTGCTTTCTGCAATTGTACCATCTTTATATCTCCTAAGCTCAGCCTTCTCCCCCCAAAACTTTCAGAATTTGAGAGCCTACTGCAAATCATGAGTACTACCAACAAACATCAGAACTGCCATGAAATCCCCCTCACCCCCCCCCCCCCCCCCTCCCCAATCTAAAAGAGAAAACCCAAAATACCTCCTCCTTATTTTCAGCATTTGGGCCAATATCAACAACCCTGAAAGCATTCTCCAAAGAGCTCACTGAAACTCCAACAAGCAATGGCTCCCTACCTAATATTGAATGGGAAGTTGATTAGAATATGTCAATCCAAAACAAAAGCAAACTATGGAATGGGAAGTTGAAGTTAAAATTTGATTCCATACATTCTCTATACTGCATTCTGACAATGTGTTTCTCCAGGTAACACGAATCAACTTTGCTCTATTATTCAACCCCTGATTCAGAAGACTGTGTACCTTCTGCTCATATAGTCTCCAACATTATATAATGTAGCTTAAACAATTCCAAGCAATAAATCACAACAAAAATCCAATGAATGCAATGACTATTAACAAGAATCGATTGTGTAAATCATAAAAGTTGTAGACATGTAAACCAGAGACTTTCTAGTACTACTAGTCCACAATCACATGCATGGAAAATGTGTGCAGATTGAGAAGTCATAATCATACTATACTATTTTTTTATTGGGGGAGGGGGGAAGTAATCTACTACAATATAAATGCCCCAACATTATCCAAATTCACTACCAACCTGCCTAAATTTTCAAAAACTTAAGGCATTAATAAAAAATTTTATTGAAGAAAGAAACAAGTGGAAGATCAAATATTTTCTTGACCTCACTAAATTTTAAGGAGAAATATACCATAATTTGAAATTTTGAAAATCTACACTAGGGTTGACTCCATAACCCTGTCGGGAAAAAAAACCCAACTAAACTAATAAATGTGGGCAGCACCCTATTTGACCATCACCTTAACAAAACATTGACACTCACTTAATTTTCAAATGTTGGGCAATCATTTCTGGGGGTAATTTTTTTACTCCAATATCAAGACGATGACTGTAGGGCAGGCTTAATAAGCTCAATTTAAATTCTCAAAGAAAGTCATACTCTTTGTTAACTCCTATATTGACATGCCTTTTTTTCCTACGATGCACGGACACTTCATTTGGGGTGTCATACTCGTGTCATACCTATATTGTAACGGTGTCCATTATGCCTAATCATGGTATAATTTTTCAAAAATTGCTTGTGTCGCCGTATCGTACCCATACTCGTACCCGTACTTGTGTCCGTGTTCATGCATCCTAGCTGTTTTCACTACTATTAATGGTAGTTAGTTCTTCTTCTACCTTTTTTTTCCATTGACTTGGATCTAGTCTCTCACTGGTGTATTAATTGCTCGCCTATACATATGACCAAGCAATCTCAAGCGACTCTCCTCTTCTTTTCATTAATAGGAATCATCCCTATTTTTAAGCATATTTCCTCATTTTGAAGCCTATCTTCTCTTGTATTTTCAGTTATCTATCGTAACATTTTCATTCCAGCTACACTCATTTATAACAGCCCATCAATTAGTACCAAAGAGTATAGCTAATCTTATAACGTTCTTATAAAACTTCCCCGTTTAACTTAATAGGAATTTGAAATCGCGCAATACTCCTGATTTGATTTTCTCGGTCAATAAAAACACATGTAGATCTTTAGAGGCATCTCTATATTTTTCATTAGACGTCTAAGTAAAAATAAATAGCTTCCATGGTAGATCGCCCTGGCACGAAACATAACTGATTCTCTAATATTGTTGTTTTGTGTCCTAACCTATGTTCAATCACCACATAATAAATGCCATGTAATTATATTTTCCTAAAGTAGGAAAATGTAAAGCATATGCAAAACCAAAATTATGCACCTTTCTTGGTTGATAAGATGATATTAGGAAATATCAAACATCTTTCAACTTTCAAGAA
The DNA here is from genome assembly GCA_033629205.1 of Lithocarpus polystachyus. NCBI lineage: Eukaryota > Viridiplantae > Streptophyta > Magnoliopsida > Fagales > Fagaceae > Lithocarpus > Lithocarpus polystachyus. Next base: position 54,223,254 of record CM066167.1, read on the forward strand.
TAACATTTAAGTAAACTATTCAATTGCAAGCAGGAACATTAAGAAAGTATAATTCATCACTTCACCGTTCCATCTTTAAACAAGTCTTCTGTTAAGCAATAAATGACAAAGGTTACAGATATTAGTTAACAGTTTTACCTTATGCAATAGTCATATTTAGCAGCAGAGTCAACCTTGGTCATAAAAATCTCCTCAAATCCACCATCTCTGCATTTCTCTATGCACTTAAGTGTCAAAGCAGCCTCATCTTGGAGCTGAAATGTTAAAAAATGTGTGTATATATACATATTTTTCATCAAAAAAGTTTAATGTGGGTTAAAATAAAACTTAAACAAGATATTCAAAGTTTTGATTTAATACATATGGACCACAATGTCCTGGCAAATAGTACCTCAACGAAACCAATCCTTGATATACGAAATGACATATTGAAGGGTGCTGATGGATCACAAATAACAACTGGAAAAGCTTCTTTATATGAAACCCTTTCCTGCAGCACCAAAGTACATAATTACAAATATATAAACAATAAATAAGATGAGCAATATTGCATTTTCCATGACACTAATAATGAAGAAAAAAACTCAACGAAAAATACACACAGAAAAAAGAAAATCTTTAATTGTTTCAAGTGATCAGACACATCAAAAGACTCCATCATAGGCCTATTTCTCTCATGTTTCAATGCAGAAATATGCCAGAATATAATTTGGCTCATAGTGGCACTCATATGATAATTCATAATTCACCCTTGCTTCTAGTTGCCTCTTTGTTTTTGTGTTTTTTAAAATCTTCAACAATCAATTTTTGAAAACGTACAAAAACAGAAACAAGAGATGATTTATACTTGCTATACAAGAGCACAAAACAAGAACAATAAGAAAAGTAGAAATTATATCACATAGGATCAGTAAGCAGGAGACCTCCTGTGGAATACCCTTCAGGCCTTCCCATCTGAAGTAAAGTCCATTGTTCCATATTTTTGCAGTGTCTGCAAATCAATTAGTAGACGTTATTGTTGTGAACGTGCACTAAATGAAAACAAGTTACATCCCAAAGAGCCAAATATTAGAAACAAGAATACCAACCATGAGAACTTCCTTCCACAGATGCACAAAGTCAATCCAATCCTAATGATTCCAAATTATACTACTTAATATTTAAATACGTATTTCCAAACCATTTATTCTGCATTGATCTCCCATACTGACTGTGTACAACTCCTTAGATGAAAGAAATTGGTTTTCCTTATTTCATTAAAAAGATAGTGGCCTAAGTACAGCACTAATAAACACTTTAATGGCTAGTTAATCTTCTGCAATAACTCTGGATACTGGCCTTTTGATTTCTTTTATTCTTTTCCCCCTTTTCTGTCCTGTAAAAGGAATTAATGGGGTCTAAGTGTTCAAACTGTGAAGCCTAAATCAAATCAAATCTAGCTGGAAACTGAAACTGAGAAAAAAAGTTAACTTGAGACAATTCATAAAGAATATCACAAAAGATAACACAAAATCAAAACAAGTTGCAAAATAATCCAATACAGCAACAAGCACCCAATTCATTCTTTTTCCCTGATTGACAAAACAAACAAGCTGCTTTCTCTTTCAAGTACAGTTTAACATTTTGCACACCTAAAATCACTTCCTTGAACAACCAGACTGGTATTACCATCATATTTACCACTAATAAGCACCACTTGTCTTAAACAAATTACAGTTTAGTCTATTGAACTACATACCAATAAGTGACTTCATCTCATATATAAATTCTACAATTAAAATATACTATTCATTTCATAGCTTCAAGTTCAATATGTGAATGAATTTCAACGCACATATGACAACAACCATGAAGAATAAATATTACAGAGTCAAAAAAAGAAAAACTTTTGAACAATAAGGGCTTAGAGAAAAACTAAATATACCAATGAAGTTCAATGTAACACGAAATATCTGCATTGCCCTCATAGAATTGGCAATCTTGTTTTGACTTGCAAGGTATGACAATATGACAGATATTAGAAATCTATTCAGGCAATCATGAATATAAATCGAGCTTCTCTGCCGAGCCCAAACCTACATCAACAAGACACACTCATATTTCCGTGTCCCAATACAAACTTACAAAGCTCCTACATTAATTGTTAAAATGACTAATATTCTGGAATTATACCTTCAGTAAAATTGAAGCCTCTCCTAACTCCTTCCATCCAAGAAAAGTCTTCTTAATAAGTTCTGAAGTATCTTCTAAAAACATGTCTTCCAAAATACTACTATTGTACTTCGGTGTAGCCTGTGGGATACCCTCTTTGATAAAAACACAAAACTAGTTAACAGTTTAGGTGAAAACACCACAACAATAACATACTAAAACTGAAGAAAACACATTACCATGAGTCAAAGCACGTATATTGTTCCGTTTCAGGTTCAACTTTTTTATGGTAAACAGGGATTTTGCTGTAGGGATTATCCTTACAAAAAACCCAGGAAGTCCAACCAGCTCAGTAGCTGCAATACAAATAATATTTGCTTATTTGGATTAATAGGAAAAAAAATAGAAATAGAGGGGAAAAATCTTGTACTCATGAAGTCATGGTGTGTATACAAAGCTACCCAAAATAAACCCACAATTTTTTTTCAGTCCAAATTTGCAAGATTAGTGTGGCAGTAAAATAATAATCCAATAACTCAGTCTAAGTAAATGCAAGAGGAAGAATAACAGTTAAAAGTTACGCTTATAACATCAGAAAAACAAACCTGGATAGACAAGCAATACAGGTTTTCGGGCCTTGTTCTGTGGGGTAGGCCATTCAATCTTAACTTAGGAAAATTTCAAGTACTTCTTGCTTATGGAAAGGTATAGGCAACTTTTCGCATGGTACCGATAATTCAGATAATCTTTCTCGTGAAAGCACTACTGCCAGAAAAGAAACATTATAAGGAAGTAGTAATATGCTTATATAGACACATATACTTAACAATGTATATCATGTATACCCAAGAGTATTGGAAAAGCAGATTCTGTAACTACTATCTGGTAATATAGTACCCAATAAGTTCCGTGAGCTTTAGCTCTTTGATGGTTCATCACTCAATTAAGAACTTAAGGGGCTGTTTGGATTTATGATTTCTATAACTCCTAACTCTGTTTTTATTCTCCATAACTCAAAATATGTGAGTCTCACGGTTGAGAAGTGTGTTTGACATCATAACTCAGTATTTGTTTCATCACTCGATTCTTTGATTTTTCAGTGATGAGTTATGAAAACTGAAAATACATTTTAGGTGTTTTCAGTTTCCATAACTCTGTTTTCAATGGCATTTTTATAATTAAACACACACTGAGGGACCCATCCAGCCACAACTTTTGCCTTTTTTTTTTTTTCTTTCATTGGTTTGGTGTGTTTCTGGGTTTGGTTTTTTTTTTTTTTTTTTTTTTTTTTCTTTTCACTAGGTTCGGTGAGTTTGGGTATTGGGGGTGAAAAAAAAAAAAAAGTAAAAGCTGCACCAAGTCAATCCGTGGGTCCCACAAAAAAGTAGAAAAATTAAGTGATGAGAAACTAAGTGATGGTGCCAAACGGGAGAGGTGTAGGGAATTGGGGTATTTTAAGTGATGAGTGACGAAAATTGAGTGAGGAGTGATGAGTGATGAAAAAAAAATCCAAACATGGCCTTGATAGCTTGGATCCATCTTATAATCTGTTGAAGGCCGATTTTTTGTCATTAGTCAGGCCCATACTCTAGTTTTAAGGCTTAGGCTCTGCAAGGCCATAATAGAGTTATGGGTGAGGTGGGTTTGGTTCCACCGCGGAAGATAAATCTGTTTTTCAGAACCAATCTGTGCGCAAACACCAGTCCAAAATTCCAAGAGGGAAAAATACATATATGTATGTGAAGGAACTAAAAGAGTTAGAGAGAAAAATAAATAGTTTAATGAATTTTATTATTTATTTGTGAAACCCAAAATATTAGTTCCCAGAACCACAAGGCCTTCAAATTCATGGAATCCCAGACACAACAATACATATATACAAATAAAGGAACTAAGAAAAGTTTAAAACAAAGTGAATGCTTCGATGAACTTTATTATTTTTTGCGGAACCTAAAATACTGGTTCCTAGAATTACAAGACCTTTAAATCCCAAGTTCCACAGACTTCAATAGAGCTTTTAGGATCCACAAGACTTGTGAGACTTGGAAGCCAAGATCAATATGGTTTTCATAAATACAAGTTCTATTAGTATAGATTTTCTTTCTACAATGCTTCTTTTTTCTTAAAGAGTCTAGGGAAAAAGTCCACAAAGCCTATAAATCCCAAACTTCGCGGACGTAAGTAGCTCCTTGAGACTCTACAAGACTTGTGAGATCTGGAATCTTTAATCAGTGTGGAGACCCCAAGTATTTCTTCAAGTTGAAATTTCTATTCACACAATATTTCTTCCCAAGGTCCTCAACCTAGGCTGGTTTTCCTTGCTTATTTTTCCTGATACTGTGTAGATCTTAGGTGCTCAGTGTTTCTCTCCTCCTCCCTTAAATTTGCCTTGATGATCTTTTTATAGTGGGTATGCTTTGGTTCCTTGAAACGGAGCAACTTTTAGTTCGCTAGATCAACAATGGCCTTTTGCCATGATTCTGAAGGAGTTCTTGGTTTTCTTTTCTTTTTCCATTCTTATTTTGTTTTCCTGGGAACCCACATTTGAAAGTATTTTAATTGTTTTCTCTTCATAGAAAGTGATGTACCAGATGTCATTTGAGTTCAACGAGGAGATGGTCCATTCTCAAGGCTGAGAAAGGGACATTTCGAAGGTTCTTTGGGCTAATAGTGACTTTTCTTATTGGCTCTTTTTCTTGAAAGTAGTGTAAATGTTTTTTTTTTTTTTAGATGGGTGAACTCTGAAAGCCTCCTAAGCATCTTCCTCCTTTTGCTTTTCCCTCTGACCGAGGTCCCTCAAATCTTTTCATATAGATTAGTCAATTTTCAATTCCAAAGTTTCAATACCTTTTGGAGCAAAGTGCGTCTCCTTCATTCTTCCCTTACCAATGAACTCGATCCTGGTGGTTGGTTCCTTGGTGGGCTCTTATGGGCTTGCCCTATATTTTATTGGACTTTCCAAGGACCCTTTTCAATGACCATTTTTCTTGGGTCATTTTCTCTCTTTATTTGCTAATAGGCTTTTACCCCATTTTGCATGGTTCTTCAGCCTCTTTTACAAGTGTCTTTATAGAACAATGGGTCCTTTGTATTCACATAAGGCCCATAGTCTAGTTCCCCGAGTTTTGGGTATCAACATAATCTATGTAATATGTACTCAAATATAATTAGTTACTTGATGCTCTATGAAAGCTTCCATTTCTTCTCAAGGTAATTACCACTAGATATATAAGTCAATGTGATTAACCGGACATCTTTCTTTACATACTACTTTGACCTTTCATGATTAGCCATTACAACTATGTATTACACATATTCCAGCTAATGATGACATAAACTGATAAAAGCACTAATTCTCTCATGTTTGACACAATTGGTGCTAAAACCAACTTAAGACAGTTGTATACACATCTAACTTAATAAAAGCAGTGTCCTAATAACACAAAGCACATCCATTTGCAGCATGAGATAGCTTGTTGGCTTACATCAATGGTACACACATGCAACTATCCATGCTACAATTATAACACAAAGCCGTTTGATTTGATCACGTGTAAAAGAAGTTGAAAAACAAAATCAATATACACTGTTACGTGCCTAGTTTTTATTTAATTTTAATTTTGTTATTAGGAGTTGGGTAATTAGATAATGATCTTAGTCTTGAATAAATCTTATCGACTTGTAGTGATAAAGATTAGGTTCCTTTTGAACTTAATGTTAACTTATTTTGTAAAGCCATCTATTTATATAGTAAGTTCAAAAATATCATTATTGAGTGAGTTTTCACTTTGAAGGTCTAGCCTCGTAGTCCATTTATCAATTAGGATGTCTTGGTTCCCTTGAAGCAACCAACAAACCAATTGGGTTTGTATCATACACTTCCACTTTGGTAAGTTACGCAGGCACTCAATGAGTTTTGAATCTATGACCTCACCATCTATCCATTCATAATTTCTTATTAGAAAAAGAAGTAACATTTGGGCTATAGCTCATCAACATGTGACACGGAGCAACAACATTTCCATATACGCTATGCACTATGCAAGATTGCTACAAAAATAATGCACTAAACTTAAGTAGAAAACAAGTAGTATAAATGATAAATTAGTTATACATTAGCTATACATGTACCTTTGGTAACCGAATAAAAAGATCAACATTTATATCAGGCTTCACTATGCATTGTATTGCGTAACTCCCACCAATTTCAATAGAAGCTAGCTTCTTGAATTTGAACTCAACTTTGTCCATACCAATGTCTCTCACAAAACTAGGAGCTTCATCTGCTGTCACCTATCTATCAAGCTCAATTACTAACTAATAAAACATTTTTATCAAAAATTTATTCCATTTCTTTTTTTTTTTCTTGGCTGCCAAACAGAGAATTATAGCCCTAGGGTTTTGGAAAGAGAGTAGAGAGCAAACATTACCTTTAATTCATCAGGGATTTTATCGATGGCATCTTTGATTGCCGAAACGGTGTCATTAACGTGCTTAGTTAAGGCAGGCGAGTAGTCGAGGGTGACCTCCTTCAAGAGCTCCCTCACTTTCAAGTCCATGGAGTCTGACTCCATTGTTGTTTACTATGGTGTTTTTGCCTTTGGCAATGGAGTAACGGTTTTGGTGAAGGGAAGCTCGGTTTAGTGTTACTCGAAAATTAGGGTTTTACTCAGGGTTTAAGTTTTAATAAAAAAAAAACAAAAGAGCCGAAAAGTCATAACCCACGCTAGTACTTTAACTTCAGGTTTATGGGCTTTCAAGCCCATGATACACACTCAATAATGTCGGGGTTTACATAAATTTGGACTTTTTTTCTTATTTTTTTTGTTGGAAAATGGGAAGGGGCCAACTATGCACCCAATAAGTTAGAATAAAGTAGGCCTAACTATCAGCACTTCTTTGAATGGTATGAGGCCCAAATGGCTTTCTAACTACCCGTTAACAAAATTGGAAAATCCCATGAAGAGAGGGTAAAACACTAAAACTTATGTATAGGTTTTTTTTTTAAAAAAAATTTATAAATGTATACGCATAAGATTCTCAATTAAATTAAATTTAGTAATTTGATTGCATTTACCAATTAATCACATGATTTAATTTAATAACTTTTAAAAAAACACTATTTTTCATGGATCGGTGTATACAACAATGTTGAATTCAATTGAAAACATGACCTACAACATCTAAAGTAGGGGTGTGCAACTAACCCATCGATCCACTAAAACCAAACCAGTCTAACCTAATCCGCCAAGTTGGGTTAGTTTTTAGGAGTTGATGGGTAGGGTTGGGTTGCCAAAATAAAATTTGCTATGGGTTAGGTCGGGTATAGGTTAGTAGATTCATAAATCCATCTAACCCGACCACATATATTTAAAATATATATTACATGGTTTTATTATTTAATTATCGTATGGTTTGATGGACTAATAAAATAATTTGTGTTAGTTTGATGCTATGCTCAAGTTTATAAAATTATATATTGGCCGTTATTTGTGATTTAGTATTATGTTCAAGTTTGATTAATGCATCAAACCAAAACAAATTAGATTATAAATCTTCTATTATTTGTGTTGGTAATCTTATAAATCTGTTGTTCTACTGCTCAGTTGGAAAAAAAAAAAATTTTTGTCCAACCTGATTTATATGGGTTGGACCCCTATAATGAGTTGGGTTGGGTTATATTGGATTTTTTCAACCTGATCATGGTGGTTGGATTGGAAAAAAAAAATCGTCAACCCAACTCATGCAAACCCTTAATCTAAAGAATTGAACATGACTTCTTTACGTGAATGAAAAATCTGGGAGGTGGGGTTAAGTGAACATATATACATAATTAGAATTAGAACAATGTCAAAATTCTCCATTATGTCTTTTACTACATATCTATGATAAATTATCAGTATTTATGGACATTAGATGAGTAGCATCTGCTCACATCAGTGTCTTTTCATTTTAGAAGTTTGAAATATGAATCCCTCTCTTACTTACACTTAAAAAAGAAAGGGAAAAAAAGGTCAATGATAAATTTTCCTAATATAACAATCATGAAGTGGGAGTAATTGGTTTAAATATCTCCATCCATTCTTTTTTTAAGTAACCGATGATAGGCCAAAAACATATTGACCCCTTGTGATGAATTAATTTATTAATTAGCCAAGTTTATTAATTAATCAAATTAACATGCAAGATGCATGGTAGCACAAACAAATCACCAATTACCTAAAGTATGCAGCGGAAAATAAATTGACACAGGTGATTTGTTTATGAATGGGGAAAACCTACATAGCAAAAACCCCACCGAATGATTTTAAGGTTACCATTCCCAAGAATCCACTATTATCACAACAAGCGGTTACAAGTAAAAGAATTCTAGTACCTTATACCAACCTACAGTTGAACCCTTACCCCAATACCCAATTGGACTTGTTCTGTAGTGACAATCTCTCCTTTCAATGCACGGCTCCCAATATGTGACTAACTAATTGCGCGGATCCCAGTACGTGACTTGATTCACCAACTAAAGAAGGATGTTGGCTGCTAGGTTCTTCAGTTCATCTAGACAATGAAGATCATGAAGTTGCTTGGTCACAAAACCATACGGTGTACAAACACAGCAGCTTTTTCAAGAGAGAGATGAACTAGGGCAAACTCTATCTCCAGTCACAATTTTGCATGAACAATCTTTTCCACAGACAAGAGCAACCTTTGATGGCCCTTAAAACAATCCTTATATATGTTTAGGGTTGTGAGAAAAGAAAGCACAAACATACAATCACGGATTGAATGAAAAACAGACCAGAAATTCTGAATTTCATAAACCTCGATAGATACCTTATCTATTGAGCTGCTGTCAAGCCACGGGCTAGAACAGCTCTTCAAGTCTCGATAGATGCTAGCTATAGAGCTAGGTGTCGAGATTTAATGAACAACACTTTTTACACTTGAATCTTGGACAGACTTTCATGGCTTTAACACTTGATCTTGAAACAAAATTTCTTGAAGTATTAAACACATCTTAGATCTACCCAAATACAAGTAAAGTGCGTTTTGTCAAAGGATTAGCCAATTACATAAAATAGTGACATATGTTCCTAACATGTGAAACACATATATTCTAACAATTTTCCCTTTTGGCAATCCGTGATAAAACCATAACAAACAAATGAACATATGAGAGAAGTCATAAATTACTCAACTCATACTTACTTGTTGAATACAATAAAATCTATCCTAACACAAACTCTTGAAAAACTTTGCAAGAAGAGAGTTTATAGTAAATAGACTTTGACAACCTGTATTTTTGAACCACTTTAAACAAAACTCATCAAGGCATCTTAACGTGAAATAGAAATAATAGATTGCATACAAGATAGAAGAAGCATGTGCATAAAGAGAGAAAAGAAACAACACATGGAGAAATAGGTGAAAGAACTGTAATAACAACCTCAAATGTATATATATCAACAAGTACAAGGTTTGCTATCACAATGTGATCACAAGATCTAAGGTACATGAGATAAATGTATCTAAAAAGGAAAGAAAAGAAAAAAAAATACATAATATCCTCACTACATCCCTTAATATCAACACTTACATCCAAAACTACTCCCCCTTTTTGTCATGAGTGACAAATGGTAAGTATCAAGTAGACATCTCATCAGCACTGGAAGAGCTAGAATCTTTATCATCATCACCATCATCGTCGGTGTCATCATTGTTGGATGCCTCAGGAGGTGGAAAGAGAGACTCTACGAAACCACCAAGGCGAGCTTGCCGTCTGGCAATATGGCCTACACGAATGTCCACCTGACACAACTCATCAGTGAGCGCGTCAAGGCGAGCATCCATACGCTGAAGCTGCGCTATGATAGCATTCAGAGTCACACCACCCGCAGAAGAAGAAGAAGCGGAGGTGGATGGAGCTGAAGAAGTAGGAGGAGCTGCTGACCCGAACTGCCTCGATCAAAACTGTGCCTCGCTCCGTTTAACGATAGCGGCATCTATAGCACCCATGACAGAGAAGTGGTCGGACACGAGAAAGGGAGCAGAAAAATGGCATAAAATCCACATGATAGCTGAGGGGAAGATGAGCTTATCATTGGTCGTCATATCCCTATAAACATCTATGAGAGAAAGAATTAAATGAGAGGGAAAATCTATAATGAGAAGCTCTAAAAGAGAAAGCAAAAACCGAGCACGAGGCTTTATAATAGTGTTATAATGAGATAAGGGATGTAACACAAAAGTCATAACCATGTTCATGAATCTAGGACCTTTAGCAAAGGTTGAACATGGAGTAAACTGACGCTCGCTCCAATCTGAGGGACACTCATAGAAAGCGGACATCAACTCATCTTTGGACATAGTCCTCAGACGCTCATAATCAGGGTAGTCAGGATATGCTACCTTGGGGACATGGAGCACCTCGGATACAATATCCGGTGTGACCATAATGCGCGTACCTCGAACGTGAGTGACAAGGAGAGGTACTGAATAATCGAATCCATGCATATTGGAGTAAAACTCCTGGACCAGCACGAATGGACAAGTGACTGGGACGTCACACAGTGACTCCCAACCCCTACTGTGAATGATAGTTTGCCAACTTGACTTGGCGTTCCGAATGAACACCTCGTCAAGAAAAGTTCTCAAAGAAGTCCTTCTTGGCCTTCTCATCATGGAACCGGATGTGTGAGGGATTAGAATCAGAAGAAGTGGATGCCCCGAAATGAAGAGGGTTTCGAGATGGAATAGATTTACATTTAGATGCTATAGAAGCAACTAACGTAAACTAGAGAACGAGAGAGAGGGAGAAAGAGACAATCAGAAAAGTCCCAAGCAGTTCAAATATATCAAAATATATTGAAAAGAGAGAACTTATGCATGAGAATGCATGAATATGTGACATGCAATATAAAAAATATCATGGACTCAACCCAATCCAATCATACCAGCACACAAGCAGTTTAACAGATATAACACACATCTAAATGCATGAAAATATAGTTATAATGCACATGAGATGCAATGCATGAAGATTTTAAAAACATTTTCACAAAAACCAACCCAAAAATTTCACAATAACTTCATCAATTTTGAAAAACCCCCAAAAAATTTCAAAAAAACCCAAAAATCTAGGTCTAATGCATGAAATGCATGAAAAAAGATGGATTTAGGAGCCTTACCAGTGAATAAACACTTGATCTAGGCCAAAAATCAATTTAGGATGAAGTTTGGAGTGAGAGAGAGAAGTTTGAGAGGTGAGAGGACACAGACAGATCGAGAAAGATCAAGGCAATAGAAGATTGGATCGTGCTGAACGAATATGTAGAGGTTCAGTAATTCTAGATAGATGGCAGGTGTCTAGAGGTGTCAAGCTTTAAAAGCTTCGACAGATGTAGCTATCGAGAAGAAGTCCAAAGGTGTCTACAGTAAAATAAGCTCGATGGATCGAAAAGGTATCGAAGAGCTATCAAAGGGACAGAAACTTTCTCGATCGATCCACCTAGCTATCGAGAGGTGTCGAGATTACAATAAAAATCAACTGAAGAGCTCGATAGATAAGCCAGGTATCGAGATGTGTCGAAGAGCTGTCGAGATTGCTTAAAAACAGTTTTTCAAGAAGGGAAAAACACAGACATGAATGCAATCAAACTTGCAACTCAACTAAGGATCCAAACAATCACTTTGAACTCTCAAAATCATCTCTCAATCAAAAAGATGTTAAGCACATAGATCCCAAAACACACACACACACACACACACACACACACACACACACATACACACACACACACACACTAAACAAGTCTAACAAATTTTATATTTAAAAAATAAGTCAAGACAGTTTAGTGAGTATACATTAACACATGTAAACCTGGTGATGGCCAAATCACATTGTACCTGCACATGCATTAAGAGTAGCAAAGAATATTACATGTTATGTGTGAAAAATATCACAAGATTGCATAAGTGTATACATGTTATGACGATTTGAGATATGAGAAAATCACTTTAACTCACACATAATCATAATTGTTTGATGGGGACTATCACCTTTGAGGTACTTCCTATAACTCACACATCTCTTAGAGTACACGCTTGCAATCATATAAAGCATTTTGATTTTTTTGCTTTTATTTTTCTTTGCATATTTTTCTTTTAATAAGCATATCATGCATGAGCATATAAGAGAAAAAAAGAAGAAGGAGATACCCAATTATGTTAAGCTTATGACATTGCACTTTTACTATGCCGAAGCATATGGATGTCATTTCATGATTGGCAGACAACAGTGGTGAGATAGTTATTTATGCCTTTCTCTTAGGATTTTCTAGTCCTTCCCATCAAAAAGAGTGATACAAGTGTTAAGTACAAGAAACTACTTAACATTACTCATCACAAACACGAGCCACAAAGCTCACTTATTTAGTTGTGCATAGAGATGCTCATCTAAACTACAAAAGATACAAAGTTTAGAAAATTTGTTTCAATAGCCATCCAAGGTACACATGTACCAATGTACACAAATACACATTATTTTTGTATTTTTCAATTTTTTTTATATGAAAAACAAAATTAAACAAAACTGAAAATAAAACTACCAAAAACATGCTAACCAAAACACAGCAATGCATAAAGCTAGACTGACTTAAAAACACAAAAGCAAGACACACAAGTAATGCAACAAACAAAAAAGGGGGATAGAGATAGAGTAAGTGACTGAATCACTTGGAGCCCTTTTTCTTCCACACCTTAGAAGAACATTTCTGTTTAGCAAACCCTTAATTCGGTGGTGAAAGGGAAGAGTTAAAATCGTTCAAGTTCGAAAGGAACATGAGGGCTTTGAGAAGATCTCCAAGGGGAGCAAAAGTAGGTGGAAACTGATTCTAGTTTCCCGATGCGATCATGTCGTTGCTCTGTTGAGTGGCTAACCATTTATAGCAATTAGGTCGAGTATAACCGGCTGTTCCACAGTGATGACAAAGATGTTGCTTCTTCTTTTAGGATTTTGAGAGTTAGCCTTCTTAGCCCTAGGATTTTTAGTCTCATTCTTAGCAAGTTTAGGGGGTGCTCCTAAGATAGACTTACCTTTGTCTATGTTCTCACTAGCTAAGTCATTTTTAACATCATTATTCTCAGTTTCAACATTATTAGCAAGAGGAACAAAAACAGTACTACTGGAAGAGGCAATGTTAGAGGGAGAGAAATCATACCCTAAACCAGTTCTGTCGAAAGCAGATTTTTGTAGGCTGAGCATCTTATCAAGCTTTGCACTTGAATTCCTCTCCAACTGAACTCTGACTTGAAATAGCTCCGCTTCAAGCTTCTTGGTCTTCTCAGCCAAGAAATTGTTTTCAAACCTAAGTGGTCCAATAGTCTGATTAGGTTCATCAAACTTTGTGGAGAGTTCTTTACATTCAAGCTCCACATCACTAAGCTTCTTGGTGGCCAGCCTATACAACTCATGCTTTTCTGAGATCTTGTGTAAATTTTCATAGGCAGTGTGGATGTCATATTGTTCATCCATCTTTTCAAACTTTGACTCCACCATGTCTTCTTCTTCATCCACATCTTCTTCAATCCCATCAGTAGAATTAACTGTGGCAGGGAAGGCATTTAGGATTCCGTTATCATCATTGTCGGAATCATCTTTAGGCTCGATGTTGCTTAATGTAGCAGCAAGTGCCTTGCTCTACCCAATGGTCTTGAGATATGTGGAGCACTCCTGTTTCAAGTGTTCGAAGCCTTGACACCCAAAGCACTTTGGTTTTGAGGGAACAATGTACTGACCGCCATCCCTTGAATCCTTCTTCCCTTTGTCTTGACTCTTAGACTGAGAAGAACTTGACTGTCTACGGTCTTTGTCGAAGCCCTTTGCATTAGTATTCTTTATGAACTTCTTGAATTGCCGGGTAATGTAAGGCCTCATCTTAGAATCTTTATCATCTGAAGACTCATTCGTGTCACTACACTTGGCCTTCAGTGCCATGCTCTTGCTCTTACTCAACTTCCTGATCCTAGACAAACCCAACTCATACATCTACAGATTGCCAACTAACTCTGTCAAAGGAATTTTGTCAATATCCTTTGATTCCTCAATTGAAGTGATCTTGGCATGAAATCTCTCGGGTAGAGATCTGAGCACCTTTCTCACAATCTTGGGTTCATGAATGGTTTCCCCAAGATTAAAAGTTGAGTTTACTATGTCCTTGAACTTGGCATAGAACTCATCAAATGACTCATCCTTCTCCATTTTAATATCTTTGAAGCTTGTAGCGAGCCTTTGCAGCTTCGAATCCTTGACAGCCTTGGTTCCCTCATAGGTTGTCTGGAGGATGGTCCATGCTTCTTTAGCAGTTTCAGTAGAGGATATCTTCTTGAAATCCTCGTTGGTGGTTGCACTGAGCAACGCATTCAATGTTCTGCTGTTGAAGTTTGCCGCCTTGATCTTAGCATCATCCCGATCGGCCAGCGCTTCCGTAGGCTTGGTCCAACCTATCTCCACAGCTTGCCACACCTTCTCATTTAGAGATTGCAAGAAAGCTTTCATGCGTACTTTCTAGTATGCATAGTTAGTGCCATCAAATAAAGGAGGTATAATAAGAGACTGTCCTCTATCCATAACAAACAGGGGTCAATAGATCACATAACAAAAATTAAAACCTAATCAGAGTGTGCCTGCTCTGATACCACTTGATAGGCCAAAAACGTATTGACCCATTGTGATAAATTAATTGATTAATTAGCCAAGTTTATTAATTAATCAAATTAATATGCAAGATGCGTGGTAGCACAAACAAATCACCAATTACCTAAAGTATGCAGTGGAAAATAATTGACACATGTGATTTGTTTACGAATGGAGAAAACCTACACAGTAAAAACCCCATCAGGTGATTTTAAGATCACCACTCCCGAGAATCCACTATTATCACAACAAGCGGTTACAAGTGAAGAAATCTCAGTATCTTATACCAACCTATAGTTGAACCTTTACCCCAATACCCAATTGGACTTATTCTGTAGTGACAGTCTCTTCTTTCAATGCATGGCTCCCCGTACGTGACTAACCAATTGCGCAGATCCTAGTACGTGACTTGATTCACTAATTAGAGAAGGATGTTGGCTACAAAGTTCTTCAGTTCATCTAGACAATGAAGATCATAAAGTTGTTTGGTCACAAAACCCTACGATGTACAAACACAACAACTTCTTCAAGAGAGAGATGAACTAAGGCAAACTCTGTCTTTAGTCACAATTTTGCATGAACAATCTTTTCCACACACGTGAGCAACCTTTGACGGCCCTTAAAACAATCTTTATTTATGTTTAGGGTTGTGACAAAAGAAAGCCCAAACATATAATCACGGATTGGATGAAAAACAGACTAGAAATTCTAAATTTCATAAACCTCGACAGATACCCTATCTGTCGAGCTGCTATCGACCCACGGGCTGGAACAACTCTTCAAGTCTCGATAGATGCTAACTGTCGAGCTAGGTGTCGAGATTTAATGAACAACACTTTTCACACTTGAATCTTGGACAAACTTTCATGGCTTTAACATTTGATCTTGAAACAAGATTTCTTGAAATATTAAACACATCCTAGATCTACCCAAATACAAGTAAAATGCATTTTGTCAAAGGATTAACCAATTACATAAAATAGTGACATATGTTCCTAACATGTGAAACACATATGTCCTAACAACCCATTTATTTACAAAAAAAAAAAAAAAACAATCTTAATAGTGTTTAACAGAAAATCATCAAAATATTTAACAAGGATATAAAGAATTAAATTTTGACAATAATTTTTTCCACTAATTATTTAATAATGTGATTTACTTTCTACTTTACAACCAAGCATATAATAGTCAATTTGTTTTTACTTATTTTATTGTATTTAGTTGTAATCATGAAAATAAGATGGTCAATATGTTTTTATTGTTTGGCTTACATACAAAATCATTAACATTTCTTACTCATTAGTTCATATTCATAAACACTAAAACAACAAATCTGTAGTGGTATATAGATAATGCCATCCATTTTTTAATTATTACAACCAATAAACTTTTTATTATCTTTTTGGGGGTAAAAGAATAATAGAACTCCATAAAATTATATATTGCATTTTTTTTCCAAGTATGGAGAATTAGTTAAAATACAATTTACATGAGTATTGTGAGTGTTGTGGGTGGTATCCCCTTTTTGATATGTCGTCAAATCAGTTTATTATTGCGAATGCGAGGTACGTAGTAATCAATATCCCTAAATGCAATTAAGACTCAAGACTAGCTTGAACCTAAGAGTACGCTAATATCTCTACAAGAGAAAGAGAGACAAAAGAGACTGAGAGAAAGAGAGACGTGAGCGCTAGATGCAAGACTTATCGACTGATTCATGTTTGTGTTAATGTAACAACAAATTTCCAAGAAGAGATCTATGAATCAATGCCTCCAGTGACTTCACTCTATATAAATCAAACATGTATTCCACTACAAATATTTTTATATCACAAACCCAAAAACCAAATGTTGTCAAACAATTCATATGTGAACACCAAAACATATGACACAAAGGAAAACTTATAGTATTTTTTTTTTCTGCATATGCATTTAGTATTTATTTATTTATAAAGATGGAAAGTTGGTTCAAAAAGGGATAAAGCAAGTTAAGGCCAAGAGTATGAAGAGTCACCATTGTCATACATCTTTCACACTCCTTTCTCCCACCATCTCTTTTTTTTTTTTTAGAGTGCTTTCTGTTGTGCAACATTAGAAGCTCTAACATCAATTATTACGATTTGGGGCTTGCAGAAGTATGTTCACATGAATAAGAAAATAAAACATCCATAGGAGACAACAATATTTAAATGTGATTTGCTAACTCCGTGCCTACATTAGCGAGCAATGCTAAACCAATCCACTATCAACGATATACATTATAATGACATTAATCAACACTAACAACTCACGCAAACAACACTCACAAACCGAATACCCCAATATAGTTAATAATTTCCTCACATTCACAAAACAAACAAATTTTCAACACACAATCACGAGTAATCTTTCAACCCCAAATAATCTACGAGTTACTTTTTAAAGAAACCCACTCATGTTATTCTAGGAGCTTTATCCTCTCTCTATGTGGGAGGAACCTTGGGCAAAAGCCACCAAACCTTTGCAACAATGCCTATTTATAGGACTCCAATTTTCTTCCTTGATTGACAAAGAATACCCATTACTTTTTCAATAAGGAATACTTTTCCTTTTATATCAAGGAGAATGGTCTTCCATACCAAGGAAAAAAATTTCCTTCTACACAAAGGAAATCCAAACAAAGATTAATTATGAATTTTTGGTAATATTCAACAAATCTCCACCTTAACTCAAATTCCACTCCATTCTTCATCAAATGAACTCAACCTTAATCCAAAGAAAGTTTTCCTTGGACAACTTGATCATTGATTCCACATCTAAGGCCAAACTTGTGCGCACATTTAAACCAATGTCAATGTGCATTAGACATAATCTTCTCTTTAACTTCACCAAAATCCAACATTGAGCTCTAATACCTATTGTTATGTAACAACGAGAGCTCTAACATTAATTATTATGATTTGAGCTTTGATCATTAAGCACAATCTTCTCTTTAACTTCACCAAAATTCAACATTAAGCTCTGATGCCTATTGTTGTGCAACAACGAAAACCCTAACATCAATTATTATGATTTGGGGCTAGCAGAAGCACATTCACATTCACATTCACAAGAAAATAAAACAACCACAAGAGATAACAACATTTAATGTGATTTGACTAAGTCCATGCCTATGTCCAATGGCAATCCCAAACCAAAACTAATTAAAAATTTAAGGAAATATTCAACACTTTCTATGTTTGGTGAAACATAAATGAAATAAAACTCTTCAAAATATGACATGAAATTTATGCTTCCTTAACCACCTCACTTGCCCCTATTCACTATATCTCTAAGAAATCTCAACTTACTAAGTCAAACTCCACACAACCCAAACATGCAATTTTCATTATCTATTATTACAACTAGTCAACTAGCATGTAATCCGTGCTTACGCATGGAAATATTAACAATTGTGATGATAAAATATTTATCTTGGTAGATTCAGTTTCCAAATTGAGCATTATGAATGGAGATAACATAACACCAACATTTAAAAATCAAATTGGACACATAGCACCAAATTAAACTACAATTAGAAATTGGACACATAACACAAAATTAACGACAAGAACTGATCATTGAGCTCGGGATCTTCTTGGAGGCGCTAATGAAGCGGTAATGTATGAGAGTGTGAAGTAAGAAAAAGTAGGATTGAATATTGTGTTTGAACTTGGCCTTTCTCTTAGAAATCCGAGAGAAGGAGGAGAGGGTAGTGTGTGAATCTAGTTGGTAGAGGTTGAGAGAGAAGGAGGAGACATGGGATGATGATATGGCATTAGGAGGAGATGATGTTTTATTTTTATAGTCTTTCTCGTTGGACTCCTTGATTTTGATAGTGGGATTAGAAGAGCTCCAAACTTTATTGAGTTCACCCATAAAAGTGTGCAGGTGAAATGTTCTTGTTTAGGCCAATGAGCATTATCATTGTGATTTTCTTGGCTTCCATGTTAAATGTTAATGCATCATTTATTTGGGCACAAACATTAGAAAATTTAGATAAAATACATGACACAAAATTGGAGTCCAATTTATAATTTAATTAGATTTTTGAGTTCACCCATAAAAGTGTGTAGGTGAGATGTTCTTGCTTAGGTCAATGAGCATTATCATTGTGATTTTCTTGGCTTCCGTGTTAAATATTAATGCATCATTTATTTGGGCACAAAAATTAGAAAATTTAAATAAGATACATGACACAAAATTGGAGTTCAATTTATAATCTAATTAGATTTTTTTTTTTGAGTTTTGGTTAGGACAAGTGGCACAAAATTGAGAATAAAAATCTAGACACATGGCACAAAATTGAAACTCTAATTTGAAATTCTATTTGAGTTTCTCTCTGCTTCACCTATTATTATATATATAGATTAAGAAAATAGGAAATGTTAGTTACTATTTCATGAAATCTCTTAAACACTCCTAATATTTACTTAACATTATTCCTTTTTAAAAAAATTATTACTAGAGAATAGGAAAAGTTAAGTTGTCTATTTTTTGAAATCTCTAAAACACCTTAATTTTTACTTAACACTATTCCATTCAAAAAAATAATCAAAGAGTATATAAATAAATTCACTTAATATAAGTCTTGATTAAAATTTCAAACTGCAAAATATGTTTCCCACTTCCCATTAATTTTATTTTTAGTTTCTATAAGAAGTCACTACCTATCAGTTACTCTAATTTTGAATTCAGAAATAAATAAACACTCCTATTATAAAATTGTTACTATCAATAAAAACAAATAGCAATTACTAAATTTTAGGGTTTATGGGTTTGATAATTACCAAAATAGATAGGATTGTGCTCATATCTAGTACCAAAAAATAACACACCCATACCCACCCAAAATAATGGCCTTAACTCACCTTACCCACTTGTACCAACTTAGAGCAATTGCATCAGTGTGTCTAAAATACAAAAAGTGCAAAAATTTACACAAAATAGCATAAAAAACATATGCATTAATGTTTGTATAACTTTGTAAATATTTAATCTTGTTACAATAACCGTGTATATATACACGGTTACTGTAACTTTGCATTTAATATATATTTTTTCTCTCTTCTTCTCTCTGGTCCCTCTCGCTCTCACACTCACTCTCTTTTTTTCTCATCTTAGACCATTCCAAACATGGTTTTAAAAACTGAACCGGATTGGTTGGTCCGCCCGGTTTAATCGGGAACCGGCCTTCAATCCGGTCTGGTTATGGACAAACATTGAAAATAGATTAAAAATCGGGAAAATTTGAAAACTGGCCAGTTCAACCGAAGAACCAAGAATCAGCATGGTCAAACTGGTTACTAACTGGTTGGGATTTCTTGTCCTTTTCCCAGCCTAAAACTACGTTCTTTTGGCCAGGAACCTAAAATCTAACCCTAAAGACTAAAGTCCTAACTCCTAAACACTCTCACACTGTCATCTCATGCCTCAATCCTCATCTCAAGCTCTCTGCCTCTCTGCCTCACTCTCACGGTCTCACCTCATGCATGCCTTTGAATTTTTTTTTTTTCCAATCTCAAGCCTAAGGTTCGGTTTTTATGTGAAATTCTATGGTTTTGTGGTTGATTTGTTACTGGGTTTGCTTTGTTTTTTTATTTATTTTTGTGCTTAGAAATATTTTGGTGGTGTTTTAGTATTGTGCTTGGGAATTTTGTTGGGATCTGGTTGTTGTTTCCAGCATCAACGGATGAGTCCCCAAACACGATAATTGCTGGAACTTTGGCACAAGTTCTGGCAACTAGTATTAGAAGAAAAAGGGTTAAAAGGAACCATTTGATATACATGTATGCCATTTGATATACAAAGTTTGTACTACTTGTCTGAAACAACCTTCAACGTTGAAGTAGAGTAGGGCTGTTGTGATAAATAAATATCGGTTGGAAAATAAACGAGTCAGCTTGATTCAAAGTTTAGGGTAGATAGGTGGTTGGGAGTTTTAATTGCTATACAAACATGAAGATACTTACACTATGCTACTTGCCTTGTAGAGTGGAAAATTAAGTCTTATACCGCGCCCTCAATTAACTGGTATAGATAATATATAGATTTTGGTGGTGTTTTAGTATTGTGCTTGGGAATCTTGAGTGCTGCTTCAATCTAAGATTAAAAAGTTTAATATTTTGGTTCTGGTTTTTACATTTTATGGATAAAAATTTAGTGTTGGTTTATTATTGTGCTTAGAAATGTTGAGTGCTGCTTCAATCTAAGACCAATAGTTTGACTCTTATTAAAATTTTGGTTTTGGGCTGATCTGTTTCTAGGTTTTGCTTTTAATTATTTATATAATTTAAATAAGTAATAATTAAATTATTTATGACGTCACCGGTTCAACCATCGGTTGGACCCCGGTTCAACCATCGGTTAGACCCTGGTCCAACCATAAAACCGGTAATTAGCTCCTTTTTCGGTTCTTTCACCATACCGATTTTTAAAACCATGGTTCCAACTTCCAACCCTCTCGGCTCTCTCTTTCTCTCATCTCATAATAATCTTCCTCTAGCTTCCATGGCCGGACATCACACTGTCGATTGCCGCTCACCCATGCCACAGCCGTGGTGGTTTTCCTTTGTTCCTTGCCGCAAAGCCCTCTTTGATCTCACCCTCACTTTCATTCAATCTCACTCTCTTTATTCTCTTCACACCAAGCTTAGCCGCACCCAAACCCAAGCCGCTCGTCGCTTGCCACTACCACCTCTGTGGTGGTTTTACTTCTTCTATTTTTCTTTGTTTGATCTTTGGGTTTTGGGATTTTGATTTGGCTTGCTTGTTAAGATCTGATGTTGCTTTCATGTGCTTGGTTTGGATTAGATTTTAATTTCATGTGTATTTTGGTTGAATGGGGTTTCAAGTATAGTGGATTTGGCCAGTTTGACATTTCTTTGGATTTGGGTTTTGGGAGACTGGTTGCTCGATGAAGGATGGGTTGATGATGGTGACTAGGTGGATTGATGATGGTGGTTGAACTCATTGATGGTGGCTAGGTGGGTTGATGGTGGGTGTGGATTGATCATTGATGGTGGCTATTTGTTGGTGATTTTGGGTTGTATTGGGTCTGTAAGAGAGAGAGAGAGGCAGTGGGTGAGAGGGTTCTAGAGAGGAATGTGAAGGACATAATAATAAAAATGCAAAAGAATAAATATTTTATTGAATAAATTTTTAGAATAGATAAACTGATGTATGTGTTTTGTAAAAGTAACCATGTAAAATAGGAATTTTTTTTTTTTTTTTGTAAAATAGACAGAAATTTTTAAATCCCCTAATGCAATTGCTCTTAAAGAGGATATATATAAAAAATGTATTGTTGGGTATGAAGTTATTGTAATGTGGTGGATTATGAAACATAGTAAAGAATTATTCTCTACTAGTGCAGTTGATGATGTACTGTTACCAACTACACTAATAGAGAATAATTCTATACTATGTTTCATGGTCCATCACTTCCAATAACTTATGGACAAAACATGTGCCGTGGAGTTCAAGGCACCCACGCATATAGCAACTGATCGACAAGTAATATAATTAAGAACCCATATGCAACCCCCAGCCAATGTCACAAGTTATCATCTGGCAAATTTTCTTTATAAGTGTGCTATATTTAAAATAATGGACATGTTAATGAATTCTTAGACCTTAACGAAGATAATTAAACTCCAAATGCACATCCACTTATTCCATTGTATTCTCCTATAAGGAAAATTGGTAAAGAAACAATCACAACTTTATGTTCCAAGTCAATTTATACGCAAAGCATTAAAACTCAAAAATAATCAACCGAAGTTCCTGGCAGAAAAAGAAAAAGATGAAAGAGAAAGAAAACATTTCAATGGCTATAAGACTAAAGTACTTGGACCTCCTTAGAGGAGACAATTAGGGGTTACAGTGTTCCTTTTGGTCATGATACTGACAAGAAGTTTTCTTTCATAGGGCGGCTTATTAGAGAGGTTTCTCCTACTACAAACCCCCTTTTCTATGTGTTGGTCCACTAGTTTCTTCTTCTTACTCCCTTTTTCTTCTCTCTCCCACCATACTTAAATAAGTATATTACTTTAGCATTACCTGGCAAATCCCAGTCAACAACAAAATCACTAGACCAATCCCAGTCCAACTCTAGCTAAAAATTAAAAAAAAAAAGAAAAAGAAAAAAATAGTAGTATAGTATATTATGAGAAAGAAAGTTAAGAGAGATAGAGATAGACAGACATTCCAGTTGTATCTTGTTGCTTTTGAGGAATGTTAAATTTTTATGTCTTCCAAAGCTCATTAATAAAAATTCTTTATCCTCCTCCTCCTCCTCCTCCTCCTCCTAGGGCTTGTTTAACACATTTGCATGCATGCATGCAAGGAAAATCACTCCACGAAGCCCACGTGGCACGTTGATTAGCGATAATATAATAATAATTATTGCAGCCAGTGAGTCGTAGTGACTAGTATTTATTTTTTTCGTTATTGGTTTTAGCTCTAGCCACAGGATATCGCAGATACGATCTGCTTGGCTTTTTTACTTAATATTTCCTTGGAAAAGTGGAAACCCCAAACCAAGTGGGTCCCACCAAATCCAACTAGCCACATAACATCATGATTATTAATCCACCATATCTAAGAACGAATTGAATGCGTCTATTGAAATGTGACTTGTGAGGCGGTGAACCTTTATTAAAATTTTTCCCGTAGATTGATTAATTAAGCAAATCCCAGAGTTTCATTAATTACTAGGATTTTTTATAGGCATTAGAGCATGATTTAGCATAGAGCGTGTGAAACACAGCAACAAGTTAAAGAAAAGCAGTTGAGACAGTATAAGAGTAAGACTCACGTGGAATAAGGGTCGCGTAGGGATGCGTGTAAATGCATGTGTAAATGGCAATGTAACGCTTAGTGTCTTGGGCTTAATAATAATCGTAGTTTAAATTTTTTTTTTTTGCTTCTATCTCTCTATCTCGTAGTTTACAAAGTAAGAATAGAGAGCATCTTTTGGAAAGCGGTGGTCGTCCCGTTTGTCGAACTGTGGCTCTCACCAATCTCTAGACGATCTGATTCTCTCTCTCTCTCACTCTCTTTCTTGATGTTTTTTGAATCTTTTGATCGAATGGGGTCGATATTCCAGAGGAGTTTGTTCGGGCTTGGCTATGATGAATGTGGGGTCACTCTTTTACTATTTTTTATGTTTTTTTCTATTTAGTTCTTATATTTTTTTTAAAAATTTTTTTGACCTTTTCTTTTTTGAGTTTCTATCTTTGACCCAAGAGATCTCTCTCTCTCACGCTACGCCAAGAAGAAACCGATGCTGCTTTGATGATTGCAGTGAATCACATTTAGATACCTTTATCTCTCTCTCTCTCTCTCTCTCTCTCTCTTTAGCTTTTTATTTTTATTTTTTTTTTCTCTATAGCTAAAATCTTTGGATCTTCTTACTACTATTACTACCACGACTACCCCCACTAAATCTAAGAAAAAAAAAGCTAGCTATAGCATAGTTGTGATGGGTTTAGGATTCGGGACTTGAGGTTAGTATGATGACTAAATTGGCTTTGTTTTTGCTTCACGTGATTCTCACGGTACGGCTACTGCTACTGGGTTGTAGTTGTAGTAGTAAGCTTCAAAACTGGCTGTTGTTGTTGTTTGAGATTTTGACGGATTGGACACCCTATAACAACTTACGGTGTAGGGATGTTACAGAGTTTTGGTCATTGTTGTGTTGAAAAATATACTAGCGTCGCACATCAAATTATTGCCTATGCCAAGCGCCCATTAGCGCGTGATAATTACCAACTCACATTGCATGACAATAAGTAGAGAGACATCAATTAAATTTTTTATTTTTTTTTTTATTTCACTTTTCAATTAATCCATGTGAATTGGTTTGAATCATTGTCAAAGTTGAATAATTTAGGTGGTGTTTGGATTTTGTCAAATTCTGTTAACAAAATTGAGTTTTGTTAACTCATAACCTAAAAATTGTGGGCCCCACATCACTAAAGTTTGTTTGGCTGATTTTCATGGGTATTAACTCAGTTAACAAAACTGAGTTTTTTGCAATTTGAGTTAACAAATTCGAAAAATCACTTGGGCTATTTTCAAGTGATGAGTTATGTTAACTCAGTGGTATTGGCGTAATTTCGGAGAAGATTTCGGCCCCACAGCAGAGTGTTGTAATATCACTGCAGACCACTTACATCACTGCACAGCAACTGAGCTCCCAACGGCACTTTTGCATTTGCTTTCCCAACTACCGAGCTTCACAGCCTTCACTCCCATCTCAGTTTCCCTTTTCCTTCTCCCAAACTTACAGCACCTTCAGCCCACAACTCTGTTCACCGATTTTTGTGACCGGTGAGACCCAAATTCAGCCCTTCCATCTGCTAGGTTTTATTTTGATATTTTTTGTTTTTTCCATGTTCCCCCATTTCCATTTTCCTCCATTTTTTGTGTTGTGTTTATTGAAGCTGCTGGGTACGGTTCGTTGATGGGTGTTGTTTTTCCATTTTCCTCCATTTCCATGCCTAAAACAGAGAGAGAGTTTTTCTTTACCTTTTTAGCAGAGAAATACTAAAATTCGTTGATGGGTATTTAGAACTTGCTCTTTGCAAAGAAGATTTTTCCGATATTCTAGATTTGCAATCTCTAAAATCTGTCATCAACAAAATTGTTTGTTTTTGTTTCAAAGAAAAGAAAGAAATTATTTTGATGTTTTTTTTTTTTTTTTTTTTTTTTTGTGTAAGAACAGAGTAGTAGTGAGGAGAAATTATGTGGGTTGAAGGGGGAAGGGGAAATGAGAAAAGAGAAAAAATGGGGATGAAACCTTCCGCGGGTAAGGTAACAGCTTTGCTTTGACCAAGTTACAGGCATGGGGCCACAAAAAGTTGAAAAATTTGAGTGATGACAAGTTGAGAAATATGTGCCAAATGGGTGGGTACAAGAAATTGGAGTATTTTGAGTAATGAGTGATGAGTGAAGAAAATTGAGTGAAGAAAAAAAAAAAAAAAAAAACCAAACAGGGCCTTAGCCATTTAGGACACATAACTAATATAAACTATTTACTCAAAAAAAAAAAAAAAAAAAAAACTAAGATAAACTATACTATATGGGTTATATATATATGATTCAATTCTAACAACTGAGTGTAGACTAATGATAGAGAGCTACAAAACACTTAACAATTCAGATTAATTATATAAAATTCAACTTACAATTATATGCTGTACAAAAATTATACTATAATTGACACACCCATAAGAGTATTTGGATGAAGGGTCTATTTAGTGGGGCGTGATGTAAACTTGAACGCCTCATATATAATCATACATACTATTTATTTATGAAGTCTTTCAGGTGTTTCATGAGCAGAAAGCGAAATAATTTGACTAAAGACTGGAACATCACTTAAATATTTATAAAATATACACATATCAAACAGACAATCCAATAATTTGAAGGGATGAATTTCAAATAGGGTTTCATTAACGAGTGTTCTAAAGGTATGAGTTAAAGATTAATAAATGAAAAAATTAACGGATACTCTAAAGATATTGGCTTAAAAAATATTTTTAGAAACATTTTATAGGAAAATTAAGAAAACTGTAATTAATTTTTTTATGGCTTTTTATATATATTTCCTATGAAAGTAACATAAAAATTTTTCTAAAATTTTTTGATAACAATTACTCTAAGAGCAACATGACCCATTAATAAATACTTAGTTATGAGTTGTAATGCATAGATTTCAAAAAAAAAAAAAAATACACATTAAAAATTCATTGAATTATACATACAAATTTATTGTGATTGTGGGAACATTTTTAAATATATGTGTACAATTTGACTTTATTTCTAAAAAAATATATATGAGTAATGATACATCAATAATCACTTATCACATCAGTCATTTATAAAAAATTTGTAAAATAATTTATAATTTTAGTATTTTCCTGAAAATATTATTTAATAAAAAATTAATTGTATCTTAGTCACTATCCTTAATAAAACATTAAATGTCTCATTTCAAGGCATAAACTATCACACAGCCTATAGAGTATAGACTACAAATTTTATTATTTATGGACCCGGTCCACTAAAATTCAAATCCCTGTAATTCAAACAGCATAGATTTGCACCTAGCTAACAATTTAGGTGATTGGAACTATGGGCAAAGCATTGTTTTTTGTTGCATCGGCGTCTTAAACACATAATATACACCTAGTAAATGAATACACGAGTGGAGTGACAGACAGAGGGTATAAGTGACATTGGGATTGGAGAGTGCGTGAAACGCGTTTGGGAAGTGGAGGGGAGAGTGGGAAGAAAGAATGGGGGGGACTATTCCATTTTCCTTGGGAGGCTGGCAGTGACAGAACAGAGTAGCAGAGATACGGATACGGACAGAGGTTTTTGATGTATTGGGTTTGAGACTCTCTAATAGGCCTCGTGATCGGAGAAGGCAGATCCATGGAAGACTGTTCCCGCTAGTCACGTGGGCTCTTTTGACTACCCAATGACCAACCTCTCTGCCCCCCCCCCCCCCCCCCACCCCCTCACTCTCTCTCTCTCTCTCTCTCTCTCATTGTTACGAGTGCCCCAATAATCCTTTTCTCTCTCATATTATGCTCACACACACTTGGGTCTTTGATGACACTACTACTCTTATCGGGTATAAATTGAATTGCGAGAGAGAGAGAGAGAGAGAGGGAGTTACTTATGCAAGTTACAAACATACAGTGTCTCACACAGAGAGAGAAAAAAAAAAAAAAAAAATTAACACACACACTTGTTGATACCCTACCTCCATACAAAGACTGACCCACTGAGTAGATGATTCAGTGGTCTTGCTCTTTTCTCCAATCTAATTAAACCCCACTTTCTCTCTCCACAACATGCAATTTGGGCCCCTCTCTGTTTGTTCTTTATAACTCTCTCTCTCTCTCGCTCTCTCTCTATCTCACTCAATACGTATGTATGAGCCTCTATTTGCAATTAACGACAACACTTGTCTGCAGGTGCTGACTGGTATTTCGCCATTTTATTAGCTTATAAAGCTACCAGACAACACACTCCCCTCACTTCTCAGCCTCTCTCGTTCGTACCATTTATTCAGCTCTCTCCTCCAAGATATTTCAAACATAATATTATTGCATCTCGCTCTCAGTATACTATTTGGCTCGTACTCTCTATCTGCTCAAACCCTTTAGACTATAATAGACAGTACCTTCAATTTCATTTGCTATACAACTCAAACCTCCTCTTCACTTCTTTTATCTCTCCCTCCTCATTCAATATTATCCACTTTGCTTAAGTTCAAAGAAACCCCATTTCTTCTTTCTTTACAAAGCTTAGAACTTGACGGAAAGGAATAGTAGTAGAGTACCCATTGGCAGTGATATTTAGAGAAAACAACGAAACAATGCATCGGTGCAGTAGCTCTCATCATCAGGGGAACATGGTGGGACCTTGTACGTGTGGCATGTTTCACAGCCAAGGCAATTCCTTCTCCATGCTATTCTCTATGCAAAACCACAGTCCCTATGATGAATCCGAAATGTATTCCTTCGCATCATCCTCGTCTTCTGTGGATTGCACTCTCTCTTTGGGGACCCCATCAACTCGTTTAACCGAAGATGATGAAAAGCGACGAGTACGCTCTGGTTCCTCCATGTCCAACTTTTGCTGGGACATATTGCAGACAAAACAAACACCTTCAGCTCCTCAAACTCACAAAGCTATCCGCGGAGGCAATAATGGCAGCTATAACAACAACTCTTCCAATGATCCCCTCCTTGCTCGCCGCTGTGCCAACTGTGATACCACTTCTACACCACTTTGGAGGAACGGTCCAAGAGGCCCTAAGGTACATTACTCTATTTAATTCCTTGTTATGATTAAAAAAAAAAAACACTATGTTTTTGTTCTCATCTAGTTTGCTTTACATGTTTTGGACTAATGTGTTTGTATATATTGGTGAAATGCAGTCTTTATGCAATGCTTGTGGGATTCGATTCAAGAAGGAAGAGAGGAGAGCCACTGCTGCAGCCTCAACCACAAGCAACAATGGCGCGACCTCAGGATCACTAATGGAGCCGAACCAAATGGTCCACAACAATTCATGGTATGCACATTCACAGACCCAGAAAATGCCGTGCTACTCTCCAGCCATTGGCAACGAATTTCGGTTCATTGAAGACAATGAACAAAATTCCGATACCGGCATTCCATTCCTTTCTTGGCGTCTCAATGTCACAGACAGGCCGGGCCTCGTTCATGACTTTACAAGATGAAAAATTTGACGGTCAAGATCGTGCAAAGTTTTTTAATTTCTTATTAGTTTAACGTATCACGATGCTGATGTTGAGGATGTTGAGGATGGCGATGGTTTATGGACTCGTCAAATTCTTTTTTTTTTTTTTTTTTTTTTTTTTCAAATCTTCTTACTTTCTTTTTTGTCTTTGTTGTTGCTGCCTTTTCTCCGTCCTACATAGATGGAGTGAGAAGGGGATAATTCTATGTTCTTAGTTTGCTTTTCTTTGAGTTTATTTCTTTAACTTTTTCTCTTTGAGTTACACAAACCTACCTGGCTACCTTTCTGTCTGTTGGGTTACTTTCCTATTTCTTAAACATGACGACATAATTTCGATGATCATATATATATGCTATATGGACCGTCCGATATCCTTTTGGTGTTTGATAATAACACAGGACTTTTTAGTACCTTATTATATAATGTGAACAATGAGTTTCACTTACCTGAATCTGAAGTAAGTTACATGGTGGGTCTTTTTTCTATTTCCTCAATTTCATAACTGAGAGAGGGGGAGAATACTGGGCGTTGCATTGATTACAGTGTTACGAATGATGGTCCAATGCCCATGTTAGATCACTGTGTTTTTTTTTTTTTTTTTTTTCTGAACTGAACACTGCGGTCCAGAAAAATGGATCAATTTGTCTTTTTTGTTGTTGCTTCAAATCTGACCGTCCAATTGGATCACTGCAGAGGTTGGGAACTTTGAGGATTATAATTTATCAATTATATATGTTGTGTTGTGTCTGTTTGTTTGTGTATGGAATTTGATCTAAACTTCGTATAAAGGTCAACAATTGAATTGTATGGAATTTGAAAATTGATTTTATATACCAGTAATGGGTATGAAAATCAAATAGTAAAATTGTGGATTAATTTTAATGATGTCTTCACGAGTCCCACGTGGGATTTCTGCCAGTCAAACTGTCAAGTTAAGCACATATCTTATGGAAAAAAAGTTTAGTAAACTGCATTATACATATGTGCAGGTTTAACATTTTACATAAGGACCTGCTGTCGTATCACAGATTCAGTGATTCAAATTATGGGTATTGCTATTAATGCCTAGCGGTTTGTCCTGTGCTTAATTTTAAATCAATGGTTTCTCTCTTTTAACTGCTAGGTACATACATGTTACACCTGCGTTTGATTCAACAATTTGTATAAATCCCATAAAAAAAAAATTGTATAAAAGTTGTCAGTGTTTTATCACCAACAACTGTGTGTAAATTTATGCATAAGAGAGGTGCAAGAATGATGCGATTCATACCTTAGTCACAACTGACAAAGCGTATTGTATTGTAATCTCTGCACCGCAATTTACGTGTGAAAGTGTATATATATGTGGGTAACATAGAAAGTGTGTATATATATATGGGCAACATAGAGACATAATATAAAGAGTAATGCACGGCCACATAAAAATGTACAATTTTGTGCCACAACTTATCACGTGTTGAGTGGTGGAAATGTATCCTCACATAGTCTCCCATTCCCATTACACATTTACCAATTACAATTCGCCACATGACGAGTTGTGGCACAAAATTATGCATTTTTATATATCCACAACATTACTCTAATTTAAACTGCAAACAAATAAGTTTTGTTATGGGATACGTCCTCTTTATTGAGGTACAAAATTGATCCACCATAGTTAGAAGATTTTGAAATAAAACAAAAGCATCATTACTAGCATTTCTTATCTTTGATAGAGCATCGCGCAACAATTGGCTTCTCGGAATGTGTGCTCAATTTACAAGTTAGGAAAGTCTAATTTTTATTTTTTATTTTTTTGGTAATCAATGAGTAAAGGCTCCAATGAAAATTTGACAATGGAGTTGTTCATTAAATGAACAGCTAACGCATCAAGTTCCACTATCAAACTTGTAATTTTTAGTTCCTTGGCTAATAGTAGACCATCTCTAAAAGCCCACATTTTAGCTGAAACATTATCAAGAGTCCCACAATTCCTAGTAAAACCTTTTACCCAATATTTGTTTGTGTGCCTCAAGAGACCTCCTCCACAAGATTGCCTTGGATAGGGGTGTCCATGCCACCCATAGACCTGCCCAACCCAATCGTACCCGACTCGACTGCTCCATTGTCGACTGCGGGTCTCGACCTTCAAAAACCTAATTCAGGCAGGTCGATTAATGGTCTCCTCCTCCAAACCCAAGTAAACCGACCCGACTAAAAAGCAAAGAAAATCTAGCAATGTTTTTCCAATTTTGGTGACTTTTCCACTTGATTCAGCATATTTTGACGACTAACACAACTAGATCCAACAGAAATATACCAGATCCGGAAAATATTCATCAAATGATGTGAGTTCTTTGCCATATTTGGCTGAAATCTCCTCGAATCCAACAAGATCTTCACTAGATTTGGCAAGATCTCGTCGCTCCACCATCTTTTTCGGCGAATTTTAGCTTCATCTATAACCGATTGCCACCAGAATCTTTACCTGAACCAACCAACTTGATACCCTTAAAGGTCGGTTGCCAGTTTGACAGTTCCCCACTCGATCCGATCGAGAAAGTTGTGAGTCTGCAATTCCCCATCCGATTTGATTGGGTTGGTCGTGTGTTGGGCACAAACTCGACCCGAACCAACTTGTGTACAATCCTAGCCCCTGATTACCTAATGAAGAGCCATCCATGTTTAGTTTCACCCATTCTTTTAGGGAAGGGGGGTTGCCAAGTAACGGCCATCCACAATTTTGTCGAGTTAGCCTTACAAACCAATACATTAATAGTAAAATATTTTGCAGCTTTCAATATGCATTGCTTATAGATGCTTTCATCAATAGCGCTGATGCGAAAGATGAACGAATTCCTATGTAACCACAAGTGCCATATACCCATTCGAACCACAATATTCCAAGGTTATCCATGCTGACTGGACATGCATTTAGAGGTGGTATTATATTGCAACCAATCCATAAGAGGTTCATCAATAGACCTTTGACATTTAGAGGGCACACCCAGCTTCTTTCAAAAAGAATTCACATGAGAGCACTCTCGCAGTACGTGGTATAGAGACTCTAATTGAGTCTTTTTATATTTTCTAATTTTAGATGCATGAATTTATTTGTAAATATAATTGACACAAAATTACTCTATAAATGGAACATGAAATTCAGATGCATTGAAAATATAAATATATTTGACATCTAATTATAGTTCAATTAAAAAGACACTTGTACAAAATTTTTTTTGACTGAAATGATAGAAACACTTGTACAAAATTGAAGTGTAATTAGAAACTAATTTGAATTAGATTTGGGTTCTAATTTTGCTTCACCTTATATATATATATATATATATATATGTATGTATGTGTATATATACATACATATATATATATATATATATATATATATTACTAGGGGAGATTACATTTTTCCACCCAAAACTATACCGCATTTTGCACTTACTCTCTATACCACGAAAGTGCAAGATCAACCCCCTAAACTCAAACTCGTGTAACACCAATTAATCGGATGAACTCCATATCTCTTAAGAGTCCCTTCTTCACCTCCCCTCTTTTATATCTGTGAGAGATCGCGCCCCCGGCCCCCTCTTTTAGGTGTGTTGGGCCAAATCAACGTGAATGGGTGGAGTCATGTTATTGCCTCTCAAAATGAAGGTTCGATTAGTTATATTTTCCCTTTTAGATTAAGAGTTTTATAATGGAGTCGCCACTTATTTAATTATTGGAAAAATAAGAAAACCATAATTGAAATATTCCTCATTTTATTAATTTGAAATTGAATTTACATTGATCATAGGAAAATTACATGGCTTTGGTCCTAGATACAATCTAAGATAAAGTACATGGTTTTGTTTCCTAGTTACAATCTAGAAATTAAAAATTACATGGATAAGCATTTGATCTACTAACCCTTGATCTAAGCTCGGAGGTTATGTTACAAGGTGGGAAGGTGTTAGGCACTCACCTTGCCTGGTGAAACCAGTCTTCTAGACCATGGTGGCCAACATTCATATCACACATTCAATATGTTATCAATCAATTTGCAAGTTGAATTTAAAGTGTGTGCATGTGATAAACCCTAATTCAATTTATTAAGCATTTCATTTGGATTGAAAGATAAATTTTAGTGAATGTGTGTGGATGGTGATATCCTAGATTCAAGAATTTAAAAGAATTATTAAACAAACATATTTTTCATGTTTTTGATGTGTATTTAAGATTAAAACTAGTGTTATGCATGCACATATGATGAACAATCAAGAACATGTGAAGAACATATAAGAACAATTAAGAACATTCAAACATATTCAAAGGAATTTAAATGATTATTATCATGCTTTAATCTTAAACTCTCATCATGGCAACACTGTAACGGTGCTTGGGCTGCTACTGTGACATTGGGCTGGACTATCTCATCTTGCTGTACTAAGCCCAAAATGTTCTGGATTGGAGAGTCGGGACCAGCCCAGTTGCAACTCACCCTGGCCCGGCTTGTGTGCAAGCTATGCCCTAACCTGTCACAATTTATGTTACGCAGTTGTGGCAGGCAGATCCTTTTGAAATAATTACTGCAGACAAGTATATTATAAATATAAGGAAAATGCGTTTGCCATATTTTAAATAAGTAAGCATTGGAATGAACACATAAAGAGAACAACAAGAATGAACTTAGAAGAAGTAAGTGTAAAAAGAAATATGCAAGAAATGACGGCAAGCTGGTAAAACTATTGGTTTGCCGTGGTATGTTAAAGGAATCCAACCTAAAAAGGAGACGACACTCCTTCAATGCGACTAATTTCTCAAAGGAGAAATTAATGGCTTTGAAGGAACGGCCCTAGATGACCTCTGTTCCGAGCGTGAGCAAATGGAAAGTGTGGTTTTTCGAGAGGGAGAGAGGAAATAACAACCCACTTCGGTGCATGCCTATCCTCTCACTTTCTTCCCTTTTAGTTTCTAATTTTAATTACTTTTCCCTCCCTTCTTTCTTTTCTTACTCTGTTTTTCTTTTTACTTGCTCTGTTTTTTTTTTCTTTTCCTTAATTCTTCCTTACTTGGCCTCCCCGTTCCTTGTGCACAGGGAACATTCTTATATAGTGCCTGCCGAGGTGTTGCTTTTACTCTTTTACCCTCTTAACTGTCTTTGTTCGATGCGTGTACTCGCTGACCATTACTAGTTGGTCAGGTACTCAGCTAGCGCCACGCTCCTGCGCTGGCTGTGTCGCACCACATCACCAGACGAAGACGAGGGCGTTTTTGTCCGTTAGCTTGCCGTGACATTCTCACCTGTCACGGCAGAGTACTTTCTCTCTCCCTCATGGCATGCACCGAAAGGTTCCAACTCAGCTTTGCCATTTTCGGGTGCTATGTCATCCCAGCAGGACACTCACTTGAAAGTGGCCTGAGCGGGAGCCTTAAAATGGGTTCTTCCCTCTCCACTCTGCCAAACCACACCCCCTTTACCTCTGACCCATGGCCCTCCTTCACCCGTATTGGCTGGGTACAGGCTGGTAGGACCTGGGCCTTGCACGTGCCTTGTTCTCATGTCCGTCCAAAGTCTACTTGCTGGTCATGCGTTTGCCGTGGCCTGGACGTCTGCGTTCTTATCCTGCCGTTTACTTCTAACTTCTTATGGCGTGGATTATTTCTTCACTGGTTCACCTTTTGTGGTTTGGTCTCGTCCTTGATTGTGGGCTTCAGTCTTCTTGCTTCTTTGTGTTTTACAGCTTTTCTATTGTTTCTTGCCGTGCCATTTTAGCAGGATGGCTATTTAATCACAATTGGGTCTCTTTGGGTCCACTGCTTGTTCTCTTTTTCAATGGTTTAATAAGCCCACTAGACTTTTCTCGCCATATATGCTTGCGGGCTCCCGTGTCCCATTTATCCTTCTTTGGGGCATCCTTCGCCCCTTGCAACCTCGTGCTTTTCATGGGCCTTTACTACCTTGTTGGGCTTCCTCGGCCAACTATACCTCATTTCCTTTAGAGCCCATAGATTTCCTATGACTCTATATACTTGCTTTACTTTGGGCCTGCCGCAATGGGTGTGGCCCATTCTCACTTTTCTACATCCACGGCTCATGGTTTGCCATTCCTCTCTTTTCGGACCTTTTCAGGCCCATTTACTTCTTCAATACCTGTTTGTTTGCTTTACGGACATATACTCTATTATTCCCGCCGCTCAGGTTTAATGAGCTTTTCCATTTATTCTTTGATTATTTCTTTCTGATGTCGCTGGGCTTATTCTCCTTGTTGGGCTTTAAGAAATGAGCCTCAACATTTAGCCCCCTGAGCATATGAAGTGCTTCTGCAGTTCATATGTGAATAGAAAGACTTTCCTATCCTTTCTGTCTTGTTTTCTTCTTTTCCTTCGCAGACTTTTCAAACAGTGGTCCCCAACTCATATATTTGTTCAGACATATTCAGATATATATATATATATATATATACATTCCTGCTGCGAACAACTCTGTCTCTTCGCATTCCTCATTTAGCAGTTATCTTGATTCTGAAATGGCACTTCATTAATTCCGTTCCCTTTCCAATGGCTGACCCATCGCATCTCTTCACGCCTCTATTAATTACACTGATACCCAAAGACAAATCTCATCGTAATCCTCCTTCAAGCGCTCTCTCTCTTTTCAGCGTAAATATCATCTCTACTCCCTCTACTCCGCCGTCTCTTATTCCCAAATCACTCCCTTCCATTTTACTCCGATCCAAACCTCGCACTATGACGCTGGTGAAAGGTCAAAGTTCCTCACGCCGTAAAGGGAAAGGAGTTGCTCGTGACCCTCCGGTCTCTCAAGACGTAGGCGAGGAGTTCGTTCTTTCCGAATCGGACCAATCTGATGAGGAAGAGTCACAACGCGCCCCGGATAGCGAGTGTGCTCCCCTCATCGACCCATGGTATGATATCCATCCACACTTCCCTAAAGTTCCTGGCGAATACGCGTCGCCGCCGCCTGGCCGTGCATGGCTTGCCCTTTGCCGGCGAGATACGGACACTTCGTGGGTTCCTTTGGCTTTTTCAATCTATGATCTTGTTATCCGCGAAGGCGTTTCGCTCCCTGTACCCATTCACTTCGAATATGGATCCGGCACCGCCTTGGGTTAGAAAGAGTGGGCTGATAGAGAGTTATCGGATACGGGTTTTATGGGTTTGCTTCATCGGGCCGGTGTGTTGAAGGCCGTTGTTTCTTCCCGTTGCTTATCGAACTTTAGAGATCTCTTCAATCTGCGACATCTAGTCCGCAGGTGGTGCACTACTACTCATACCTTCTTCTTCTCCTGCGGCGAGATTACCGTAACCCTGGAAGACGTGGCCAATCAACTACTCCTTCCTATTCTTGGTGATGCCGACCCCGGTGCTCTGGAGCTTTCGCCGGAGGAAAAGGCCATTGAGGCCGAATTGAAGAAAAGGATGATTGGTAACGCAAAGCTGTCTTTTTGGATCAGTTCTCCTGCCAAGCTTTCTGCTGCTGCCTGCTACACGGCTTTTATCGCTTTTTGGTTGTGTAAGTTTGTGTTTGCTTCTCACCCTCGTTATGCTATCAAGCCTTTGTATTTCCGGCTAGCCATTAAAATTTCAACTGGGGTAAGTTTTTCGCTGGCTCCAATGTTTTTGGAAAAGTTGTATGTTCAACTTGATATCCTGCGGAGCGATGAGAACCAAGCCGGTTCGTGCCACATAGTCACCTCCTCTGTTCATAGTACCATTTTGCAGCATCTACTTTATGAGCGTTGTGCTAAACAGTTGGCGAGATGCAGGCCTGTTCGTTTCGCCAAAGAGAAGTACCAATCCCGTCCTCAAGTCATATCTGATTTTTGCGGCAGATTCGAGTCTGACTTCCCGCTGGCTTTTCGTTGCGTTGGTTTGAAGCCTATTGACTACTCTTTTGTTAAGTCTTTTGATCAAGAAATTGGATTTTCCTGGAGGGCCTATAGGAATTTGGGCGCGGGGTATACGTGCGTCGATTCTATCATGGGTTTGTTTGTTGATACAGTTGGCATCACCACTCCTTTGGCTGCCTTTGATGAGACCGATATTACTTACTTAGCGGCTACTAATGCCGGGTGGCTGCCCTACCTCGCTAATGAGGGTCTCCGGTTTGTGCATTATCCTGCCAACCGAGTGAGGAGGCAGTTTGGGTTGGACTAGGATATCCTCGACAATCTTTCCTTTCTCATGGAGTCCCCTACATTCGTCCATTCGTTCTTGAGGCACACTACTTTTGCATTTTGAAGTCAGCGCTTTGCCGCGGTCACTGTTCCAGGTTCATCAAGGGAGGGCATCTGTACTCCTGCGATGCACGGCTACTGGCGAGCTGTGATGACTTCATTTGAACAAGAGTTGGTGGGCAACCGTGGTTTCTCCCTCATTCCCCCTGATGGGCTCAGTGCAATTATCTCAGCCAATCCCCGTTTACTCTTACCCTCCAAGTTCGTATTAGCCTACGCCTGAATGCAGAACCGGTCCGCTATCTTTGAGTGGAAGGATGAAGAGAAAGGTTGGTATTGGCATACTGGCGATTACCCACCAGGTTGGGAAAAGAAAGTGAAAGTGATAAACATCTCGGCGCTTAAAAAGGGATCCGCCAAGTCTAAGTCTGCCAAAAAGAGTGTTGATCTTTTTGAAGCTTCTTCTGATGTGCAACCTACGGCCAGTAAGTCTAAGTTTACTGCCCCACAACCTTCTACCGGTGCTCCTCCTTCTAAAAGGACAAGAGGCAGCAAAAGGAAGTCTTTCCCTCTTCCTGTGATTACTACTACCGAACAACGGGTAAATCACTTTTGACCTTATTTTCTCTTTTCTCTTTTTTTTTTTTAGTCTTTGTTTTTTCTTGCGGCTAACCCTTATGTGTTTGTTGGTACATCTTCTCACCTTTGCCTTCTGCTTCCCTTGTAGTCTAAATTCAAGGAAGATACGTCTGCCACACATCCCATATCAGTTGACGAACCCGAGTTTGAAGTATGTCTCTTACTTTTCCTTTGTTTTCTTTTATTCATATCTCTCCTGCCATGCTTCTTTGCTTTTTTGGCTTGGTTTCAACTTCATTACTAGTTATGAGCTTTCTCCATCTCCCTCTTTTTGCTTTTGTTCTTCAAGATGAACCCGAACCTCTTTCCATATATCGTCCTTCTGCCGAAGAACTTTTCGCCTCAAAGGGAATGCCTTTAGGAGGTCTCTTTAGCGGGACTGATGTGGCCTTTGTGACACCTACTCCTGCCACCGCTGCACCAAGAGTTTTTACCGAGGTCCTTACCCCTCCTGCTGAACCAACATTTATGAGCGAGGGTGTTCATTCTAAGCAAGTTGAGGAGACTGCTCCTTCAGGTATTGCTAAGGTTGAGACCGTTTCTCCTGCTACTCCCCTTATTATTTCCACCAGCGACCCTTTTCTGGCCCTTTCTCAAGCGGCAAAGGATGGCTCTTCCCTGGTTGTTACTCCTTCTTCTATTCCGAACTCCGCCACACGGGGGCCTGACATGGGCTTGTCTTCCGAAGGCTCTGAAGACATCCTTGAGGATCGCAATGATGAACCCATCATGAAGAAGGTAGTTTCTGATTCTGAGGAGGATGAGGATATTGAGCACGGAGTTAAGTTTATGGGTATGTATTCTTTTACCCCGCTGAGTCTTCTTTCTTCTTCTCACTTCCCCTTTTTTTGTAATACCCTTTTACTTTGCGTTTTTATTCCCGCAGAAACTTCTCATGAGCCAGAAATTGCAGCAGACGCGCCCATTGTTACTCCTTCTGCTGTACCCGTTGCGCCTACTCCCGTTACCTTCACAGCCCCTATTTTTACAGGTATCGGTCCCCTTTCCTTCTTTTTTTTTTTGGTTTTTGCTACTTTCTTACTTCTCCCTCTTTCTTCTCACGGATTCACCCTCTTTCTCTTTTTTGTCAGGTCCACCTCTTCCCGTTCCTTCCCAATTTGAATTAAGTAGCAGTTCTTCCGCAACTATAGATCCAGCAAGCGAGGCTGCAGCCTTTTTTACCTGCTTCGATCAGTTTGAAACCAATGACCTTGGTCCTGCGGAATTCTGGGGTTCTGGTCCACCATACGTGGATTTCCATGGCTTTAAAGTCCCTGAGGACTGCGTTTCTCATTTGGAGGCGATCTACAGTAATTGTGGTGATTTCATGTAGGGATTCTGCCTGGGTCGCTCTGTCAGAGAAAACTTTCTAAAGATGCTCGGGAGTGTGCTGAACGATATTGAGCACAACTTTGTGGACACTATTTCCCCTGAGAGGATCCTTCAATGGAGGGCTGCAATTCAAGAGCTTATCAGTGTTGGCTTTGCTGTGGACTTCGTTCTTGATTACCTGCGAGAGGTTGCCTGTGCTCTTTTTATGAGGAAAATTCAGCCAGCCATCGATGCCATTAATGCACGTATTGAGATTCTGAAGAAAAGAGGTGGCAGACTTGGAGGCTCGTTGTGGGCATCTTCTTTCAGGTGTCGGTGAGTCCAGCCGTTTTGAGGATCAATCTCTTATCTCCGGACTTCGTTGATGATGTAGTTTCCCTGTTCTTAGTTTTACTTATCTTTTACTCTCCCCTGAAAGTTATTTCTCCCTTCTCTTTTTTATGTCTTTTTTTTTAAGACTTGCTACAATTTGGGTTTGTAACTAAGATGCTACATTTGCTACTACTTATCGCTATGACATGGTATGCTTTATCCCTTTTTTTTCTTCATACTTCTTTTCATTGCAATAAAAAAAAACACACTACAATCATGTTTTGTGACTCAGTCACTTGAGAAGAAAAAAAAAAAAAAAAGGAAAGACAAAAGAAAAAAAATAACTACATTGCTTTCGTCCTTAAGTGTAATAACGTTTTAACCATTTCCCATTGATGGGATTGTTTAAGTCCCTGCCGTCCATCTGAGTCAAATGGTAATACCCAGTTGGATGTGCCTCCCTTATCACAAAGGGTCCTTCCTATTTTGGTGCGAACTTAGATGGTCCTGCCATGCCTCTCCTGACATAGTCTGCCACTTTTAACACGAGTTGTCCTTCTGCAAACACCCTTTCCTTGGTTATCTTGCCAAAAGCTTCCGTCATTCTTTGTCTATATCTGCGGCTATGCTCTTGGGTCTCTTCTCTTTTTTTATCAAGTCCCTCCAAGTCTTCATACCTTTCCGCGGCAAAGACTCCTTCCTCTTTTTCTTTCTTGCGCATCTGCATGGCTCTCAATGATGGAGTTTTTATTTCTGCCGGGCTCATCACTTCTGTCCGATAAACTAGAGAAAAGAGCAAAAATCCAGTAGCTGACTTTGATGAGTTTTGATAAGCCCAAAGAGCGTCCGGTAGGTGTGTTGCCCATCCCCCCGTGTACTCCTGACTCATTTTACTGATGATCTTTATGAGGATTTTTTTTGTTGCCTCTGCTTGCCCATTTCCTTAAGGATAATAGGGTGATGAGCGATGGTGCTTCACTTGGTAAAACTCTAACATTTTCCTTACGTCTCTATTGACAAAAGGTGTACCGTTATCGCTGATGATCTTGTGGGGTACTCCGAACCTCACAATTATGTTCTCCTTGATGAAGTTCGCCACTGCTCCTCTCGTGGCCTTGCGGAGTGGTACTGCCTTTGCCCATTTCGTGAAATATTCTGTGGCTACCAAGATCCATACATAACCGCGTGATGGTGGATTGATTGGCCCCACCAAATCAAGCCCCCAAGTATGGAAAGGCCATGGGGTGACCATGCTCTTCAAGTTCTGTGGATGGGTGTGGATTAAATTAGCTTGTACTTGGCAACTGTGACACTTCTTTACAAATTTTGCCGTGTCCTTCTTCATGGCAGGCCAGTAATAACCCATTTGTAGCAGGCATCTGTATAGCTTCTTCTTCCCTTGGTGCTCCCCACATTCTCCCATGTGTACTTCTTTCAGCATTTCTTTCGCTTCATCGAGACCCAAGCATCGCAATGGGTCTCCATCATATCCCTTCTTGAAGAGAACCCCGTTGTGTAGAAAGTACCGTGTTGC
This sequence comes from Lithocarpus polystachyus, assembly GCA_033629205.1. Taxonomy (NCBI): domain Eukaryota; kingdom Viridiplantae; phylum Streptophyta; class Magnoliopsida; order Fagales; family Fagaceae; genus Lithocarpus; species Lithocarpus polystachyus. The sequence continues at coordinate 54,264,398 of CM066167.1, forward strand.
CAATCTTTTGAGTTTGTACCGTTCACTGTGCTTTTGGGGCAGGATTCCTTCTACTAAGTACTGAGTGAACGGCTTCCTCCAGTCTTCGCAAAAAAACACTGCATAGCTTTCCTCCCTGTCTGCCACCAGTTGGCATGCCTCACATTGGACTTGGACTTGGTTCGCATCTTTTTCCATACTTGGCCAATAAAAACCTGCCCTCGGAAGCCTGCGGTAGAGGTTGACTTCTCCGCTGGATCCGTAAGTCCTGTCATGTACTTCTTTTAATTTCCTCTGGGCTTCCATCTGTCCTACGCATCTGGATATGACTCCTTCTGGCATCTGTGGTATAACTCTCCCTTTACCAGGACATAATCTTTTAATACTTTCAAATCTATATTCTCTTCCTCCTTCGTCAAGGCCTCTTTTATTGGATTCCGCTAAGCCTTTTCACAACGTTCCTCTTGAAATATTTCCTTCAATGTTTCAATGATGGACTGTTCCCTCTTGCTAACTTCCACTCGCACGCTATTTTCTTCAAAAATTATCTGTGAACCCAGCGCGGCTAGTGTATCTGCGAACTGGTTTTCATTCCTCGAGGCATGCTCTATATCAAAGGTCAAAAACTCTTCTTCCATCTTCTGAGCCATCGCTCTGTACGGGGCTACGTTGGGTTCCTTTAAAGAGAAACTCCCTTTGGCTTGGCAGACCACTAGGTTCGAGTTCCCTATTACTCTTAAGTGCTTGACTCCCATTTCAAGGGCTGTAGCTAGCCCAGTTAGATATGCCTCATATTCTGCTATATTGTTTGAGCATGGAAACTCTAATTTGAAGGATAGTGCCACTGCTTCGTTTTCTTTATGGTACAGAACTACTCCCACTCCTTCTGACTGGGTGGTGGAGGATCCGTCAAATCTCATTACCCACTGTTCCCTGACTTCCTCTGCCATGGCTATTTCTCTTGGGACTTCATCATCCAACGGGAACTTTTCCTCTCCCAGAAATTGTGCCAGTAGGTCAGCTATAGCTTGACTTTTTACCGCCTTGGGTGTTCCTGCCTTTAGGTAGTATTGTGACAATTGTAGCAACCGTTGGGACATTCTGCCGGAGAGGATCGGCTGCTGTAGCAGGGCTTTTATAGCGTGAGACTTGGTCATCAGTAGGGGTGTCCAACCAGACCCGGAACCCGGCCCACCCGCCTAACCCGGCCGATCCGGCCTGAGAACCGGACGACCCGACGTTGGTGACGGTCGGCGGCGGTTCTCCGATCTCAAAATCCAAGACCGGCGGGTCAGTTGACGGGTTAGAGCAGGGAAAACCGATTTCAACCGACCCGACTGGAAAGCACACCGGAAATAGATTTCTCTGCCGATGGAAGTGGTTCGCCGGTATTTTTTTGTCCGATCTGTCGAGATCCGGCAAGATCTTGTCGAGATTCGGCAAGATCTCATCGAGATCTGGCCTGATCTCTTCGAGATCCATCGAGATCCATCCGGATCTCTTCGAGATCCATCGAGATCTCGCTGGATCTCTTCGAGATCGGGCCTGATCTCGTTGAGATCTGCCAAGATCTCTTTAAGTTCGACCTAATCTCATTGAGATCAGCCAAGATCTCTTCGAAATCCGATCAGATCCAGCAAAAATAAGCAAATTTCGGCAAAAATTCGGCGCGATTTGCACAGTCCGAGCCTGACTGGAAATCGACCAGAAAACGTTGATGATCGGGTTGGTTCTGGGTTGGGCACAAACCCGACCCGGACCGACCCGTGGATAGGCCTAGTCATCAGCCATACCTCATAGGCCAAGAAATAATGTCGTAGTCTTTGGGAGGCGTACACAATGGCCAAACATGCCCTTTCCGCCCTCAGGTACCGAGTTTCCGCGTCTTTCAAGGCACGGCTGATGTAGTACACTGGTTGTTCTTTGCCATTCCTATCTTCTTGGGCAATCAATGCGCCCACAGCATATTGGTTGGTGGCCAAGTATAACAACAGTGGCTTCCTGCGGACTGGGGCTTGCACGGTAGGAAGGTTCATCATGATTTGTTGTAGCCTTTGGAAGGCCGCTTGCTGTGCGTTACCCCATTCAAAGTTTTGCCCTTTCTTGAGCAGCTTGCCGAAAGCAGAGGTAATAGATGCCAGTCCCGGGATGAATCTTCGTATATATGAGACCTTCCCCAGGAAGCTCTTCAATTCTTTAACCGTAGCTGGTGGTTTCATGGTTGCTATGGCTGTGGCTTTGGTCGGATCCACATTTATTTCTTTGCTATGGACCAGAAAGCCTAGAAATTTCTCGGAGGACACTCCAAATGCACACTTGAGAGGGTTCATTCTTAGCTTGAAAGCTCTATACCTTTCGAATACTTTCCTTAGTACCTAGACATGCTCTTCTTGTCTTCTTGACTTCACTACTATGTCGTCTACATAGTCTTCTAATTCCTGGTGCATCATGTCCTGGAATATGGCCGTCATTGTCCGCTGATAAGTTGCACCTGCGTTCTTTAACCCGAATGGCATTACTGTATAGTAAAAGTTGCCTATGGGTGTTCTGAAAGCAGTCTTCTCTGTATCCTTTGGTGCCATTCTAATCTGGTTATACCCACTGAACCCATCCATGAACGAGAACATGGCACTTCCTGCCATAGAATCTATCAGCAGATCCATATTTGGCAATGGGAATTCATCTTTTGGGCATGCTCTGTTGAGATTTCTGAAATCTACACAACATCTTACCTGCCCATTCTTCTTCTTTACTGGCACAATGTTACACAACCATCGAGGATGCTGAATGGGTTTGATGAATCCCACAGCCAGCAATTTCTGTACTTCTTTGGTTATTTGTTTTTCCATCTCGGTGTGGAATACTCTGGCAGGCTGAATCACCAGTTTAGCCCCTAGGTCTACGTTTAGTGTGTGCACTACCAATCTAGGGTCCAATCCGGGCATTTCACTGTAGTCCCATGCAAAAACGTCTCTATATTCTTTCAACAACATTATTAGTTCCAACTTTTCTTTTTCTGACAACTTCGAACTGATTAAAATGGGCTTTGGTTCCTGCGAATCAATTCCCAAGTTGACTTCCTCTAACCTTTCTTCTGCCACAACCTACGGGTCTTTTTCTGCTGCAATTCTTTCGTCGCTGTCCTTTTTCTCTAATCTCTCTTGAACTTTGCAACACACTAGGCTTTTGTGCTGCCATTCCCGTCTGGGGCCTGCATGTGCTTCACTTGTGGGCCCCGCGTACCTTCATAACCGGTATACAATTCTGCCGTTAGAGCCTTGAACCCTGACACATCGGGGTGCATCATCCACCTCTGCGGCAGGCGTTTCTTTCCTCTTCCTTTTTTGAGATAGTAGCTTTCTTAGGTCAGGTTCTAGGTCGTCCCGGATATCCTCCCATTTGGGAACAAAGGTGCCTTGCGGTTTTGACACTAAACTCTCCCCTGATGGCGCCCACTGGTCGTAGAACATGGTTTCCACCAAATGGGCCTTTGCTTGCTCGAACGGTGATGGGTTGGCCGCTATTTGTATCATCCTGCCATTTAGCCTTTCCTTCATACATTGGTGATAGGTGGATGGGACTAGCTTGTGCTTATGCAGCCATGGTCTTCCCAATAGCACATGATATGAAACCTCTGTTTTTATCACGTGAAACCGGGCTAAAGAAGCTATAGGGCCTACTTTTAGCCACAATTGAATATGGCCTGTGGTGTATTCCCCACTTCCTCCGAACCCAGTTACTTCCATTGGGCACCCCTAGATCCTTTTCTTTGAAATTCCTGCTGCTTGCAAGGTGGTTAACGGAATCAGATTTACAGAGGCGCCCTTATCTACCAAAGCTCTTTTGATAGAAATTTGATTTATTTATGCGGCCAGATAAAGGGGTCTCTTGTGGTCGGGACTAGGGGTGTCCAGGACCCGCTCGACCCGCCGCCACCCAAACCGAAAGCCGACTGACCCGAGCACCACCGCGGTCGGTGACGGTTTTGTCCAACGAAACCCGACCTTCGTCGGTTCAAGTTTCGGTTTCACGAATCTGCAACCCGCCGGAACCGACCCGACCGAAGAATAGGTAGTTTGTTTGATTTTCCTCCTTTTCTCTCTTAGATTAGTCCGGTTTTAGTGTAGATCTCCCTTTCTATGCCCAGATCCGGTGGAGATCTCGAGTTCTTCACCTAGATCCGGTGTAGATCTCGCGATTTCAGCCCAAATCGAGGGGAGATCTCGAGTTTTCCGTCCAGATCCGGTGGTGATCTCGTGATCTCAGCGATTTTCGGTGCAAAAAGAGTGAGTTTTTGCAGATTCCGGCGAAGTTTTGAAGATTCCGGCGACGGTTTTGAAAATTCCGGTGACGTTTGCAGGATCCGGCGACTCTCTCCACAACCCGAACTGACCCGAGCATCACCGGAACCCGAAACCGACTCGACCGATCGACGCCGGCGGTCGATCTCGGGTCCCTTCGCCTTCAACCCAACTCCGGCGGGTCGGGTCCGGGTTGGGTCAAAAACTGACCCGGCCCGACCCATGGACAGCCCTAGTCGGGACTTCCCACCTCCATGTCTTCATCACTGAAAGGGATTTCACTTGATTCTTGCAAGAAAGCTCTGTCATCTGTGACTTCTGCTGTTAAACATTCTATTCCCGCTCCAGAGGCAATGCTTACCAGGGCCTCCATAGCTATTTTTCGCTTCTTTGCTGTGAGGCCTAATTGATCAAACAAGTTCTTGAACTTGGAGCTTCTCTACAGGGTGCTAATTGCTGCGGTAGGCAAGTTTGGACTCTCCTCTTCATCCTCCTCGGGGTCTGCACAGATTACTACCGCCGCTATACCTTTCCCTTTGTGGTTTGGGAGTTGATTTCTTTGAACTTCTTGTTGTGTCAACTCCAGGGTTCCTTCTCTGATCTTGCGGTGTACTAGCTTGCGAAGTGCCCAACATTCTGCGGTAGGATGTTACACGTAGTTGTGCAGCCGGCAAAAGTGTGGGTCCCTTCGCTCTTCCTCTGTGGGTTCCCTGGAGACTTGATTGGGCTTAAAAACTCCATCAACTATCTACCTGTCTAGGAGCACATCTAACTCCTTTGGGGTGCAAGGTATTGGTGGGGGAGTATCAGGCTCTTTTCCCTCTGACTTTCTCTTTCTTTCGCCTGTGGAGGCTGTCATGGCTTGTGGGGTGTTTCTTTTGTCAGGAGCTGGCCTTACTGATTGAGCGATCCTTCTAGCCTTTTGCAATAGTTGTGCAAACTGAGAAATCTCCAAGTTTTCTAGAACAGCTCGGTACTTTCTGATCATATTCGTTATGCACATTTCCACCAATGTCTTCTCTTCATAGTGGTCATAGCAGTCAAGTGCTATATCTCTGAACCTTTTGATATATTCCATCAGATCCTCGCCGTTCCTTTGCTTAGTAGCTTGCAAAGTTGCGAGCGTCACTGTTTCTTCCCCATGGAAATACTTAGTGCAAAATACGTCCACCATGTCATCCCAAGTTGGGATTGACTCTGGCTTTAAACCGGTATACCAGGTGTAAGTGCGGTCACATAATGACTTAGAAAACTCCCGAAGGCATAGGTCTTCATCTGCTGCATAAGGTCTGAGAGTGTCGATAAACTTGCTCACATGTTCAACGACACTCCCTTTCCTGCCATCGTATTGTGTGAAGGTCCGCGATTCATACCTCTTCAGGTATGGCTTGCTGAGTACTCTCAGCGGGTAAGGTGGTCTTCGTGCATAAAACCTTTCTTTTGGTACTCTAGCTCTTTCACGTTCCAGGAGAGCAGCTACATCCGCCATTGTGATGTAGCGCTGCTTTGCGTTCTGCGGGGCACTTCCAGCGAGCGTCGTTTCTTTGTCTGCCGCATGCTCTGGGTCATGCTGGCTTCCTTTTTCTTTTGTCTTATCCGTCTTTAGCTGACGGATTTCTTCCATCATTTGTTGTTGTGAATGTTGGAGCGCTTGTAGCACTTCCACGAAGGTATTGTCATTGGGATTCTTGGCTTGCGGTTGAGGCCCAGCCCCTACTCCTATAGCGCCTTCCGCTTGGTTAGACTGACGCTGGTGAGGCGTTGTTGGCCTGGATTCTGCTTGAAAGGGCACGACACTTATGTTTCACGTTGCCCTGGATTTCGGTGGCATTTGCTTGCGAGGAATTTCTGTCCCTATCTGTTTCCCAACTCCTCAGTGGAGTTGCCAATTTTGTAACGGTGCTTGGGTTGCTATTGTGACATTGGGCTGGACTATCTCATCCTGCCGTACTAAGCCCAAAATGTTCTGGATTGGAGAGTCGGGACTGGCCCAGTTGCAACTCACACTGGCCCAGCTTGTGCGCAAGCTATGCCCTAACCTGTCACAATTTATGTTACGTAGTTGTGGCAGGCAGATCTTTTTGAAATAATTTCCGCAGACAAGTATATTATAAATATAAGGGAAATGCGTTTGCCATACTTTAAAAAAGTAAGCATTAGAATGAACACACAAAGAGAACAACAAGAATGAACTTAAGAGAAGTAAGTGTAAAAAGAAATATGCAAGAAATGACGGCAAGCTGGTAAAACTATTGGTCTGCCGTGGTATGTTAAAGGAATCCAAGCCAAAAAGGAGACAACACTCCTTCAATGCGACTAATTTCTCAAAGGAGGAATTAATGGCTTTGAAGGAACGGCCCTAGATGACCTCTATTCCGAGCGTGAGCAAATGGAAAGTGTGGTTTTTCGAGAGGGAGAGAGGAAATAACAACCCACTTCGGTGCATGCCTATCCTCTCACTTTCTTCCCTTTTAGTTTCTTATTTTAATTACTTTTCCCTCCCTTCTTTCTTTTCTTACTCTGTTTTTCTTTTTACTTGCTCTGTTTTCTTTTCTTTTCCTTAATTCTTCCTTACTTGGCCTCCCCCTTCCTTGTGCACAGGGAACATTCTTATATAGTGTCTGCCGAGGTGTTGCTTTTACTCTTTTACCCCTTTAACTGTCTTTGTCCGATGCGTGTACTCGCCGACCATTACTGGTTGGTCAGGTACTCAGCCAGCGTCACGTTCCTACGCTGGCCGTGTCGCACCACATCACCAGACGAAGACAAGGGCATTTTTGTCCGTTAGCTTGCCGTGACATTCTCACCTGTCATGACAGAGTACTCTCTCTCTCCCTCATGGCATGCACCAAAAGGTTCCAACTCAGCTTTGCCATTTTCGGGTGCTATGCCATCCTAATAGGACACTCACCCGAAAGTGGCCTGAGCGGAAGCCTTGAAATGGGTTCTTCCCTCTCCCCTCTGCCAAACCACACCCCCTTTACCTCTGACCCATGGCCTACCTTCACCCGTATTGGCTAGGTACAGGCTAGTGGAACCTGGGCCTTGCGCGTGCCCTGTTCTCATGTCCATCCAAAGTCTACCTGCTGGTCATGCATTTGCCGCGGCCTGGACGTCTGCGTTCTTATCCTGCCGTTTACTTCTAACTTCTTGTGGCGTGGATTATTTCTTCACTGGTTCGCCGTTTGTGGTTTGGGCTCGTCCTTGATTGTGGGCTTTGATCTTCTTGCTTCTTTGTGTTTTACAGCTTTTCTATTGTTTCTTGTCATGTCATTTTAAAAGGATGGCCATTTAATCACAATTGCGCCTTTTTGGGTCCACTGCTTGCTCTCTTTTTCAATGGCTTAATAAGGTCATTGGACTTTTCTCGCCATATATGCTTACGGGCTCCCATGTCCCATTTATCCTTCTTTAGGGCATCCTTGGCCCCTTGCAATCTCGTACTTTCCATGGGCCTTTACTACCTCGTTGGGCTTCCTCAGCCCAACTATTCCTCATTTCCTTTAGAGCCCATAGATTTCCTATGGCTCTATATACTTGCTTTACTTTAGGCCTGCCGCAATGGGTGTGACCCATTCTCACTTTTCTACATCCACGGCCAATGGTTTGCCATTTCTCTCTTTTCGGACCTTTTCAGGCCCATTTACTTCTTCAAGACCCGTTTATTTGCTTTACGGACCTATACTCTATTATTCTTGCCGCTCAGGTTTAATGGGCTTTTCCATTTATTCTTTGATTATTTCTTTCTGATGTCGCTGGGCTTATTCTCCTTGTTGGGCTTTAAGAAATGAGCCTTAACAAACACAAAAAACAATTAGGGAAAGAAATTATACCTTCATGCAAGATCCATATAGAAGATAGGGAAACTCTTGAGGGAGGTCCTAAGGGTAGAGGAAAAGAAGAGTTAGGAGAGCAAGAGTGAGTCTCACTCAATACCTTGAGTCTCAAGAAGATCAAAATATGACAAGACTACTCAACTTCCTAGAACTCAAGAGAGGAGAAGAGAGGAGTTTTTTTTTTTTTTTTTTTTGGTTTTGAAATGGAAGAGAGGGGGGTTTATATAGTAGTGGTTGAGGAAATATGAATGGAAGACCATTTAATGAGAGTTGAAAAAGAATCATGAACCTAGACCTCATTTTGGCCTTTGGAGAAATCTGGTGCATTAAGTGGAAAGATTGGTGGGAGTGAGGAGCAAGCCAAAATTCGGCTTTTCCGTAGTTGTTGTAACAACTTGTAGAGCCAACTTCGAAAAATCATATCTGACTCAATTTTGATTGGAATTGTCTCATTCTTGTACTCAAATTGAAGCTCCGGATGTCTAGTTTCTGGAAAAATTAACCTCATTCACAGATTCAAAATATTCTAAGAGATATTGATGAAATGGTGAACATAGGTCATTTGTTAGAAAATGGTTTCAACACAATTAACATTAATAGGTCTCAAATTAGCTCCTAATTAACATTAAATGGCTCCTGTCATTCCCATTTCAGACTTAATTGGTTCCAAATTTACTCTAATTAAAAGATAATTACACAAATTACTTATTGAATAAATAATATTTAATTATCTAATCAATTAGGTGTGTGCAACCTTACCATAAAATGTAGTCCTAACCAATCAAATTATGACACATCATTAATCTCAAATTGATTATAATTATAACAAATTGGAATCAATTATTCATAATCACATATAGTCGGACTCAATTTGTGATAGTGCATCTCGGCCATTAAAACTTGATTTGATGATAACTTTCAATCTGATGGTCCGATTAGGGCTTATGACCAGTCAATTTAATCGTTACAACATCAAGATCATTTTGGTAAAATGAGATTAAGGATCTAGTGAACAGAATCAAGATGCATATTTCCAAGGTGAAATTACCATTTTACCCTGCATGTGAGGTTATATGCGGGTTGCAAAATGGGGTGTCAACAGAATGCCCCTCATTGGCAGAGCTTGAAAAGCGAATGTCAATGTATGAAAGAGACACCTAAATTTGCAATCAGTATTTAACCGCGGTGAATGTATGATGCATGTAGACAAAAATGCAGACGGTTATGTTGTGGATCAAAATGTGGATCGAATCTCGAGGGAGATTGCCTATGTACCTTTTGGTGGGAGGATTTGGCCAAAACGTAGTTCATGCATGCAATTTTTTTTCTTTTTTTTTTCTTTTTTATTTATTTATTTTGAATGAGTACAAGACATGCTTACCTGAAGTGAAGAAAATATGAAAATTCTGGTTATGTGTTTCAGAGGACCAAAGGTTCTGGATCTTGGCTCATGTTTTCAGAGCACCAAGGAATTTTTTTTTTTTTTTGGGCTTTGGCTCGTGTTTTCAGAGGACCAAAGGTTTTGGATCCTGGCTCATGTTTTCAGAGGACCTAGGATTTTTTTTTTTTTGGGCTTTGGCTCATGTTTTCAGACGACCAAAGGTTTTGGATCTTGGCTCATGTTTTCAGAGGACCTAGGATTTTTTTTTTTTGGCTATGGCTCATTTTTTCAAAAGACCAAAGGTTTTGGATCCTGACTCATGTTTTTAGAGGACCTAGGATTTTTTTTTTTTAGGCTTTGGCTTATGTTTTTAGAGGACCAAAGGTTCTGGATCTTGGCTCGTGTTTTAAGAGGACCTAGGATTTTTATTATTTTTTTTTTTTGGGCTTTGGCTCATGTTTTTAGAGGACCTAAGATTTTTTTTTTTTTTGGGCTCTGGCTTATGTTTTCAGAGGACCAAAGGTTCTAGATCCTGGCTCATGTTTTCAGAGGACCTAGGATTTTTTTTTTTTTGGGCTTTGACTCATGTTTTCAGAGAACCTAGGATTTTTGGATCTTGGCTCATGTTTTCAGAGGACCAAGGGTTTTTTGGGCTTTGGCTCACATATTTAGAGAACCAAAGGTTTTGGATCCTAGCTCATGTTTTCAGAGGACCTAGGATTTTTTTTTTTTTTGGGCTTTGACTCATGTTTTTAGAGAACCAAAGGTTTTGGATCCTGGTTTATGTTTTCAAATGACCTAGGATTTTTTTTAGGGCTTTGGCTTATGTTTTCAAAGGACCAAAGGTTTTTTGGGCTCATGTTTTCAGAGGACTAAGGGTTTTTTGGGCATTGGCGCATGTTTTCAGAGGACCAAAGGTTTTTTGGGCTCATGTTTTCAGAGGACTAAGGGTTTTTTGGGCATTGGCGCATGTTTTCAGAGGACCAAAGGTTTTAGATCCTCGCATATGTTTTTAGAGGACCTAGGATTTTTGGATTTTGGCTCATGTTTTCAGAGAACCAAGGGGTTTTTGGGCTTTGGCTCATGTTTTCAGAGGACCAAAGGTTTTGGATCCTAGCTCATGTTTTCAAAGGACCAAGGATTTTTGGATCTTGGCTCATGTTTTCAGAGGACCAAAGGTTTTGGATCCTAGCTCATGTTTTCAGAGGACCTAGGATTTTTTTTTTTTTTTTGGGCTTTGGCTCATGTTTTCAGACGACCAAAGGTTTTGGATCTTGGCTCATGTTTTCAGAGGACCTAGGATTTTTTTTTTGGCTTTGGCTCATGTTTTCAAAAGACCAAAGGTTTTGGATCCTGACTCATGTTTTTAGAGGACCTAGGATTTTTTTTTTTTTTTTAGGCTTTGGCTTATGTTTTTAGAGGACCAAAGGTTCTGGATCTTGGCTCGTGTTTTAAGAGGACCTAGGATTTTTATTTTTATTTTTTTTGGGCTTTGGCTCATGTTTTTAGAGGACCTAGGATTTTTTTTTTTTTGGGCTCTGGCTTATGTTTTCAGAGGACCAAAGGTTCTAGATCCTGGCTCATGTTTTCAGAGGACCTAGGATTTTTTTTTTTTTGGGCTTTGGCTCATGTTTTCAGAGAACCTAGGATTTTTGGATCTTGGCTCATGTTTTCAGAGGACCAAGGGTTTTTTGGGCTTTGGCTCACATTTTTAGACAACCAAAGGTTTTGGATCCTAGCTCATGTTTTCAGAGGACCTAGGATTTTTTTTTTTTTTTGGACTTTGACTCATGTTTTTAGAGAACCAAAGGTTTTGGATCCTGGTTTATGTTTTCAAATGACCTAGGATTTTTTTTTAGGGCTTTGGCTTATGTTTTCAAAGGACCAAAGGTTTTTTGGACTCATGTTTTCAGAGGACTAAGGGTTTTTTGGGCATTGGCGCATGTTTTCAGAGGACCAAAGGTTTTTTGGGCTCATGTTTTCAGAGGACTAAGGGTTTTTTGGGCATTGGCGCATGTTTTCAGAGGACCAAAGGTTTTAGATCCTCGCATATGTTTTTAGAGGACCTAGGATTTTTGGATTTTGGCTCATGTTTTCAGAGAACCAAGGGGTTTTTGGGCTTTGGCTCATGTTTTCAGAGCACCAAAGGTTCTGGATCCTAGCTCATGTTTTCAAAGGACCAAGGATTTTTGGATCTTGGCTCATGTTTTCAGAGGACCAAAGGTTTTGGATCCTGGCTCATGTTTTCAGAGGACCTATGATTTTTTTTTTTTTTTTTTGGGCTTTGGCTCATGTTTTCAGACGACCAAAGGTTTTGGATCTTGGCTCATGTTTTCAGAGGACCTAGGATTTTTTTTTTTGGCTTTGGCTCATGTTTTCAAAAGACCAAAGGTTTTGGATCCTGACTCATGTTTTTAGAGGACCTAGGATTTTTTTTTTTTTTTAGGCTTTGGCTTATGTTTTTAGAGGACCAAAGGTTCTGGATCTTGGCTCGTGTTTTAAGAGGACTTAGGATTTTTATTATTTTTTTTTTTGGGGCTTTGGCTCATGTTTTTAGAGGACCTAGGATTTTTTTTTTTTTTGGGCTCTGGCTTATGTTTTCAGAGGACCAAAGGTTCTAGATCCTGGCTCATGTTTTCAAAGGACCTAGGATTTTTTTTTTTTTTTTGGGCTTTGGCTCATGTTTTCAGAGAACCTAGGATTTTTGGATCTTGGCTCATGTTTTCAGAGGACCAAGGGTTTTTTGGGCTTTGGCTCACATTTTTAGAGAACCAAAGGTTTTGGATCCTAGCTCATGTTTTCAGAGGACCTAGGATTTTTTTTTTTTTTTGGGCTTTGACTCATGTTTTTAGAGAACCAAAGGTTTTGGATCCTGGTTTATGTTTTCAAATGACCTAGGATTTTTTTTTAGGGCTTTGGCTTATGTTTTCAAAGGACCAAAGGTTTTTTGGGCTCATGTTTTCAGAGGACTAAGGGTTTTTTGGGCATTGGCGCATGTTTTCAGAGGACCAAAGGTTTTTTGGGCTCATGTTTTCAGAGGACTAAGGGTTTTTTGGGCATTGGCGCATGTTTTCAGAGGACCAAAGGTTTTAGATCCTCGCATATGTTTTTAGAGGACCTAGGATTTTTGGATTTTGGCTCATGTTTTCAGAGAACCAAGGGGTTTTTGGGCTTTGGCTCATGTTTTCAGAGGACCAAAGGTTCTGGATCCTAGCTCATGTTTTCAAAGGACCAAGGATTTTTGGATCTTGGCTCATGTTTTCAGAGGACCAAAGGTTTTGGATCCTGGCTCATGTTTTCAGAGGACCTAGGATTTTTAGGCTTTGTCTCATGTCGATGTGTGTAGGCCTTTTACCCTAGTACTTGCAAAATAAATATTTTCAGTTGATAACAGAGTTATTCATTGAAAAGAATTCAGCATACGTAGCGAATGCCCTTAGTTTGGGACATATATTATGCTTCGATGAATGCTGTGGGTAGACAGTTGACTTGATGTTGCACCACTGGAGAATATGGAAGAGGATCATAGTTTTTTGTTTCTGAAGAAGAATTCAATGAAGATTTTTTTTTTTGAAAAATTTGGAAATCTTGAATTTTTTATAGGAATTGAAAATTTTGATTTTTTTTTTTTAAAACAACCTAAGAAGTACGAGCCCAATGCCCCTAGTCCCAAGGCTTTTTTGAAAATTCCTTTTTCTTCTTTTTCTTTTTCCTTTTTTTTTTTTTGAAAGATTTAGAAAGAATTGATTTTATCTTTTTGAAAATTTTGTCTTTTGTCTTTTTTTTGTCTTTTTTTGAAATATGAAGATTTTTTCATTATCAAAAAGTGAAGAAGATGAAGATGGAGTAAAAGTGATGAAGATTTATTCATGATGCCTTTTTTTTTGTTGTTGAAAAACCTATCCTTTGAATGAGGGTAACTTTAGCTGGAAGTTGATGTGGTTTGCTGGATAAGTCCTTGCTTAATTCTTGCAAAAAGACAGTTTCAATTAACAATGAATTTATTCATTGAAATGAATTAGAAGTACTTACCCAATGCCCCTAGTTTGGGGCATATCCAATGCTTAGATTGAAGCTAAATTCATTTGATGTTGTGACCATTGGGGAACATGAAAGAAGATCATGGTCCGTCATCCTTGGTTCCTGCAAAATGACTTTCTTTCTCTAGTTTGTTAGAAACCAATTATCGTGAAAACATTTTTTGTCAATGTCCTTAGTGTGGAAATGCTGGCAAACAAATGGATTTATGCCTCAAATGAAAACATACTTCCATGCAAGAAGAACATATTTGCACACAATATAAATAGGCCAATGCTCCAAGTTTAAACATGCCTAACATGTACCCAAAAAATTTTGTCACATCATTTTGACTTTGTTCTCTAAGGTTGTTTGGATGATTGGGACCGAGCCTCTAAAAGGCTGCCTACGTACCTCTCTCATAGAGGATCAGGTCAAGACGTAGTTCAAGAGAGAACTGGATTTTGAAAAAGAATGATTTTTTTTTTTTTGAACAAGAAGTGATCCTTTGAAGAACCATTTTGGCAAATCAAAGTGTTTAAGAATCAAACAAATCTCTTTGATTAGGAAGGATCAAGATCATTAAACTCATGTAATCAAATTTGCTTCATCCTTTTGAACATGGTCAGATTAAGTCTCCAAAGGCAATCAAGAAATGAAATGTGATAATATTTATGAATCATATTGTTGGATGCAAACAAGGAGAGTGCTCCAGGTTTAGAAGTTCTTTTAAGTCATTTTGAGGATTTGAGAATTTGAGAAATTTTGTCATCGGACATATCATCCTGTGGGGTTTGACAATCTTAAGCATTTTTCCTTTTTAATTCAAGAGAAAATATTATTAGAGTTTAAGATGTGCCTACAATTAGCAAGACTTCAAGGAGGTCTTATTCATGGGTCGTAATGTAGGCCGGGTTTAGGTTATGAAATGAATGATATAAAGAGGCTCAAAATTCCCTATGATGTTCCCCTAGGTATGCATTACTCAAAAATCAAGTATTGGAGGAGTTTTCTCATTTCTTCGTTGCCATCTTCTCACTAGTCTTCATTGGTCACTTGTATCAACATTTGTTTTTATGCTCATTCATCTTGAATCATACCTCTAGACTTTCATCTTGTAAAATGCCTCTCTTTTTAGGTTGTATCCTTAAGTTTCCAGCTTGGTAGGGTTTTTCAATTTTTCTTCTTCTTCTTTTCTTTGGCTCTAACTTTTACCTAGACCGCCCTTTTGGGTTTTCAGCCTAGCGAGCTTTCTTTTCTTTTCTTTTTTTTTTTTTTTTTTTTTTGCCCTAACTTTTGTCTAGACCGCTCTTTTGGGTTTTCAGCCTAGCGGGCTTTTTTTTTTTTTTTTTTTGGTCTTACATCTCTTGATTGAATGAAATTTCGGGGACATTTTGCTCTTCTTGTTTTTTCTCAGTTTAATGATTTTTGGTCATTTTGATGCACTCTCTAGACTTCTTTCTTGCCTCGATGCACCTTTCTGTTTTTTGATGAAATCTCTTTTAGATGAATCTTGTATTTCTCTTAGCATGATGAATTTTGGGCTCTTCAAACTTGATGCACACTTTTTTTTCCTCTCACATTGATAGAATTTCATTTATCTTTCCTTGATTGAGTGAAACCTCATTTTTCTTTGATAATCTCTTATCTTTCGCTTAATGAATCATCTACTTGTCATTCATGTCTTCTAGGAGAGATTTATCAATTAGCTTCAAAGCTACAAGGTTGACTCTTCCTCAACATGAGATTAAAACATGCATACTTTGGTTTTTCCCACCCTAAGTTTAGATTTTAGTGGGTTCATGCGAAAAAGAGGCTAAGTGTTTAAAGGCTCAAATGGGCTAGCAATGAATAAAGATCGTTCTAGGTATTAGGGAATAATCTTGTTTAACCAAAGATGGCCTTTTATCCCTAGTAATGCTTGCTTGTAGGCACAGTGACTTAAACTCTTTTAATAAATTCATCTTAAAAAAAAAAGTATGAATGCTCTAATGTTGAGAAACAAAAGATCTTTGAAAATTGGATCGAGTGCATGGATTCTTGAGATTTTTTGATGGATTGATTCTTTTTGATTGCCTTTTAAGACCATTTCTTCTTGTATTTTACGTTAAGTAGCAAAAGTCTTTACATGGATCAAATGAAATTTATCATTTCTTAGTACAAATTGATTGTTCAAGCCTTTAAACATTAAGATTTAGAAAATGTTTTGTTCAAGGGATCCTCATGTACCATTTTGAAAAGGAGACTTCTTCTTTTTTTTTCTTTTTTTTTTTAATCTTGAAAGAAAGAAAAAAAATTTGGGTCTTTTTGAAAAAGTCACTAGGAAGTTCAACGGCCCTAGTTCAAAGATTTTTTTTATTAAATGACTCAAAGGCCCAATGCCCCTAGTCTAAACACTTTCTCATTTGAATTTTTTCTCTTTTTCTTTTTCTTTTTTTATTTGGAAAGATTTGGGAATATTTTTTTTTGAAATTTTTAAAAATATATACATGAACAAAGTACATCAAATGTTACATGGATTTTTAGAATTCAAAGAAACATAGAAACATAGAATAAACAAACAAACATAGAATAAACAAACAAACTTTAAACTTAACCATGATGTTGCAAACCAAATGTGGAGTGAGGCAAAGTTGAGCCACTTACTTCTTCTTGAACCTTGATTATGACGAAATGGCTTGGGCTTGCACTTTGAAGGCTTGAACCTTGATTATGATCTTTTGATATTTGCTTGAAATGACTTAGGCTTACACTTGGAAGGCTTGAACCTTGATTATGATCTTTTGGTATTTGTTTGATATGGCTTGGGCTTACACTTGGAAGGCATGCATCTTGTGAGCTTTTGGCCTTTGACGTTGATCATGCGTATACACCTTCGATGGGCTTCAAGTGTTGGGCTTAGACTCATTCAAGAAACAAATTGGGCTTCCATTTCAATTAGAGTTCAATCATAGGCTTTTGGGTTTGAGTTCATTTACAACTTACAAGATTCAAACAATTATGATGGGCCCAAGCGTTGGACTTGTGCTCATCATGGTTTAAACAACAGCCAAACACGTGCATAATGCAATGCAATTTACACGAACCGACCTAAAGGTAGGTTCTGTAGGTCATTACAACATGGGTAGAAGGTAGGTTAAAGGCCCCCACAAGCTAGGACGTTGTACCTCCCAACTTGTGACGCCAAGAGCGCCGCGTTGGTCCGAACGGTACAGTTTGTCCTTATGAAACACCATGGCATAACCATGATGATCCTTGTCGCAGTGGGTGGTAGGTTCATCGCTGGATATGTGAGTCTCAGGAAGACCACAATCCACGGCTAATACTACCGGACTTTCGGGCTAGCACACAAATAAAATAAATTTCATTCAAGCAAATGATGCATGACATGCAAATAATGACATATTATATACAAAAAAGCAATAAACAAACAATGACATGGTTGGCCATCATAATCTAATTGAAGTTTAGCTTTCAATATCCTCAGTGGAGTCGCCACTGTGAGAGACCGCGCCCCCGACCCCCTCTTTTAGGTGTGTTAGGCCAAACCCACGTGAATGGGTGGAGTCGTGTTATTGCCTCTCAAAATGGAGGTTCGACTAGTTATATTTTCTCATTTAGATTAAGGGTTTTACAATGGAGTCGCCACTTATTTAATTATTGGAAAAATAAGAAAACCATAATTGAAATATTCCTCATTTTATTAATTTGAAATTGAATTTAAATTGATCATAGGAAAATTACATGGCTTTGGTCCTAGATACAATCTAAGATAAAGTACATGACTTTGTTTCCTAGTTACAATCTAGAAATTGAAAATCACATGGATAAGCATTTGATTTACTAATCCTTGATCTATACTCGGAGGCTATGTTACAAGGTGGGACGGTGTTAGGCACCCACTTTGCCCGGTGAAACCGGTCTTCTAGACCATGGTGGCCAACATTCATATCACACATCCAATATGTTATCAATCAATTTGCATGTTGAATTTAAAGTGTGTGCATGTGATAAACCCTAATTCAATTTATTAAGCATTTCATTTGGATTGAAAGATAAATTTTAGTGAATGTGTGTGGATGGTGATATCCTAGATTCAAGAATTTAAAAGAATTATTAAACAAACATATTTTTCATGTTTTTGATGTGTATTTAAGATCAAAACTAGTGTTATGCATGAACATGTGATGAATAATCAAGAACAGGTGAAGAACATATAAGAACATTCAAACATATTCAAAGGAATTTAAATGATTATTATCATGCTTTAATCTTAAACTCTCATCATGGCAACACAAAAAACAATTAGGGAAAGAAATTATACCCTCATGCAAGATCCATATAGAGGATGGGGAGACTCTTGAGGGAGGTCCTAAGGGTAGAGGAAAAGAAGAGTTAGGAAAGGAAGAGTGAGTCTCACTCAATACCTTGAGTCTCAAGAAGATCAAAATATGACAAAACTACTCAACTTTCTAGAACTCAAGAGAGTAGAAGAGAGGGTTTATTATTATTATTTTTATTTTTGTTGTTGTTGTTGTTGTTGTTGTTGTCTTGGAATGGAAGAGAGGGGGGGTTTATATAGTAGTGGTTGAGAAAATATGAATGGAAGACCATTTAATGAAGGTTGAAAAGAAATCATGAATCTAGACCTCATTTTAGCTTTTGAAGAAATCTGGTGCATTAAGTGGAAAGATTGGTGGGAGTGAGGAGCAAGCTAAAATTCGGTTTTTCCGTAGCTGTTGTAACAGCTAGTAGAGCCAACTTCGAAAAATCATATCTGACTCAATTCTGATCGGAATTGTCTTGTTCTTGTGCTCAAATTAAAGCCCCGGATGTCTAGTTTCTGGGAAAATTAACTTCATTTATAGATTCAAAATATTCTGAGAGATATTGATGAAATGGTGAGCAGAGGTCATTTGTTAATGGTTTCAGCACAATTAACATTAATAGGTCCCAAATTAGCTCCCAATTAATATTAAATGGCTCCAATCACTCCCATTTCAGACTTAATTGGTTCCAAATTTACTCTAATTAAAAGATAATTGCACAAATTACTCATTGAATAATTAATGTTTAACTATCTAATCAATTAGGTGTGTGCAAACTTACCATAAAATGTAGTCCTAACCAATCAAATTATGACACATCATTAATATCAAATTGATTATAATTATAACCAATTGGAATCAATTATTCATAATCACATATAGTTGGACTCAATTTGTGATTGAGCATCTCGACCATTAAAACTTGATTTGATGATAATTTTCAATCTGATGGTCTGATTAGGGCTTATGACCAGTCGACTTAATCATTACAACATCAAGATCATTTTGGTGAAATGAGATTAAGGATCTAGTGACCAGGATCAAGATGCATATTTCCAAGGTGAAATTACCCTTTTACCCTCCATGTGAGGTTAAATGCGGGTTGTAAATTGGGGTGTCAACAATATCTCAAAAACTCCATCCTCAAATGGTAAACTAATTAATGATAGTATTGGACTCAAGTAAATCAAAAGGTGAGGCGTGGGAAATGTTGGTGGACTTGAAGATTGTACTTGTTTTGATTTAAGATTGCTTTAGGGATTGTTTGATTGGGTGGATTTTAGAGAGGATGCAAAAAAAAAAAAAAAAAAAAAAAAAAAAAAAAAAAAAAAAAGGAGAGAAAAGGGAAAGGGAAAAAAGGTTATTGGGGTGTTTGGATGGGTGAGTTTGTGGAAGGAGAATTAGTGGGGCCTAAATGTTTTCTTCCAAAATTGAGGAGAAAACTGAAAAGAAAACATGGATGCCAATCAAAGAACAATTTTGCCCCTCTCCACTATGTCTCTCCATTTTGTTTGTGTGTTGAGTAACTTGAGTTATGTTTTCCTTGTTTTTATTTTTCAACGTTTTAGCGTTTAATCAAATAGTTGCTTTTGTTTTTTGGTTTTGTTTGGTTTTGTTTTGTTTTTTTCTTTTTTAATCAATGGTGGGGGTTCTTGGTGGCCTTCACCTCTAAAAATATTAATGATGTGTTTGTGAGAGACCGGCTTTCAAAAAGAGATAGGTTTCAACACCTCTCTTTTGGGGTTAGGTGGAGTCACCACTTATTTTTTATATTACAAAATATAAGAAAAACTACAACACACAAAATACATATCTGAATAACTTCAAGTTTTCATTGGATGAATATATAAATATTCAATTTGGTGGAGAACATTACAAGGCTTTGGTCCTAAATACAATCTATGTAAAAAAAAAAATACAAAGCTTTAGTCCTAAATACAATCTACCAAAACAAAGATAAAGCACTATTCTACAAACTAAAACCTATAATTCGAGTGTTAGGTTACAAAATGGGAAGGTGTTAGGCATTCATTCTGTCCGGGTAAAATCTGGTCTTTTACACTCTAGTGATCATTTAGGTACCCATGACCAATGATATGCAACAAATTATGAAATGCAACATGTTATTTTAGTTTTTCTAGATCTATGGCTAAATGTTATTCAAAGACCTCAGATCTATATACTTCTCTATGTAAAGAATCAAATCTGGTTTTTAATGTGAAAACAGTGTTTTGAGTATGCAAACCTGATGTTAATTACAAAAAAGAAAAAAGAAAAAAAAGAAGAGTTTTATTGACAAAATGGAGATCTGATTCTAATGAATTTTGGTAAGAAAAATTTAGATCTAATTTAGATATATATATATATATATATATACATATATATATATATATATATGTATATATATATATATGTGAAAGAGTAGATTTTTAATGAGACAACTTCAAATTTGATTTTAGATATGAAAAAGGATGAATTTTTAGTGAGAAGATTTTAAATTGATTTTTAGATGTAGAAAAAAATGATTTTTATTGAGAAAATTTCAAATATGATTTATATATATATAACAGAATGGTTTTTAAAGAAAGGATTTTTGATCTGATTTTTTGTATATGAAAAAGTACGATCGAGTTTTAAAGAAAGAATTTCAAATCTTATTTTTTGTATATGAAAAGAATGAGTTTTGACAAAAGAATTTCAAATCTGATTTTTTGTATATGAAAAGAATTAGTTTTAAAGAAAGAATTTCAGATCTGAAGCATTTAATAACAAATAACCATAGACCTAAGATTATGTCATGACAACCCTAAATCTATATGTTCAAGCATGTGAATCAAACAATCATTATATTCTAATCATGGAATCAGGATTCAGAGAAAATCATACCAAAGGTAAATACTCACATATTAACATGGAAAACATAGTTAAATACACGTGCTAATAGAGGAATAAACATATAAACATGCATGTTTATAAAGAAGTAAAAGTACTTGCATCAATTACTTGAATGAATTCTACAGGGGAAATTGCTTTAGAAGTCAAAAAGAATGAATCTCTTTGAGTCCTAAAGAATTATCGCTTAACAGAAAAGAAAGTCTTAAAGTTAGACTTCTAAAGTTTCTTTTACGTTAAGGAGAGAGGGGTGCTGAATCTTGGGTTTTCTCTTCTATTTATAGAAGCGTGTTTGCTTAAAAAATAAGCTAGGGTTGCTTTAAAAGTCAGAGACATGAACTAGGTCAAGTTTTATCCCTAAAAAATCGAATCTAATAGGTCTTGACCTGGACCAAACGTGTCTGGGTCAAATTTACAATTTGTGCCAGTCAGCACTATTGAAGTGCCGATCAGCACTTTTCAACTGTCGATTGGCACTCCTGATTGCTTCACCCAGTTTCGTCTTTTTGCATGTTTTGGACTCTTTTTTTGAACGTTTTTTTGAATTGAGAATGTATTTGGACATATTTTAGACTTGTATACCTGATAAAATCCATCTTAAATTGATAATTAAATATTTAAAAACAATTATCTTAGAGATAATTATCCTAAAAACTTAATTACCAATCCAATTTTAATATTATCATATTATTCCTTATGCAACCAAACTTATTTTAGTTAAAATAAACTACCAATCACAGAAATTCATTTAATTAATTTTAATTGTCGACCAATCAAAATTAATTTCAATTAGTTATGTGTACATGATCAGTTTCACCAAAATGAACGCATGCAGATCGTGAAAACTTGATCTTGTGATATTATTCAATCTGACGATCCGATTTGGGAATTGAGCACATCGTTGCGATCGTTAGAAACTCAAAATCATTTTTATGATATGTGATGAATGATTTGATGTATCAAATGCAACCATGATTTTTGGGTACTCAGAATGATTATTTTGGTCGTCTTCCAAGGTTAATTTATGGGTTCAATATTAAGTGTCTACAGTGTTAATAACATAAAATAATAATATTAATAATGTGTTAATTTTTAAAAGATGTAATTATTTTAATTTTAATCGATAATAAGATTTTTTTTAATGATTGTAAGGAATTTATTTCTTATATTATGCAATAGGGTATGAGAGTAATTGTATACAAATTACATTTTCTATCCCCTAATTTTTCTTCTTAACCAAACAAATGAGTTTTCCATTCCTTCACTTTTTCAACCCTCCAACCAAACACAAATGAGGAAAACTAAAATCTTTTCTATTTTCCTATTGTGGTGCCGAGACCCAATAGTACTTCCTTTAAGGATGGAGAATTTGGGCTCTAAATTTATTTGTTGGTGAGTTTCCTTACACTCCTACTAGATGTTGCCTCAAACGTTGCCTTGATAGCCCAACCTTCTCACCTTGTTTGTCACAAGCCCTTCCCTAACCCTCTTTGATTTCTCCTATCTCTCTACTTTCTTCTCTCGTTATCTTTAACCCCATTTGTGTCTGCCAACCCCCTTCCCTTTCATCCTATCTTCCCTTTTATAGTCTCCCTTTAGTGGGGATCTAAATCATTACTTTTGCATCAATTCCCACGCAATTCTACTTTTGCCAGAATCCCAAGAAAATTTATTCCTTATGAGGATTCTCTTGAAACTTGTACATGATGCCGAATAGTGATCGGCAGTGGATTTCCCTAAGGCGCTAACTATGCTCAAGGGACTGACTTGAGTCCTGACTCTTCCTTCATCGGCTATCCCTGGCCTACTAGTTGGTATGTGGCTTAACCCGGCCCAAATATGATAGGTTTCCCCTGAGTGCCGATCCTATACCCTTGTACTTTTGTCATAGGGCTGGGCCTACCCCAATGATGCTGGATCAGTCTCGGTTACCTTAGCCAGTCTTGGTTACCGACCCTAGGTCCTTACACCTACTTTTTTATCTTTCCACTTTTCCATCTCTCCAACCAAACAAACCTTTAATTAAGGTCATTTTCATTGAAGATTAACTCAACTAATTCTTCGTCACTGCCATTGCTGACAGTCATTCAATTTTCCTCATTGTTCTCACTTTCTCATTTCACTCTCTCTTTCTTGTAATTGAATCTGAGATGGGTTTGTTGTTGTTGTTGGTTTTTTTTTTTTTTTTTTGTTTTTTTTTTTTTCCGGTTTTTGACAAATTTAAAAAAACTTGTAAAGAGGTAGAGTCAAGTTGGTGTGATTTGTTGTTGGTTTATTTACGATTTGTTTTCTATGAGTTGAGAAAAGATTTTCTAGGGTTTTATAAGGATATATATATGTATATATATATATATATTGGGTTTCTGAAAGTAGATTTTTTTGGGCACGAGATGGGATTTTCTCAATTGGTGATGGATTGAGTATATATTTTTGTGGATCTGGGTTCAATACAAAAAATGGGATCTATTGCAGTAGTTTAAAACCACAGCTAAAAACACTAAAATCACTTCTAAAGGCTCATATGGTTTGTTGTGGCAATTCAAACTATCACAAGAAAAGTGTCGCATGAGTATGTTATTGTGCGAGGCTAATGAAAATTGCCACAATAGAACATACAGCACATACAAGGTCGCACCATGTTTCCCTAATGATTCGAGGGCTACTGCATTTACGCATTGTATAAACATAGTAAGAGGGAAAAATATAATGCACTAATCATTTAAATAAATATAATATACATTTTTTTTAATATTCTAGGGGCCATCTTTCTTTTTTCCTTTATTTTATTTTAGAGAAATGCTAATAGAAGCCTTTAAGGTAATTGTTAATAATCCATTTAAAGAATTTTTTTATAAAAAAAATAATTAATATTTTGACACTTTTTTAAAATGAATTGTTAATCATTACCTGAAAACCCGTTATCATAACCCTTCAGTCGAAGCATGGGGCTAATCAACTCTTTCCTCCCTCCCTCCCTCCCTCCTTTACAAATATAGGTACTAGGTAGCATTAATTCTAGATTTGAAATTTCAAGGAAGAAAAAATCAAACAGAGTACTCTCTCTAGTTAATATTATTTGTCTTATTTTAAAGTATACACCACCGTCTTCAAACTTTCAACAATCCCACCAACCCACCTCTTGTCTTTACAATAAGGAAAATGTTAATAGATATTTTAGCATTAAAATTTAGCTATAAAATTGGTTATACTATAAGATTACAATTTTATTCAATATTATTAATATTACTATATATTTTAAAAATCTAATTATTAGATTACATATTTTTTACACTCTTAATACATGTGTTATATTTTATACATAATTTTAAATTACAAAAACTTGTAATTTAAACAATTTATTAATGACATATTTTAAATCTTTAATTTTTTAAAAATTTTGCAAGTATAGAGAATATAAGTAGAAAATGTAATTAAATTGTGAATTTGTCAAAATTTACCTCTAAGAAAAAGATAATGTGTAAAGTTGTAACCTCAAGCTATAACCAACTTTATAGCTAAACTTCACCTTATTAATTTTAGTCACTTCTTATTTATCATGGATTATTTATCATTTTTATATAAATCAATAATTTTTTTCACCACTTGCAGATTGCTTTTGTCAAAAAAATTGTAGTAGTACATTTTCTCAAATGCTAACCCTATTACACATTTTATTATATAAAATTTACAAACTAACTAATGTAACATTGAATAGTTTGATGAGTTTGAATCACCAAATATATGAATGTTTGTTGCAAATTAAAGAAAATATAAAGACAAAAATAGGAAATATAAGAGTAAGATTATACCTGAATTATTTCTTCTCTCATGGTCATCTGCCTCATCATGGTATTTCTAACAATGAATACATGTATATATCTTGTTGGTGAAAAATACAATAACAATGGAAATAACACAAAGAGAAACTGAATATTACTTCTGAATATTATTAAAATGAAGAGGAAATACACAACACTTATTTGGACTGAGGCGCGACACTCGCTCTCTTTAAGGAGATTCAAGCCCTTGGTTGGCTAAACTATGTAATTGGTGCAGACCTTCTCTGACTTGTCTCCCCCAGGATACAACAGCCCAACAAACGTTGTATGACTAGAACAGCTTCTGCACAAAGTGTTCAAGTCCAAAGCTCCACCAGAAAGAACACCCTTCCTTGCCAAGAATCTCTCTATTTTGTGTGTGTATTGCTGTGTATATTTTTCAGTAACTGGGATTGGATTTGCATGAGTCTATTTATAGGCTCAATGGGCCTCACGAAATTAGAACCCAATTTATTCTGATTAATTAGGTCCATAATTCTGATGTAGTGGATGTTACAAGATTAATTGTTGGATATTAATCTGATGGGCTAGAGTTACACAATTAATGGTGAGATAAGGAGTTTCTGAAAAGGCCCAAATGGATAGTCCATTAAGTGGGTTAATGGCTCTTTATTTTCCATAATAAAAATGGAGTATTAATTCGGGCCATTTACTCACCAACGGATATGGTAATTATTCTGAATGGGCTGTCAAGTAGGAGGATCCAAGAGGCTGATTCATTTCCGATTCTGATACCTCCACTCTTCACCTCCCCCTTGCTCACGTATCTAGCCCATTATCTGAGACAATTCATGTTAGCCCATTAATCACCACAATTAAAAAGAATAAAAAAGTCTCTCTCCTTTTCAATATGGGATTAAACATTCTCACTAACTCCTTATCTTCCACATTCACTCTCATAATCTTTACATTTATTTTGTAACATTTATTCATTTTTATTATATAATATTAAAATGCTCTAACAATCCCCCACTCATTTTAATATTAAATTTTTAGTTAAAGAGAGATTACCCGGCAAGGACGAGTCACTATGCATCATGAAGGTGTGCTCTGCATTGAACCTTCACTTAGTAAAACAGCGATCTCAATTCCAGAGTCGTAGTGGTCTCCGACTTGAACTAGGACTGCTTACGGGAAATTAAGTGTCACTGCTTACATATAACAACCCAGGTGTTGACATGAGCTTTTATAGCTAGCACTTTACGGCTATGTGCTGATCCCAGTTTCATGAGTGTATTTGAGATTAAGTCCAAATCTCATAGGGAGCGGCCCCACCCCCACACTCACATAGGTGAAATTTTGTCAAGGGTGCTCCTGTAATTCTAACACCCCACTCATACGAGCTACAAATTTCATTAAGAATTTTTTACTCAACCTCTCCACATTACAGGATAAATGCACTTACATCATAGGGATGAACAATTAAAAATTATTTACAAAAGAAATAATTATAAAAAAAATAGTGCATTTCTTACGACCATCGTATGATTCGTTTTTCCCATTGAACCTAATTCTCAGGATCTCTGGTCTTTGGGTTGGGTATCCTCATACATGGCTCATGATTCTATGGACTTTAGTCCCATCCCCCTCGATTCATTCCAGACTCTATCTTTTGCCAAGGCCTTGGTAAATGGATCTGCAAGATTATCATTAGATTTAATATAATCCACAGTTATGATGCCACTACTCAAATAAGATCGCACGGTACTGTGCTTTCTTCTTATAGGTCTGGATTTACCGTTGTAGTAACGGTTTTTAACTCTACCAATTGCGGCAGTGCTATCACAATGAATTAATATAGGTGGAATTGGTTTTTCCCAAAATGGAATTTCATATAAAAAATCTCTTAACCAATTTGCCTCTTCACTAGCTGAAGCTAATGCTATTAATTCAGCTTCCATTGTTGAATTAGCAATTATTGTTTGCTTTTTAGATTTCCAACAAATAGCACCACTACTTAAGGTAAAAATATAACCAGTGGTAGAGAGAGAATCACCTGACAAAGTATTCCAATCGGCATCACTAAAAGCTTCAATCACAGCAGGATACTTTTTATAAAATAAGCCATAATTTTTGGTACCAATTAAATATCTCATGACTCGCTCAATAGCTAGCCAATGATCTTTACTAGGCTTGCTAGTAAATCTGCTAAGCACTCCTACTGCATATGCAATGTCAGGTCTAGTACAATCAGTAGCATAACGCAAACTACCAATGATGCTAGCATAATCCTTTTGATTAAAAATCTCATCATCATTATTCACAGGAAATAAATGAACACTAGAATCAAAAGGAGTAGCTACACTTTTGTGATCATGAAAATTATATTTTCTCAATATTTTCTCAACATAATGTGATTGATCAAGAAATATTCCATCACATGTTTTTGTAATTTTCGTGCCCAAAATAAAATTAGCCTCACCAAGATCTTTCATATCGAAATGACTTTTAAGCATATTTTTTGTCTCATTTATAACATGTATATTTGAGCCAAAAATCAACATATCATCCACATAGAGGCTAATAATAACATGTAAATTATTCCATGATTTAGAATAAATACATTTATCACATTCATTTGATTTATAACCATTCTCAATCATGCAGGAATCAAATTTTTCATGCCACTGCTTAGGTGCTTGTTTTAAGCCATATAGGGATTTAGTTAGCTTACATACCTTGCTTTCTTGTCCAGGCTCTACAAAGCCTTCGGGTTGATCCATATAAATTTCTTCCTCTAGGTCCCCATTTAGAAAAGCAGTTTTTACATCCATTTGATGAATTTTCAAATCAAAAATTGCAGCAATAGCAATTAACAATCTAATAGATGTAATTCTTGTTACCGGAGAAAAAGTATCAAAGAAATCAAGATCAGCTTTTTGTTTAAAGCCTTTTGCAACAAGTCTAGCTTTAAACTTATCTATTGACCCATCCGGTTTCAACTTTTTTCTAAGGACCCATTTACAACCTATGGTCTTACAACCCGGTGGAAGATCCACTAATTTCCAACTTCTATTAGAAATTAGAGATTCCATCTCATCATTTACAGCCTCTTTCCAAAATAATGCATCAGGTGATGTTAAAGCCTCTTTTAAATTTTGGGGATTTTCCTCAATGTTAAAAACATAATAATCAGGACCAAAATCCTTTTCAATTCTAGCTCTTTTACTCCTTCTAAGTTCTATTTCAGAATTTTCATGATTTTTTGAAGTAGAAGAACTAGGTTGTGATAAAATATTTTCTTCACCCCCACTATTTTTCAATTTAAAAGGAAATTTTTCTTCATGAAAAATTGCATCACCAGATTCAAAAATTATTTTGTTTTCAAGATCAAAAAATCTATAGGCTGCACTATTAATTGCATAACCAAGAAAAGCACAGGTAGTAGCTCTTATACCTAATTTGGGTATTTTAGGGTCAACAAGCCTTACATAAGCAAGACAACCCCATACTCTCAAATATCCCAAATTTGGCTTATGTCCTTTCCACATCTCAAAAGGTGTGGTATGTGACTTTTTATGTGGCACCCTATTCAAAACATGACATGCAGTTAAAATAGCTTCACCCCAAAAATGTAAAGGTGCACCAGATTTAATTAACATGGCATTTGTTAACTCAATTAGAGTTCTATTTTTTCTTTCAGCCACACCATTAAAAGCAGGTGAATATGGTGCAGTAGTTTCATGGATAATTCCCAAAGACTGAACAAATGAGTTGAATGCACTTGATTCATACTCACGGCCTCTATCACTTCTTATTCTTTTTATTTTTCTACCAAATTGATTTTCAATTTCTTTTAAAAAATCTTGAAATTTTTCAAAAGCATCACTTTTATTTTTCAACAAATAAATAGTTGTATATTTTGAGAAATCATCAATAAAAGTGATAATATATCTATTTCCACCACGAGTTAAAATTCCCTCAAATTCACATAAATCAGAGTGAATTAACTCAAGCAATTCGGTATTTCTTACAACACTTTTATGAGGCCTTTTTGTAATCTTAGCTTGATTACAAGTTTCACATTTTTCAAAGTCTTTTGACAGTCTTGGAATTAATCCTAAACTACTCATGATTCCCACATATCTACTATTTATATGACACAAACGAGCATGCCAAAAATTAATAGAAGAAAGCATATAAACTGAACTGGTAGATGCTTTATTATTCTTAACATTCAATTTAAACATTCCATCACAAGCATAACCCTTGCCCACAAATAATCCCTTTTTAGTAATTACATAATTATCAGATTCCATAGTTTGCTTGAAGCTAGCCTTGTTAAGCAAAAAACTTGACATCAAATTCTTCCTCATGGACGGAGTGTAAAGTACATCTTTCAATGTTAGCACACGTCCAGAAGTGAATTTCAATTCAACCTCATCACTCCCAAGAACCTTGGTTTTGCTAGAGTCACCAAGCATAATAGTTTTTTCTTCTTCAAAAGGAGTGTACAACTTGAACCAATTTTTATCATAGCAGACGTGCCTATTAGCACCAGAATCTGGCCACCACCCTTCAACATATTGCACGATATTGATGTCTGTAATCATAGCCACTAAAGGCTCTTCGGTTACGTTAGCCTGTGGGACAGATTCACGTTTTCGAAATTTGCAAATTCGAGCAATATGCCCACTCTTGCCACAGACAAAACAATATTTATTAAATTGATCTTGTGAAGGAGGTCCTTGGTTCTTATTGTAATTTTTATTTGGGTTTCCCCTTCCTTGAGGTCTATTATTATTTTTAAAGGCTCTCTTTTTAGGCTTCAATTGAGCATTTCTAGGAAAATGATTTTTGGGCATATTATTATTAGATGAAATAAGGTTTATCTTTGTGGTGGAAATATCATTGCTCTCTTGTGCCATGAGTGCATCTTGTCCTCTAGCCTCCTCCTCCACACGGATTCGTGTGATCAAAGTCTCCAAAGATGTCTCCTTTTGTTTGTGCCGCAAGGTCTTTTGGAACTCCCTCCAAGATTGTGGTAGTTTATCAATTATGCCAGCTACCACCAAATTGTCTCCAATCTTTATGCCTTCGGATCTCAATTCTGCCACGATCATTTGGAAGTCTTGTGCTTGATCCACCACCGATTTTCCATCCACCATTTGGTAACGGAAAAATCTACTAGCAGCATACTTCTTTGCTCCAGCCTCCTCGGTATCATACTTGTTTTGTAAAGCTTTCCAAATTTTCTTAGCAGAATCATAAGTTGTATCATAATAATCATAAAAATGATCGGCAAGACAATTCAAAAGATAAGAGCGACAATTGTATTCATCTTTTGTATACTTATCTACTTTTTCTAGATGGAGACTATATTCTTCCTCACTCATCTCATCGGTAGGAACCTTTGATGGATTCTTCTCAGTGAGGATGTAGGCAACTTTGAGAAGACTCAAATAGAAGAGGACCTTTCTTTTCCACCTCTTGAAGTGGGCTCCCTTAAAGCGAAAGGGCTTGTTGAGATCTCCAACTGGCTCATTTGGTTTCTCTTGTGTAGGCTCCATGTGTTGAATCTCCTTAAAATTGTTGGTGAAAAATACAATAACAATGGAAATAACACAAAGAGAAACTGAATATTACTTCTGAATATTATTAAAATGAAGAGGAAATACACAACACTTATTTGGACTGAGGCGCGGCACTCGCTCTCTTTAAGGAGATTCAAGCCCTTGGTTGGCTAAACTATGTAATCGGTGCAGACCTTCTCTGACTTGTCTCCCCCAGGATACAACAGCCCAACAAACGTTGTATGACTAGAACAGCTTCTGCACAAAGTGTTCAAGTCCAAAGCTCCACCAGAAAGAACACCCTTCGTTGCCAAGAATCTCTCTATTTTTTGTGTGTATTGCTGTGTATATTTTTCAGTAACTTGGATTGGATTTGCATGAGTCTATTTATAGGCTCAATGGGCCTCACGAAATTAGAACCCAATTTATTCTGATTAATTAGGTCCATAATTCTGATGTAGTGGATGTTACAAGATTAATTGTTGGATATTAATCTGATGGGATGGAGTTACACAATTAATGGTGAGATAAGGAGTTTCTAAAAAGGCCCAAACGGATAGTCCATTAAGTGGGTTAATGGCTCTTTATTTTCCATAATAAAAATGGAGTATTAATTCGGGCCATTTACTCACCAACGGATACGGTAATTATTCTGAATGGGCTGTCAAGTAGGAGGATCCAAGAGGCTGATTCATTTTCGATTCTGATACCTCCACTCTTCACCTCCCCCTTGCTCACGTATCTAGCCCATTATCTGAGACAATTCATGTTAGCCCATTAATCACCACAATTAAAAAGAATAAAAAAGTCTCTCTCCTTTTCAATGTGGGATTAAACATTCTCACTAACTCCTTATCTTCCACATTCACTCTCATAATCTTTACATTTATTTTGTAACATTTATTCATTTTTATTATATAATATTAAAATGCTCTAACATATCTCTCTTTGATATCGATCTCCTAATATTTTATCATTTCAGTCACACCCTTACAATGTCTCCTGCACTACATATTTATAGAAAAAATATGTAGGGACAAAGCTTTAATTGAAGGAGTAAATAGCTACTCCTAAAGAGTAGCTCTTAATTTCCTTCCCTTGAGATTTAGGATGTGTGTCTCACAAGCAGCGCATGTGTGTGGCTTACAACTTTACAAGCCGCCCATGTGTAACACAGAAAGAGATATTTAACAACGTTTAAATTATTTTTCAGACCTTTATATACTAAAATTGGTCTTCTCTCAAAATTTTTTTTTTGTCGTATTCCTAATATCACAATTTATTCTCACTATAAATCTCAAGCTTTTTTCTTGATCCGGTTATTAACAGAGAGATAAGAAAACAAAGACACTTAAAACTGTGAAAGAAATAGAACTTGACATGGTGAACTTTGTGGCTGCACTGAGGCCCATGGTGCGTTGGCTAATGAAGATTGCAGGTGTGCAACCCTACACAGTGGAGATCGAACCAGGCACGGTCATGAACTTCTGGGCCCCCCTAGAGACCCTGAAGAAGAAACCCAGTAAAAAGGGTGACAAGCCCGCGGTGGTCCTGGTCCAAGGCTTCTTCTCTGACGGCATAATGACTTGGCTGTTCCAGGCCGTTGCTCTAACCAAACAATACTCAGTTTATATACCGGACCTCCTCTTCTTCGGTGGCTCTATCACCGACAAAACCGACAGGTCACCGAGTTTCCAAGCGGAGTGTTTGGTTGCGGGGTTAAGGAAGCTCGGGGTGGAGAGGTGCACTGTGGTTGGGTTTAGCTATGGTGGGACGGTAGCGTTTAAAATGGCTGAGCTGCACGCAGAGTTTGTTGAGGCCGTGGTGGTGTCCGGTTCGGTCATAGAGCTGACTGACTCCACCAATGAAACAATGCTGCAAAACCTTGGGTATTCTTCTGTTTCGGAGATGTTGTTGCCTACTTCTGCTAAGGCTTTGAAAAGGATTGTCTCTCTTGGTTTACACAAAAAGCTGTGGTTGCCGGATCGCTTTTACAAAGACTTCCTTGAGGTTTGCTTGCACCCTGACTGTTAGTAAAATATCCGTTTAATTAAAGCTAAGATCGAGCTAGGCTATAATCTTTGGTAGGGAGGAAAATTAATATATATTAAAGTATAGAATTTTTGTAGAGGAATTTACTTCCAAAGTTCGAAAAATAATAATTGGTGTGACAAGTTGTTACGGTTATTATAGGTGGGGTCGAAAATAATTTCAATGATAAGTTCAAGTTAAAACTAATTAGAACTAATTATTTATGATTTGTCGTGAAAATATTTTGAAGATATTGTAGATGTAACATCTTTCTATATTTATATATTTATAAAAGTTCAATTTAATACTACGTGGAACTAACCGATTTTTCTAATTTAAACCACTTTAATTAGGTATTTTGAATGTCAAAATCTCATATACCTTTTTAGATGGTTTTGGGCAAGTGAGGACATGGTGTTAATCTTAATCTTGGTTTTTGTCACGGTTTAATGCTTGTGTTTTTGTTAGATGGTAACTTAATGAAAGCTTTTAAGTTTGATTGGGTAAAACTCGAACTTGTCATACCAGACCTATTACCACGTCTGGTAATTGCACACAATGGCTCTCAAAAGTGCCTTGGTGCCCAAACTTAATTTGCATCTAATAAAATTAAACAGTCGTATGTAATTCAGTTAGCAAAAATGTAAAATATCTAGTCACTTCTAATGCAATATAACAATCTAAGCATTATATGCTCTAATAGCTGAAAGCTGATCTTTCAATAACGCATTTTAATTGACATTAGCATTATTCATAATAATCCCTGTGGCCGGTACTAACTGGTTCCTTAGAGCAAATTATAGGTGATGTACTCCAACAGGAAGGAAAGAGGTGAACTCCTAGAAGCTTTGGTCATCAGCAACAAGGATTTCACGGTTCCCAATTTCCCACAGGTAATCCACATTCCGTTGTATCTAGCAAAGTTTATTTATGTACTGAGATTCTGTCAATTTCTTTCTCAGAAAAATGATAGCCTTGTGGCATTTTTTTTTTTCTTCATATTTTTGCAGAAGATACATCTCTTATGGGGTGAGAATGATCGGATTTTGAAGCTAGAAATTGCCCAAAACTTGAAAAGGTGGGTCTGTTAACTCCTGTCCAATGGGCCAGGAAGAACCAACTTGGACCATTTAAATAGCAGGCCTTTTGGTTCATCTTTTAATTTCCCCAAATAATAGGTCAATTTACATAAGCTATGGACCCTATTGTGACCACCATATATAGTAGAAGTACTAATTTATAGCCTTAAAGTTGGGCATACTAAAATGATTTTAAACATTGCGATTACAGGCAACTAGGAGAAAATGCCTCATTCCAAGGGATAAATAATGCCAGTCACTTAGTTCATCTTGAACGTCCCTGTGTTTACAGCAGGTGTCTGAAGCAGTTCCTTGCCTCCTTGCACGAAGATAAAGCTCAGAAATGACATACTTACATTATTTGTACTCTAGATCTATGTCCTGCTTAGTGTTAAGTTCAATGAAGAATAGTATAATTTAACATCTAAATATGTGAGGCTGAGATTGTTTCGTTAGGATCTTTAGTATTGGCAAATTCCTTGACATATTAGAATGTAATTTGGGTCGTAAACCTTCATTGGATTCATATGGTCTAACCTTTGTCTTGTGAAGTGATAATTTCAGGTCTTTGACGTTGCTCATTTTCTTAGTTATATTTGATCTTTGTTATCATTTAAAAAAAAAAATTTATGGTATGCCTGAAGAGAGTGAAGTGATTATTATCATTTGGGTGAAGGCAAAGAATTATTTGCCTTTTGTCTCTGTTTTTTTTTGTTGTTGTAAATAATCTAACCTTTTAAAACTTTTTTTTTTATTTTTAAATAAGCTAACTTTTAATTTTTATGTTACATATTTAACATAAAAGTTATTGAATGCTATATTTTTTATAAACACTATATAAAAAAGCTTAGAACATTACTAGATATCCAAATGGACATAAGGTGTCCTTGTAACATATTACTAATTAGTGTATAATCTGTGTATATATACAGGTACATTTTAAAACAATCACAATTACAGACCTATATAAGTTCAAATTAATTATAGTGTTAGAGAGTTAGAACTTACACATTTTTTAAGTCATGAATGCCTAAAATATACAATAGTTTCTCATATTATATATATATATATATATATATAATTTAGAATCTAATTTGATTTGAACTCTTCGATTTTTGCACTCAATAATTTACTTATTACAAAATTAAAAAATTAGATAGAACACATGATGTAAAATTGAACTCCAATTTAGAATCTTTGATTTTTGCACCTAATAATTCACTTGACACAAAAATTTAAAAATTAGTTTAGATAGCCAAAGGCCTTGTAACTGAATTGGCACTTCTCCATGTACAAAGTGCTTGGGGGTCTAGAGGGGAAATGGTTCAAGTTGCGGGGTTAGCAGCATGTTGTAATTATTTCTCAAAATTAGATCAAACACGTGGCGCAAAATTAGACTCCAATTTAATATCTAATTGAACTTTCTCTAATAAATATATATGGGTCATGTTAATGGGTACCCTTAGGAAAATTGTTAATAAACCATATTAGGAAAGTTTTAACATTATTTTCATGGGAAATATAAAAAGCTGTCAGAAAAAATAATTGCTTTGTCATTTTCTCATAAAATATTTCTAAAAATAGTTTTTAAACTAGTGCCCTTAGAAAATTTGTTAACATTTCCCTACATCTATTTTATACTATTATTTAAGGGGCTTCTTCTGTTTGGATTCCTCATTTTTTAGTTCAAAAAAAACCCTACGCCCATATGTTTAAGTAGAAACAAAACTAAATGACAATCTAGTAAAAATACAACTTTAACTCCCACTAAAACATTGCCAAAAAAATAGGACCACTCTCTTGTTAATTTTTAAATTTCTTTATTCATTTATAAATTAGATTTTCAAAATAAAAATAATATATATAGAATAAAAAAAAACTCTACAAAATAGGATCACTAACAAAAAAAAAAGCCAAATCGCACACGTGAAGTGCGTGTGATGAGGCTAGTATATATATATATATATTGTAGGGGTAAAAGGCCCAATTTCAGATGATGGACCCTGGGCCTGTCCGAGGAGACTTGTCTGTCCGAGGACAGTAAGTCATGAGGAAGGTACCTGGTCTAACTCCCCTCTGAAGTATAACTTATATGAAGGAGGAAAAGAGTGATCCAAGGAGCACTGCCTGTTCGGATGATCAAAGGGACGATCTAAATGAGTGCCCCAACATTGATCCTAACACTTCCGGAGGATCCCCTGATTTATGTAGGCAAAAAGGACAGGTGGCGGCAATGAGATATTATGTAAAAGGCTGCTACCACCGCATTTATGATCCTGCAGCTAACCTCATGGCCGCATTAATGGGGAAAAGACATCTGAACAGTGACCCTTATCCTTTATAGCTGCCGTATGAAGACTTCAAGGGAAGGTTGATGGGACACGTATCAAAGGAAAATCACTTAGCTAGCACGTAAGGCAGATTGGCCTATAAATAGAACAAAGGGCAGAGAAAGATGAGGGGAGGGGGGGGGGGAGAATTTGGAGAAAAAGAGAAGAAGCAACCAACAAAGAGAAGCAGGGAGAAAAAGAGATAGAAGCACTTGGATAATTCCTAAAATTCACTCCTCGGATCGAGCCGAAAAGGACCCTATACAACTTCAGCACTTCGCTTTCGTCAGTCTGGTTATAACTAGACTTGGGCCATTAACCAACTCGCTTTGGACTAAGATGACTGAGCCCACTCTCTACAAATTCATTGCAAGGATACTGTTCATCTGCTGGGCTCTAGTTCATTTCACTTGAAGGCCTATCCTGTCAATTTGTGTCCTTACAATTGGCGCCGTCTGTAGGGAGTTAACTGTTGCGTTGGTGAGTTGAGATTCGAACCATGGTTGGATCAAGTCTAAACAGAGCGGAGTCTGATGGTCCCCAACATCTTGATCATTTTGTACACCTTGAGCGTGAAAGGGACCGTGAAGGAAGCGTGCATTCCATGCACAATGCGAGAAGTCGACGTCGAAACGAAGAAGACGGGTCTCATAAAGACACTACGAGGAACATGCAATGTAAGATTGACCGTCTGAAAGAGAAGCTGCGCCATGCGCAGAAGAGGCGCAGTCCATCCAACAGCCCGTCCATCATTGACAATTCTTCTGATGATGGCGAGGATGATGGTTATAGGCGTCGGTCACGAACACCTCCTAGTGAATCCTTCTCCAGTGGAGAAAGACATCACCATGACCGTAGGAGTAGAAACACGTCCTCAAAAGGCGTGGGGAACGATGCAATGAATAAGGCACTCAACCAGATTTCCAAGTCGCCCTTCACGCGTAGAAGTGAAGGAGGAAAGCTTCCTCGGTGTTTTACTCAGCCTGTTTTCACCGCGTACAATGGACGAACCGATCCGGTAGAGCATGTGAGTCATTTTAACCAGAAGATGGCTATTCACGCCAAGAACGAGACTCTTTTGTGCAAAGTATTCCCCTCCAGTTTAGAGCTTGTGGCCATGAGATGGTTTGATGGCCTTGCAGCTAATTCTATTAGATCCTTTCGGGCACTCACCAAGGCCTTCTGCTCTCGGTTCGTTACAAACACTAGGGTCCCTTGGCCACTAGATTCTTTGCTGTCCATGTCCATATGAGAGGGAGAGACGTTGAAAACGTACTCAGATAGGTACTGGGAAATGTTTAATGAGATTGAAGGGAGTTTCGATGATGTGGCTGTGTGAACCTTCAAGTTCAGCTTGCCAGCCGAGCATGATCTGAGGAAATCGTTGACCAAGAAGCTCGTGAGAAGTGTGCGTCGATTAATGGATCGCATCCATAAATATAAGCGGGTCGAGGAGGACCAGCTGCTTGGAAAGGGCAAAGCCAAGGTTATCCCTCAAGAGAGGAGGGATTTCAGGTCGGACCGGTACAGCAGCAAGCTGCGGAGGGACTATAGTATGCAGTTCGGGTCCGTTGCATCGCAGGCAGTCCATGCCGTGTTCCGAGAACCAATCCACCAGATTCTGGAGAAAATTC
Organism: Lithocarpus polystachyus; assembly: GCA_033629205.1. NCBI lineage: Eukaryota > Viridiplantae > Streptophyta > Magnoliopsida > Fagales > Fagaceae > Lithocarpus > Lithocarpus polystachyus. Next base: position 54,301,558 of record CM066167.1, read on the forward strand.
AAAACGAGTCATATTTCAGGTGGCCAAACAAGATGGGGGGAGACCCTACAAAGCGCAATCAAAACCTTCATTGTCAATACCATCAGGAACGAGGGCATACTACAAAGGACTGCAGAACTTTGAAAAGCCATTTAAAACAGCTTGTGAGGGAAGGAAAGCTACAGCAGTTTGTACATCGGCCCAATGGTCAGGGAGACCTCGGCAAGCTAAAGGCTTTGGGGACAGCATCATCAAGGCCCTCATTGGGCATGATTAACGTTATCTTTGCAGCACCCGGAAGGACTGGATCCTGCCGTTCCAGAGTAATGTCTGTTTCTAAGACAGTCATCGAGGACACAAGTCACGAATCAAAACAAGCCAGAATAGAAGCCTGACCAGCCTTGAGCTTCTCGGATGAAGATAAGCAGGGGACCATACAATCCCATGATAACGCTCTGGTCATCACCCTTAGAATAGGGGAGTACGATGTGAAGAGGGTGATGGTTAATCAAGGGAGTGGGGCTGAGATAATGTATCCGAATCTATACAAAGGACTGGGTTTACGACCTGAAGACCTAACAGCGTATGATTCGCCTCTGGTCAACTTTGATGGGAAAACCGTCATCCCTAAGGGTCAGATCAGGCTACCCGTACAGGCAGGATCCGAGGTAGTCGAGGTGAACTTCATCGTGGTGGATGCATACTCTCCCTACACAGCCGTTGTGGCCAGACCTTGGCTTTACGCCTTGGGGGTTGTTTCGTCAACCTTGCATCTAAAGGTTAAATTTCCGTCTGGAGGATGGGTCAAGGAGATTGTAGGAAGCCAATCTATGGCAAGGCAATGCCTTATAGTTGCCATTATGCATTAGCCAAATGTCGAGCCTGCAACCACCTTGGGTGGAGATTCGTAGCAATTAGAGATCCCGGTTCTGCTTAATGTCGTGGAATTGGACGAGGAGAAGTGTGAGAGGCTGGAGAAAGCTGTCATTGACGGAGACCCAGAAAGGTTTTTCCAGATCGGAGCTCAGTTGCCTCCTCGGGATAAGGAGGAGTTGTTGGCATTCATTAGAGGAAACATTGACGTATTTGCCTGGAACTCTTATGAGGCTCCTGGGGTAGATCCGGAGTTTATTTGCCATTATCTGAATGTAAGTCCAGCTGCCCTTCCTAAGAAGCAGCCACCTTGGCGCTCATCTAAAGAGCATTCTGACGCCGTAAGAGAGGAGGTGAACAAGCTCAAGCAGGCAGGAGCTATTAAGGAGGTGTTCTATTCAGAATGACTGGCCAATACAGTGGTGGTGAAGAAAAAGAATGAGAAATGGCGTGTATGTGTGGATTTCACAGACTTGAACAAAGCCTGTGCGAAAGATCCCTTCCCCATGTCTCAGATTGATCAACTAGTGGATGCAACCGTAGGGCATTCGCGAATGAGTTTCTTGGACGCCTTTCAAGGGTACCACCAAATTCCCTTAGCTTTGGATGATCAAGAGAAAACAGCCTTCGTAACCCCCATTGGAAACTATCACTATATAGTGATGCCATTTGGTTTGAAGAATGCAGGCTCCACCTATCAGAGAATGATGACAAAAATGTTTGAACCGCAGTTGAGGAAATGCATTGAGATTTACATTGACGACATGGTGGTCAAGAGTAAGTTGGAATCTGAGCACATCGGCGACCTCGAAAGCATCTTTGAAATCTTAAGGAAACACATGCTACGACTCAATGCTTCAAAATACTCTTTCGGCGTCGGATCTGGAAAATTTTTGGGCTACATGGTCACACATCGCGGAATTGAGGTAAACCCCGACCAGATAAAGGCGATCAACAACCTGCAGCCTTCTCGGAATCCTAAAGAGGTTCAGAAGTTAACTGGGATGACTGCTGCTCTTAATCGATTCATCTCCAAGTCGGCAGAAAGATGTCGGCCTTTTTTTCAGTTGTTGAACAAGTGGAAGGGGTTTGAATGGACTAAAGAGTGTATTCTGGCTTTCCAACAGCTAAAAGAATATTTATCTCGGCCCCCTATCATGTCCAACCCCACGACGGACGAGGTTTTGTTCGCCTATATCGCTGTAGCCACCCATGTTGTGAGTCTGGTACTTATATGGGTCGATAATGGCGTTCAGAAACCTGTCTACTACGTGAGTAAATCCCTTCATGAAGTCAAGGTCCGTTACCTACCACTTGAGAAGGCCATTTTTGTAGTGGTTCATGCCACTCGCAAACTTCCTCACTACTTCCAGTCACATATAGTTGTGGTCCGTACCCAACTCCCACTCAGATCACTGCTTCGGAGTGCAGATTATACGGGAAAAGTTGCAAAGTGGGGTATAATCCTAGGGGCTTTTAATATAAAATACATGCCTCGCACCTCAGTCAAGGGGCAAATACTGGCTGATCTGGTGGCCGAGTTCACTGAGCCCGTGTTAGAAGAAAATGCCGAGAAGATACACATGGATGAAGATTCAGTTGGCCTAGTATCCGTGCAAGGATCCACATCCTGGAAGTTGTATGCGGACGGTGCGGCCAATAAAAGAGGCTCAGGAGTGGGGTTAGTTTTGATATCATCGGAGAATATTGTTATTGAAAAATCCCTTAGACTAAACTTCTCGGCTACTAATAATAAAGCCGAGTACGAAGCTCTGTTGATCGGAATGGCCATGGTCAGGAGAATGGGCGGAAATACCGTAAAAGTATTCTCGGATTCAGCATTAGTCATTGGCCAAGTCAAAGGAGAGCTAGAAGCGCGCGATGAAAGAATGCAGAAGTATTTAAAACATGTCAAGCAACTGCAATCTCAGTTCAAGTCATTTAGTTTACAACATATCCCTCGGAGCGGGAACACACATGCGGACTCCTTGGCCACTCTTACAACCTCCTCGGCTCAAGGACTGCCTTGGCCTATCTTTGTCGAAGATGTACAGAAGTATGCTGAGGAGGAGGAAGGGCCTAGCATTTATAATGTTAGGGTGGGACCAAGCTGGATGGACCCAATGGTGACCTATCTCAGGGATGATATCCTACCGCCAGACAAAGCCGAAGCAAACAAGGTGTGGAGGAAGGCTCCTCGGTTCTGGCTGTCAGGAGACAATAAGCTGTACAAACGCTCTTTTTCTGGGCCCTATTTATTGTGTGTACACCTCGAGGCCACAGAATTGCTCCTTGAAGAACTGCACGAAGGAATTTGTGAGAGCCACACAGGAGGCAGGTCCCTTGCTCACAGAGCTCTAACTCAGGGATATTGGTGGCCGAACATGCAAAGGAAATCACAACAGTACGTGAGGAAGTGTGATCAATGCCAAAGGTTTTTGTCGAATATCCATCAACCAGGGGGAGTTCTTAACCCTCTATCCAGCCCATGGCCTTTCGCTCAGTGGGGCTTGGACATTGTAGGTCCCTTTCCTAAGGCAGCTGGGAGTAAAAAATACCTGATCGTTGGCACAGACTATTTCACCAAGTGGGTTGAAGCCGAGCCATTGGCAAACATTATGGATGTAGATGTCCAGAAGTTTATATGGAAGAATATTGTTATCCGATTTGGAGTACCATACACTCTCATCTCGGACAACGGTCTTCAATTTGATAGTAAAGCATTTAGGAGATTTTGCTGTGGGCTAGGCATTACGAACAGGTACTCCACCGCCGCGTACCCGCAAGGAAACAGCCAGGCTGAAGCAGTTAACAAAGTCATAGTAAGCGGTCTGAAGAAGAGGCAAGATGATGCTAAAGGTAAGTGGATGGAAGAATTACCACATGTTCTCTGGACTTACAGAATAACTCCTCGGAGATCTATGGGAGAGACCCCCTTTGCAATGACGTACAGTGCCGAAGCTGTTATTCCTATAGAAACTGGATTTCCCACACTTAGAACGAGTTCTTTTACCTCGGTTAACAATGACAGACTGCTAAAGAGTAATTTGGATCTGGTCACCGAGCGAAGGGAAAACGCTGCGGTTCAGCTAGCCTACTATCAACATAAACTCAAGCAGAGGTATGATGCTAATGTCAAGCTAAAACCACTTGCTCCGGGAGATTTGTTTTTGTGAAAAGTCATGGACACTGCAAAGAACCCAGCCTGGGGAAAATTGGAGCCCAATTGGGAAGGTCCTTACCGTATCCTATCCATAGCTGGAATAGGAGCGTTTTACTTGGAGAATTTGGATGAAAGAACTATACCACACCATTGGAATGTAAATAACCTAAAAATGTATTATTATAAATAAAATTTTCAGTCCTCGCATTGAAATCTGTTATATTGTTCATTTCACTAAGTGTTAAACAGAACCTTAGTCATGCCTGGCCCCTCGGACCACATACCTTGGGTAAATTAATACTCTAGTTCATTTCACTAAGTGTTAAACAGAATCTTGGTCATGCCTGGCCCCTCGGACCACATACCTTGGGTAAATCAATACTCTAGTTCATTTCACTAAGTGTTAAACAGAATCTTGGTCATGCCTGGCCCCTCGGACCACATACCTTGGGTAAATTAATACTCTAGTTCATTTCACTAAGTGTTAAATAGAACCTTGGTCATGCCTGGTCCCTCGGATCACATACCTTGGGTAAATTAATACTCTAGTTCATTTCACTAAGTGTTAAACAGAACCTTGGTCATGCCCGGTTCCTCAGACCACATACCTTGGGTAAATTAATACTCTAGTTCATTTCACTAAGTGTTAAACAGAACCTTGGTCATGCCCGGTCCCTCGGACCATATACCTTGGGTAAATTAATACTCTAGTTCATTTCACTAAGTGTTAAACAGAACCTTGGCCATGCCTAGTCCCTTGGACCACATATCTTGGGTAAATTAATACTCTAGTTCATTTTACTAAGTGTTAAATAAAACCTCGATAATATCTAACCCCTCGGATTACACTTTTCGAGCAATCTTACCCTCTTATACGTACCACTAAGTATTCAGCAGAAACTTAGTTGTGCATATTCTCTCGGACCGCACACTTTGAGCAAATTTGTGTTCTCATTCAATTTTAACGTTTCCAGCAGTGAAAGATTCGATTGCGTTTGTGTAAATTCACCCCCATTTGTTAAGAAAAGATTGAGATAATTGAATGACTTCGATATAGTCATTAGGGCTTTTATCATTGATCTCAGGATACTATTGTTATATTCATACTATTGTTTTAGTCTGTGGACTTAGAATTCTCACATATTTAAGAGCTACAACGTACAAACTGGAGGCCGACTGAGGCCATCTGGTTACAAGTGTAAGACTAACTGGAGTATTACAAATGTAAACTGCCATTTTGATTACAAGTGAGGGTGGGGGATAAGAGAAATAAACTGGGTCTGTCACCAAGAACTTGCTCCAGACTGGAATGGAGGACTGCCTTATATAGGCTGGAGGGGAGCCTCGGATCCTGCTGGAGATTGCTGAAATTCTGGAAGGTGAATGACTTTAACTGGGGGTGAATTTCTTTTCCACCGAAAGAGAAGTAAATGAATGGAACCGGGACTAATTAAAGGCGAATGCAGATATTCTCATTAATCAAAAAAGTTGAAGTACATTAGCCCAGCGTGCAAAATGTTGCTACAAGTATAAAAAGAAAAAAAACAACAAACAACAACAACTACAAAAGACAAAACCCTAATCCTAAGTCTGGCTAGTTGGAGGAGGAAGGCTGTTCGGTCCACTCGGCCCGGCCTCGGAAGATCCAGCTTTAGTCTCTGAGGGGGTAGTCTCCTTGGCCTTGGCAGCATTCGTGGCCTTAGAAGCAGTATCCGCATCCGTGCCTCCCTGCAGAGCTACTTCTTCCTCCCGAACCTTATGATTGGCTTTGAGAGGAACGAGCGTCTGACCTGCTGGCTCCGAAGATTATGATGATGAGGGTGCAGGGTTAGCCGAGACCACGCTTATATGTGGGTGAAAATATATCCTCCCGGGCTGCCTAAGTTCCGAGTCGGCAAGGACTCCTACAAGGTTCAGGACCACCTCCCAAGTGAACTTGCAGTAATCCCTGCACACCTCGGAGACCTCTTCTATGAGCCTTATCTCCGTCTCCTCTATGCCGTGGATGTACTCGGCATTCTTCTCGGCCTCGGCTACTCCCAGAGCCTCCCGTGCTTCCTTCTCAGCCTTCTTAAGGCTGGATTTGAGCTTAAGGACCAGCTGTCTTTGAGTTGCCAGTTCTATCTTAGTAGTGTACAGCTTCTTTTACTGGTCCTCAGCTTGGTCCTGGGCATTCTTCAAGCCCGCCTTGGCGCTCCTCCTCTCCCTCTTCTCGGCAGCTAGCTTTTTGGCCAACTCCTGCTTCTCATGCTTTATGACCCCCAACTCCTTTTCTACATCTATACGAGATTGGGTCTTAGCCCAAGCCTGGTTACGGGTGGCCCTGACCCAATCTTCAGCTACGTAAACTTGTTCGGTAAGTTGCACAGTAAGAATGATAAAATTACATCACAGCAGACAGAAGTAAAATACATAGTTTTTAAATAAGTAAATCCAGTTTGTAAGGAAGGGATTAGGAACTCACCATGGCCAAGTCTCTTTTCAGAGACGTGAACAGGTCTGCCTGCCTCCAGGACCTCACAGCCTCCATATCCCGAGGCAAGAGCAGGGGGCGCTCCAAGGCCTCGAAGATATAAGCCGAGCGCCCCTTCTGAAACTCCCTTATGGAAGCAGTAGAGAGGATCGGAGCGCCGTCTAAATCCAAACTTAGGGCCCAGGCTAGTGGATCTTGAACGTCCTTGGTGTGGGCGTCACTTCTGTGCTCGGATGGGGAGACCCTTCGGTCATCTCTCCCACCCTTCTGTTGTTTTGGCCCCTTCTGTCGTTGAAGGGGCACTTCACCCTCTTTAGCATTCAAGTCTACAACCTTCCTCTTCTTTTTTAGATCTGGCATGGGAAGAAGGCCGATCTTAGTAGCAGGAAGAGGAGGAGGTAGGGTGAGTTTGTCAGTGGCCTTCTCCTTAGGTGCCCCCTTGGAAGGTGTACCCTTACTCCTCCCAGCAAGAAGGTCCCTTAGCCCTACCCTTGGCTTCAGAGGTATCTCGTCTTCTTCCTTTTCAGTACTTTCAGACGTTGGGGTATTTCGAGGCTTATCTTGCACTTCCACTTCGCCCTCGAAGCGAAATTCGTCTATCTCGGTCTCCAAGGATAGCCGAGAGGAAGTAGACTCTTCCCTCTGAATAGCTGGCTGAGGAAGGGCTTGTTGAATCGGCCACTCAACAGGAGGAAGGTCTTTCTTGGACAAGAAGCCTGGTTAAGAGACGTCGATCTAATGGATTCTCTTTTCTCCTGCTCGGATGGCGTTCCCGACATCCTGAAAGCTATACGACAAAGGAACAAAGTACAGTATCAGATGGACGGCACGCAACTGGTCGTCTGTGTGCACGAACACCTCGGATCTCAGAAGCTTGTTCAAGCCCAGCACGTTCACAAGGCTGAGTCTGGGAGCAACGAACTTTCAATCTACAATCACAGCCGAGAAGTACAAGATCAATAATTATGTCAGAATCAAATGGTAGAACAATAAAATAAAATAAAACCTAGTGTGTAAATTCTATGTTAACTCAATCTAGTCCTAAGGCATCCCACCTGGCTCCCCTTCCTTGGTCGGACAGTGATGACCATCATGCCACGCCCTAGAGACGATGACGAAGTTGTCCTTCATGCCCTTGTTGGACTTCGGAAGGCACGACACCATTTTGACAATGGAGGACTGGGATTTTAAGTAGTACCCCCTGTCGGCTAGCGAATGACACTCGTACATATGTACGACGTCGTGCCAAGTGAGGTGCAAGCCCATCATTTGGTTGAGTGCATCAACGCAGCCTAGAATCCTAAATAGGTTAGAGGCGCACTGGTGCGGGCATAACCTATGGTTCCTAAGGTACTCATGGGTTATTGTCCCTATGGGAATGGTCATTCCCCCCTCTAAGAAGGCGATCACAGGAATGACCACTTAATCGGTTTTCCTAGCGGTCAGAATGTCCTCCGACGGGCAATAACGAAGGCCTACTCCCTCGAGTATATTATATTTTGCCTTAAAGAGGTCTACCGCGATAGGCGAATCAACGAGATTCCTAGTAGGGGAGTAAGACAAAAACAAACAGGCCGAGGTGCTCGGCCGAGGAGAAAAGAACTTGGAAACCAGGTACTTATAGAAGTGGTTGAGGTTCTTGTCTCATTAACTTCTTAGATACCTAGGATTTTTTCGTAAAAATGTTCTTGGAATAATTAGAATAAAGTAACGTATGAAGGCTGCGATGCTCAAGAGCTCTGGAATGCTTAAGGGTATGCGAAATGGGCAAAACGGCTCCCTCAGAGCCTTTTATATAGGAAGGGAAAGTAAGTGGGAGTTATCCTGCTCGAAATTTCATGAAGAAATCCCAGCCACAGGATCTACATCTCACTGCTGATAAAGGAGACAAAGCGCCACCTAGAGCAATAAATGATGCATTGCAATTTCCGAAACGTCGGCAAGGTTTGCGAGACATGCGGAATGGCGTGTCCACATGGGTGAGTTGAAAATTTTAGTAAATTTGACCCTTGGAGAAGTCAAAATCCCGCCTTTCTCCTCGGATAAGAGAGAAAGCCAGAATTTTGAGGGGCTATTGTAGGGGTAAAAGACCCAATTCCAGATGATGGGCCATGGGCCTGTCCGAGGAGACCTATCCGTCTAAGGACAGTAAGTCATGAGGAAGGTACCTGGTCTAACTCCCCTCTGAAGTATAACTTATATGAAGGAGGAAAAGAGTGGTCTGAGGAGCACTACCTGTTCAGATGATCAAAGGGACGATCCAAATGAGTGCCCTAACATTAATCATAACACTTCTGGAGGATCTCCTGATTTATGTAGGCAAAAAGTACAGGTGGCGGCAATGAGATATTGTATAAAAGGCTGCTACCACCGCATTTATGATCTTGCAGCTAACCTCATGGCCTCATTAATAGGGAAAAGACATCTGAACAGTGAACCTCATCCTTTACAGCTGCTGTATAAAGACTTCAAGGGAAGGTTGATGGGACAAGTATCAAAGGAAAATCACTTAGCTGGCATGTGAGGCAGATTGACCTATAAATAGAACAAAGGCCAGAGAAAGATGAGGGGGGGGGGGAGAATCTGGAGAAAAAGAGAAGAAGCAACCAACAAAGAGAAGCAGGGAGAAAAAGAGATAGAAGCACTCAGATAATTCCTAAAATTCACTCCTCGGACTGAGCCGAGAAGGACCCTATACAACTTCAGCACTTCGCTTTCGTCAGTCTAGTCATAACTAGACTTGGGCCATTAACCAACTCGCTTTGGACTAAGTTGACTAAGCCCACTCTCTACAAATTCATTGTAAGGATACTGTTCACCTACTGGGCCCTAGTTCATTTCACTTGAAGGCCCATCCTGTCAATTTTTTGTCGTTACATATATTAAGAGGATTTAGATAGTTAGTTATGGCTTCTTAAAATGTCAAAAATACCTATAATCTAATTAGATAATCTTTATTCTTAAAAAAGAAAAATTAATGTTAAAATTGTAATTCAACAAAATTAAAAGAAAAAATTACCAGACTTTTTTTTCCTAAAAATTAGCACTCTTTTTATTTTTTTTTTCCTAAAAACTAACTTACACTAGATCTAATAGTTTACTCTATTTCAAATTCTAAATTTTAGTTTTTTTAAAATCCATTCCTGTGTAATCATCATAATCAAAATTGGATAACTACTTAAAGAAAAAAAAAAAAAAAAAAAAAAGAACTATACATGCATGTTTCCATATGAATTCAAAGACCAAAATTACCGTAAAACCTAAAAATGACCGAAATAACAATGATACCTAAAAAATGACCAAAATACACAATTAATAAATTTTTAAAAAATCTAATAAAAGTTTGATTATTTACTTCTACTAATTTTCATTTTTATTTTTTTTCACACTCTTCTACTAACTCCATTAACAACTTTTGACACCCCAATATTTAATGTAATAAACAAAATTTTTTTGAAGCCAACATTAAGTCCCACATTCACAACCACTGAATTTGCCAATTTGAACTCCAATTAGACCTGCACTGCACAAAATGAAATTTCAAAGTTCAAATAGATAAATGTTTGTTAAGCTCTAAGATTATACCATCTAAAACAAAATTGTTGGGAACATCAATTTTTCAATAGTGACGATTTCAATGACACTTCTTTTGCATCCATATCATCTTATAAAACCAGATCAAATAACTCTGCTTGTTTTGATGTAGGATTTTTTTGCCATTTAACATGATTTTCGAAACAATTTTTTATTTGGCGTGTTATTGAAACATATTTGTAAACTAGCATTTTAAGTCTTAAAGACTCAAGATTACTTAAGAAACTTAAGCCTTTAAGACTCGAGTACAAGATTGAGTTCTAGTGAACTCATTCACAGTATGTTATTTGCAAAAAAAATTAAAAAAATTAAAAAATTAAAATTTTTATATATTCATCAAGACAAGATAACTACGACATAAAGATGCAACAACTTGCTCAGTGATTTGATTATACAATAGCAACAATAAAATGCAAAAGTAATGTCATAGTCATGACTCATGACAAGTCTATTCCATAGTCCATACTTCAACATTTTTTTCCAAGGGCCAAACCTGATTCTTGCATTCCCTAAGGCCAAAACTGCAATTGACCAGTTGGAGGTTTGGCAGGGCACAATCCAAGAGCTCTCTGACTTATCATTCCAAGGGTCTAATAGGAGCATAGCAAACTTGAGAGAGCTCTTGCAATCTGGTGCATTTCTCAATCTGACGAATCACCTTCAAAATTGCATAACATGCATATAAAATAGCTTAACATCACTTCAAAGTTTCTAATTGATAATTTCACAAATATCTCCTATGCATTTCCAAAATCAAAACAAAAATAAAATATATTTAAAAATCTAATATGTATAGATCAATGTTAAGATTATACACAGTCCAAGTTTAAACCAAAATCAGGAAATTCAGAGCTTCACAACAAGTGCACAAAATTCTATAGAATAATGTTACTTTGCATTTACATAACAATGTTTGAAAACTCAACAATACAAATTTAACTAAAAAGAATGTGCAAAGCTAATTATCAATATGTCCACTTGCAGGTTAGCAAAATTACTAGTATTGTTACATGAATGGCTCAATGACATAATCAAGCAATTAATAGTATTGTTATAGAAATTGCAAAGCTGCACCAACTAATGCTTACTAAATTAAAAAACTAAGTGGAGTTCATCATCTCTCTATTAATTACAAAGATAATTGATACTAGCCCATAAATCTATAATTTTCCATCTTCATTGGAGTTGGAGACTTTGGCATAAAATCTAAAAAATGACCGAAATACCCTTTAAACTTAAAAAAATTGAAATACCCTTAGATACTAAAAAAATGACCTAAATGACCATGAAACCTAAAAAAATGACCGTAATGCCCCGAAACCTAGACACTTACCAATATACCTTTGAAACCTAAAAAATAACCGAAGGACCCTTGAAATATAAAAAAGACCAAAATACCCCCCCTAAAACCTCTATTTGCACAAATGAAAATAAAAATTTTATACAACCACTCTATTTTTTTCAATTATTATTTTTTTAAACCTTCTACATTTTAATTTTAGCAACATTTTTTAATAAATACATGAGCTAATAAAAAAACCATTGATAATCCAATTGACAAAATGATGACTAATAATCTGTCACTATAGCCAACTAATTTTTTTTTTTTTTTTGCCAACTATTGACAACTATAATTTTCTATATCAACAAAAAGAGAGAACTTAAATGCATGAATTTTTTCTCAACACTTAAAATCTCAAACTAAAATATTTTTTCTTAAAGTTCTTAACAACTAAAGAGTTTTATTTCAAGAGAGATGATGGAAGTATCCAAAATATGTGTTTTTGACACAAAATTCAAAACAAAGAAGTCATTGATAGACCAATTGACAAGATAATGACTAAATATCTTCCATCATAGCCAACTAAAAAAATGTCTTGCCAACTAAAATATTTTAGAAAGAGAAAGAGTACACTACATGGGTTTTTTTTTTAACAACATTCAAGATCTCAAACTAAAAAATTGTTTCAAAGTGGATCTTTTCTACTCTTTTTTCTTTGACAAGGCTCAATTGCATAACTTATTGATACCAAATATTGCCGTGTTGTTGTGCAATAGGAGAATTCATCACTTTTCTCCTTCCTCGGTCATAACTTCAACTACATCGTCCATATATTTTGCACCAACTCTAGGAGCTCTATTCCTCCCAAACAAGATCTCAATGTCCTCCAATTTTCAATAACTTTGTTTTTATAAGCACATGCTTTTGTATTTTTCTAAGAAGAAAAAAGAAGAAGCAATGAGTTAACTTAAATAAAATAAATTGGACAATAAAACGAAGGAAAGGGGAAAAAATAAAATAAAAAGCAGGACATTATGTGATGATTGTATTAGTGATAGACTTATGTAGAAATGAAAGGCAATATGTACCTGCAGAATTTTCTCAAAGCAATCTTTAAACACATGGACAAAACTTGTTTATAGCTTGAAAAATGCAATACCAGGAAGTAGTTAGCACATGGCCATATAGTTGAGTTAGCCCTAGGAAGTCATCCAGTTGAACAAACATCATATATGACCCCTCTTAGCCATTTAATTTCAAATATTTTTAAATTTGAAATTTCATATTTTACACAATTGATATAGAAATTGATGTAATTTTTTTTTTTTTTTTTTGCATTGATTAGGCAAATTTTGGGTGTTATAATATTTTAGCTCTCTTGATCTGAATGCTATATTAAACCATTTTTCCATAAATTCATACCACCTACTTGCACTTGGAGCTAAATATAGTGTTTTTTTACCTCATAATAATGGTAACTTGAAATGATATACAACCCAATTTCATGTACTACAAACTGGTCTCTTGTCGTAAAGTATCTAAAGGAAGTTGGAAACCTACAAAGAAATCCATTATAAGTATCTTGACGACTACATATTCTGCTACTTGCTCATCATAAGAAGGAAAAAATTCATTTACAAAGAAATCCACTACAATGTGTTTCTTCACGTCTATATTTGAATACCATCATGACAATAATTGAAAAAGAGATAATCAAAAGCATCTTGCAATTGGTCTACATGTCTGGATTATTCATTCCTGAGTTCTTAACATGGCAACTTCTAACTTGTAGGAATTTTTGCAGCTCAAGTGGTAACTAAAGTATTTGCATTTACATGGTATAACTATCAACACTTAGAAAAATGCAATGTTCGTAAGGGCACACCTCGTTGCATAGAGAATTCTGGTAGTTTTTTGCACATCAAAGGGGAATTTATCAAATAAAGCATATAATAAAGACATTATGACTAAAGTGATAAACACCAAAGGAACACAAGAATTACAAATAAATTAATTTCCTTAAAATTTATAACAAAATATTTAAATGCAAGCATTTTCTTAGCATTCTGTTTGGATTCTGATAATTTATGCAGAATACTAGACATGGTTTTGGTTGATAGATTACATAAATCATAAATGTTGTATTTGACCAAGACTTAAAAAGACATTTTAATTAACATGCACTCTAATAACAATGTTCTTATGATCTAAAACATATGCCATAATTCATATAGGACATTTAAAAATCCAGCCACGTTTACAGCACCAAAAGACATCCAAACTTTTTATGCAAATTTATACTCTTATAACTTAAGAGGAAGACCATAAACCTACAAAATGTCCACTGCTATGCTGGACTGCATGCAAAATTACAATATCAATAACAATAACTTCAGACCCCTGCACCCTAAAAGAAAGGACCTGAGTACCCAATTCTTATATCTAACTTCCAATTCCAATTAGTACATTAACTAAGGGTCAATATGTGATAGACAAAGGAACTCCCCAGATTAAAGAAAAATATAATTTATTTCTATTGTAGCCTTACCATATTTTGCAAAGTACATGGTAATTCATGGGATATACAAGAGCCACCCCACTCTGATTGATTGGAACAGGAGTGGCCTTAGAGTTCCTAAGGTTCCAAAACACAATCTCAGGAAAATTATCGTACCCATTCTCCCTATACTTTATGTGATGCTTGCTGTGTGCATCACCACCTTTACTTAAAAATACAAGGCGACTTGCAAAGTCAACAAAATAAGCACTTGTCATATAAAATGGAGAAACTCAAAAATAATATAGCACTAACACATTTTCCTTGAAATCTTAAGCTTGTTCCACCAACCACAGCTTTAGAAGGTTTTAATATCTAGACTTGCACAAAATTTTGATGCCAAAAAAAAAAAAAAAAAAGCTTTTAGGCTATGGTTGAATTTAATTGACAACTTTATTCACCTAATCCTCATCAACAAATGAACTAGATTGAGATATGCACAATTTGCCAAAATCCTCCACTAGGCTTTCTTCCTCATAATCATGTATAGTTGAAAAAGGAAAGTAAAGCATTCATTAGTACATCAAAAATAGATTAATGAATATTTCCATCAAAATATAATTAAGGATTAAAAATTATGATATACCTGGTACTCCATATAAGTATAAACAATGACGATTACATAACAAAGCTTTGCAATTTGTGGCAAAAGATAACTGCGAAACTTATCAAGAATGTGGCCACCAATATTTTAGTCTGAACTCTTCATATTTCAGAATAAAATATTCAATGCCTATCCTAAACTACATACAATCCACTGAACCACTACTCCTGTATACAACTAGGAGAGTGAGGATTCTGTTGGCAGTTATCTTTTGAAAACAAAAGCACTAGACAATACAGTCTACCAAAATATTGCGTTAAACTTAAGCCTTTAGACTTTTATCTTTTTCTTATATAGGAAGCACAAAGATGCTGACAATAAATTTGATAAATAATATTCACTCCTTCTCCCTCCTTTCCACATTGTTGTTCAACCATCCAACGATGTGAGTAAAATAATCTAGAATGAAGAATTTACTGCAAAATAAAGTTTATGAGACTTAAATTACTCTTCAAGGCTCAAGGGCCACAACATAAAAGGACAAAAGGATCTAGATTGTAAGGCGTAACCCTTTTTAGACTCTGAAATGGTGGCAATGGAAATACAAATTCTTCTTGCCCTATATTCTCAATCCTTATTTATCAACCACAATTTACACAATTAACAGAAATCCTAAAAATAAAAAATCAATCAAATATATTGCCTAAATTTATTTACAAATAAAATTACTTGAAACAAAAGAAATTTTATATATATATAAAAAATCAGGAATAGAATAGAATATTTACTACAAATTCAAAAAGCGTAGCAAAAATCTGGATGCTCCTCCAGTATTCTTTTTCCGAAACCCTAAAATTCAAATTGAAAAAAAAATTATCAAAACCAAACGAAAACGAGACATCTGAATCAAATTTAAAATCAATATGAATCACAGAAAATAAATAAATGAATAAATTATCACCGGTGACAGTGGTGGATTATCTGAAGGTGGTGGATGGTGAGCCATGGCAGTCGCACTCTCGTTCATCCTCTTGGCCTCTTTCATTCTCTTTTTGTTTTTTTAACCAATCATTCGGTCTCTGTTATTTTCTTTTCTTTTTGGTTTTGTTTTGCTTTTATACCCTACCCATTCTACCGGTAATAGGTTTACTACTAAAATCAAATAAACAGTCAGGATTGAAACAATAAAAAATAAATGGCTAAGATTTGGGTGGGTACGGTACCCACTTAAAAAATAGGTAGGTACCATAGAATGACTCTTTAGCTTTGTTTGGGTAGTGCGGCTGCGTGCGTTTTTTTTTTTTTTTTTAAGTCCAGCGCATTATTCACTGTTTATTGGCAATAAACAGTAATATTAGGTCAATGAACAATGCTAAACAGTAATAAATAGTAAAAAAATTATTTTTTATTATTTTCAATTTTCAGTAAAATAAGCTGTATCCAAACGCATACTTTGTTTTGTTTGTTTGTTTGTTTGCTTTTGTTTTTGTTTTTGTTTTTGTTTTTGTTTTAGTTTATGTTTTTGTTTTTTTTCAGTTTTTTACTTTCATCACCATCTCCATTCTAAATGCATCATTTAAATTGTTAATGATGTTGATTTCAAGAGTTTGACTTGTGATTTTGTAACCCTTATGATCATCATTTCCTCTGCCAATTTGTGAAATCTCTTATACTTTCCTATTTCCTATCATATTTGCTTTCGTTTCTTCTACTTTTATGAAATAGTGTTATGGAGTTTTGATCTAATACGTTTGCATGCCATTTTGAATGAAAGGATTTTGGTTTCAAATTGGTGGATGAGGATGAACGGGCATTATCACTATTGGGAAACATGTACTAAAAGGTATGTTTGCACTGTTCAATATATTCAATTTTCTGTCAAAATTTTTCTTTTACTTTGTCTGGACTAAAAACTCTTAAGAAAGACGGTAACATCATTATTCGATTCACATTGTGGTTTGCAGATATGTGTTTCAATCGAAAGCACTATAAAGTGACCTTGATAAACCAAAGACTGGTGCCAATCTAGGATTTTAGCCAAACGAAAGTGTTAAGACTTAAGATTGCATGAAACCCAAGATTTTATGAAAAAGTTACCAAACTTTTAGTCTTTTACGCTCTGTTTGTTTTGCTGAAAAACCTTCTAGAAAGATAGTTTTCCACATTTTCAATGTTTGGTAGCATAAAAAAGATTGGTGAATGGAAAATTATCTTTAGTCAACGGAAAACTCTTATAAAAATTAGGCTTATTTTCTATAGGATGTTTTCTAAAAAAT